>JAUIMM010000461.1:2015000-3215000 GCA_031769625.1 Taudactylus pleione | reverse complement strand
TATTTTTTTTGAATTTTGGTGATTATCTTTATATGGATAGTTTAGGTGGGATTGCCAAGGGAATTCTATTATAGATTTATTATACATGTTGTAAAATTATCCTAATTAAATTGGCAGCACAGATGGTGTAGTGGTTAGCGTTCCAGGCTCCCAGTGATGAGGTTTGATTCCCACCTTGGCCCAATAATCTCCCTGCATTTGTGTTTACTCCATGTGCTCTGATTTTCCCACACTCCTGGTTGATTAATTGGTTGCCAACAAACATGAATTGGCTCTGAAAAGCACTGCAAAATATGTGTGAACTATATAAATAACTGGAAATAATGATATTATCTATACTTATAATAAAGTTTTAATGGTTTGTTTTTAGAAATTTACCCTTTAGCGCTGTGTATAAACTATCGTGACAGAAAATGTTTTTTTTTTCAGAATTTTTGTTTCTCTGGTTGTTCATTCCGGCATAACACAAAAACTACTGTAAAGTGATAGTGACAGGGGAGCACAAGGGCAAAAGCTCACTTGATCTTGATTTTCAGTATGATTTGCTGGTACCTAATCTCTCTCCACTTTATATCTCTCTGAGGTTTGCTACATCTCCCCTAAGTATGAAATATTATCATTTTGAACATGTGGTGATTATTTTTGTAAGGATAGTTTATGTGGCATTACCAAGGGATTTCTATTGTAGATTTATTATACATGTTGTAAAATGCTCCTAATATAGTGGGCAGCACAGATGGTGTAGTGGTTAGTGTTCTTGCTTCCCAGCTTTGAGGTTGTGGGTTCAATTCCCACCCATAATTTTCCTGTGTTTGTGTTTCCTCCATGTACACTCCTGTTTGATTAATTGGTTCCCAACAAACATGAATTGGCTCTGAAAAGTACTGCAAAATATGTGTGAACTATATAAATAATTGGAAATAATGATATTATCTGTACTTATAATAAAGTTTTAATGTATGTTTTTTGAAATTTACTCTTTAGTGTAGTGGTTGGTGTTGTTGCTTCCCAGCGTTGAGGTTGTTGGTTCAATTCCCACCCATAATTTCCCTGTGTTTGTGTTTCCTCCATGTACTCTGCTTTTCCCACACTCCTGGTTGATTAATTGGTTGCCAACAAACATGAATTGGCTCTCAAAAGCACTGCAAAATATGTGTGAACTATATAAATAACTGGAAATAATGATATTATCTATACTTATAATAAAGTTTTAATGGTTTGTTTTTAGAAATTTACCCTTTAGCACTGTGTATAAACTATCGTGACAGAAAATGTTTTTTTTTTCAGAATTTTTGTTTTGGTTGTTCATTCCGGCATAACACAAAAAATACTGTAAAGTGATAGTGACAGGGGAGCACAAGGGCAAAAGCTCACTTGATCTTGATTTTCAGTATGATTTGCTGGTACCTAATCTCTCTCCACTTTATATCTCTCTGAGGTTTGCTATATCTCCCGTAAGTATGAAATATTATCATTTTGAACATGTGGTGATTATTTTTGTAAGGATGGTTTACGTGGCATTACCAAGGGATTTCTATTATAGAATTTTAATATATTTTTTAATATACTCTGTAAAGCACTACAGAATATGTGTGAGCTTTATAAATAACTGGTAATAATGATATTATCTGTTTTTATTATAATGTTTTTTTTTTAACTGTTATGGGGAAATGTACTCCATAGGGCTGTGTATGAACTACGGAGACAAAAAAATATTTTTTTTGAATTTTGGTGATTATCTTTATATGGATAGTTTAGGTGGGATTGCCAAGGGAATTCTATTATAGATTTATTATTATATATGTTGTAAAATTATCCTAATTAAATTGGAAGTACAGATGGTGTAGTGGTTAGCGTTCCAGGCTCCCAGTGATGAGGTTTGATTCCCACCTTGGCCCAATAATCTCCCTGCATTTGTGTTTACTCCATGTGCTCTGATTTTCCCACACTCCTGGTTGATTAATTGGTTGCCAAAAACATGAATTGGCTCTGAAAAGCACTGCAAAATATGTGTGAACTATATAAATAACTGGAAATAATGATATTATCTATACTTATAATAAAGTTTTAATGGTTTGTTTTTAGAAAATTACCCTTTAGCGCTGTGTATAAACTATCGTGACAGAAGATGGGTTTTTTTTCAGAATTTTTATTTGTCTTGTTGTTCATTCCGGCATAACACAAAAACTACTGTAAAGTGATAGTGACAGGGGAGCACAAGGGCAAAAGTTCACTTGATCTTGATTTTCAGTATGATTTGCTGGTACCTAATCTCTCTCCACTTTATATCTCTCTGAGGTTTGCTATATCTCCCCTAAGTATGAAATATTATCATTTTGAACATGTGGTGATTATTTTTGTAAGGATAGTTTATGTGGCATTACCAAGGGAATTCTATTATAGATTTATTATACATGTTGTAAAATTATCCTAATTAAATTGGCAGCACAGATGGTGTAGTGGTTAGCGTTCCAGGCTCCCAGTGATGAGGTTTGATTCCCACCTTGGCCCAATAATCTCCCTGCATTTGTGTTTACTCCATGTGCTCTGATTTTCCCACACTCCTGGTTGATTAATTGGTTGCCAACAAACATGAATTGGCTCTGAAAAGCACTGCAAAATATGTGTGAACTATATAAATAACTGGAAATAATGATATTATCTATACTTATAATAAAGTTATAATGGTTTGTTTTTAGAAATTTACCCTTTAGCGCTGTGTATAAACTATCGTGACAGAAAATGTTTTTTTTTTCAGAATTTTTGTTTCTCTGGTTGTTCATTCCGGCATAACACAAAAACTACTGTAAAGTGATAGTGACAGGGGAGCACAAGGGCAAAAGCTCACTTGATCTTGATTTTCAGTATGATTTGCTGGTACCTAATCTCTCTCCACTTTATATCTCTCTGAGGTTTGCTACATCTCCCCTAAGTATGAAATATTATCATTTTGAACATGTGGTGATTATTTTTGTAAGGATAGTTTATGTGGCATTACCAAGGGATTTCTATTATAGAATTTTAATATATTTTTTAATATACTCTGTAAAGCACTACAGAATATGTGTGAGCTTTATAAATAACTGGTAATAATGATATTATCTGTTTTTATTATAATGTTTTTTTTTTAACTGTTATGGGGAAATGTACTCCATAGGGCTGTGTATGAACTACGGAGACAAAAAAATATTTTTTTTGAATTTTGGTGATTATCTTTATATGGATAGTTTAGGTGGGATTGCCAAGGGAATTCTATTATAGATTTATTATTATATATGTTGTAAAATTATCCTAATTAAATTGGAAGTACAGATGGTGTAGTGGTTAGCGTTCCAGGCTCCCAGTGATGAGGTTTGATTCCCACCTTGGCCCAATAATCTCCCTGCATTTGTGTTTACTCCATGTGCTCTGATTTTCCCACACTCCTGGTTGATTAATTGGTTGCCAAAAACATGAATTGGCTCTGAAAAGCACTGCAAAATATGTGTGAACTATATAAATAACTGGAAATAATGATATTATCTATACTTATAATAAAGTTTTAATGGTTTGTTTTTAGAAATTTACCCTTTAGCGCTGTGTATAAACTATCGTGACAGAAGATGGGTTTTTTTTCAGAATTTTTATTTGTCTTGTTGTTCATTCCGGCATAACACAAAAACTACTGTAAAGTGATAGTGACAGGGGAGCACAAGGGCAAAAGTTCACTTGATCTTGATTTTCAGTATGATTTGCTGGTACCTAATCTCTCTCCACTTTATATCTCTCTGAGGTTTGCTATATCTCCCCTAAGTATGAAATATTATCATTTTGAACATGTGGTGATTATTTTTGTAAGGATAGTTTATGTGGCATTACCAAGGGATTTCTATTGTAGATTTATTATACATGTTGTAAAATGCTCCTAATATAGTGGGCAGCACAGATGGTGTAGTGGTTAGTGTTCTTGCTTCCCAGCTTTGAGGTTGTGGGTTCAATTCCCACCCATAATTTCCCTGTGTTTTTGTTTCCTCCATGTACTCTGCTTTTCCCACACTCCTGTTTGATTAATTGGTTCCCAACAAACATGAATTGGCTCTGAAAAGTACTGCAAAATATGTGTGAACTATATAAATAATTGGAAATAATGATATTATCTGTACTTATAATAAAGTTTTAATGGTTTGTTTTTAGAAATTTACCCTTTAGCGCTGTGTATAAACTATCGTGACAGAAGATGGGTTTTTTTTCAGAATTTTTATTTGTCTTGTTGTTCATTCCGGCATAACACAAAAACTACTGTAAAGTGATAGTGACAGGGGAGCACAAGGGCAAAAGTTCACTTGATCTTGATTTTCAGTATGATTTGCTGGTACCTAATCTCTCTCCACTTTATATCTCTCTGAGGTTTGCTATATCTCCCCTAAGTATGAAATATTATCATTTTGAACATGTGGTGATTATTTTTGTAAGGATAGTTTATGTGGCATTACCAAGGGATTTCTATTGTAGATTTATTATACATGTTGTAAAATGCTCCTAATATAGTGGGCAGCACAGATGGTGTAGTGGTTAGTGTTCTTGCTTCCCAGCTTTTGAGGTTGTGGGTTCAATTCCCACCCATAATTTCCCTGTGTTTTTGTTTCCTCCATGTACTCTGCTTTTCCCACACTCCTGTTTGATTAATTGGTTCCCAACAAACATGAATTGGCTCTGAAAAGTACTGCAAAATATGTGTGAACTATATAAATAATTGGAAATAATGATGTTATCTGTACTTATAATAAAGTTTTAATGGTTTGGTTTTAGAAATTTACCCTTTAGCGCTGTGTATAAACTATCGAGACAGAAAATGTTTTTTTTTCAGAATTTTTGTTTCTCTGGTTGTTCATTCCTGCATTACACAAAAACTACTGTAAAGTGACAGTGACAGGGGAGCAGATGGGCAAAAGCTCGCTTGATCTTGATTTTCAGTATGATTTGTTGGTACCTAATCTCTCTCCACTTTATATCTCTCTGAGGTTTGCTATATCTCCCCTAAGTATGAAATATTATCATTTTGAACATGTGGTGATTATTTTTGTATGGGTGGTTTACGTGGCATTACCAAGGGATTTGTATTATAGAATTTTAATATATTTTTTAATATACTCTGTAAAGCACTACAGAATATGTGTGAGCTTTATAAATAACTGGTAATAATGATATTATCTGTTTTTATTATAAAGTTTTTTTTGAACTGTTATGGGGAAATGTACTCCATAGGGCTGTGTATGAACTACGGAGACAAAAAAATATTTTTTTTGAATTTTGGTGATTATCTTTATATGGATAGTTTAGGTGGGATTGCCAAGGGAATTCTATTATAGATTTATTATACATGTTGTAAAATTATCCTAATTAAATTGGCAGCACAGATGGTGTAGTGGTTAGCGTTCCAGGCTCCCAGTGATGAGGTTTGATTCCCACCTTGGCCCAATAATCTCCCTGCATTTGTGTTTACTCCATGTGCTCTGATTTTCCCACACTCCTGGTTGATTAATTGGTTGCCAACAAACATGAATTGGCTCTGAAAAGCACTGCAAAATATGTGTGAACTATATAAATAACTGGAAATAATGATATTATCTATACTTATAATAAAGTTTTAATGGTTTGTTTTTAGAAATTTACCCTTTAGCGCTGTGTATAAACTATCGTGACAGAAAATGTTTTTTTTTTCAGAATTTTTGTTTCTCTGGTTGTTCATTCCGGCATAACACAAAAACTACTGTAAAGTGATAGTGACAGGGGAGCACAAGGGCAAAAGCTCACTTGATCTTGATTTTCAGTATGATTTGCTGGTACCTAATCTCTCTCCACTTTATATCTCTCTGAGGTTTGCTACATCTCCCCTAAGTATGAAATATTATCATTTTGAACATGTGGTGATTATTTTTGTAAGGATAGTTTATGTGGCATTACCAAGGGATTTCTATTGTAGATTTATTATACATGTTGTAAAATGCTCCTAATATAGTGGGCAGCACAGATGGTGTAGTGGTTAGTGTTCTTGCTTCCCAGCTTTGAGGTTGTGGGTTCACTTCCCACCCATAATTTTCCTGTGTTTGTGTTTCCTCCATGTACACTACTTTTCCCACACTCCTGTTTGATTAATTGGTTCCCAACAAACATGAATTGGCTCTGAAAAGTACTGCAAAATATGTGTGAACTATATAAATAATTGGAAATAATGATATTATCTGTACTTATAATAAAGTTTTAATGTTTGTTTTTTGAAATTTACTCTTTAGTGTAGTGGTTAGTGTTGTTGCTTCCCAGCGTTGAGGTTGTTGGTTCAATTCCCACCCATAATTTCCCTGTGTTTGTGTTTCCTCCATGTACTCTGCTTTTCCCACACTCCTGGTTGATTAATTGGTTGCCAACAAACATGAATTGGCTCTCAAAAGCACTGCAAAATATGTGTGAACTATATAAATAACTGGAAATAATGATATTATCTATACTTATAATAAAGTTTTAATGGTTTGTTTTTAGAAATTTACCCTTTAGCACTGTGTATAAACTATCGTGACAGAAAATGTTTTTTTTTTCAGAATTTTTGTTTTGGTTGTTCATTCCGGCATAACACAAAAAATACTGTAAAGTGATAGTGACAGGGGAGCACAAGGGCAAAAGCTCACTTGATCTTGATTTTCAGTATGATTTGCTGGTACCTAATCTCTCTCCACTTTATATCTCTCTGAGGTTTGCTATATCTCCCGTAAGTATGAAATATTATCATTTTGAACATGTGGTGATTATTTTTGTAAGGATGGTTTACGTGGCATTACCAAGGGATTTCTATTATAGAATTTTAATATATTTTTTAATATACTCTGTAAAGCACTACAGAATATGTGTGAGCTTTATAAATAACTGGTAATAATGATATTATCTGTTTTTATTATAATGTTTTTTTTTTAACTGTTATGGGGAAATGTACTCCATAGGGCTGTGTATGAACTACGGAGACAAAAAAATATTTTTTTTGAATTTTGGTGATTATCTTTATATGGATAGCTTAGGTGGGATTGCCAAGGGAATTCTATTATAGATTTATTATTATATATGTTGTAAAATTATCCTAATTAAATTGGAAGTACAGATGGTGTAGTGGTTAGCGTTCCAGGCTCCCAGTGATGAGGTTTGATTCCCACCTTGGCCCAATAATCTCCCTGCATTTGTGTTTACTCCATGTGCTCTGATTTTCCCACACTCCTGGTTGATTAATTGGTTGCCAAAAACATGAATTGGCTCTGAAAAGCACTGCAAAATATGTGTGAACTATATAAATAACTGGAAATAATGATATTATCTATACTTATAATAAAGTTTTAATGGTTTGTTTTTAGAAATTTACCCTTTAGCGCTGTGTATAAACTATCGTGACAGAAGATGGGTTTTTTTTCAGAATTTTTATTTGTCTTGTTGTTCATTCCGGCATAACACAAAAACTACTGTAAAGTGATAGTGACAGGGGAGCACAAGGGCAAAAGTTCACTTGATCTAGATTTTCATTATGATTTGCTGGTACCTAATCTTCTTCCACTTTATATCTCTCTGAGGTTTGCTATATCTCCCCTAAGTATGAAATATTATCATTTTGAACATGTGGTGATTATTTTTGTAAGGATAGTTTATGTGGCATTACCAAGGGATTTCTATTGTAGATTTATTATACATGTTGTAAAATGCTCCAAATATAGTGTGCAGCACAGATGGTGTAGTGGTTAGTGTTCTTGCTTCCCAGCTTTGAGGTTGTGGGTTCAATTCCCACCCATAATTTCCCTGTGTTTTTGTTTCCTCCATGTACTCTGCTTTTCCCACACTCCTGTTTGATTAATTGGTTCCCAACAAACATGAATTGGCTCTGAAAAGTACTGCAAAATATGTGTGAACTATATAAATAATTGGAAATAATGATATTATCTGTACTTATAATAAAGTTTTAATGGTTTGTTTTTAGAAATTTACCCTTTAGCGCTGTGTATAAACTATCGTGACAGAAGATGGGTTTTTTTTCAGAATTTTTATTTGTCTTGTTGTTCATTCCGGCATAACACAAAAACTACTGTAAAGTGATAGTGACAGGGGAGCACAAGGGCAAAAGTTCACTTGATCTTGATTTTCAGTATGATTTGCTGGTACCTAATCTCTCTCCACTTTATATCTCTCTGAGGTTTGCTATATCTCCCCTAAGTATGAAATATTATCATTTTGAACATGTGGTGATTATTTTTGTAAGGATAGTTTATGTGGCATTACCAAGGGATTTCTATTGTAGATTTATTATACATGTTGTAAAATGCTCCTAATATAGTGGGCAGCACAGATGGTGTAGTGGTTAGTGTTCTTGCTTCCCAGCTTTTGAGGTTGTGGGTTCAATTCCCACCCATAATTTCCCTGTGTTTTTGTTTCCTCCATGTACTCTGCTTTTCCCACACTCCTGTTTGATTAATTGGTTCCCAACAAACATGAATTGGCTCTGAAAAGTACTGCAAAATATGTGTGAACTATATAAATAATTGGAAATAATGATGTTATCTGTACTTATAATAAAGTTTTAATGGTTTGGTTTTAGAAATTTACCCTTTAGTGTAGTGGTTAGTGTTCTTGCTTCCCAGCATTGAGGTTGTGGGTTCAATTCCCACCCATAATTTCTCTGTGTTTGTGTTTCCTCCATGTACTCTGCTTTTCCCACACTCCTGTTTGATTAATTGGTTCCCAACAAACATGAATTGGCTCTGAAAAGTACTGCAAAATATGTGTGAACTATATAAATAACTGGAAATAATGATGTTATCTGTACTTATAATAAAGTTTTAATGGTTTGGTTTTAGAAATTTACCCTTTAGCGCTGTGTATAAACTATCGAGACAGAAAATGTTTTTTTTTCAGAATTTTTGTTTCTCTGGTTGTTCATTCCTGCATTACACAAAAACTACTGTAAAGTGACAGTGACAGGGGAGCAGATGGGCAAAAGCTCGCTTGATCTTGATTTTCAGTATGATTTGTTGGTACCTAATCTCTCTCCACTTTATATCTCTCTGAGGTTTGCTATATCTCCCCTAAGTATGAAATATTATCATTTTGAACATGTGGTGATTATTTTTGTATGGGTGGTTTACGTGGCATTACCAAGGGATTTGTATTATAGAATTTTAATATATTTTTTAATATACTCTGTAAAGCACTACAGAATATGTGTGAGCTTTATAAATAACTGGAAATAATGATATTATCTGTTTTTATTATAATGTTTTTTTTTTTAACTGTTATGGGGAAATGTACTCCATAGGGCTGTGTATGAACTACGGAGACAAAAAAATATTTTTTTTGAATTTTGGTGATTATCTTTATATGGATAGTTTAGGTGGGATTGCCAAGGGAATTCTATTATAGATTTATTATTATATATGTTGTAATATTATCCTAATTAAATTGGAAGTACAGATGGTGTAGTGGTTAGCGTTCCAGGCTCCCAGTGATGAGGTTTGATTCCCACCTTGGCCCAATAATCTCCCTGCATTTGTGTTTACTCCATGTGCTCTGATTTTCCCACACTCCTGGTTGATTAATTGGTTGCCAACAAACATGAATTGGCTCTGAAAAGCACTGCAAAATATGTGTGAACTATATAAATAACTGGAAATAATGATATTATCTATACTTATAATAAAGTTTTAATGGTTTGTTTTTAGAAATTTACCCTTTAGCGCTGTGTATAAACTATCGTGACAGAAGATGGGTTTTTTTTCAGAATTTTTATTTGTCTTGTTGTTCATTCCGGCATTACACAAAAACTACTGTAAAGTGATAGTGACAGGGGAGCACAAGGGCAAAAGTTCACTTGATCTTGATTTTCAGTATGATTTGCTGGTACCTAATCTCTCTCCACTTTATATCTCTCTGAGGTTTGCTATATCTCCCCTAAGTATGAAATATTATCATTTTGAACATGTGGTGCTTATTTTTGTAAGGATAGTTTATGTGGCATTACCAAGGGATTTCTATTGTAGATTTATTATACATGTTGTAAAATGCTCCAAATATAGTGGGCAGCACAGATGGTGTAGTGGTTAGTGTTCTTGCTTCCCAGCTTTGAGGTTGTGGGTTCAATTCCCACCCATAATTTCCCTGTGTTTTTGTTTCCTCCATGTACTCTGCTTTTCCCACACTCCTGTTTGATTAATTGGTTCCCAACAAACATGAATTGGCTCTGAAAAGTACTGCAAAATATGTGTGAACTATATAAATAATTGGAAATAATGATATTATCTGTACTTATAATAAAGTTTTAATGGTTTGTTTTTAGAAATTTACCCTTTAGCGCTGTGTATAAACTATCGTGACAGAAGATGGGTTTTTTTTCAGAATTTTTATTTGTCTTGTTGTTCATTCCGGCATAACACAAAAACTACTGTAAAGTGATAGTGACAGGGGAGCACAAGGGCAAAAGTTCACTTGATCTTGATTTTCAGTATGATTTGCTGGTACCTAATCTCTCTCCACTTTATATCTCTCTGAGGTTTGCTATATCTCCCCTAAGTATGAAATATTATCATTTTGAACATGTGGTGATTATTTTTGTAAGGATAGTTTATGTGGCATTACCAAGGGATTTCTATTGTAGATTTATTATACATGTTGTAAAATGCTCCTAATATAGTGGGCAGCACAGATGGTGTAGTGGTTAGTGTTCTTGCTTCCCAGCTTTTGAGGTTGTGGGTTCAATTCCCACCCATAATTTCCCTGTGTTTTTGTTTCCTCCATGTACTCTGCTTTTCCCACACTCCTGTTTGATTAATTGGTTCCCAACAAACATGAATTGGCTCTGAAAAGTACTGCAAAATATGTGTGAACTATATAAATAATTGGAAATAATGATGTTATCTGTACTTATAATAAAGTTTTAATGGTTTGGTTTTAGAAATTTACCCTTTAGTGTAGTGGTTAGTGTTCTTGCTTCCCAGCATTGAGGTTGTGGGTTCAATTCCCACCCATAATTTCTCTGTGTTTGTGTTTCCTCCATGTACTCTGCTTTTCCCACACTCCTGTTTGATTAATTGGTTCCCAACAAACATGAATTGGCTCTGAAAAGTACTGCAAAATATGTGTGAACTATATAAATAACTGGAAATAATGATGTTATCTGTACTTATAATAAAGTTTTAATGGTTTGGTTTTAGAAATTTACCCTTTAGCGCTGTGTATAAACTATCGAGACAGAAAATGTTTTTTTTTCAGAATTTTTGTTTCTCTGGTTGTTCATTCCTGCATTACACAAAAACTACTGTAAAGTGACAGTGACAGGGGAGCAGATGGGCAAAAGCTCGCTTGATCTTGATTTTCAGTATGATTTGTTGGTACCTAATCTCTCTCCACTTTATATCTCTCTGAGGTTTGCTATATCTCCCCTAAGTATGAAATATTATCATTTTGAACATGTGGTGATTATTTTTGTATGGGTGGTTTACGTGGCATTACCAAGGGATTTGTATTATAGAATTTTAATATATTTTTTAATATACTCTGTAAAGCACTACAGAATATGTGTGAGCTTTATAAATAACTGGAAATAATGATATTATCTGTTTTTATTATAATGTTTTTTTTTTAACTGTTATGGGGAAATGTACTCCATAGGGCTGTGTATGAACTACGGAGACAAAAAAATATTTTTTTTGAATTTTGGTGATTATCTTTATATGGATAGTTTAGGTGGGATTGCCAAGGGAATTCTATTATAGATTTATTATTATATATGTTGTAATATTATCCTAATTAAATTGGAAGTACAGATGGTGTAGTGGTTAGCGTTCCAGGCTCCCAGTGATGAGGTTTGATTCCCACCTTGGCCCAATAATCTCCCTGCATTTGTGTTTACTCCATGTGCTCTGATTTTCCCACACTCCTGGTTGATTAATTGGTTGCCAACAAACATGAATTGGCTCTGAAAAGCACTGCAAAATATGTGTGAACTATATAAATAACTGGAAATAATGATATTATCTATACTTATAATAAAGTTTTAATGGTTTGTTTTTAGAAATTTACCCTTTAGCGCTGTGTATAAACTATCGTGACAGAAGATGGGTTTTTTTTCAGAATTTTTATTTGTCTTGTTGTTCATTCCGGCATTACACAAAAACTACTGTAAAGTGATAGTGACAGGGGAGCACAAGGGCAAAAGTTCACTTGATCTTGATTTTCAGTATGATTTGCTGGTACCTAATCTCTCTCCACTTTATATCTCTCTGAGGTTTGCTATATCTCCCCTAAGTATGAAATATTATCATTTTGAACATGTGGTGCTTATTTTTGTAAGGATAGTTTATGTGGCATTACCAAGGGATTTCTATTGTAGATTTATTATACATGTTGTAAAATGCTCCTCATATAGTGGGCAGCACAGATGGTGTAGTGGTTAGTGTTCTTGCTTCCCAGCTTTGAGGTTGTGGGTTCAATTCCCACCCATAATTTCCCTGTGTTTTTGTTTCCTCCATGTACTCTGCTTTTCCCACACTCCTGTTTGATTAATTGGTTCCCAACAAACATGAATTGGCTCTGAAAAGTACTGCAAAATATGTGTGAACTATATAAATAATTGGAAATAATGATGTTATCTGTACTTATAATAAAGTTTTAATGGTTTGGTTTTAGAAATTTACCCTTTAGTGTAGTGGTTAGTGTTCTTGCTTCCCAGCATTGAGGTTGTGGGTTCAATTCCCACCCATAATTTCCCTGTGTTTGTGTTTCCTCCATGTACTCTGCTTTTCCCACACTCCTGTTTGATTAATTGGTTCCCAACAAACATGAATTGGCTCTGAAAAGTACTGCAAAATATGTGTGAACTATATAAATAACTGGAAATAATGATGTTATCTGTACTTATAATAAAGTTTTAATGGTTTGGTTTTAGAAATTTACCCTTTAGCGCTGTGTATAAACTATCGAGACTGAAAATGTTTTTTTTTCAGAATTTTTGTTTCTCTGGTTGTTCATTCCTGCATTACACAAAAACTACTGTAAAGTGACAGTGACAGGGGAGCAGATGGGCAAAAGCTCGCTTGATCTTGATTTTCAGTATGATTTGTTGGTACCTAATCTCTCTCCACTTTATATCTCACTGAGGTTTGCTATATCTCCCCTAAGTATGAAATATTATCATTTTGAACATGTGGTAATTATTTTTGTATGGGTGGTTTACGTGGCATTACCAAGGGATTTGTATTATAGAATTTTAATATATTTTTTAATATACTCTGTAAAGCACTACAGAATATGTGTGAGCTTTATAAATAACTGGAAATAATGATATTATCTGTTTTTATTATAATGTTTTTTTTTTAACTGTTATGGGGAAATGTACTCCATAGGGCTGTGTATGAACTACGGAGACAAAAAAATATTTTTTTTGAATTTTGGTGATTATCTTTATATGGATAGTTTAGGTGGGATTGCCAAGGGAATTCTATTATAGATTTATTATTATATATGTTGTAATATTATCCTAATTAAATTGGAAGTACAGATGGTGTAGTGGTTAGCGTTCCAGGCTCCCAGTGATGAGGTTTGATTCCCACCTTGGCCCAATAATCTCCCTGCATTTGTGTTTACTCCATGTGCTCTGATTTTCCCACACTCCTGGTTGATTAATTGGTTGCCAACAAACATGAATTGGCTCTGAAAAGCACTGCAAAATATGTGTGAACTATATAAATAACTGGAAATAATGATATTATCTATACTTATAATAAAGTTTTAATGGTTTGTTTTTAGAAATTTACCCTTTAGCGCTGTGTATAAACTATCGTGACAGAAGATGGGTTTTTTTTCAGAATTTTTATTTGTCTTGTTGTTCATTCCGGCATAACACAAAAACTACTGTAAAGTGATAGTGACAGGGGAGCACAAGGGCAAAAGTTCACTTGATCTTGATTTTCAGTATGATTTGCTGGTACCTAATCTCTCTCCACTTTATATCTCTCTGAGGTTTGCTATATCTCCCCTAAGTATGAAATATTATCATTTTGAACATGTGGTGATTATTTTTGTAAGGATAGTTTATGTGGCATTACCAAGGGATTTCTATTGTAGATTTATTATACATGTTGTAAAATGCTCCAAATATAGTGGGCAGCACAGATGGTGTAGTGGTTAGTGTTCTTGCTTCCCAGCTTTGAGGTTGTGGGTTCAATTCCCACCCATAATTTCCCTGTGTTTTTGTTTCCTCCATGTACTCTGCTTTTCCCACACTCCTGTTTGATTAATTGGTTCCCAACAAACATGAATTGGCTCTGAAAAGTACTGCAAAATATGTGTGAACTATATAAATAATTGGAAATAATGATATTATCTGTACTTATAATAAAGTTTTAATGGTTTGTTTTTAGAAATTTACCCTTTAGCGCTGTGTATAAACTATCGTGACAGAAGATGGGTTTTTTTTCAGAATTTTTATTTGTCTTGTTGTTCATTCCGGCATAACACAAAAACTACTGTAAAGTGATAGTGACAGGGGAGCACAAGGGCAAAAGTTCACTTGATCTTGATTTTCAGTATGATTTGCTGGTACCTAATCTCTCTCCACTTTATATCTCTCTGAGGTTTGCTATATCTCCCCTAAGTATGAAATATTATCATTTTGAACATGTGGTGATTATTTTTGTAAGGATAGTTTATGTGGCATTACCAAGGGATTTCTATTGTAGATTTATTATACATGTTGTAAAATGCTCCTAATATAGTGGGCAGCACAGATGGTGTAGTGGTTAGTGTTCTTGCTTCCCAGCTTTTGAGGTTGTGGGTTCAATTCCCACCCATAATTTCCCTGTGTTTTTGTTTCCTCCATGTACTCTGCTTTTCCCACACTCCTGTTTGATTAATTGGTTCCCAACAAACATGAATTGGCTCTGAAAAGTACTGCAAAATATGTGTGAACTATATAAATAATTGGAAATAATGATGTTATCTGTACTTATAATAAAGTTTTAATGGTTTGGTTTTAGAAATTTACCCTTTAGTGTAGTGGTTAGTGTTCTTGCTTCCCAGCATTGAGGTTGTGGGTTCAATTCCCACCCATAATTTCTCTGTGTTTGTGTTTCCTCCATGTACTCTGCTTTTCCCACACTCCTGTTTGATTAATTGGTTCCCAACAAACATGAATTGGCTCTGAAAAGTACTGCAAAATATGTGTGAACTATATAAATAACTGGAAATAATGATGTTATCTGTACTTATAATAAAGTTTTAATGGTTTGGTTTTAGAAATTTACCCTTTAGCGCTGTGTATAAACTATCGAGACAGAAAATGTTTTTTTTTCAGAATTTTTGTTTCTCTGGTTGTTCATTCCTGCATTACACAAAAACTACTGTAAAGTGACAGTGACAGGGGAGCAGATGGGCAAAAGCTCGCTTGATCTTGATTTTCAGTATGATTTGTTGGTACCTAATCTCTCTCCACTTTATATCTCTCTGAGGTTTGCTATATCTCCCCTAAGTATGAAATATTATCATTTTGAACATGTGGTGATTATTTTTGTATGGGTGGTTTACGTGGCATTACCAAGGGATTTGTATTATAGAATTTTAATATATTTTTTAATATACTCTGTAAAGCACTACAGAATATGTGTGAGCTTTATAAATAACTGGAAATAATGATATTATCTGTTTTTATTATAATGTTTTTTTTTTAACTGTTATTGGGAAATGTACTCCATAGGGCTGTGTATGAACTACGGAGACAAAAAAATATTTTTTTTGAATTTTGGTGATTATCTTTATATGGATAGTTTAGGTGGGATTGCCAAGGGAATTCTATTATAGATTTATTATTATATATGTTGTAATATTATCCTATTTAAATTGGAAGTACAGATGGTGTAGTGGTTAGCGTTCCAGGCTCCCAGTGATGAGGTTTGATTCCCACCTTGGCCCAATAATCTCCCTGCATTTGTGTTTACTCCATGTGCTCTGATTTTCCCACACTCCTGGTTGATTAATTGGTTGCCAACAAACATGAATTGGCTCTGAAAAGCACTGCAAAATATGTGTGAACTATATAAATAACTGGAAATAATGATATTATCTATACTTATAATAAAGTTTTAATGGTTTGTTTTTAGAAATTTACCCTTTAGCGCTGTGTATAAACTATCGTGACAGAAGATGGGTTTTTTTTCAGAATTTTTATTTGTCTTGTTGTTCATTCCGGCATTACACAAAAACTACTGTAAAGTGATAGTGACAGGGGAGCACAAGGGCAAAAGTTCACTTGATCTTGATTTTCAGTATGATTTGCTGGTACCTAATCTCTCTCCACTTTATATCTCTCTGAGGTTTGCTATATCTCCCCTAAGTATGAAATATTATCATTTTGAACATGTGGTGCTTATTTTTGTAAGGATAGTTTATGTGGCATTACCAAGGGATTTCTATTGTAGATTTATTATACATGTTGTAAAATGCTCCTCATATAGTGGGCAGCACAGATGGTGTAGTGGTTAGTGTTCTTGCTTCCCAGCTTTGAGGTTGTGGGTTCAATTCCCACCCATAATTTCCCTGTGTTTTTGTTTCCTCCATGTACTCTGCTTTTCCCACACTCCTGTTTGATTAATTGGTTCCCAACAAACATGAATTGGCTCTGAAAAGTACTGCAAAATATGTGTGAACTATATAAATAATTGGAAGTAATGATGTTATCTGTACTTATAATAAAGTTTTAATGGTTTGGTTTTAGAAATTTACCCTTTAGTGTAGTGGTTAGTGTTCTTGCTTCCCAGCATTGAGGTTGTGGGTTCAATTCCCACCCATAATTTCCCTGTGTTTGTGTTTCCTCCATGTACTCTGCTTTTCCCACACTCCTGTTTGATTAATTGGTTCCCAACAAACATGAATTGGCTCTGAAAAGTACTGCAAAATATGTGTGAACTATATAAATAACTGGAAATAATGATGTTATCTGTACTTATAATAAAGTTTTAATGGTTTGGTTTTAGAAATTTACCCTTTAGCGCTGTGTATAAACTATCGAGACTGAAAATGTTTTTTTTTCAGAATTTTTGTTTCTCTGGTTGTTCATTCCTGCATTACACAAAAACTACTGTAAAGTGACAGTGACAGGGGAGCAGATGGGCAAAAGCTCGCTTGATCTTGATTTTCAGTATGATTTGTTGGTACCTAATCTCTCTCCACTTTATATCTCACTGAGGTTTGCTATATCTCCCCTAAGTATGAAATATTATCATTTTGAACATGTGGTGATTATTTTTGTATGGGTGGTTTACGTGGCATTACCAAGGGATTTGTATTATAGAATTTTAATATATTTTTTAATATACTCTGTAAAGCACTACAGAATATGTGTGAGCTTTATAAATAACTGGAAATAATGATATTATCTGTTTTTATTATAATGTTTTTTTTTTAACTGTTATGGGGAAATGTACTCCATAGGGCTGTGTATGAACTACGGAGACAAAAAAATATTTTTTTTGAATTTTGGTGATTATCTTTATATGGATAGTTTAGGTGGGATTGCCAAGGGAATTCTATTATAGATTTATTATTATATATGTTGTAATATTATCCTAATTAAATTGGAAGTACAGATGGTGTAGTGGTTAGCGTTCCAGGCTCCCAGTGATGAGGTTTGATTCCCACCTTGGCCCAATAATCTCCCTGCATTTGTGTTTACTCCATGTGCTCTGATTTTCCCACACTCCTGGTTGATTAATTGGTTGCCAACAAACATGAATTGGCTCTGAAAAGCACTGCAAAATATGTGTGAACTATATAAATAACTGGAAATAATGATATTATCTATACTTATAATAAAGTTTTAATGGTTTGTTTTTAGAAATTTACCCTTTAGCGCTGTGTATAAACTATCGTGACAGAAGATGGGTTTTTTTTCAGAATTTTTATTTGTCTTGTTGTTCATTCCGGCATAACACAAAAACTACTGTAAAGTGATAGTGACAGGGGAGCACAAGGGCAAAAGTTCACTTGATCTTGATTTTCAGTATGATTTGCTGGTACCTAATCTCTCTCCACTTTATATCTCTCTGAGGTTTGCTATATCTCCCCTAAGTATGAAATATTATCATTTTGAACATGTGGTGATTATTTTTGTAAGGATAGTTTATGTGGCATTACCAAGGGATTTCTATTGTAGATTTATTATACATGTTGTAAAATGCTCCTAATATAGTGGGCAGCACAGATGGTGTAGTGGTTAGTGTTCTTGCTTCCCAGCTTTGAGGTTGTGGGTTCAACTCCCACCCATAATTTCCCTGTGTTTTTGTTTCCTCCATGTACTCTGCTTTTCCCACACTCCTGTTTGATTAATTGGTTCCCAACAAACATGAATTGGCTCTGAAAAGTACTGCAAAATATGTGTGAACTATATAAATAACTGGAAATAATGATGTTATCTGTACTTATAATAAAGTTTTAATGGTTTGGTTTTAGAAATTTACCCTTTAGCGCTGTGTATAAACTATCGAGACTGAAAATGTTTTTTTTTCAGAATTTTTGTTTCTCTGGTTGTTCATTCCTGCATTACACAAAAACTAATGTAAAGTGATAGTGACAGGGGAGCAGAAGGGCAAAAGCTCGCTTGATCTTGATTTTCAGTATGATTTGTTGGTACCTAATCTCTCTCCACTTTATATCTCTCTGAGGTTTGCTATATCTCCATTAAGTATGAAATATTATCATTTTGAACATGTGGTGATTATTTTTGTATGGGTGGTTTACGTGGCATTACCAAGGGATTTGTATTATAGAATTTTAATATATTTTTTAATATACTCTGTAAAGCACTACAGAATATGTGTGAGCTTTATAAATAACTGGTAATAATGATATTATCTGTTTTTATTATAAAGTTTTTTTTTAACTGTTATGGGGAAATGTACTCCATAGGGCTGTGTATGAACTACGGAGACAAAAAAATATTTTTTTTGAATTTTGGTGATTATCTTTATATGGATAGTTTAGGTGGGATTGCCAAGGGAATTCTATTATAGATTTATTATACATGTTGTAAAATTATCCTAATTAAATTGGCAGCACAGATGGTGTAGTGGTTAGTGTTCCAGGCTCCCAGTGATGAGGTTTGATTCCCACCTTGGCCCAATAATCTCCCTGCATTTGTGTTTACTCCATGTGCTCTGATTTTCCCACACTCCTGGTTGATAATTTGGTTGCCAACAAACATGAATTGGCTCTGAAAAGCACTGCAAAATATGTGTGAACTATATAAATAACTGGAAATAATGATATTATCTATACTTATAATAAAGTTTTAATGGTTTGCTTTTAGAAATTTACCCTTTAGCGCTGTGTATAAACTATCATGACAGAAAATGTTTTTTTTTTCAGAATTTTTGTTTGTCTGGTTGTTCATTCCGGCATAACACAAAAACTACTGTAAAGTGATAGTGACAGTGGAGCACAAGGGCAAAAGCTCTCTTGATCTTGATTTTCAGTATGATTTGCTGGTACCTAATCTCTCTCCACTTTATATCTCTCTGAGGTTTGCTATATCTCCCCTAAGTATGAAATATTATCATTTTGAACATGTGGTGATTATATTTGTAAGGATGGTTTACGTGGCATTACCAAGGGATTTCTATTACAGAATTTTAATATATTTTTTAATATACTCTGTAAAGCACTGCAGAATATGTGTGAGCTTTATAAATAACTGGTAATAATGATATTATCTGTTTTTATTATAAAGTTTTTTTTGAACTGTTATGGGGAAATGTACTCCATAGGGCTGTGCATGAATTACGGAGACAAAAAAATATTTTTTTGAATTTTGGTGATTATCTTTATATGGATATTTTAGGTGGGATTGCCAAGGGAATTCTATTATAGATTTATTATACATGTTGTAAAATTATCCTAATTAAATTGGCAGTACAGATGGTGTAGTGGTTAGTGTTCCAGGCTCCCAGTGATGAGGTTTGATTCCCACCTTGCCCAATAATCTCCCTGCATTTGTGTTTACTCCATGTGCTCTGATTTTCCCACACTCCTGGTTGATTAATTGGTTGCCAACAAACAGGAATTGGCTCTGAAAAGTACTGCAAAATATGTGTGAACTATATAAATAATTGGAAATAATGATATTATCTGTACTTATAATAAAGTTTTAATGGTTTGTTTTTAGAAATTTACCCTTTAGCGCTGTGTATAAACTATCATGACAGAAAATGTTTTTTTTTTCAGAATTTTTGTTTGTCTGGTTGTTCATTCCGGCATAACACAAAAACTACTGTAAAGTGATAGTGACAGGGGAGCACAAGGGCAAAAGCTCACTTGATCTTGATTTTCAGTATGATTTGCTGGTACCTAATCTCTCTCCACTTTATATCTCTCTGAGGTTTGCTATATCTCCCCTAAGTATGAAATATTATCATTTTGAACATGTGGTGATTATTTTTGTAAGGATGGTTTACGTGGCATTACCAAGGGATTTCTATTACAGAATTTTAATATATTTTTTAATATACTCTGTAAAGCACTACAGAATATGTGTGAGCTTTATAAATAACTGGTAATAATGATATCTGTTTTTATTATAAAGTTTTTTTTGAACTGTTATGGGGAAATGTACTCCATAGGGCTGTGCATGAACTACGGAGACAAAAAAATATTTTTTTTGAATTTTGGTGATTATCTTTATATGGATAGTTTAGGTGGGATTGCCAAGGGAATTCTATTATAGATTTATTATACATGTTGTAAAATTATCCTAATTAAATTGGCAGTACAGATGGTGTAGTGGTTAGCGTTCCAGGCTCCCAGGGATGAGGTTTGATTCCCACCTTGGCCCAATAATCTCCCTGCATTTGTGTTTACTCCATGTGCTCTGATTTTCCCACACTCCAGGTTGATTAATTGGTTGCCAACAAACATGAATTGGCTCTGAAAAGCACTGCAAAATATGTGTGAACTATATAAATAACTGGAAATAATGATATTATCTATACTTATAATAAAGTTTTAATGGTTTGTTTTTAGAAATTTACTCTTTAGCGCTGTGTATAAACTATCATGAGAGAAAATGTTTTTTTTTTCAGAATTTTTGTTTCTCTGGTTGTTCATTCCGGCATAACACAAAAACTACTGTAAAGTGATAGTGACAGTGGAGCACAAGGGCAAAAGCTCACTTGATCTTGATTTTCAGTATGATTTGCTGGTACCTAATCTCTCTCCACTTTATATCTCTCTGAGGTTTGCTATATCTCCCGTAAGTATGAAATATTATCATTTTGAACATGTGGTGATTATTTTTGTAAGGATAGTTTATGTGGCATTACCAAGGGATTTCTATTGTAGATTTATTATACATGTTGTAAAATGCTCCTAATATGGTGGGCAGCACAGATGGTGTAGAGGTTAGTGTTCTTGCTTCCCAGCGTTGAGGTTGTGGGTTCAATTCCCACCCATAATTTCCCTGTGTTTGTGTTTCCTCCATGTACTCTGCTTTTCCCACACTCCTGTTTGATTAATTGGTTCCCAACAAACATGAATTGGCTCTGAAAAGTAATGCAAAATATGTGTGAACTATATAAATAATTGGAAATAATGATATTATCTGTACTTATAATAAAGTTTTAATGGTTTGTTTTTAGAAATTTGCCCTTTAGCGCTGTGTATAAACTATCGAGACAGAAAAAGGGTTTTTTTTCAGAATTTTTGTTTGTCTGGAAGTTCATTCCGGCATTACACAAAAACTACTGTAAAGTGACAGTGACAGGGGAGCAGAGGGGCAAAAGCCCACTTGATCTTGATTTTCAGTATGATTTGCTGGTACCTAATCTCTCTCCACTTTATATCTCTCTGAGGTTTGCTATATCTCCCCTAAGTATGAATTATTATCATTTTGAACATGTGGTGATTATTTTTGTAAGGATGGTTTCCGTGGCATTACCAAGGGATTTCTATTATAGAATTTGAATATATTTTTTAATATACTCTGTAAAGCACTACAGAATATGTGTGAGCTTTATAAATAACTGGTAATAATGATATTATCTGTTTTTATTATAAAGTTTTTTTTGAACTGTTATGGGAAAATGTACTCCATAGGGCTGTGTATGAACTACGGAGACAAAAAAATATTTTTTTTGAATTTTGGTGATTATCTTTATATGGATAGTTTAGGTGGGATTGCCAAGGGAATTCTATTATAGATTTATTATACATGTTGTAAAATTATCCTAAATAAATTGGCAGCACAGATGGTGTAGTGGTTAGCGTTCCAGGCTCCCAGTGATGAGGTTTGATTCCCACCTTGGCCCAATAATCTCCCTGCATTTGTGTTTACTCCATGTGCTCTGATTTTCCCACACTCCAGGTTGATTAATTGGTTGCCAACAAACATGAATTGGCTCTGAAAAGCACTGCAAAATATGTGTGAACTATATAAATAACTGGAAATAATGATATTATCTATACTTATAATAAAGTTTTAATGGTTTGTTTTTAGAAATTTACCCTTTAGCGCTGTGTATAAACTATCGTGACAGAAACTGTTTTTTTTTTCAGAATTTTTGTTTGTCTGGTTGTTCATTCCGGCATAACACAAAAACTACTATAAAGTGATAGTGACAGGGGAGCACAAGGGCAAAAGCTCACTTGATCTTGATTTTCAGTACGATTTGCTGGTACCTAATCTCTCTCCACTTTATATCTCTCTGAGGTTTGCTATATCTCCCGTAAGTATGAAATATTATCATTTTGAACATGTGGTGATTATTTTTGTAAGGATAGTTTATGTGGCATTACCAAGGGATTTCTATTGTAGATTTATTATACATGTTGTAAAATGCTCCTAATATGGTGGGCAGCACAGATGGTGTAGAGGTTAGTGTTCTTGCTTCCCAGCGTTGAGGTTGTGGGTTCAATTCCCACCCATAATTTCCCTGTGTTTGTGTTTCCTCCATGTACTCTGCTTTTCCCACACTCCTGTTTGATTAATTGGTTCCCAACAAACATGAATTGGCTCTGAAAAGTAATGCAAAATATGTGTGAACTATATAAATAATTGGAAATAATGATATTATCTGTACTTATAATAAAGTTTTAATGGTTTGTTTTTAGAAATTTGCCCTTTAGCGCTGTGTATAAACTATCGAGACAGAAAAAGGGTTTTTTTTCAGAATTTTTGTTTGTCTGGAAGTTCATTCCGGCATTACACAAAAACTACTGTAAAGTGACAGTGACAGGGGAGCAGAGGGGCAAAAGCCCACTTGATCTTGATTTTCAGTATGATTTGCTGGTACCTAATCTCTCTCCACTTTATATCTCTCTGAGGTTTGCTATATCTCCCCTAAGTATGAATTATTATCATTTTGAACATGTGGTGATTATTTTTGTAAGGATGGTTTCCGTGGCATTACCAAGGGATTTCTATTATAGAATTTGAATATATTTTTTAATATACTCTGTAAAGCACTACAGAATATGTGTGAGCTTTATAAATAACTGGTAATAATGATATTATCTGTTTTTATTATAAAGTTTTTTTTGAACTGTTATGGGAAAATGTACTCCATAGGGCTGTGTATGAACTACGGAGACAAAAAAATATTTTTTTTGAATTTTGGTGATTATCTTTATATGGATAGTTTAGGTGGGATTGCCAAGGGAATTCTATTATAGATTTATTATACATGTTGTAAAATTATCCTAAATAAATTGGCAGCACAGATGGTGTAGTGGTTAGCGTTCCAGGCTCCCAGTGATGAGGTTTGATTCCCACCTTGGCCCAATAATCTCCCTGCATTTGTGTTTACTCCATGTGCTCTGATTTTCCCACACTCCAGGTTGATTAATTGGTTGCCAACAAACATGAATTGGCTCTGAAAAGCACTGCAAAATATGTGTGAACTATATAAATAACTGGAAATAATGATATTATCTATACTTATAATAAAGTTTTAATGGTTTGTTTTTAGAAATTTACCCTTTAGCGCTGTGTATAAACTATCGTGACAGAAACTGTTTTTTTTTTCAGAATTTTTGTTTGTCTGGTTGTTCATTCCGGCATAACACAAAAACTACTATAAAGTGATAGTGACAGGGGAGCACAAGGGCAAAAGCTCACTTGATCTTGATTTTCAGTACGATTTGCTGGTACCTAATCTCTCTCCACTTTATATCTCTCTGAGGTTTGCTATATCTCCCGTAAGTATGAAATATTATCATTTTGAACATGTGGTGATTATTTTTGTAAGGATAGTTTATGTGGCATTACCAAGAGTTTTCTATTATAGATTTATTATTCATGTTGTAAAATGCTCCTAATATAGTGGGCAACACAGATGGTGTAGTGGTTAGTGTTCTTGCTTCCCAGCATTGAGGTTGTGGGTTCAATTCCCATCCATAATTTCCCTGTGTTTGTGTTTCCTCCATGTACTCTGCTTTTCCCACACTCCTGTTTGATTAATTGGTTCCCAACAAACATGAATTGGCTCTGAAAAGTACTGCAAAATATGTGTGAACTATATAAATAACTGGAAATAATGATGTTATCTGTACTTATAATAAAGTTTTAATGGTTTGGTTTTAGAAATTTACCCTTTAGCGCTGTGTATAAACTATCGAGACTGAAAATGTTTTTTTTTCAGAATTTTTGTTTCTCTGGTTGTTCATTCCGGCATTACACAAAAACTACTGTAAAGTGACAGTGACAGGGGAGCAGAAGGGCAAAAGCTCGCTTGATCTTGATTTTCAGTATGATTTGTTGGTACCTAATCTCTCTCCACTTTATATCTCTCTGAGGTTTGCTATATCTCCCCTAAGTATGAAATATTATCATTTTGAACATGTGGTGATTATTTTTGTATGGGTGGTTTACATGGCATTACCAAGGGATTTGTATTATAGAATTTTAATATATTTTTTAATATACTCTGTAAAGCACTACAGAATATGTGTGAGCTTTATAAATAACTGGTAATAATGATATTATCTGTTTTTATTATAAAGTTTTTTTTGAACTGTTATGGGGAAATGTACGCCATAGGGCTGTGTATGAACTACGGAGACAAAAAAATATTTTTTTTGAATTTTGGTGATTATCTTTATATGTATAGTTTAGGTGGGATTGCCAAGGGAATTCTATTATAGATTTATTATACATGTTGTAAAATTATCCTAATTAAATTGGCAGCACAGATGTTGTAGTGGTTAGCGTTCCAGGCTCCTAGTGATGAGGTTTGATTCCCACCTTGGCCCAATAATCTCCCTGCATTTGTGTTTACTCCATGTGCTCTGATTTTCCCACACTCCTGGTTGATAATTTGGTTGCCAACAAACATGAATTGGCTCTGAAAAGCACTGCAAAATATGTGTGAACTATATAAATAACTGGAAATAATGATATTATCTATACTTATAATAAAGTTTTAATGGTTTGTTTTTAGAAATTTACCCTTTAGCGCTGTGTATAAACTATCATGACAGAAAATGTTTTTTTTTTCAGAATTTTTGTTTGTCTGGTTGTTCATTCCGGCATAACACAAAAACTACTGTAAAGTGATAGTGACAGGGGAGCACAAGGGCAAAAGCTCACTTGATCTTGATTTTCAATATGATTTGCTGGTACCTAATCTCTCTCCACTTTATATCTCTCTGAGGTTTGCTATATCTCCCCTAAGTATGAAATATTATCATTTTGAACATGTGGTGATTATTTTTGTAAGGATAGTTTATGTGGCATTACCAAGGGATTTCTATTGTAGATTTATTATACATGTTGTAAAATGCTCCTAATATGGTGGGCAGCACAGATGGTGTAGAGGTTAGTGTTCTTGCTTCCCAGCGTTGAGGTTGTGGGTTCAATTCCCACCCATAATTTCCCTGTGTTTGTGTTTCCTCCATGTACTCTGCTTTTCCCACACTCCTGTTTGATTAATTGGTTACCAACAAACATGAATTGGCTCTGAAAAGTAATGCAAAATATGTGTGAACTATATAAATAATTGGAAATAATGATATTATCTGTACTTATAATAAAGTTTTAATGGTTTGTTTTTAGAAATTTGCCCTTTAGCGCTGTGTATAAACTATCGAGACAGAAAAAGGTTTTTTTTTCAGAATTTTTGTTTGTCTGGTTGTTCATTCCGGCATTACACAAAAA
This sequence comes from Taudactylus pleione, assembly GCA_031769625.1. NCBI lineage: Eukaryota > Metazoa > Chordata > Amphibia > Anura > Myobatrachidae > Taudactylus > Taudactylus pleione. The sequence goes on along the minus strand of JAUIMM010000461.1, from coordinate 3,188,809 downwards.
CTACTGTAAAGTGACAGTGTCAGGGGAGCAGAGGGGCAAAAGCCCACTTGATCTTGATTTTCAGTATGATTTGCTGGTACCTAATCTCTCTCCACTTTATATCTCTCTGAGGTTTGCTATATCTCCCCTAAGTATGAATTATTATCATTTTGAACATGTGGTGATTATTTTTGTAAGGATGGTTTCCGTGGCATTACCAAGGTATTTCTATTATAGAATTTTAATATATTTTTTAATATACTCTGTAAAGCACTACAGAATATGTGTGAGCTTTATAAATAACTGGTAATAATGATATTATCTGTTTTTATTATAAAGTTTTTTTTGAACTGTTATGGGAAAATGTACTCCATAGGGCTGTGTATGAACTACGGAGACAAAAAAATATTTTTTTTGAATTTTGGTGATTATCTTTATATGGATAGTTTAGGTGGGATTGCCAAGGGAATTCTATTATAGATTTATTATACATGTTGTAAAATTATCCTAAATAAATTGGCAGCACAGATGGTGTAGTGGTTAGCGTTCCAGGCTCCCAGTGATGAGGTTTGATTCCCACCTTGGCCCAATAATCTCCCTGCATTTGTGTTTACTCCATGTGCTCTGATTTTCCCACACTCCAGGTTGATTAATTGGTTGCCAACAAACATGAATTGGCTCTGAAAAGCACTGCAAAATATGTGTGAACTATATAAATAACTGGAAATAATGATATTATCTATACTTATAATAAAGTTTTAATGGTTTGTTTTTAGAAATTTACCCTTTAGCGCTGTGTATAAACTATCGTGACAGAAACTGTTTTTTTTTTCAGAATTTTTGTTTGTCTGGTTGTTCATTCCGGCATAACACAAAAACTACTGTAAAGTGATAGTGACAGGGGAGCACAAGGGCAAAAGCTCACTTGATCTTGATTTTCAGTACGATTTGCTGGTACCTAATCTCTCTCCACTTTATATCTCTCTGAGGTTTGCTATATCTCCCGTAAGTATGAAATATTATCATTTTGAACATGTGGTGATTATTTTTGTAAGGATAGTTTATGTGGCATTACCAAGAGTTTTCTATTATAGATTTATTATTCATGTTGTAAAATGCTCCTAATATAGTGGGCAACACAGATGGTGTAGTGGTTAGTGTTCTTGCTTCCCAGCGTTGAGGTTGTGGATTCAATTCCCATCCATAATTTCCCTGTGTTTGTGTTTCCTCCATGTACTCTGCTTTTCCCACACTCCTGTTTGATTAATTGGTTCCCAACAAACATGAATTGGCTCTGAAAAGTACTGCAAAATATGTGTGAACTATATAAATAACTGGAAATAATGATGTTATCTGTACTTATAATAAAGTTTTAATGGTTTGGTTTTAGAAATTTACCCTTTAGCGCTGTGTATAAACTATCGAGACTGAAAATGTTTTTTTTTCAGAATTTTTGTTTCTCTGGTTGTTCATTCCGGCATTACACAAAAACTACTGTAAAGTGACAGTGACAGGGGAGCAGAAGGGCAAAAGCTCGCTTGATCTTGATTTTCAGTATGATTTGTTGGTACCTAATCTCTCTCCACTTTATATCTCTCTGAGGTTTGCTATATCTCCCCTAAGTATGAAATATTATCATTTTGAACATGTGGTGATTATTTTTGTATGGGTGGTTTACGTGGCATTACCAAGGGATTTGTATTATAGAATTTTAATATATTTTTTAATATACTCTGTAAAGCACTACAGAATATGTGTGAGCTTTATAAATAACTGGTAATAATGATATTATCTGTTTTTATTATAAAGTTTTTTTTGAACTGTTATGGGGAAATGTACGCCATAGGGCTGTGTATGAACTACGGAGACAAAAAAATATTTTTTTTGAATTTTGGTGATTATCTTTATATGTATAGTTTAGGTGGGATTGCCAAGGGAATTCTATTATAGATTTATTATACATGTTGTAAAATTATCCTAATTAAATTGGCAGCACAGATGGTGTAGTGGTTAGCGTTCCAGGCTCCCAGTGATGAGGTTTGATTCCCACCTTGGCCCAATAATCTCCCTGCATTTGTGTTTACTCCATGTGCTCTGATTTTCCCACACTCCTGTTTGATAATTTGGTTGCCAACAAACATGAATTGGCTCTGAAAAGCACTGCAAAATATGTGTGAACTATATAAATAACTGGAAATAATGATATTATCTATACTTATAATAAAGTTTTAATGGTTTGTTTTTAGAAATTTACCCTTTAGCGCTGTGTATAAACTATCGTGACAGAAACTGTTTTTTTTTTCAGAATTTTTGTTTGTCTGGTTGTTCATTCCGGCATAACACAAAAACTACTGTAAAGTGATAGTGACAGGGGAGCACAAGGGCAAAAGCTCACTTGATCTTGATTTTCAGTACGATTTGCTGGTACCTAATCTCTCTCCACTTTATATCTCTCTGAGGTTTGCTATATCTCCCCTAAGTATGAAATATTATCATTTTGAACATGTGGTGATTATTTTTGTAAGGATAGTTTATGTGGCATTACCAAGAGTTTTCTATTATAGATTTATTATTCATGTTGTAAAATGCTCCTAATATAGTGGGCAACACAGATGTTGTAGTGGTTAGTGTTCTTGCTTCCCAGCATTGAGGTTGTGGGTTCAATTCCCATCCATAATTTCCCTAAGTTTGTGTTTCCTCCATGTACTCTGCTTTTCCCACACTCCTGTTTGATTAATTGGTTCCCAACAAACATGAATTGGCTCTGAAAAGTACTGCAAAATATGTGTGAACTATATAAATAACTGGAAATAATGATGTTATCTGTACTTATAATAAAGTTTTAATGGTTTGGTTTTAGAAATTTACCCTTTAGCGCTGTGTATAAACTATCGAGACTGAAAATGTTTTTTTTTCAGAATTTTTGTTTCTCTGGTTGTTCATTCCGGCATTACACAAAAACTACTGTAAAGTGACAGTGACAGGGGAGCAGAAGGGCAAAAGCTCGCTTGATCTTGATTTTCAGTATGATTTGTTGGTACCTAATCTCTCTCCACTTTATATCTCTCTGAGGTTTGCTATATCTCCCCTAAGTATGAAATATTATCATTTTGAACATGTGGTGATTATTTTTGTATGGGTGGTTTACGTGGCATTACCAAGGGATTTGTATTATAGAATTTTAATATATTTTTTAATATACTCTGTAAAGCACTACAGAATATGTGTGAGCTTTATAAATAACTGGTAATAATGATATTATCTGTTTTTATTATAAAGTTTTTTTTGAACTGTTATGGGGAAATGTACGCCATAGGGCTGTGTATGAACTACGGAGACAAAAAAATATTTTTTTTGAATTTTGGTGATTATCTTTATATGTATAGTTTAGGAGGGATTGCCAAGGGAATTCTATTATAGATTTATTATACATGTTGTAAAATTATCCTAATTAAATTGGCAGCACAGATGGTGTAGTGGTTAGCGTTCCAGGCTCCCAGTGATGAGGTTTGATTCCCACCTTGGCCCAATAATCTCCCTGCATTTGTGTTTACTCCATGTGCTCTGATTTTCCCACACTCCTGGTTGATAATTTGGTTGCCAACAAACATGAATTGGCTCTGAAAAGCACTGCAAAATATGTGTGAACTATATAAATAACTGGAAATAATGATATTATCTATACTTATAATAAAGTTTTAATGGTTTGTTTTTAGAAATTTACCCTTTAGCGCTGTGTATAAACTATCGTGACAGAAACTGTTTTTTTTTTCAGAATTTTTGTTTGTCTGGTTGTTCATTCCGGCATAACACAAAAACTACTGTAAAGTGATAGTGACAGGGGAGCACAAGGGCAAAAGCTCACTTGATCTTGATTTTCAGTACGATTTGCTGGTACCTAATCTCTCTCCACTTTATATCTCTCTGAGGTTTGCTATATCTCCCGTAAGTATGAAATATTATCATTTTGAACATGTGGTGATTATTTTTGTAAGGATAGTTTATGTGGCATTACCAAGAGTTTTCTATTATAGATTTATTATTCATGTTGTAAAATGCTCCTAATATAGTGGGCAACACAGATGGTGTAGTGGTTAGTGTTCTTGCTTCCCAGCATTGAGGTTGTGGGTTCAATTCCCACAACCAACAATTTACCCTTTAGCGCTGTGTATAAACTATCGAGACTGAAAATGTTTTTTTTTCAGAATTTTTGTTTCTCTGGTTGTTCATTCCGGCATTACACAAAAACTACTGTAAAGTGACAGTGACAGGGGAGCAGAAGGGCAAAAGCTCACTTGATCTTGATTTTCAGTATGATTTGTTGGTACCTAATCTCTCTCCACTTTATATCTCTCTGAGGTTTGCTATATCTCCCCTAAGTATGAATTATTATCATTTTGAACATGTGGTGATTATTTTTGTAAGGATGGTTTCCGTGGCATTACCAAGGTATTTCTATTATAGAATTTTAATATATTTTTTAATATACTCTGTAAAGCACTACAGAATATGTGTGAGCTTTATAAATAACTGGTAATAATGATATTATCTGTTTTTATTATAAAGTTTTTTTTGAACTGTTATGGGAAAATGTACTCCATAGGGCTGTGTATGAACTACGGAGACAAAAAAATATTTTTTTTGAATTTTGGTGATTATCTTTATATGGATAGTTTAGGTGGGATTGCCAAGGGAATTCTATTATAGATTTATTATACATGTTGTAAAATTATCCTAAATAAATTGGCAGCACAGATGGTGTAGTGGTTAGCGTTCCAGGCTCCCAGTGATGAGGTTTGATTCCCACCTTGGCCCAATAATCTCCCTGCATTTGTGTTTACTCCATGTGCTCTGATTTTCCCACACTCCAGGTTGATTAATTGGTTGCCAACAAACATGAATTGGCTCTGAAAAGCACTGCAAAATATGTGTGAACTATATAAATAACTGGAAATAATGATATTATCTATACTTATAATAAAGTTTTAATGGTTTGTTTTTAGAAATTTACCCTTTAGCGCTGTGTATAAACTATCGTGACAGAAACTGTTTTTTTTTTCAGAATTTTTGTTTGTCTGGTTGTTCATTCCGGCATAACACAAAAACTACTGTAAAGTGATAGTGACAGGGGAGCACAAGGGCAAAAGCTCACTTGATCTTGATTTTCAGTACGATTTGCTGGTACCTAATCTCTCTCCACTTTATATCTCTCTGAGGTTTGCTATATCTCCCGTAAGTATGAAATATTATCATTTTGAACATGTGGTGATTATTTTTGTAAGGATAGTTTATGTGGCATTACCAAGAGTTTTCTATTATAGATTTATTATTCATGTTGTAAAATGCTCCTAATATAGTGGGCAACACAGATGGTGTAGTGGTTAGTGTTCTTGCTTCCCAGCGTTGAGGTTGTGGATTCAATTCCCATCCATAATTTCCCTGTGTTTGTGTTTCCTCCATGTACTCTGCTTTTCCCACACTCCTGTTTGATTAATTGGTTCCCAACAAACATGAATTGGCTCTGAAAAGTACTGCAAAATATGTGTGAACTATATAAATAACTGGAAATAATGATGTTATCTGTACTTATAATAAAGTTTTAATGGTTTGGTTTTAGAAATTTACCCTTTAGCGCTGTGTATAAACTATCGAGACTGAAAATGTTTTTTTTTCAGAATTTTTGTTTCTCTGGTTGTTCATTCCGGCATTACACAAAAACTACTGTAAAGTGACAGTGACAGGGGAGCAGAAGGGCAAAAGCTCGCTTGATCTTGATTTTCAGTATGATTTGTTGGTACCTAATCTCTCTCCACTTTATATCTCTCTGAGGTTTGCTATATCTCCCCTAAGTATGAAATATTATCATTTTGAACATGTGGTGATTATTTTTGTATGGGTGGTTTACGTGGCATTACCAAGGGATTTGTATTATAGAATTTTAATATATTTTTTAATATACTCTGTAAAGCACTACAGAATATGTGTGAGCTTTATAAATAACTGGTAATAATGATATTATCTGTTTTTATTATAAAGTTTTTTTTGAACTGTTATGGGGAAATGTACGCCATAGGGCTGTGTATGAACTACGGAGACAAAAAAATATTTTTTTTGAATTTTGGTGATTATCTTTATATGTATAGTTTAGGAGGGATTGCCAAGGGAATTCTATTATAGATTTATTATACATGTTGTAAAATTATCCTAATTAAATTGGCAGCACAGATGGTGTAGTGGTTAGCGTTCCAGGCTCCCAGTGATGAGGTTTGATTCCCACCTTGGCCCAATAATCTCCCTGCATTTGTGTTTACTCCATGTGCTCTGATTTTCCCACACTCCTGGTTGATAATTTGGTTGCCAACAAACATGAATTGGCTCTGAAAAGCACTGCAAAATATGTGTGAACTATATAAATAACTGGAAATAATGATATTATCTATACTTATAATAAAGTTTTAATGGTTTGTTTTTAGAAATTTACCCTTTAGCGCTGTGTATAAACTATCGTGACAGAAACTGTTTTTTTTTTCAGAATTTTTGTTTGTCTGGTTGTTCATTCCGGCATAACACAAAAACTACTGTAAAGTGATAGTGACAGGGGAGCACAAGGGCAAAAGCTCACTTGATCTTGATTTTCAGTATGATTTGCTGGTACCTAATCTCTCTCCACTTTATATCTCTCTGAGGTTTGCTATATCTCCCGTAAGTATGAAATATTATCATTTTGAACATGTGGTGATTATTTTTGTAAGGATAGTTTATGTGGCATTACCAAGAGTTTTCTATTATAGATTTATTATTCATGTTGTAAAATGCTCCTAATATAGTGGGCAACACAGATGGTGTAGTGGTTAGTGTTCTTGCTTCCCAGCATTGAGGTTGTGGGTTCAATTCCCACAACCAACAATTTACCCTTTAGCGCTGTGTATAAACTATCGAGACTGAAAATGTTTTTTTTTCAGAATTTTTGTTTCTCTGGTTGTTCATTCCGGCATTACACAAAAACTACTGTAAAGTGACAGTGACAGGGGAGCAGAAGGGCAAAAGCTCACTTGATCTTGATTTTCAGTATGATTTGTTGGTACCTAATCTCTCTCCACTTTATATCTCTCTGAGGTTTGCTATATCTCCCCTAAGTATGAATTATTATCATTTTGAACATGTGGTGATTATTTTTGTAAGGATGGTTTCCGTGGCATTACCAAGGTATTTCTATTATAGAATTTTAATATATTTTTTAATATACTCTGTAAAGCACTACAGAATATGTGTGAGCTTTATAAATAACTGGTAATAATGATATTATCTGTTTTTATTATAAAGTTTTTTTTGAACTGTTATGGGAAAATGTACTCCATAGGGCTGTGTATGAACTACGGAGACAAAAAAATATTTTTTTTGAATTTTGGTGATTATCTTTATATGGATAGTTTAGGTGGGATTGCCAAGGGAATTCTATTATAGATTTATTATACATGTTGTAAAATTATCCTAAATAAATTGGCAGCACAGATGGTGTAGTGGTTAGCGTTCCAGGCTCCCAGTGATGAGGTTTGATTCCCACCTTGGCCCAATAATCTCCCTGCATTTGTGTTTACTCCATGTGCTCTGATTTTCCCACACTCCAGGTTGATTAATTGGTTGCCAACAAACATGAATTGGCTCTGAAAAGCACTGCAAAATATGTGTGAACTATATAAATAACTGGAAATAATGATATTATCTATACTTATAATAAAGTTTTAATGGTTTGTTTTTAGAAATTTACCCTTTAGCGCTGTGTATAAACTATCGTGACAGAAACTGTTTTTTTTTTCAGAATTTTTGTTTGTCTGGTTGTTCATTCCGGCATAACACAAAAACTACTGTAAAGTGATAGTGACAGGGGAGCACAAGGGCAAAAGCTCACTTGATCTTGATTTTCAGTACGATTTGCTGGTACCTAATCTCTCTCCACTTTATATCTCTCTGAGGTTTGCTATATCTCCCCTAAGTATGAAATATTATCATTTTGAACATGTGGTGATTATTTTTGTAAGGATAGTTTATGTGGCATTACCAAGAGTTTTCTATTATAGATTTATTATTCATGTTGTAAAATGCTCCTAATATAGTGGGCAACACAGATGGTGTAGTGGTTAGTGTTCTTGCTTCCCAGCGTTGAGGTTGTGGATTCAATTCCCATCCATAATTTCCCTGTGTTTGTGTTTCCTCCATGTACTCTGCTTTTCCCACACTCCTGTTTGATTAATTGGTTCCCAACAAACATGAATTGGCTCTGAAAAGTACTGCAAAATATGTGTGAACTATATAAATAACTGGAAATAATGATGTTATCTGTACTTATAATAAAGTTTTAATGGTTTGGTTTTAGAAATTTACCCTTTAGCGCTGTGTATAAACTATCGAGACTGAAAATGTTTTTTTTTCAGAATTTTTGTTTCTCTGGTTGTTCATTCCGGCATTACACAAAAACTACTGTAAAGTGACAGTGACAGGGGAGCAGAAGGGCAAAAGCTCGCTTGATCTTGATTTTCAGTATGATTTGTTGGTACCTAATCTCTCTCCACTTTATATCTCTCTGAGGTTTGCTATATCTCCCCTAAGTATGAAATATTATCATTTTGAACATGTGGTGATTATTTTTGTATGGGTGGTTTACGTGGCATTACCAAGGGATTTGTATTATAGAATTTTAATATATTTTTTAATATACTCTGTAAAGCACTACAGAATATGTGTGAGCTTTATAAATAACTGGTAATAATGATATTATCTGTTTTTATTATAAAGTTTTTTTTGAACTGTTATGGGGAAATGTACGCCATAGGGCTGTGTATGAACTACGGAGACAAAAAAATATTTTTTTTGAATTTTGGTGATTATCTTTATATGTATAGTTTAGGAGGGATTGCCAAGGGAATTCTATTATAGATTTATTATACATGTTGTAAAATTATCCTAATTAAATTGGCAGCACAGATGGTGTAGTGGTTAGCGTTCCAGGCTCCCAGTGATGAGGTTTGATTCCCACCTTGGCCCAATAATCTCCCTGCATTTGTGTTTACTCCATGTGCTCTGATTTTCCCACACTCCTGGTTGATAATTTGGTTGCCAACAAACATGAATTGGCTCTGAAAAGCACTGCAAAATATGTGTGAACTATATAAATAACTGGAAATAATGATATTATCTATACTTATAATAAAGTTTTAATGGTTTGTTTTTAGAAATTTACCCTTTAGCGCTGTGTATAAACTATCGTGACAGAAACTGTTTTTTTTTTCAGAATTTTTGTTTGTCTGGTTGTTCATTCCGGCATAACACAAAAACTACTGTAAAGTGATAGTGACAGGGGAGCACAAGGGCAAAAGCTCACTTGATCTTGATTTTCAGTATGATTTGCTGGTACCTAATCTCTCTCCACTTTATATCTCTCTGAGGTTTGCTATATCTCCCGTAAGTATGAAATATTATCATTTTGAACATGTGGTGATTATTTTTGTAAGGATAGTTTATGTGGCATTACCAAGAGTTTTCTATTATAGATTTATTATTCATGTTGTAAAATGCTCCTAATATAGTGGGCAACACAGATGGTGTAGTGGTTAGTGTTCTTGCTTCCCAGCATTGAGGTTGTGGGTTCAATTCCCATCCATAATTTCCCTGTGTTTGTGTTTCCTCCATGTACTCTGCTTTTCCCACACTCCTGTTTGATTAATTGGTTCCCAACAAACATGAATTGTCTCTGAAAAGTACTGCAAAATATGTGTGAACTATATAAATAACTGGAAATAATGATGTTATCTGTACTTATAATAAAGTTTTAATGGTTTGGTTTTAGAAATTTACCCTTTAGCGCTGTGTATAAACTATCGAGACTGAAAATGTTTTTTTTTCAGAATTTTTGTTTCTCTGGTTGTTCATTCCGGCATTACACAAAAACTACTGTAAAGTGACAGTGACAGGGGAGCAGAAGGGCAAAAGCTCACTTGATCTTGATTTTCAGTATGATTTGTTGGTACCTAATCTCTCTCCACTTTATATCTCTCTGAGGTTTGCTATATCTCCCCTAAGTATGAAATATTATCATTTTGAACATGTGGTGATTATTTTTGTATGGGTGGTTTACGTGGCATTACCAAGGGATTTGTATTATAGAATTTTAATATATTTTTTAATATACTCTGTAAAGCACTACAGAATATGTGTGAGCTTTATAAATAACTGGTAATAATGATATTATCTGTTTTTATTATAAAGTTTTTTTTGAACTGTTATGGGGAAATGTACGCCATAGGGCTGTGTATGAACTACGGAGACAAAAAAATATTTTTTTTGAATTTTGGTGATTATCTTTATATGTATAGTTTAGGTGGGATTGCCAAGGGAATTCTATTATAGATTTATTATACATGTTGTAAAATTATCCTAAATAAATTGGCAGCACAGATGGTGTAGTGGTTAGCGTTCCAGGCTCCCAGTGATGAGGTTTGATTCCCACCTTGGCCCAATAATCTCCCTGCATTTGTGTTTACTCCATGTGCTCTGATTTTCCCACACTCCTGGTTGATTAATTGGTTGCCAACAAACATGAATTGGCTCTGAAAAGCACTGCAAAATATGTGTGAACTATATAAATAACTGGAAATAATGATATTATCTATACTTATAATAAAGTTTTAATGGTTTGTTTTTAGAAATTTACCCTTTAGCGCTGTGTATAAACTATCGTGACAGAAACTGTTTTTTTTTTCAGAATTTTTGTTTGTCTGGTTGTTCATTCCGGCATAACACAAAAACTACTGTAAAGTGATAGTGACAGGGGAGCACAAGGGCAAAAGCTCACTTGATCTTGATTTTCAGTACGATTTGCTGGTACCTAATCTCTCTCCACTTTATATCTCTCTGAGGTTTGCTATATCTCCCGTAAGTATGAAATATTATCATTTTGAACATGTGGTGATTATTTTTGTAAGGATAGTTTATGTGGCATTACCAAGAGTTTTCTATTATAGATTTATTATTCATGTTGTAAAATGCTCCTACTATAGTGGGCAACACAGATGGTGTAGTGGTTAGTGTTCTTGCTTCCCAGCGTTGAGGTTGTGGATTCAATTCCCATCCATAATTTCCCTGTGTTTGTGTTTCCTCCATGTACTCTGCTTTTCCCACACTCCTGTTTGATTAATTGGTTCCCAACAAACATGAATTGTCTCTGAAAAGTACTGCAAAATATGTGTGAACTATATAAATAACTGGAAATAATGATGTTATCTGTACTTATAATAAAGTTTTAATGGTTTGGTTTTAGAAATTTACCCTTTAGCGCTGTGTATAAACTATCGAGACTGAAAATGTTTTTTTTTCAGAATTTTTGTTTCTCTGGTTGTTCATTCCGGCATTACACAAAAACTACTGTAAAGTGACAGTGACAGGGGAGCAGAAGGGCAAAAGCTCACTTGATCTTGATTTTCAGTATGATTTGTTGGTACCTAATCTCTCTCCACTTTATATCTCTCTGAGGTTTGCTATATCTCCCCTAAGTATGAAATATTATCATTTTGAACATGTGGTGATTATTTTTGTATGGGTGGTTTACGTGGCATTACCAAGGGATTTGTATTATAGAATTTTAATATATTTTTTAATATACTCTGTAAAGCACTACAGAATATGTGTGAGCTTTATAAATAACTGGTAATAATGATATTATCTGTTTTTATTATAAAGTTTTTTTTGAACTGTTATGGGGAAATGTACTCCATAGGGCTGTGTATGAACTACGGAGACAAAAAAATATTTTTTTTGAATTTTGGTGATTATCTTTATATGTATAGTTTAGGAGGGATTGCCAAGGGAATTCTATTATAGATTTATTATACATGTTGTAAAATTATCCTAATTAAATTGGCAGCACAGATGGTGTAGTGGTTAGCGTTCCAGGCTCCCAGTGATGAGGTTTGATTCCCACCTTGGCCCAATAATCTCCCTACATTTGTGTTTACTCCATGTGCTCTGATTTTCCCACACTCCTGGTTGATAATTTGGTTGCCAACAAACATGAATTGGCTCTGAAAAGCACTGCAAAATATGTGTGAACTATATAAATAACTGGAAATAATGATATTATCTATACTTATAATAAAGTTTTAATGGTTTGTTTTTAGAAATTTACCCTTTAGCGCTGTGTATAAACTATCATGACAGAAAATGTTTTTTTTTTCAGAATTTTTGTTTGTCTGGTTGTTCATTTCGGCATAACACAAAAACTACTGTAAAGTGATAGTGACAGGGGAGCACAAGGGCAAAAGCTCACTTGATCTTGATTTTCAGTATGATTTGCTGGTACCTAATCTCTCTCCACTTTATATCTCTCTGAGGTTTGCTATATCTCCCCTAAGTATGAAATATTATCATTTTGAACATGTGGTGATTATTTTTGTAAGGATAGTTTATGTGGCATTACCAAGGGATTTCTATTGTAGATTTATTATACATGTTGTAAAATGCTCCTAATATGGTGGGCAGCACAGATGGTGTAGAGGTTAGTGTTCTTTTTTCCCAGCGTTGAGGTTGTGGGTTCAATTCCCACCCATAATTTCCCTGTGTTTGTGTTTCCTCCATGTACTCTGCTTTTCCCACACTCCTGTTTGATTAATTGGTTCCCAACAAACATGAATTGGCTCTGAAAAGTAATGCAAAATATGTGTGAACTATATAAATAATTGGAAATAATGATATTATCTGTACTTATAATAAAGTTTTAATGGTTTGTTTTTAGAAATTTGCCCTTTAGCGCTGTGTATAAACTATCGAGACAGAAAAAGGTTTTTTTTTCAGAATTTTTGTTTGTCTGGTTGTTCATTCCGGCATTACACAAAAACTACTGTAAAGTGACAGTGACAGGGGAGCAGAGGGGCAAAAGCCCACTTGATCTTGATTTTCAGTATGATTTGCTGGTACCTAATCTCTCTCCACTTTATATCTCTCTGAGGTTTGCTATATCTCCCCTAAGTATGAATTATTTTCATTTTGAACATGTGGTGATTATTTTTGTAAGGATGGTTTCCGTGGCATTACCAAGGTATTTCTATTATAGAATTTTAATATATTTTTTAATATACTCTGTAAAGCACTACAGAATATGTGTGAGCTTTATAAATAAATGGTAATAATGATATTATCTGTTTTTATTATAAAGTTTTTTTTGAACTGTTATGAGAAAATGTACTCCATAGGGCTGTGTATGAACTACGGAGACAAAAAAATATTTTTTTTGAATTTTGGTGATTATCTTTATATGGATAGTTTAGGTGGGATTGCCAAGGGAATTCTATTATAGATTTATTATACATGTTGTAAAATTATCCTAAATAAATTGGCAGCACAGATGGTGTAGTGGTTAGCGTTCCAGGCTCCCAGTGATGAGGTTTGATTCCCACCTTGGCCCAATAATCTCCCTGCATTTGTGTTTACTCCATGTGCTCTGATTTTCCCACACTCCAGGTTGATTAATTGGTTGCCAACAAACATGAATTGGCTCTGAAAAGCACTGCAAAATATGTGTGAACTATATAAATAACTGGAAATAATGATATTATCTATACTTATAATAAAGTTTTAATGGTTTGTTTTTAGAAATTTACCCTTTAGCGCTGTGTATAAACTATCGTGACAGAAACTGTTTTTTTTTTCAGAATTTTTGTTTGTCTGGTTGTTCATTCCGGCATAACACAAAAACTACTGTAAAGTGATAGTGACAGGGGAGCACAAGGGCAAAAGCTCACTTGATCTTGATTTTCAGTACGATTTGCTGGTACCTAATCTCTCTCCACTTTATATCTCTCTGAGGTTTGCTATATCTCCCGTAAGTATGAAATATTATCATTTTGAACATGTGGTGATTATTTTTGTAAGGATAGTTTATGTGGCATTACCAAGAGTTTTCTATTATAGATTTATTATTCATGTTGTAAAATGCTCCTAATATAGTGGGCAACACAGATGGTGTAGTGGTTAGTGTTCTTGCTTCCCAGCGTTGAGGTTGTGGATTCAATTCCCATCCATAATTTCCCTGTGTTTGTGTTTCCTCCATGTACTCTGCTTTTCCCACACTCCTGTTTGATTAATTGGTTCCCAACAAACATGAATTGGCTCTGAAAAGTACTGCAAAATATGTGTGAACTATATAAATAACTGGAAATAATGATGTTATCTGTACTTATAATAAAGTTTTAATGGTTTGGTTTTAGAAATTTACCCTTTAGCGCTGTGTATAAACTATCGAGACTGAAAATGTTTTTTTTTCAGAATTTTTGTTTCTCTGGTTGTTCATTCCGGCATTACACAAAAACTACTGTAAAGTGACAGTGACAGGGGAGCAGAAGGGCAAAAGCTCGCTTGATCTTGATTTTCAGTATGATTTGTTGGTACCTAATCTCTCTCCACTTTATATCTCTCTGAGGTTTGCTATATCTCCCCTAAGTATGAAATATTATCATTTTGAACATGTGGTGATTATTTTTGTATGGGTGGTTTACGTGGCATTACCAAGGGATTTGTATTATAGAATTTTAATATATTTTTTAATATACTCTGTAAAGCACTACAGAATATGTGTGAGCTTTATAAATAACTGGTAATAATGATATTATCTGTTTTTATTATAAAGTTTTTTTTGAACTGTTATGGGGAAATGTACGCCATAGGGCTGTGTATGAACTACGGAGACAAAAAAATATTTTTTTTGAATTTTGGTGATTATCTTTATATGTATAGTTTAGGTGGGATTGCCAAGGGAATTCTATTATAGATTTATTATACATGTTGTAAAATTATCCTAATTAAATTGGCAGCACAGATGGTGTAGTGGTTAGCGTTCCAGGCTCCCAGTGATGAGGTTTGATTCCCACCTTGGCCCAATAATCTCCCTGCATTTGTGTTTACTCCATGTGCTCTGATTTTCCCACACTCCTGGTTGATAATTTGGTTGCCAACAAACATGAATTGGCTCTGAAAAGCACTGCAAAATATGTGTGAACTATATAAATAACTGGAAATAATGATATTATCTATACTTATAATAAAGTTTTAATGGTTTGTTTTTAGAAATTTACCCTTTAGCGCTGTGTATAAACTATCATGACAGAAAATGTTTTTTTTTTCAGAATTTTTGTTTGTCTGGTTGTTCATTCCGGCATAACACAAAAACTACTGTAAAGTGATAGTGACAGGGGAGCACAAGGGCAAAAGCTCACTTGATCTTGATTTTCAGTATGATTTGCTGGTACCTAATCTCTATCCACTTTATATCTCTCTGAGGTTTGCTATATCTCCCCTAAGTATGAAATATTATCATTTTGAACATGTGGTGATTATTTTTGTAAGGATGGTTTACGTGGCATTACCAAGGGATTTCTATTACAGAATTTTAAAATATTTTTTAATATACTCTGTAAAGCACTGCAGAATATATGTGAGCTTTATAAATAACTGGTAATAATGATATTATCTGTTTTTATTATAAAGTTTTTTTTGAACTGTTATGGGGAAATGTACTCCATAGGGCTGTGCATGAACTACGGAGACAAAAAAATATTTTTTTTGAATTTTGGTGATTATCTTTATATGGATAGTTTAGGTGGGATTGCCAAGGGAATTCTATTATAGATTTATTATACATGTTGTAAAATTATCCTAATTAAATTGGCAGTACAGATGGTGTAGTGGTTAGCGTTCCAGGCTCTTAGTGATGAGGTTTGATTCCCACCTTGGCCCAATAATCTCCCTGCATTTGTGTTTACTCCATGTGCTCTGATTTTCCCACACTCCTGGTTGATTAATTGGTTGCCAACAAACATGAATTGGCTCTGAAAAGCACTGCAAAATATGTGTGAACTATATAAATAACTGGAAATAATGATATTATCTATACTTATAATAAAGTTTTAATGGTTTGTTTTTAGAAATTTACCCTTTAGCGCTGTGTATAAACTATCGTGACAGAAACTGTTTTTTTTTTCAGAATTTTTGTTTGTCTGGTTGTTCATTCCGGCATAACACAAAAACTACTGTAAAGTGATAGTGACAGGGGAGCACAAGGGCAAAAGCTCACTTGATCTTGATTTTCAGTATGATTTGCTGGTACCTAATCTCTCTCCACTTTATATCTCTCTGAGGTTTGCTATATCTCCCGTAAGTATGAAATATTATCATTTTGAACATGTGGTGATTATTTTTGTATGGGTGGTTTACGTGGCATTACCAAGGGATTTGTATTATAGAATTTTAATATATTTTTTAATATACTCTGTAAAGCACTACAGAATATGTGTGAGCTTTATAAATAACTGGTAATAATGATATTATCTGTTTTTATTATAAAGTTTTTTTTGAACTGTTATGGGGAAATGTACGCCATAGGGCTGTGTATGAACTACGGAGACAAAAAAATATTTTTTTTGAATTTTGGTGATTATCTTTATATGTATAGTTTAGGTGGGATTGCCAAGGGAATTCTATTATAGATTTATTATACATGTTGTAAAATTATCCTAATTAAATTGGCAGCACAGATGGTGTAGTGGTTAGCGTTCCAGGCTCCCAGTGATGAGGTTTGATTCCCACCTTGGCCCAATAATCTCCCTGCATTTGTGTTTACTCCATGTGCTCTGATTTTCCCACACTCCTGGTTGATAATTTGGTTGCCAACAAACATGAATTGGCTCTGAAAAGCACTGCAAAATATGTGTGAACTATATAAATAACTGGAAATAATGATATTATCTATACTTATAATAAAGTTTTAATGGTTTGTTTTTAGAAATTTACCCTTTAGCGCTGTGTATAAACTATCATGACAGAAAATTTTTTTTTTTTCAGAATTTTTGTTTGTCTGGTTGTTCATTCCGGCATAACACAAAAACTACTGTAAAGTGATAGTGACAGGGGAGCACAAGGGCAAAAGCTCACTTGATCTTGATTTTCAGTATGATTTGCTGGTACCTAATCTCTCTCCACTTTATATCTCTCTGAGGTTTGCTATATCTCCCCTAAGTATGAAATATTATCATTTTGAACATGTGGTGATTATTTTTGTAAGGATGGTTTACGTGGCATTACCAAGGGATTTCTATTACAGAATTTTAAAATATTTTTTAATATACTCTGTAAAGCACTGCAGAATATATGTGAGCTTTATAAATAACTGGTAATAATGATATTATCTGTTTTTATTATAAAGTTTTTTTTGAACTGTTATGGGGAAATGTACTCCATAGGGCTGTGCATGAACTACGGAGACAAAAAAATATTTTTTTTGAATTTTGGTGATTATCTTTATATGGATAGTTTAGGTGGGATTGCCAAGGGAATTCTATTATAGATTTATTATACATGTTGTAAAATTATCCTAATTAAATTGGCAGTACAGATGGTGTAGTGGTTAGCGTTCCAGGCTCTTAGTGATGAGGTTTGATTCCCACCTTGGCCCAATAATCTCCCTGCATTTGTGTTTACTCCATGTGCTCTGATTTTCCCACACTCCTGGTTGATTAATTGGTTGCCAACAAACATGAATTGGCTCTGAAAAGCACTGCAAAATATGTGTGAACTATATAAATAACTGGAAATAATGATATTATCTATACTTATAATAAAGTTTTAATGGTTTGTTTTTAGAAATTTACCCTTTAGCGCTGTGTATAAACTATCGTGACAGAAACTGTTTTTTTTTTCAGAATTTTTGTTTGTCTGGTTGTTCATTCCGGCATAACACAAAAACTACTGTAAAGTGATAGTGACAGGGGAGCACAAGGGCAAAAGCTCACTTGATCTTGATTTTCAGTATGATTTGCTGGTACCTAATCTCTCTCCACTTTATATCTCTCTGAGGTTTGCTATATCTCCCGTAAGTATGAAATATTATCATTTTGAACATGTGGTGATTATTTTTGTATGGGTGGTTTACGTGGCATTACCAAGGGATTTGTATTATAGAATTTTAATATATTTTTTAATATACTCTGTAAAGCACTACAGAATATGTGTGAGCTTTATAAATAACTGGTAATAATGATATTATCTGTTTTTATTATAAAGTTTTTTTTGAACTGTTATGGGGAAATGTACGCCATAGGGCTGTGTATGAACTACGGAGACAAAAAAATATTTTTTTTGAATTTTGGTGATTATCTTTATATGTATAGTTTAGGTGGGATTGCCAAGGGAATTCTATTATAGATTTATTATACATGTTGTAAAATTATCCTAATTAAATTGGCAGCACAGATGGTGTAGTGGTTAGCGTTCCAGGCTCCCAGTGATGAGGTTTGATTCCCACCTTGGCCCAATAATCTCCCTGCATTTGTGTTTACTCCATGTGCTCTGATTTTCCCACACTCCTGGTTGATAATTTGGTTGCCAACAAACATGAATTGGCTCTGAAAAGCACTGCAAAATATGTGTGAACTATATAAATAACTGGAAATAATGATATTATCTATACTTATAATAAAGTTTTAATGGTTTGTTTTTAGAAATTTACCCTTTAGCGCTGTGTATAAACTATCATGACAGAAAATTTTTTTTTTTTCAGAATTTTTGTTTGTCTGGTTGTTCATTCCGGCATAACACAAAAACTACTGTAAAGTGATAGTGACAGGGGAGCACAAGGGCAAAAGCTCACTTGATCTTGATTTTCAGTATGATTTGCTGGTACCTAATCTCTCTCCACTTTATATCTCTCTGAGGTTTGCTATATCTCCCCTAAGTATGAAATATTATCATTTTGAACATGTGGTGATTATTTTTGTAAGGATGGTTTACGTGGCATTACCAAGGGATTTCTATTACAGAATTTTAATATATTTTTTAATATACTCTGTAAAGCACTGCAGAATATATGTGAGCTTTATAAATAACTGGTAATAATGATATTATCTGTTTTTATTATAAAGTTTTTTTTGAACTGTTATGGGGAAATGTACTCCATAGGGCTGTGCATGAACTACGGAGACAAAAAAATATTTTTTTTGAATTTTGGTGATTATCTTTATATGGATAGTTTAAGTTGGATTGCCAAGGGAATTCTATTATAGATTTATTATACATGTTGTAAAATTATCCTAAATAAATTGGCAGTACAGATGGTGTAGTGGTTAGCGTTCCAGGCTCTTAGTGATGAGGTTTGATTCCCACCTTGGCCCAATAATCTCCCTGCATTTGTGTTTACTCCATGTGCTCTGATTTTCCCACACTCCTGGTTGATTAATTGGTTGCCAACAAACATGAATTGGCTCTGAAAAGCACTGCAAAATATGTGTGAACTATATAAATAACTGGAAATAATGATATTATCTATACTTATAATAAAGTTTTAATGGTTTGTTTTTAGAAATTTACCCTTTAGCGCTGTGTATAAACTATCGTGACAGAAACTGTTTTTTTTTTCAGAATTTTTGTTTGTCTGGTTGTTCATTCCGGCATAACACAAAAACTACTGTAAAGTGATAGTGACAGGGGAGCACAAGGGCAAAAGCTCACTTGATCTTGATTTTCAGTATGATTTGCTGGTACCTAATCTCTCTCCACTTTATATCTCTCTGAGGTTTGCTATATCTCCCGTAAGTATGAAATATTATCATTTTGAACATGTGGTGATTATTTTTGTATGGGTGGTTTACGTGGCATTACCAAGGGATTTGTATTATAGAATTTTAATATATTTTTTAATATACTCTGTAAAGCACTACAGAATATGTGTGAGCTTTATAAATAACTGGTAATAATGATATTATCTGTTTTTATTATAAAGTTTTTTTTGAACTGTTATGGGGAAATGTACGCCATAGGGCTGTGTATGAACTACGGAGACAAAAAAATATTTTTTTTGAATTTTGGTGATTATCTTTATATGTATAGTTTAGGTGGGATTGCCAAGGGAATTCTATTATAGATTTATTATACATGTTGTAAAATTATCCTAATTAAATTGGCAGCACAGATGGTGTAGTGGTTAGCGTTCCAGGCTCCCAGTGATGAGGTTTGATTCCCACCTTGGCCCAATAATCTCCCTGCATTTGTGTTTACTCCATGTGCTCTGATTTTCCCACACTCCTGGTTGATAATTTGGTTGCCAACAAACATGAATTGGCTCTGAAAAGCACTGCAAAATATGTGTGAACTATATAAATAACTGGAAATAATGATATTATCTATACTTATAATAAAGTTTTAATGGTTTGTTTTTAGAAATTTACCCTTTAGCGCTGTGTATAAACTATCATGACAGAAAATTTTTTTTTTTTCAGAATTTTTGTTTGTCTGGTTGTTCATTCCGGCATAACACAAAAACTACTGTAAAGTGATAGTGACAGGGGAGCACAAGGGCAAAAGCTCACTTGATCTTGATTTTCAGTATGATTTGCTGGTACCTAATCTCTCTCCACTTTATATCTCTCTGAGGTTTGCTATATCTCCCCTAAGTATGAAATATTATCATTTTGAACATGTGGTGATTATTTTTGTAAGGATGGTTTACGTGGCATTACCAAGGGATTTCTATTACAGAATTTTAATATATTTTTTAATATACTCTGTAAAGCACTGCAGAATATATGTGAGCTTTATAAATAACTGGTAATAATGATATTATCTGTTTTTATTATAAAGTTTTTTTTGAACTGTTATGGGGAAATGTACTCCATAGGGCTGTGCATGAACTACGGAGACAAAAAAATATTTTTTTTGAATTTTGGTGATTATCTTTATATGGATAGTTTAAGTTGGATTGCCAAGGGAATTCTATTATAGATTTATTATACATGTTGTAAAATTATCCTAAATAAATTGGCAGTACAGATGGTGTAGTGGTTAGCGTTCCAGGCTCTTAGTGATGAGGTTTGATTCCCACCTTGGCCCAATAATCTCCCTGCATTTGTGTTTACTCCATGTGCTCTGATTTTCCCACACTCCTGGTTGATTAATTGGTTGCCAACAAACATGAATTGGCTCTGAAAAGCACTGCAAAATATGTGTGAACTATATAAATAACTGGAAATAATGATATTATCTGTACTTATAATAAAGTTTTAATGGTTTGTTTTTAGAAATTTACCCTTTAGCGCTGTGTATAAACTATCGTGACAGAAGATGGGTTTTTTTTCAGAATTTTTATTTGTCTTGTTGTTCATTCCGGCATAACACAAAAACTACTGTAAAGTGATAGTGACAGGGGAGCACAAGGGCAAAAGATCACTTGATCTTGATTTTCAGTATGATTTGCTGGTACCTAATCTCTCTCCACTTTATATCTCTCTGAGGTTTGCTATATCTCCCCTAAGTATGAAATATTATCATTTTGAACATGTGGTGATATTTTTTGTAAGGATCGTTTATGTGGCATTACCAAGGGATTTCTATTGTAGATTTATTATACATGTTGTAAAATGCTCCTAATATAGTGGGCAGCACAGATGGTGTAGTGGTTAGTGTTCTTGCTTCCCAGCTTTGAGCTTGTGGGTTCAATTCCCACCCATAATTTCCCTGTGTTTTTGTTTCCTCCATGTACTCTGCTTTTCCCACACTCCTGTTTGATTAATTGGTTCCCAACAAACATGAATTGGCTCTGAAAAGTACTGCAAAATATGTGTGAACTATATAAATAATTGGAAATAATGATGTTATCTGTACTTATAATAAAGTTTTAATGGTTTGGTTTTAGAAATTTACCCTTTAGTGTAGTGGTTAGTGTTCTTGCTTCCCAACATTGAGGTTGTGGGTTCAATTCCCACCCATAATTTCCCTGTGTTTGTGTTTCCTCCATGTACTCTGCTTTTCCCACACTCCTGTTTGATTAATTGGTTCCCAACAAACATGAATTGGCTCTGAAAAGTACTGCAAAATATGTGTGAACTATATAAATAACTGGAAATAATGATGTTATCTGTACTTATAATAAAGTTTTAATGGTTTGGTTTTAGAAATTTACCCTTTAGCGCTGTGTATAAACTATCATGACAGAAAATGTTTTTTTTTTCAGAATTTTTGTTTGTCTGGTTGTTCATTCCGGCATTACACAAAAACTACTGTAAAGTGACAGTGTCAGGGGAGCAGAGGGGCAAAAGCCCACTTGATCTTGATTTTCAGTATGATTTGCTGGTACCTAATCTCTCTCCACTTTATATCTCTCTGAGGTTTGCTATATCTCCCCTAAGTATGAATTATTATCATTTTGAACATGTGGTGATTATTTTTGTAAGGATGGTTTCCGTGGCATTACCAAGGTATTTCTATTATAGAATTTTAATATATTTTTTAATATACTCTGTAAAGCACTACAGAATATGTGTGAGCTTTATAAATAACTGGTAATAATGATATTATCTGTTTTTATTATAAAGTTTTTTTTGAACTGTTATGGGAAAATGTACTCCATAGGGCTGTGTATGAACTACGGAGACAAAAAAATATTTTTTTTGAATTTTGGTGATTATCTTTATATGGATAGTTTAGGTGGGATTGCCAAGGGAATTCTATTATAGATTTATTATACATGTTGTAAAATTATCCTAATTAAATTGGCAGTACAGATGGTGTAGTGGTTAGCGTTCCAGGCTCCTAGTGATGAGGTTTGATTCCCACCTTGGCCCAATAATCTCCCTGCATTTGTGTTTACTCCATGTGCTCTGATTTTCCCACACTCCTGGTTGATTAATTGGTTGCCAACAAACATGAATTGGCTCTGAAAAGTACTGCAAAATATGTGTGAACTATATAAATAATTGGAAATAATGATATTATCTGTACTTATAATAAAGTTTTAATGGTTTGTTTTTAGAAATTTACCCTTTAGCGCTGTGTATAAACTATCGAGACAGAAAATGGTTTTTTTTTCAGAATTTTTGTTTGTCTGGATGTTCATTCCGGCATTACACAAAAACTACTGTAAAGTGATAGTGACAGGGGAGCACAAGGGCAAAAGCTCACTTGATCTTGATTTTCAGTATGATTTGCTGGTACCTAATCTCTCTCCACTTTATATCTCTCTGAGGTTTGCTATATCTCCCGTAAGTATGAAATATTATCATTTTGAACATGTGGTGATTATTTTTGTAAGGATAGTTTATGTGGCATTACCAAGAGTTTTCTATTATAGATTTATTATTCATGTTGTAAAATGCTCCTAATATAGTGGGCAACACAGATGGTGTAGTGGTTAGTGTTCTTGCTTCCCAGCGTTGAGGTTGTGGATTCATAATTTCCCTGTGTTTGTGTTTCCTCCATGTACTCTGCTTTTCCCACACTCCTGTTTGATTAATTGGTTCCCAACAAACATGAATTGGCTCTGAAAAGTACTGCAAAATATGTGTGAACTATATAAATAATTGGAAATAATGATATTATCTGTACTTATTATAAAGTTTTAATGGTTTGTTTTTAGAAATTTACCCTTTAGTGTAGTGTTAGTGTTCTTGCTTCCCAGCATTGAGGTTGTGGGTTCAATTCCCACCCATAATTTCCCTGTGTTTGTGTTTCCTCCATGTACTCTGCTTTTCCCACACTCCTGTTTGATTAATTGGTTCCCAACAAACATGAATTGGCTCTGAAAAGTACTGCAAAATATGTGTGAACTATATAAATAACTGGAAATAATGATGTTATCTGTACTTATAATAAAGTTTTAATGGTTTGGTTTTAGAAATTTTCCATTTAGCGCTGTGTATAAACTATCGAGACTGAAAATGTTTTTTTTCAGAATTTTTGTTTCTCTGGTTGTTCATTCCTGCATTACACAAAAACTACTGTAAAGTGACAGTGACAGGGGAGCAGAGGGGCAAAAGCCCACTTGATCTTGATTTTCAGTATGATTTGCTGGTACCTAATCTCTCTCCACTTTATATCTCTCTGAGGTTTGCTATATCTCCCCTAAGTATGAATTATTATCATTTTGAACATGTGGTGATTATTTTTGTAAGGATGGTTTCCGTGGCATTACCAAGGGATTTCTATTATAGAATTTTAATATATTTTTTAATATACTCTGTAAAGCACTACAGAATATGTGTGAGCTTTATAAATAACTGGTAATAATGATATTATCTGTTTTTATTATAAAGTTTTTTTTGAACTGTTATGGGAAAATGTACTCCATAGGGCTGTGTATGAACTACGGAGACAAAAAAATATTTTTTTTGAATTTTGGTGATTATCTTTATATGGATAGTTTAGGTGGGATTGCCAAGGGAATTCTATTATAGATTTATTATACATGTTGTAAAATTATCCTAAATAAATTGGCAGCACAGATGGTGTAGTGGTTAGCGTTCCAGGCTCCCAGTGATGAGGTTTGCTTCCCACCTTGGCCCAATAATCTCCCTGCATTTGTGTTTACTCCATGTGCTCTGATTTTCCCACACTCCAGGTTGATTAATTGGTTGCCAACAAACATGAATTGGCTCTGAAAAGCACTGCAAAATATGTGTGAACTATATAAATAACTGGAAATAATGATATTATCTATACTTATAATAAAGTTTTAATGGTTTGTTTTTAGAAATTTACTCTTTAGCGCTGTGTATAAACTATCATGACAGAAAATGTTTTTTTTTTCAGAATTTTTGTTTGTCTGGTTGTTCATTCCGGCATAACACAAAAACTACTGTAAAGTGATAGTGACAGGGGAGCACAAGGGCAAAAGCTCACTTGATCTTGATTTTCAGTATGATTTGCTGGTACCTAATCTCTCTCCACTTTATATCTCTCTGAGGTTTGCTATATCTCCCCTAAGTATGAAATATTATCATTTTGAACATGTGGTGATTATTTTTGTAAGGATGGTTTCCGTGGCATTACCAAGGTATTTCTATTATAGAATTTTAATATATTTTTTAATATACTCTGTAAAGCACTACAGAATATGTGTGAGCTTTATAAATAACTGGTAATAATGATATTATCTGTTTTTATTATAAAGTTTTTTTTGAACTGTTATGGGAAAATGTACTCCATAGGGCTGTGTATGAACTACGGAGACAAAAAAATATTTTTTTTGAATTTTGGTGATTATCTTTATATGGATAGTTTAGGTGGGATTGCCAAGGGAATTCTATTATAGATTTATTATACATGTTGTAAAATTATCCTAATTAAATTGGCAGTACAGATGGTGTAGTGGTTAGCGTTCCAGGCTCCTAGTGATGAGGTTTGATTCCCACCTTGGCCCAATAATCTCCCTGCATTTGTGTTTACTCCATGTGCTCTGATTTTCCCACACTCCTGGTTGATTAATTGGTTGCCAACAAACATGAATTGGCTCTGAAAAGTACTGCAAAATATGTGTGAACTATATAAATAATTGGAAATAATGATATTATCTGTACTTATAATAAAGTTTTAATGGTTTGTTTTTAGAAATTTACCCTTTAGCGCTGTGTATAAACTATCGAGACAGAAAATGGTTTTTTTTTCAGAATTTTTGTTTGTCTGGATGTTCATTCCGGCATTACACAAAAACTACTGTAAAGTGATAGTGACAGGGGAGCACAAGGGCAAAAGCTCACTTGATCTTGATTTTCAGTATGATTTGCTGGTACCTAATCTCTCTCCACTTTATATCTCTCTGAGGTTTGCTATATCTCCCGTAAGTATGAAATATTATCATTTTGAACATGTGGTGATTATTTTTGTAAGGATAGTTTATGTGGCATTACCAAGAGTTTTCTATTATAGATTTATTATTCATGTTGTAAAATGCTCCTAATATAGTGGGCAACACAGATGGTGTAGTGGTTAGTGTTCTTGCTTCCCAGCGTTGAGGTTGTGGATTCATAATTTCCCTGTGTTTGTGTTTCCTCCATGTACTCTGCTTTTCCCACACTCCTGTTTGATTAATTGGTTCCCAACAAACATGAATTGGCTCTGAAAAGTACTGCAAAATATGTGTGAACTATATAAATAATTGGAAATAATGATATTATCTGTACTTATTATAAAGTTTTAATGGTTTGTTTTTAGAAATTTACCCTTTAGTGTAGTGTTAGTGTTCTTGCTTCCCAGCATTGAGGTTGTGGGTTCAATTCCCACCCATAATTTCCCTGTGTTTGTGTTTCCTCCATGTACTCTGCTTTTCCCACACTCCTGTTTGATTAATTGGTTCCCAACAAACATGAATTGGCTCTGAAAAGTACTGCAAAATATGTGTGAACTATATAAATAACTGGAAATAATGATGTTATCTGTACTTATAATAAAGTTTTAATGGTTTGGTTTTAGAAATTTTCCATTTAGCGCTGTGTATAAACTATCGAGACTGAAAATGTTTTTTTTCAGAATTTTTGTTTCTCTGGTTGTTCATTCCTGCATTACCCAAAAACTACTGTAAAGTGACAGTGACACGGGAGCAGAAGGGCAAAAGCTCGCTTGATCTTGATTTTCAGTATGATTTGATGGTACCTAATCTCTCTCCACTTTATATCTCTCTGAGGTTTGCTATATCTCCCCTAAATATGAAATATTATCATTTTGAACATGTGGTGATTATTTTTGTATGGGTGGTTTACGTGGCATTACCAAGGGATTTGTATTATAGAATTTTAATATATTTTTTAATATACTCTGTAAAGCACTACAGAATATGTGTGAGCTTTATAAATAACTGGTAATAATGATATTATCTGTTTTTATTAAAAAGTTTTTTTTGAACTGTTATGGGGAAATGGACTCCATAGGGCTGTGTATGAACTACGGAGACAAAAAAATATTTTTTTTGAATTTTGGTGATTATCTTTATATGGATAGTTTAGGTGGGATTGCCAAGGGAATTCTATTATAGATTTATTATACATGTTGTAAAATTATCCTAATTAAATTGGCAGCACAGATGGTGTAGTGGTTAGTGTTCTTGCTTCCCAGCTTTGAGGTTGTGGGTTCAATTCCCACCCATAATTTCCCTGTGTTTTTGTTTCCTCCATGTACTCTGCTTTTCCCACACTCCTGTTTGATTAATTGGTTCCCAACAAACATGAATTGGCTCTGAAAAGTACTGCAAAATATGTGTGAACTATATAAATAATTGGAAATAATGATGTTATCTGTACTTATAATAAAGTTTTAATGGTTTGTTTTTAGAAATTTGCCCTTTAGCGCTGTGTATAAACTATCGTGACAGAAAAAGGTTTTTTTTTCAGAATTTTTGTTTGTCTGGTTGTTCATTCCGGCATTACACAAAAACTACTGTAAAGTGACAGTGACAGGGGAGCAGAGGGGCAAAAGCCCACTTGATCTTGATTTTCAGTATGATTTGCTGGTACCTAATCTCTCTCCACTTTATATCTCTCTGAGGTTTGCTATATCTCCCCTAAGTATGAATTATTATCATTTTGAACATGTGGTGATTATTTTTGTAAGGATGGTTTCCGTGGCATTACCAAGGGATTTCTATTATAGAATTTTAATATATTTTTTAATATACTCTGTAAAGCACTACAGAATATGTGTGAGCTTTATAAATAACTGGTAATAATGATATTATCTGTTTTTATTATAAAGTTTTTTTTGAACTGTTATGGGAAAATGTACTCCATAGGGCTGTGTATGAACTACGGAGACAAAAAAATATTTTTTTTGAATTTTGGTGATTATCTTTATATGGATAGTTTAGGTGGGATTGCCAAGGGAATTCTATTATAGATTTATTATACATGTTGTAAAATTATCCTAAATAAATTGGCAGCACAGATGGTGTAGTGGTTAGCGTTCCAGGCTCCCAGTGATGAGGTTTGCTTCCCACCTTGGCCCAATAATCTCCCTGCATTTGTGTTTACTCCATGTGCTCTGATTTTCCCACACTCCAGGTTGATTAATTGGTTGCCAACAAACATGAATTGGCTCTGAAAAGCACTGCAAAATATGTGTGAACTATATAAATAACTGGAAATAATGATATTATCTATACTTATAATAAAGTTTTAATGGTTTGTTTTTAGAAATTTACTCTTTAGCGCTGTGTATAAACTATCATGACAGAAAATGTTTTTTTTTTCAGAATTTTTGTTTGTCTGGTTGTTCATTCCGGCATAACACAAAAACTACTGTAAAGTGATAGTGACAGGGGAGCACAAGGGCAAAAGCTCACTTGATCTTGATTTTCAGTATGATTTGCTGGTACCTAATCTCTCTCCACTTTATATCTCTCTGAGGTTTGCTATATCTCCCCTAAGTATGAAATATTATCATTTTGAACATGTGGTGATTATTTTTGTAAGGATAGTTTATGTGGCATTACCAAGGGATTTCTATTGTAGATTTATTATACATGTTGTAAAATGCTCCTAATATGGTGGGCAGCACAGATGGTGTAGAGGTTAGTGTTCTTGCTTCCCAGCTTTGAGGTTGTGGGTTCAATTCCCACCCATAATTTCCCTGTGTTTGTGTTTCCTCCATGTACTATTCTTTTCCCACACTCCTGTTTGATTAATTGGTTCCCAACAAACATGAATTGGCTCTGAAAAGTAATGCAAAATATGTGTGAACTATATAAATAATTGGAAATAATAATATTATCTGTACTTATAATAAAGTTTTAATGGTTTGTTTTTAGAAATTTGCCCTTTAGCGCTGTGTATAAACTATCGAGACAGAAAAAGGTTTTTTTTTCAGAATTTTTGTTTGTCTGGTTGTTCATTCCGGCATTACACAAAAACTACTGTAAAGTGACAGTGTCAGGGGAGCAGAGGGGCAAAAGCCCACTTGATCTTGATTTTCAGTATGATTTGCTGGTACCTAATCTCTCTCCACTTTATATCTCTCTGAGGTTTGCTATATCTCCCCTAAGTATGAATTATTATCATTTTGAACATGTGGTGATTATTTTTGTAAGGATGGTTTCCGTGGCATTACCAAGGTATTTCTATTATAGAATTTTAATATATTTTTTAATATACTCTGTAAAGCACTACAGAAAATGTGTGAGCTTTATAAATAACTGGTAATAATGATATTATCTGTTTTTATTATAAAGTTTTTTTTGAACTGTTATGGGAAAATGTACTCCATAGGGCTGTGTATGAACTACGGAGACAAAAAAATATTTTTTTTGAATTTTGGTGATTATCTTTATATGGATAGTTTAGGTGGGATTGCCAAGGGAATTCTATTATAGATTTATTATACATGTTGTAAAATTATCCTAAATAAATTGGCAGCACAGATGGTGTAGTGGTTAGCGTTCCAGGCTCCCAGTGATGAGGTTTGATTCCCACCTTGGCCCAATAATCTCCCTGCATTTGTGTTTACTCCATGTGCTCTGATTTTCCCACACTCCAGGTTGATTAATTGGTTGCCAACAAACATGAATTGGCTCTGAAAAGCACTGCAAAATATGTGTGAACTATATAAATAACTGGAAATAATGATATTATCTATACTTATAATAAAGTTTTAATGGTTTGTTTTTAGAAATTTACCCTTTAGCGCTGTGTATAAACTATCGTGACAGAAACTGTTTTTTTTTTCAGAATTTTTGTTTGTCTGGTTGTTCATTCCGGCATAACACAAAAACTACTGTAAAGTGATAGTGACAGGGGAGCACAAGGGCAAAAGCTCACTTGATCTTGATTTTCAGTACGATTTGCTGGTACCTAATCTATCTCCACTTTATATCTCTCTGAGGTTTGCTATATCTCCCGTAAGTATGAAATATTATCATTTTGAACATGTGGTGATTATTTTTGTAAGGATAGTTTATGTGGCATTACCAAGAGTTTTCTATTATAGATTTATTATTCATGTTGTAAAATGCTCCTAATATAGTGGGCAACACAGATGGTGTAGTGGTTAGTGTTCTTGCTTCCCAGCGTTGAGGTTGTGGATTCAATTCCCATCCATAATTTCCCTGTGTTTGTGTTTCCTCCATGTACTCTGCTTTTCCCACACTCCTGTTTGATTAATTGGTTCCCAACAAACATGAATTGGCTCTGAAAAGTACTGCAAAATATGTGTGAACTATATAAATAATTGGAAATAATGATGTTATCTGTACTTATAATAAAGTTTTAATGGTTTGGTTTTAGAAATTTACCCTTTAGCGCTGTGTATAAACTATCGAGACAGAAAATGTTTTTTTTTCAGAATTTTTGTTTCTCTGGTTGTTCATTCCTGCATTACACAAAAACTACTGTAAAGTGACAGTGACAGGGGAGCAGATGGGCAAAAGCTCGCTTGATCTTGATTTTCAGTATGATTTGTTGGTACCTAATCTCTCTCCACTTTATATCTCTCTGAGGTTTGCTATATCTCCCCTAAGTATGAAATATTATCATTTTGAACATGTGGTGATTATTTTTGTATGGGTGGTTTACGTGGCATTACCAAGGGATTTGTATTATAGAATTTTAATATATTTTTTAATATACTCTGTAAAGCACTACAGAATATGTGTGAGCTTTATAAATAACTGGTAATAATGATATTATCTGTTTTTATTATAAAGTTTTTTTTGAACTGTTATGGGGAAATGTACTCCATAGGGCTGTGTATGAACTACGGAGACAAAAAAATATTTTTTTTGAATTTTGGTGATTATCTTTATATGGATAGTTTAGGTGGGATTGCCAAGGGAATTCTATTATAGATTTATTATACATGTTGTAAAATTATCCTAATTAAATTGGCAGCACAGATGGTGTAGTGGTTAGCGTTCCAGGCTCCCAGTGATGAGGTTTGATTCCCACCTTGGCCCAATAATCTCCCTGCATTTGTGTTTACTCCATGTGCTCTGATTTTCCCACACTCCTGGTTGATTAATTGGTTGCCAACAAACATGAATTGGCTCTGAAAAGCACTGCAAAATATGTGTGAACTATATAAATAACTGGAAATAATGATATTATCTATACTTATAATAAAGTTTTAATGGTTTGTTTTTAGAAATTTACCCTTTAGCGCTGTGTATAAACTATCGTGACAGAAAATGTTTTTTTTTTCAGAATTTTTGTTTCTCTGGTTGTTCATTCCGGCATAACACAAAAACTACTGTAAAGTGATAGTGACAGGGGAGCACAAGGGCAAAAGCTCACTTGATCTTGATTTTCAGTATGATTTGCTGGTACCTAATCTCTCTCCACTTTATATCTCTCTGAGGTTTGCTACATCTCCCCTAAGTATGAAATATTATCATTTTGAACATGTGGTGATTATTTTTGTAAGGATAGTTTATGTGGCATTACCAAGGGATTTCTATTGTAGATTTATTATACATGTTGTAAAATGCTCCTAATATGGTGGGCAGCACAGATGGTGTAGAGGTTAGTGTTCTTGCTTCCCAGCTTTCAGGTTGTGGGTTCAATTCCCACCCATAATTTCCCTGTGTTTGTGTTTCCTCCATGTACTATTCTTTTCCCACACTCCTGTTTGATTAATTGGTTCCCAACAAACATGAATTGGCTCTGAAAAGTAATGCAAAATATGTGTGAACTATATAAATAATTGGAAATAATAATATTATCTGTACTTATAATAAAGTTTTAATGGTTTGTTTTTAGAAATTTGCCCTTTAGCGCTGTGTATAAACTATCGAGACAGAAAAAGGTTTTTTTTTCAGAATTTTTGTTTGTCTGGTTGTTCATTCCGGCATTACACAAAAACTACTGTAAAGTGACAGTGTCAGGGGAGCAGAGGGGCAAAAGCCCACTTGATCTTGATTTTCAGTATGATTTGCTGGTACCTAATCTCTCTCCACTTTATATCTCTCTGAGGTTTGCTATATCTCCCCTAAGTATGAATTATTATCATTTTGAACATGTGGTGATTATTTTTGTAAGGATGGTTTCCGTGGCATTACCAAGGTATTTCTATTATAGAATTTTAATATATTTTTTAATATACTCTGTAAAGCACTACAGAATATGTGTGAGCTTTATAAATAACTGGTAATAATGATATTATCTGTTTTTATTATAAAGTTTTTTTTGAACTGTTATGGGAAAATGTACTCCATAGGGCTGTGTATGAACTACGGAGACAAAAAAATATTTTTTTTGAATTTTGGTGATTATCTTTATATGGATAGTTTAGGTGGGATTGCCAAGGGAATTCTATTATAGATTTATTATACATGTTGTAAAATTATCCTAATTAAATTGGCAGTACAGATGGTGTAGTGGTTAGCGTTCCAGGCTCCTAGTGATGAGGTTTGATTCCCACCTTGGCCCAATAATCTCCCTGCATTTGTGTTTACTCCATGTGCTCTGATTTTCCCACACTCCTGGTTGATTAATTGGTTGCCAACAAACATGAATTGGCTCTGAAAAGTACTGCAAAATATGTGTGAACTATATAAATAATTGGAAATAATGATATTATCTGTACTTATAATAAAGTTTTAATGGTTTGTTTTTAGAAATTTACCCTTTAGCGCTGTGTATAAACTATCGAGACAGAAAATGGTTTTTTTTTCAGAATTTTTGTTTGTCTGGATGTTCATTCCGGCATTACACAAAAACTACTGTAAAGTGATAGTGACAGGGGAGCACAAGGGCAAAAGCTCACTTGATCTTGATTTTCAGTATGATTTGCTGGTACCTAATCTCTCTCCACTTTATATCTCTCTGAGGTTTGCTATATCTCCCGTAAGTATGAAATATTATCATTTTGAACATGTGGTGATTATTTTTGTAAGGATAGTTTATGTGGCATTACCAAGAGTTTTCTATTATAGATTTATTATTCATGTTGTAAAATGCTCCTAATATAGTGGGCAACACAGATGGTGTAGTGGTTAGTGTTCTTGCTTCCCAGCGTTGAGGTTGTGGATTCATAATTTCCCTGTGTTTGTGTTTCCTCCATGTACTCTGCTTTTCCCACACTCCTGTTTGATTAATTGGTTCCCAACAAACATGAATTGGCTCTGAAAAGTACTGCAAAATATGTGTGAACTATATAAATAATTGGAAATAATGATATTATCTGTACTTATTATAAAGTTTTAATGGTTTGTTTTTAGAAATTTACCCTTTAGTGTAGTGTTAGTGTTCTTGCTTCCCAGCATTGAGGTTGTGGGTTCAATTCCCACCCATAATTTCCCTGTGTTTGTGTTTCCTCCATGTACTCTGCTTTTCCCACACTCCTGTTTGATTAATTGGTTCCCAACAAACATGAATTGGCTCTGAAAAGTACTGCAAAATATGTGTGAACTATATAAATAACTGGAAATAATGATGTTATCTGTACTTATAATAAAGTTTTAATGGTTTGGTTTTAGAAATTTTCCATTTAGCGCTGTGTATAAACTATCGAGACTGAAAATGTTTTTTTTCAGAATTTTTGTTTCTCTGGTTGTTCATTCCTGCATTACCCAAAAACTACTGTAAAGTGACAGTGACACGGGAGCAGAAGGGCAAAAGCTCGCTTGATCTTGATTTTCAGTATGATTTGATGGTACCTAATCTCTCTCCACTTTATATCTCTCTGAGGTTTGCTATATCTCCCCTAAATATGAAATATTATCATTTTGAACATGTGGTGATTATTTTTGTATGGGTGGTTTACGTGGCATTACCAAGGGATTTGTATTATAGAATTTTAATATATTTTTTAATATACTCTGTAAAGCACTACAGAATATGTGTGAGCTTTATAAATAACTGGTAATAATGATATTATCTGTTTTTATTAAAAAGTTTTTTTTGAACTGTTATGGGGAAATGGACTCCATAGGGCTGTGTATGAACTACGGAGACAAAAAAATATTTTTTTTGAATTTTGGTGATTATCTTTATATGGATAGTTTAGGTGGGATTGCCAAGGGAATTCTATTATAGATTTATTATACATGTTGTAAAATTATCCTAATTAAATTGGCAGCACAGATGGTGTAGTGGTTAGCGTTCCAGGCTCCCAGTGATGAGGTTTGATTCCCACCTTGGCCCAATAATCTCCCTGCATTTGTGTTTACTCCATGTCCTCTGATTTTCCCACACTCCTGGTTGATTAATTGGTTGCCAACAAACATGAATTGGCTCTGAAAAGCACTGCAAAATATGTGTGAACTATATAAATAACTGGAAATAATGATATTATCTATACTTATAATAAAGTTTTAATGGTTTGTTTTTAGAAATTTACCCTTTAGCACTGTGTATAAACTATCGTGACAGAAAATGTTTTTTTTTTCAGAATTTTTGTTTTGGTTGTTCATTCCGGCATAAAACAAAAAATACTGTAAAGTGATAGTGACAGGGGAGCACAAGGGCAAAAGCTCACTTGATCTTGATTTTCAGTATGATTTGCTGGTACCTAATCTCTCTCCACTTTATATCTCTCTGAGGTTTGCTATATCTCCCGTAAGTATGAAATATTATCATTTTGAACATGTGGTGATTATTTTTGTAAGGATGGTTTACGTGGCATTACCAAGGGATTTCTATTATAGAATTTTAATATATTTTTTAATATACTCTGTAAAGCACTACAGAATATGTGTGAGCTTTATAAATAACTGGTAATAATGATATTATCTGTTTTTATTATAATGTTTTTTTTTTAACTGTTATGGGGAAATGTACTCCATAGGGCTGTGTATGAACTACGGAGACAAAAAAATATTTTTTTTGAATTTTGGTGATTATCTTTATATGGATAGTTTAGGTGGGATTGCCAAGGGAATTCTATTATAGATTTATTATTATATATGTTGTAAAATTATCCTAATTAAATTGGAAGTACATATGGTGTAGTGGTTAGCGTTCCAGGCTCCCAGTGATGAGGTTTGATTCCCACCTTGGCCCAATAATCTCCCTGCATTTGTGTTTACTCCATGTGCTCTGATTTTCCCACACTCCTGGTTGATTAATTGGTTGCCAACAAACATGAATTGGCTCTGAAAAGCACTGCAAAATATGTGTGAACTATATAAATAACTGGAAATAATGATATTATCTATACTTATAATAAAGTTTTAATGGTTTGTTTTTAGAAATTTACCCTTTAGCGCTGTGTATAAACTATCGTGACAGAAGATGGGTTTTTTTTCAGAATTTTTATTTGTCTTGTTGTTCATTCCGGCATAACACAAAAACTACTGTAAAGTGATAGTGACAGGGGAGCACAAGGGCAAAAGTTCACTTGATCTTGATTTTCAGTATGATTTGCTGGTACCTAATCTCTCTCCACTTTATATCTCTCTGAGGTTTGCTATATCTCCCCTAAGTATGAAATATTATCATTTTGAACATGTGGTGATATTTTTTGTAAGGATCGTTTATGTGGCATTACCAAGGGATTTCTATTGTAGATTTATTATACATGTTGTAAAATGCTCCTAATATAGTGGGCAGCACAGATGGTGTAGTGGTTAGTGTTCTTGCTTCCCAGCTTTGAGGTTGTGGGTTCAATTCCCACCCATGATTTTCCTGTGTTTTTGTTTCCTCCATGTACTCTGCTTTTCCAACACTCCTGTTTGATTAATTGGTTCCCAACAAACATGAATTGGCTCTGAAAAGTACTGCAAAATATGTGTGAACTATATAAATAATTGGAAATAATGATGTTATCTGTAC
Organism: Taudactylus pleione; assembly: GCA_031769625.1. Classification (NCBI taxonomy): domain Eukaryota; kingdom Metazoa; phylum Chordata; class Amphibia; order Anura; family Myobatrachidae; genus Taudactylus; species Taudactylus pleione. Next base: position 3,153,275 of record JAUIMM010000461.1, on the reverse strand, counting down.
TTATAATAAAGTTTTAATGGTTTGGTTTTAGAAATTTACCCTTTAGTGTAGTGGTTAGTGTTCTTGCTTCCCAGCATTGAGGTTGTGGGTTCAATTCCCACCCATAATTTCCCTGTGTTTGTGTTTCCTCCATGTACTCTGCTTTTCCCACACTCCTGTTTGATTAATTGGTTCCCAACAAACATGAATTGGCTCTGAAAAGTACTGCAAAATATGTGTGAACTATATAAATAACTGGAAATAATGATGTTATCTGTACTTATAATAAAGTTTTAATGGTTTGGTTTTAGAAATTTACCCTTTAGCGCTGTGTATAAACTATCATGACAGAAAATGTTTTTTTTTTCAGAATTTTTGTTTGTCTGGTTGTTCATTCCGGCATAACACAAAAACTACTGTAAAGTGATAGTGACAGGGGAGCACAAGGGCAAAAGCTCACTTGATCTTGATTTTCAGTATGATTTGCTGGTACCTAATCTCTCTCCACTTTATATCTCTCTGAGGTTTGCTATATCTCCCCTAAGTATGAAATATTATCATTTTGAACATGTGGTGATTATTTTTGTATGGATGGTTTACGTGGCATTACCAAGGGATTTGTATTATAGAATTTTAATATATTTTTTAATATACTCTGTAAAGCACTACAGAATATGTGTGAGCTTTATAAATAACTGGTAATAATGATATTATCTGTTTTTATTAAAAAGTTTTTTTTGAACTGTTATGGGGAAATGGACTCCATAGGGCTGTGTATGAACTACGGAGACAAAAAAATATTTTTTTTGAATTTTGGTGATTATCTTTATATGGATAGTTTAGGTGGGATTGCCAAGGGAATTCTATTATAGATTTATTATACATGTTGTAAAATTATCCTAATTAAATTGGCAGCACAGATGGTGTAGTGGTTAGCGTTCCAGGCTCCCAGTGATGAGGTTTGATTCCCACCTTGGCCCAATAATCTCCCTGCATTTGTGTTTACTCCATGTCCTCTGATTTTCCCACACTCCTGGTTGATTAATTGGTTGCCAACAAACATGAATTGGCTCTGAAAAGCACTGCAAAATATGTGTGAACTATATAAATAACTGGAAATAATGATATTATCTATACTTATAATAAAGTTTTAATGGTTTGTTTTTAGAAATTTACCCTTTAGCACTGTGTATAAACTATCGTGACAGAAAATGTTTTTTTTTTCAGAATTTTTGTTTTGGTTGTTCATTCCGGCATAAAACAAAAAATACTGTAAAGTGATAGTGACAGGGGAGCACAAGGGCAAAAGCTCACTTGATCTTGATTTTCAGTATGATTTGCTGGTACCTAATCTCTCTCCACTTTATATCTCTCTGAGGTTTGCTATATCTCCCGTAAGTATGAAATATTATCATTTTGAACATGTGGTGATTATTTTTGTAAGGATGGTTTACGTGGCATTACCAAGGGATTTCTATTATAGAATTTTAATATATTTTTTAATATACTCTGTAAAGCACTACAGAATATGTGTGAGCTTTATAAATAACTGGTAATAATGATATTATCTGTTTTTATTATAATGTTTTTTTTTTAACTGTTATGGGGAAATGTACTCCATAGGGCTGTGTATGAACTACGGAGACAAAAAAATATTTTTTTTGAATTTTGGTGATTATCTTTATATGGATAGTTTAGGTGGGATTGCCAAGGGAATTCTATTATAGATTTATTATTATATATGTTGTAAAATTATCCTAATTAAATTGGAAGTACATATGGTGTAGTGGTTAGCGTTCCAGGCTCCCAGTGATGAGGTTTGATTCCCACCTTGGCCCAATAATCTCCCTGCATTTGTGTTTACTCCATGTGCTCTGATTTTCCCACACTCCTGGTTGATTAATTGGTTGCCAACAAACATGAATTGGCTCTGAAAAGCACTGCAAAATATGTGTGAACTATATAAATAACTGGAAATAATGATATTATCTATACTTATAATAAAGTTTTAATGGTTTGTTTTTAGAAATTTACCCTTTAGCGCTGTGTATAAACTATCGTGACAGAAGATGGGTTTTTTTTCAGAATTTTTATTTGTCTTGTTGTTCATTCCGGCATAACACAAAAACTACTGTAAAGTGATAGTGACAGGGGAGCACAAGGGCAAAAGTTCACTTGATCTTGATTTTCAGTATGATTTGCTGGTACCTAATCTCTCTCCACTTTATATCTCTCTGAGGTTTGCTATATCTCCCCTAAGTATGAAATATTATCATTTTGAACATGTGGTGATATTTTTTGTAAGGATCGTTTATGTGGCATTACCAAGGGATTTCTATTGTAGATTTATTATACATGTTGTAAAATGCTCCTAATATAGTGGGCAGCACAGATGGTGTAGTGGTTAGTGTTCTTGCTTCCCAGCTTTGAGGTTGTGGGTTCAATTCCCACCCATAATTTCCCTGTGTTTTTGTTTCCTCCATGTACTCTGCTTTTCCCACACTCCTGTTTGATTAATTGGTTCCCAACAAACATGAATTGGCTCTGAAAAGTACTGCAAAATATGTGTGAACTATATAAATAATTGGAAATAATGATGTTATCTGTACTTATAATAAAGTTTTAATGGTTTGGTTTTAGAAATTTACCCTTTAGTGTAGTGGTTAGTGTTCTTGCTTCCCAGCATTGAGGTTGTGGGTTCAATTCCCACCCATAATTTCCCTGTGTTTGTGTTTCCTCCATGTACTCTGCTTTTCCCACACTCCTGTTTGATTAATTGGTTCCCAACAAACATGAATTGGCTCTGAAAAGTACTGCAAAATATGTGTGAACTATATAAATAACTGGAAATAATGATGTTATCTGTACTTATAATAAAGTTTTAATGGTTTGGTTTTAGAAATTTACCCTTTAGCGCTGTGTATAAACTATCATGACAGAAAATGTTTTTTTTTTCAGAATTTTTGTTTGTCTGGTTGTTCATTCCGGCATAACACAAAAACTACTGTAAAGTGATAGTGACAGGGGAGCACAAGGGCAAAAGCTCACTTGATCTTGATTTTCAGTATGATTTGCTGGTACCTAATCTCTCTCCACTTTATATCTCTCTGAGGTTTGCTATATCTCCCCTAAGTATGAAATATTATCATTTTGAACATGTGGTGATTATTTTTGTAAGGATGGTTTACGTGGCATTACCAAGGGATTTCTATTACAGAATTTTAATATATTTTTTAATATACTCTGTAAAGCACTGCAGAATATATGTGAGCTTTATAAATAACTGGTAATAATGATATTATCTGTTTTTATTATAAAGTTTTTTTGAACTGTTATGGGGAAATGTACTCCATAGGGCTGTGCATGAACTACGGAGACAAAAAAATATTTTTTTTGAATTTTGGTGATTATCTTTATATGGATAGTTTAGGTGGGATTGCCAAGGGAATTCTATTATAGATTTATTATTATATATGTTGTAAAATTATCCTAATTAAATTGGAAGTACATATGGTGTAGTGGTTAGCGTTCCAGGCTCCCAGTGATGAGGTTTGATTCCCACCTTGGCCCAATAATCTCCCTGCATTTGTGTTTACTCCATGTGCTCTGATTTTCCCACACTCCTGGTTGATTAATTGGTTGCCAACAAACATGAATTGGCTCTGAAAAGCACTGCAAAATATGTGTGAACTATATAAATAACTGGAAATAATGATATTATCTATACTTATAATAAAGTTTTAATGGTTTGTTTTTAGAAATTTACCCTTTAGCGCTGTGTATAAACTATCGTGACAGAAGATGGGTTTTTTTTCAGAATTTTTATTTGTCTTGTTGTTCATTCCGGCATAACACAAAAACTACTGTAAAGTGATAGTGACAGGGGAGCACAAGGGCAAAAGTTCACTTGATCTTGATTTTCAGTATGATTTGCTGGTACCTAATCTCTCTCCACTTTATATCTCTCTGAGGTTTGCTATATCTCCCCTAAGTATGAAATATTATCATTTTGAACATGTGGTGATATTTTTTGTAAGGATCGTTTATGTGGCATTACCAAGGGATTTCTATTGTAGATTTATTATACATGTTGTAAAATGCTCGTAATATAGTGGGCAGCACAGATGGTGTAGTGGTTAGTGTTCTTGCTTCCCAGCTTTGAGGTTGTGGGTTCAATTCCCACCCATAATTTCCCTGTGTTTTTGTTTCCTCCATGTACTCTGCTTTTCCCACACTCCTGTTTGATTAATTGGTTCCCAACAAACATGAATTGGCTCTGAAAAGTACTGCAAAATATGTGTGAACTATATAAATAATTGGAAATAATGATGTTATCTGTACTTATAATAAAGTTTTAATGGTTTGTTTTTAGAAATTTGCCCTTTAGCGCTGTGTATAAACTATCGTGACAGAAAAAGGTTTTTTTTTCAGAATTTTTGTTTGTCTGGTTGTTCATTCCGGCATTACACAAAAACTACTGTAAAGTGACAGTGACAGGGGAGCAGAGGGGCAAAAGCCCACTTGATCTTGATTTTCAGTATGATTTGCTGGTACCTAATCTCTCTCCACTTTATATCTCTCTGAGGTTTGCTATATCTCCCCTAAGTATGAATTATTATCATTTTGAACATGTGGTGATTATTTTTGTAAGGATGGTTTCCGTGGCATTACCAAGGGATTTCTATTATAGAATTTTAATATATTTTTTAATATACTCTGTAAAGCACTACAGAATATGTGTGAGCTTTATAAATAACTGGTAATAATGATATTATCTGTTTTTATTATAAAGTTTTTTTTGAACTGTTATGGGAAAATGTACTCCATAGGGCTGTGTATGAACTACGGAGACAAAAAAATATTTTTTTTGAATTTTGGTGATTATCTTTATATGGATAGTTTAGGTGGGATTGCCAAGGGAATTCTATTATAGATTTATTATACATGTTGTAAAATTATCCTAAATAAATTGGCAGCACAGATGGTGTAGTGGTTAGCGTTCCAGGCTCCCAGTGATGAGGTTTGCTTCCCACCTTGGCCCAATAATCTCCCTGCATTTGTGTTTACTCCATGTGCTCTGATTTTCCCACACTCCAGGTTGATTAATTGGTTGCCAACAAACATGAATTGGCTCTGAAAAGCACTGCAAAATATGTGTGAACTATATAAATAACTGGAAATAATGATATTATCTATACTTATAATAAAGTTTTAATGGTTTGTTTTTAGAAATTTACTCTTTAGCGCTGTGTATAAACTATCATGACAGAAAATGTTTTTTTTTTCAGAATTTTTGTTTGTCTGGTTGTTCATTCCGGCATAACACAAAAACTACTGTAAAGTGATAGTGACAGGGGAGCACAAGGGCAAAAGCTCACTTGATCTTGATTTTCAGTATGATTTGCTGGTACCTAATCTCTCTCCACTTTATATCTCTCTGAGGTTTGCTATATCTCCCCTAAGTATGAAATATTATCATTTTGAACATGTGGTGATTATTTTTGTAAGGATAGTTTATGTGGCATTACCAAGGGATTTCTATTGTAGATTTATTATACATGTTGTAAAATGCTCCTAATATGGTGGGCAGCACAGATGGTGTAGAGGTTAGTGTTCTTGCTTCCCAGCTTTGAGGTTGTGGGTTCAATTCCCACCCATAATTTTCCTGTGTTTGTGTTTCCTCCATGTACTATTCTTTTCCCACACTCCTGTTTGATTAATTGGTTCCCAACAAACATGAATTGGCTCTGAAAAGTAATGCAAAATATGTGTGAACTATATAAATAATTGGAAATAATAATATTATCTGTACTTATAATAAAGTTTTAATGGTTTGTTTTTAGAAATTTGCCCTTTAGCGCTGTGTATAAACTATCGAGACAGAAAAAGGTTTTTTTTTCAGAATTTTTGTTTGTCTGGTTGTTCATTCCGGCATTACACAAAAACTACTGTAAAGTGACAGTGTCAGGGGAGCAGAGGGGCAAAAGCCCACTTGATCTTGATTTTCAGTATGATTTGCTGGTACCTAATCTCTCTCCACTTTATATCTCTCTGAGGTTTGCTATATCTCCCCTAAGTATGAATTATTATCATTTTGAACATGTGGTGATTATTTTTGTAAGGATGGTTTCCGTGGCATTACCAAGGTATTTCTATTATAGAATTTTAATATATTTTTTAATATACTCTGTAAAGCACTACAGAATATGTGTGAGCTTTATAAATAACTGGTAATAATGATATTATCTGTTTTTATTATAAAGTTTTTTTTGAACTGTTATGGGAAAATGTACTCCATAGGGCTGTGTATGAACTACGGAGACAAAAAAATATTTTTTTTGAATTTTGGTGATTATCTTTATATGGATAGTTTAGGTGGGATTGCCAAGGGAATTCTATTATAGATTTATTATACATGTTGTAAAATTATCCTAAATAAATTGGCAGCACAGATGGTGTAGTGGTTAGCGTTCCAGGCTCCCAGTGATGAGGTTTGATTCCCACCTTGGCCCAATAATCTCCCTGCATTTGTGTTTACTCCATGTGCTCTGATTTTCCCACACTCCAGGTTGATTAATTGGTTGCCAACAAACATGAATTGGCTCTGAAAAGCACTGCAAAATATGTGTGAACTATATAAATAACTGGAAATAATGATATTATCTATACTTATAATAAAGTTTTAATGGTTTGTTTTTAGAAATTTACCCTTTAGCGCTGTGTATAAACTATCGTGACAGAAACTGTTTTTTTTTTCAGAATTTTTGTTTGTCTGGTTGTTCATTCCGGCATAACACAAAAACTACTGTAAAGTGATAGTGACAGGGGAGCACAAGGGCAAAAGCTCACTTGATCTTGATTTTCAGTACGATTTGCTGGTACCTAATCTATCTCCACTTTATATCTCTCTGAGGTTTGCTATATCTCCCGTAAGTATGAAATATTATCATTTTGAACATGTGGTGATTATTTTTGTAAGGATAGTTTATGTGGCATTACCAAGAGTTTTCTATTATAGATTTATTATTCATGTTGTAAAATGCTCCTAATATAGTGGGCAACACAGATGGTGTAGTGGTTAGTGTTCTTGCTTCCCAGCGTTGAGGTTGTGGATTCAATTCCCATCCATAATTTCCCTGTGTTTGTGTTTCCTCCATGTACTCTGCTTTTCCCACACTCCTGTTTGATTAATTGGTTCCCAACAAACATGAATTGGCTCTGAAAAGTACTGCAAAATATGTGTGAACTATATAAATAACTGGAAATAATGATGTTATCTGTACTTATAATAAAGTTTTAATGGTTTGGTTTTAGAAATTTACCCTTTAGCGCTGTGTATAAACTATCGAGACAGAAAATGTTTTTTTTTCAGAATTTTTGTTTCTCTGGTTGTTCATTCCTGCATTACACAAAAACTACTGTAAAGTGACAGTGACAGGGGAGCAGATGGGCAAAAGCTCGCTTGATCTTGATTTTCAGTATGATTTGTTGGTACCTAATCTCTCTCCACTTTATATCTCTCTGAGGTTTGCTATATCTCCCCTAAGTATGAAATATTATCATTTTGAACATGTGGTGATTATTTTTGTATGGGTGGTTTACGTGGCATTACCAAGGGATTTGTATTATAGAATTTTAATATATTTTTTAATATACTCTGTAAAGCACTACAGAATATGTGTGAGCTTTATAAATAACTGGTAATAATGATATTATCTGTTTTTATTATAAAGTTTTTTTTGAACTGTTATGGGGAAATGTACTCCATAGGGCTGTGTATGAACTACGGAGACAAAAAAATATTTTTTTTGAATTTTGGTGATTATCTTTATATGGATAGTTTAGGTGGGATTGCCAAGGGAATTCTATTATAGATTTATTATACATGTTGTAAAATTATCCTAATTAAATTGGCAGCACAGATGGTGTAGTGGTTAGCGTTCCAGGCTCCCAGTGATGAGGTTTGATTCCCACCTTGGCCCAATAATCTCCCTGCATTTGTGTTTACTCCATGTGCTCTGATTTTCCCACACTCCTGGTTGATTAATTGGTTGCCAACAAACATGAATTGGCTCTGAAAAGCACTGCAAAATATGTGTGAACTATATAAATAACTGGAAATAATGATATTATCTATACTTATAATAAAGTTTTAATGGTTTGTTTTTAGAAATTTACTCTTTAGCGCTGTGTATAAACTATCATGACAGAAAATGTTTTTTTTTTCAGAATTTTTGTTTGTCTGGTTGTTCATTCCGGCATAACACAAAAACTACTGTAAAGTGATAGTGACAGGGGAGCACAAGGGCAAAAGCTCACTTGATCTTGATTTTCAGTATGATTTGCTGGTACCTAATCTCTCTCCACTTTATATCTCTCTGAGGTTTGCTATATCTCCCCTAAGTATGAAATATTATCATTTTGAACATGTGGTGATTATTTTTGTAAGGATAGTTTATGTGGCATTACCAAGGGATTTCTATTGTAGATTTATTATACATGTTGTAAAATGCTCCTAATATGGTGGGCAGCACAGATGGTGTAGAGGTTAGTGTTCTTGCTTCCCAGCTTTGAGGTTGTGGGTTCAATTCCCACCCATAATTTCCCTGTGTTTGTGTTTCCTCCATGTACTATTCTTTTCCCACACTCCTGTTTGATTAATTGGTTCCCAACAAACATGAATTGGCTCTGAAAAGTAATGCAAAATATGTGTGAACTATATAAATAATTGGAAATAATAATATTATCTGTACTTATAATAAAGTTTTAATGGTTTGTTTTTAGAAATTTGCCCTTTAGCGCTGTGTATAAACTATCGAGACAGAAAAAGGTTTTTTTTTCAGAATTTTTGTTTGTCTGGTTGTTCATTCCGGCATTACACAAAAACTACTGTAAAGTGACAGTGTCAGGGGAGCAGAGGGGCAAAAGCCCACTTGATCTTGATTTTCAGTATGATTTGCTGGTACCTAATCTCTCTCCACTTTATATCTCTCTGAGGTTTGCTATATCTCCCCTAAGTATGAATTATTATCATTTTGAACATGTGGTGATTATTTTTGTAAGGATGGTTTCCGTGGCATTACCAAGGTATTTCTATTATAGAATTTTAATATATTTTTTAATATACTCTGTAAAGCACTACAGAATATGTGTGAGCTTTATAAATAACTGGTAATAATGATATTATCTGTTTTTATTATAAAGTTTTTTTTGAACTGTTATGGGAAAATGTACTCCATAGGGCTGTGTATGAACTACGGAGACAAAAAAATATTTTTTTTGAATTTTGGTGATTATCTTTATATGGATAGTTTAGGTGGGATTGCCAAGGGAATTCTATTATAGATTTATTATACATGTTGTAAAATTATCCTAAATAAATTGGCAGCACAGATGGTGTAGTGGTTAGCGTTCCAGGCTCCCAGTGATGAGGTTTGATTCCCACCTTGGCCCAATAATCTCCCTGCATTTGTGTTTACTCCATGTGCTCTGATTTTCCCACACTCCAGGTTGATTAATTGGTTGCCAACAAACATGAATTGGCTCTGAAAAGCACTGCAAAATATGTGTGAACTATATAAATAACTGGAAATAATGATATTATCTATACTTATAATAAAGTTTTAATGGTTTGTTTTTAGAAATTTACCCTTTAGCGCTGTGTATAAACTATCGTGACAGAAACTGTTTTTTTTTTCAGAATTTTTGTTTGTCTGGTTGTTCATTCCGGCATAACACAAAAACTACTGTAAAGTGATAGTGACAGGGGAGCACAAGGGCAAAAGCTCACTTGATCTTGATTTTCAGTACGATTTGCTGGTACCTAATCTATCTCCACTTTATATCTCTCTGAGGTTTGCTATATCTCCCGTAAGTATGAAATATTATCATTTTGAACATGTGGTGATTATTTTTGTAAGGATAGTTTATGTGGCATTACCAAGAGTTTTCTATTATAGATTTATTATTCATGTTGTAAAATGCTCCTAATATAGTGGGCAACACAGATGGTGTAGTGGTTAGTGTTCTTGCTTCCCAGCGTTGAGGTTGTGGATTCAATTCCCATCCATAATTTCCCTGTGTTTGTGTTTCCTCCATGTACTCTGCTTTTCCCACACTCCTGTTTGATTAATTGGTTCCCAACAAACATGAATTGGCTCTGAAAAGTACTGCAAAATATGTGTGAACTATATAAATAACTGGAAATAATGATGTTATCTGTACTTATAATAAAGTTTTAATGGTTTGGTTTTAGAAATTTACCCTTTAGCGCTGTGTATAAACTATCGAGACAGAAAATGTTTTTTTTTCAGAATTTTTGTTTCTCTGGTTGTTCATTCCTGCATTACACAAAAACTACTGTAAAGTGACAGTGACAGGGGAGCAGATGGGCAAAAGCTCGCTTGATCTTGATTTTCAGTATGATTTGTTGGTACCTAATCTCTCTCCACTTTATATCTCTCTGAGGTTTGCTATATCTCCCCTAAGTATGAAATATTATCATTTTGAACATGTGGTGATTATTTTTGTATGGGTGGTTTACGTGGCATTACCAAGGGATTTGTATTATAGAATTTTAATATATTTTTTAATATACTCTGTAAAGCACTACAGAATATGTGTGAGCTTTATAAATAACTGGTAATAATGATATTATCTGTTTTTATTATAAAGTTTTTTTTGAACTGTTATGGGGAAATGTACTCCATAGGGCTGTGTATGAACTACGGAGACAAAAAAATATTTTTTTTGAATTTTGGTGATTATCTTTATATGGATAGTTTAGGTGGGATTGCCAAGGGAATTCTATTATAGATTTATTATACATGTTGTAAAATTATCCTAATTAAATTGGCAGCACAGATGGTGTAGTGGTTAGCGTTCCAGGCTCCCAGTGATGAGGTTTGATTCCCACCTTGGCCCAATAATCTCCCTGCATTTGTGTTTACTCCATGTGCTCTGATTTTCCCACACTCCTGGTTGATTAATTGGTTGCCAACAAACATGAATTGGCTCTGAAAAGCACTGCAAAATATGTGTGAACTATATAAATAACTGGAAATAATGATATTATCTATACTTATAATAAAGTTTTAATGGTTTGTTTTTAGAAATTTACCCTTTAGCGCTGTGTATAAACTATCGTGACAGAAAATGTTTTTTTTTTCAGAATTTTTGTTTCTCTGGTTGTTCATTCCGGCATAACACAAAAACTACTGTAAAGTGATAGTGACAGGGGAGCACAAGGGCAAAAGCTCACTTGATCTTGATTTTCAGTATGATTTGCTGGTACCTAATCTCTCTCCACTTTATATCTCTCTGAGGTTTGCTACATCTCCCCTAAGTATGAAATATTATCATTTTGAACATGTGGTGATTATTTTTGTAAGGATAGTTTATGTGGCATTACCAAGGGATTTCTATTGTAGATTTATTATACATGTTGTAAAATGCTCCTAATATGGTGGGCAGCACAGATGGTGTAGAGGTTAGTGTTCTTGCTTCCCAGCTTTCAGGTTGTGGGTTCAATTCCCACCCATAATTTCCCTGTGTTTGTGTTTCCTCCATGTACTATTCTTTTCCCACACTCCTGTTTGATTAATTGGTTCCCAACAAACATGAATTGGCTCTGAAAAGTAATGCAAAATATGTGTGAACTATATAAATAATTGGAAATAATAATATTATCTGTACTTATAATAAAGTTTTAATGGTTTGTTTTTAGAAATTTGCCCTTTAGCGCTGTGTATAAACTATCGAGACAGAAAAAGGTTTTTTTTTCAGAATTTTTGTTTGTCTGGTTGTTCATTCCGGCATTACACAAAAACTACTGTAAAGTGACAGTGTCAGGGGAGCAGAGGGGCAAAAGCCCACTTGATCTTGATTTTCAGTATGATTTGCTGGTACCTAATCTCTCTCCACTTTATATCTCTCTGAGGTTTGCTATATCTCCCCTAAGTATGAATTATTATCATTTTGAACATGTGGTGATTATTTTTGTAAGGATGGTTTCCGTGGCATTACCAAGGTATTTCTATTATAGAATTTTAATATATTTTTTAATATACTCTGTAAAGCACTACAGAATATGTGTGAGCTTTATAAATAACTGGTAATAATGATATTATCTGTTTTTATTATAAAGTTTTTTTTGAACTGTTATGGGAAAATGTACTCCATAGGGCTGTGTATGAACTACGGAGACAAAAAAATATTTTTTTTGAATTTTGGTGATTATCTTTATATGGATAGTTTAGGTGGGATTGCCAAGGGAATTCTATTATAGATTTATTATACATGTTGTAAAATTATCCTAAATAAATTGGCAGCACAGATGGTGTAGTGGTTAGCGTTCCAGGCTCCCAGTGATGAGGTTTGATTCCCACCTTGGCCCAATAATCTCCCTGCATTTGTGTTTACTCCATGTGCTCTGATTTTCCCACACTCCAGGTTGATTAATTGGTTGCCAACAAACATGAATTGGCTCTGAAAAGCACTGCAAAATATGTGTGAACTATATAAATAACTGGAAATAATGATATTATCTATACTTATAATAAAGTTTTAATGGTTTGTTTTTAGAAATTTACCCTTTAGCGCTGTGTATAAACTATCGTGACAGAAACTGTTTTTTTTTTCAGAATTTTTGTTTGTCTGGTTGTTCATTCCGGCATAACACAAAAACTACTGTAAAGTGATAGTGACAGGGGAGCACAAGGGCAAAAGCTCACTTGATCTTGATTTTCAGTACGATTTGCTGGTACCTAATCTATCTCCACTTTATATCTCTCTGAGGTTTGCTATATCTCCCGTAAGTATGAAATATTATCATTTTGAACATGTGGTGATTATTTTTGTAAGGATAGTTTATGTGGCATTACCAAGAGTTTTCTATTATAGATTTATTATTCATGTTGTAAAATGCTCCTAATATAGTGGGCAACACAGATGGTGTAGTGGTTAGTGTTCTTGCTTCCCAGCGTTGAGGTTGTGGATTCAATTCCCATCCATAATTTCCCTGTGTTTGTGTTTCCTCCATGTACTCTGCTTTTCCCACACTCCTGTTTGATTAATTGGTTCCCAACAAACATGAATTGGCTCTGAAAAGTACTGCAAAATATGTGTGAACTATATAAATAATTGGAAATAATGATATTATCTGTACTTATTATAAAGTTTTAATGGTTTGTTTTTAGAAATTTACCCTTTAGTGTAGTGTTAGTGTTCTTGCTTCCCAGCATTGAGGTTGTGGGTTCAATTCCCACCCATAATTTCCCTGTGTTTGTGTTTCCTCCATGTACTCTGCTTTTCCCACACTCCTGTTTGATTAATTGGTTCCCAACAAACATGAATTGGCTCTGAAAAGTACTGCAAAATATGTGTGAACTATATAAATAACTGGAAATAATGATGTTATCTGTACTTATAATAAAGTTTTAATGGTTTGGTTTTAGAAATTTTCCATTTAGCGCTGTGTATAAACTATCGAGACTGAAAATGTTTTTTTTCAGAATTTTTGTTTCTCTGGTTGTTCATTCCTGCATTACCCAAAAACTACTGTAAAGTGACAGTGACACGGGAGCAGAAGGGCAAAAGCTCGCTTGATCTTGATTTTCAGTATGATTTGATGGTACCTAATCTCTCTCCACTTTATATCTCTCTGAGGTTTGCTATATCTCCCCTAAATATGAAATATTATCATTTTGAACATGTGGTGATTATTTTTGTATGGGTGGTTTACGTGGCATTACCAAGGGATTTGTATTATAGAATTTTAATATATTTTTTAATATACTCTGTAAAGCACTACAGAATATGTGTGAGCTTTATAAATAACTGGTAATAATGATATTATCTGTTTTTATTAAAAAGTTTTTTTTGAACTGTTATGGGGAAATGGACTCCATAGGGCTGTGTATGAACTACGGAGACAAAAAAATATTTTTTTTGAATTTTGGTGATTATCTTTATATGGATAGTTTAGGTGGGATTGCCAAGGGAATTCTATTATAGATTTATTATACATGTTGTAAAATTATCCTAATTAAATTGGCAGCACAGATGGTGTAGTGGTTAGCGTTCCAGGCTCCCAGTGATGAGGTTTGATTCCCACCTTGGCCCAATAATCTCCCTGCATTTGTGTTTACTCCATGTCCTCTGATTTTCCCACACTCCTGGTTGATTAATTGGTTGCCAACAAACATGAATTGGCTCTGAAAAGCACTGCAAAATATGTGTGAACTATATAAATAACTGGAAATAATGATATTATCTATACTTATAATAAAGTTTTAATGGTTTGTTTTTAGAAATTTACCCTTTAGCACTGTGTATAAACTATCGTGACAGAAAATGTTTTTTTTTTCAGAATTTTTGTTTTGGTTGTTCATTCCGGCATAAAACAAAAAATACTGTAAAGTGATAGTGACAGGGGAGCACAAGGGCAAAAGCTCACTTGATCTTGATTTTCAGTATGATTTGCTGGTACCTAATCTCTCTCCACTTTATATCTCTCTGAGGTTTGCTATATCTCCCGTAAGTATGAAATATTATCATTTTGAACATGTGGTGATTATTTTTGTAAGGATGGTTTACGTGGCATTACCAAGGGATTTCTATTATAGAATTTTAATATATTTTTTAATATACTCTGTAAAGCACTACAGAATATGTGTGAGCTTTATAAATAACTGGTAATAATGATATTATCTGTTTTTATTATAATGTTTTTTTTTTAACTGTTATGGGGAAATGTACTCCATAGGGCTGTGTATGAACTACGGAGACAAAAAAATATTTTTTTTGAATTTTGGTGATTATCTTTATATGGATAGTTTAGGTGGGATTGCCAAGGGAATTCTATTATAGATTTATTATTATATATGTTGTAAAATTATCCTAATTAAATTGGAAGTACATATGGTGTAGTGGTTAGCGTTCCAGGCTCCCAGTGATGAGGTTTGATTCCCACCTTGGCCCAATAATCTCCCTGCATTTGTGTTTACTCCATGTGCTCTGATTTTCCCACACTCCTGGTTGATTAATTGGTTGCCAACAAACATGAATTGGCTCTGAAAAGCACTGCAAAATATGTGTGAACTATATAAATAACTGGAAATAATGATATTATCTATACTTATAATAAAGTTTTAATGGTTTGTTTTTAGAAATTTACCCTTTAGCGCTGTGTATAAACTATCGTGACAGAAACTGTTTTTTTTTTCAGAATTTTTGTTTGTCTGGTTGTTCATTCCGGCATAACACAAAAACTACTGTAAAGTGATAGTGACAGGGGAGCACAAGGGCAAAAGCTCACTTGATCTTGATTTTCAGTACGATTTGCTGGTACCTAATCTATCTCCACTTTATATCTCTCTGAGGTTTGCTATATCTCCCGTAAGTATGAAATATTATCATTTTGAACATGTGGTGATTATTTTTGTAAGGATAGTTTATGTGGCATTACCAAGAGTTTTCTATTATAGATTTATTATTCATGTTGTAAAATGCTCCTAATATAGTGGGCAACACAGATGGTGTAGTGGTTAGTGTTCTTGCTTCCCAGCGTTGAGGTTGTGGATTCAATTCCCATCCATAATTTCCCTGTGTTTGTGTTTCCTCCATGTACTCTGCTTTTCCCACACTCCTGTTTGATTAATTGGTTCCCAACAAACATGAATTGGCTCTGAAAAGTACTGCAAAATATGTGTGAACTATATAAATAACTGGAAATAATGATGTTATCTGTACTTATAATAAAGTTTTAATGGTTTGGTTTTAGAAATTTACCCTTTAGCGCTGTGTATAAACTATCGAGACAGAAAATGTTTTTTTTTCAGAATTTTTGTTTCTCTGGTTGTTCATTCCTGCATTACACAAAAACTACTGTAAAGTGACAGTGACAGGGGAGCAGATGGGCAAAAGCTCGCTTGATCTTGATTTTCAGTATGATTTGTTGGTACCTAATCTCTCTCCACTTTATATCTCTCTGAGGTTTGCTATATCTCCCCTAAGTATGAAATATTATCATTTTGAACATGTGGTGATTATTTTTGTATGGGTGGTTTACGTGGCATTACCAAGGGATTTGTATTATAGAATTTTAATATATTTTTTAATATACTCTGTAAAGCACTACAGAATATGTGTGAGCTTTATAAATAACTGGTAATAATGATATTATCTGTTTTTATTATAAAGTTTTTTTTGAACTGTTATGGGGAAATGTACTCCATAGGGCTGTGTATGAACTACGGAGACAAAAAAATATTTTTTTTGAATTTTGGTGATTATCTTTATATGGATAGTTTAGGTGGGATTGCCAAGGGAATTCTATTATAGATTTATTATACATGTTGTAAAATTATCCTAATTAAATTGGCAGCACAGATGGTGTAGTGGTTAGCGTTCCAGGCTCCCAGTGATGAGGTTTGATTCCCACCTTGGCCCAATAATCTCCCTGCATTTGTGTTTACTCCATGTGCTCTGATTTTCCCACACTCCTGGTTGATTAATTGGTTGCCAACAAACATGAATTGGCTCTGAAAAGCACTGCAAAATATGTGTGAACTATATAAATAACTGGAAATAATGATATTATCTATACTTATAATAAAGTTTTAATGGTTTGTTTTTAGAAATTTACTCTTTAGCGCTGTGTATAAACTATCATGACAGAAAATGTTTTTTTTTTCAGAATTTTTGTTTGTCTGGTTGTTCATTCCGGCATAACACAAAAACTACTGTAAAGTGATAGTGACAGGGGAGCACAAGGGCAAAAGCTCACTTGATCTTGATTTTCAGTATGATTTGCTGGTACCTAATCTCTCTCCACTTTATATCTCTCTGAGGTTTGCTATATCTCCCCTAAGTATGAAATATTATCATTTTGAACATGTGGTGATTATTTTTGTAAGGATAGTTTATGTGGCATTACCAAGGGATTTCTATTGTAGATTTATTATACATGTTGTAAAATGCTCCTAATATGGTGGGCAGCACAGATGGTGTAGAGGTTAGTGTTCTTGCTTCCCAGCTTTGAGGTTGTGGGTTCAATTCCCACCCATAATTTCCCTGTGTTTGTGTTTCCTCCATGTACTATTCTTTTCCCACACTCCTGTTTGATTAATTGGTTCCCAACAAACATGAATTGGCTCTGAAAAGTAATGCAAAATATGTGTGAACTATATAAATAATTGGAAATAATAATATTATCTGTACTTATAATAAAGTTTTAATGGTTTGTTTTTAGAAATTTGCCCTTTAGCGCTGTGTATAAACTATCGAGACAGAAAAAGGTTTTTTTTTCAGAATTTTTGTTTGTCTGGTTGTTCATTCCGGCATTACACAAAAACTACTGTAAAGTGACAGTGTCAGGGGAGCAGAGGGGCAAAAGCCCACTTGATCTTGATTTTCAGTATGATTTGCTGGTACCTAATCTCTCTCCACTTTATATCTCTCTGAGGTTTGCTATATCTCCCCTAAGTATGAATTATTATCATTTTGAACATGTGGTGATTATTTTTGTAAGGATGGTTTCCGTGGCATTACCAAGGTATTTCTATTATAGAATTTTAATATATTTTTTAATATACTCTGTAAAGCACTACAGAATATGTGTGAGCTTTATAAATAACTGGTAATAATGATATTATCTGTTTTTATTATAAAGTTTTTTTTGAACTGTTATGGGAAAATGTACTCCATAGGGCTGTGTATGAACTACGGAGACAAAAAAATATTTTTTTTGAATTTTGGTGATTATCTTTATATGGATAGTTTAGGTGGGATTGCCAAGGGAATTCTATTATAGATTTATTATACATGTTGTAAAATTATCCTAAATAAATTGGCAGCACAGATGGTGTAGTGGTTAGCGTTCCAGGCTCCCAGTGATGAGGTTTGATTCCCACCTTGGCCCAATAATCTCCCTGCATTTGTGTTTACTCCATGTGCTCTGATTTTCCCACACTCCAGGTTGATTAATTGGTTGCCAACAAACATGAATTGGCTCTGAAAAGCACTGCAAAATATGTGTGAACTATATAAATAACTGGAAATAATGATATTATCTATACTTATAATAAAGTTTTAATGGTTTGTTTTTAGAAATTTACCCTTTAGCGCTGTGTATAAACTATCGTGACAGAAACTGTTTTTTTTTTCAGAATTTTTGTTTGTCTGGTTGTTCATTCCGGCATAACACAAAAACTACTGTAAAGTGATAGTGACAGGGGAGCACAAGGGCAAAAGCTCACTTGATCTTGATTTTCAGTACGATTTGCTGGTACCTAATCTATCTCCACTTTATATCTCTCTGAGGTTTGCTATATCTCCCGTAAGTATGAAATATTATCATTTTGAACATGTGGTGATTATTTTTGTAAGGATAGTTTATGTGGCATTACCAAGAGTTTTCTATTATAGATTTATTATTCATGTTGTAAAATGCTCCTAATATAGTGGGCAACACAGATGGTGTAGTGGTTAGTGTTCTTGCTTCCCAGCGTTGAGGTTGTGGATTCAATTCCCATCCATAATTTCCCTGTGTTTGTGTTTCCTCCATGTACTCTGCTTTTCCCACACTCCTGTTTGATTAATTGGTTCCCAACAAACATGAATTGGCTCTGAAAAGTACTGCAAAATATGTGTGAACTATATAAATAACTGGAAATAATGATGTTATCTGTACTTATAATAAAGTTTTAATGGTTTGGTTTTAGAAATTTACCCTTTAGCGCTGTGTATAAACTATCGAGACAGAAAATGTTTTTTTTTCAGAATTTTTGTTTCTCTGGTTGTTCATTCCTGCATTACACAAAAACTACTGTAAAGTGACAGTGACAGGGGAGCAGATGGGCAAAAGCTCGCTTGATCTTGATTTTCAGTATGATTTGTTGGTACCTAATCTCTCTCCACTTTATATCTCTCTGAGGTTTGCTATATCTCCCCTAAGTATGAAATATTATCATTTTGAACATGTGGTGATTATTTTTGTATGGGTGGTTTACGTGGCATTACCAAGGGATTTGTATTATAGAATTTTAATATATTTTTTAATATACTCTGTAAAGCACTACAGAATATGTGTGAGCTTTATAAATAACTGGTAATAATGATATTATCTGTTTTTATTATAAAGTTTTTTTTGAACTGTTATGGGGAAATGTACTCCATAGGGCTGTGTATGAACTACGGAGACAAAAAAATATTTTTTTTGAATTTTGGTGATTATCTTTATATGGATAGTTTAGGTGGGATTGCCAAGGGAATTCTATTATAGATTTATTATACATGTTGTAAAATTATCCTAATTAAATTGGCAGCACAGATGGTGTAGTGGTTAGCGTTCCAGGCTCCCAGTGATGAGGTTTGATTCCCACCTTGGCCCAATAATCTCCCTGCATTTGTGTTTACTCCATGTGCTCTGATTTTCCCACACTCCTGGTTGATTAATTGGTTGCCAACAAACATGAATTGGCTCTGAAAAGCACTGCAAAATATGTGTGAACTATATAAATAACTGGAAATAATGATATTATCTATACTTATAATAAAGTTTTAATGGTTTGTTTTTAGAAATTTACCCTTTAGCGCTGTGTATAAACTATCGTGACAGAAAATGTTTTTTTTTTCAGAATTTTTGTTTCTCTGGTTGTTCATTCCGGCATAACACAAAAACTACTGTAAAGTGATAGTGACAGGGGAGCACAAGGGCAAAAGCTCACTTGATCTTGATTTTCAGTATGATTTGCTGGTACCTAATCTCTCTCCACTTTATATCTCTCTGAGGTTTGCTACATCTCCCCTAAGTATGAAATATTATCATTTTGAACATGTGGTGATTATTTTTGTAAGGATAGTTTATGTGGCATTACCAAGGGATTTCTATTGTAGATTTATTATACATGTTGTAAAATGCTCCTAATATGGTGGGCAGCACAGATGGTGTAGAGGTTAGTGTTCTTGCTTCCCAGCTTTCAGGTTGTGGGTTCAATTCCCACCCATAATTTCCCTGTGTTTGTGTTTCCTCCATGTACTATTCTTTTCCCACACTCCTGTTTGATTAATTGGTTCCCAACAAACATGAATTGGCTCTGAAAAGTAATGCAAAATATGTGTGAACTATATAAATAATTGGAAATAATAATATTATCTGTACTTATAATAAAGTTTTAATGGTTTGTTTTTAGAAATTTGCCCTTTAGCGCTGTGTATAAACTATCGAGACAGAAAAAGGTTTTTTTTTCAGAATTTTTGTTTGTCTGGTTGTTCATTCCGGCATTACACAAAAACTACTGTAAAGTGACAGTGTCAGGGGAGCAGAGGGGCAAAAGCCCACTTGATCTTGATTTTCAGTATGATTTGCTGGTACCTAATCTCTCTCCACTTTATATCTCTCTGAGGTTTGCTATATCTCCCCTAAGTATGAATTATTATCATTTTGAACATGTGGTGATTATTTTTGTAAGGATGGTTTCCGTGGCATTACCAAGGTATTTCTATTATAGAATTTTAATATATTTTTTAATATACTCTGTAAAGCACTACAGAATATGTGTGAGCTTTATAAATAACTGGTAATAATGATATTATCTGTTTTTATTATAAAGTTTTTTTTGAACTGTTATGGGAAAATGTACTCCATAGGGCTGTGTATGAACTACGGAGACAAAAAAATATTTTTTTTGAATTTTGGTGATTATCTTTATATGGATAGTTTAGGTGGGATTGCCAAGGGAATTCTATTATAGATTTATTATACATGTTGTAAAATTATCCTAATTAAATTGGCAGTACAGATGGTGTAGTGGTTAGCGTTCCAGGCTCCTAGTGATGAGGTTTGATTCCCACCTTGGCCCAATAATCTCCCTGCATTTGTGTTTACTCCATGTGCTCTGATTTTCCCACACTCCTGGTTGATTAATTGGTTGCCAACAAACATGAATTGGCTCTGAAAAGTACTGCAAAATATGTGTGAACTATATAAATAATTGGAAATAATGATATTATCTGTACTTATAATAAAGTTTTAATGGTTTGTTTTTAGAAATTTACCCTTTAGCGCTGTGTATAAACTATCGAGACAGAAAATGGTTTTTTTTTCAGAATTTTTGTTTGTCTGGATGTTCATTCCGGCATTACACAAAAACTACTGTAAAGTGATAGTGACAGGGGAGCACAAGGGCAAAAGCTCACTTGATCTTGATTTTCAGTATGATTTGCTGGTACCTAATCTCTCTCCACTTTATATCTCTCTGAGGTTTGCTATATCTCCCGTAAGTATGAAATATTATCATTTTGAACATGTGGTGATTATTTTTGTAAGGATAGTTTATGTGGCATTACCAAGAGTTTTCTATTATAGATTTATTATTCATGTTGTAAAATGCTCCTAATATAGTGGGCAACACAGATGGTGTAGTGGTTAGTGTTCTTGCTTCCCAGCGTTGAGGTTGTGGATTCATAATTTCCCTGTGTTTGTGTTTCCTCCATGTACTCTGCTTTTCCCACACTCCTGTTTGATTAATTGGTTCCCAACAAACATGAATTGGCTCTGAAAAGTACTGCAAAATATGTGTGAACTATATAAATAATTGGAAATAATGATATTATCTGTACTTATTATAAAGTTTTAATGGTTTGTTTTTAGAAATTTACCCTTTAGTGTAGTGTTAGTGTTCTTGCTTCCCAGCATTGAGGTTGTGGGTTCAATTCCCACCCATAATTTCCCTGTGTTTGTGTTTCCTCCATGTACTCTGCTTTTCCCACACTCCTGTTTGATTAATTGGTTCCCAACAAACATGAATTGGCTCTGAAAAGTACTGCAAAATATGTGTGAACTATATAAATAACTGGAAATAATGATGTTATCTGTACTTATAATAAAGTTTTAATGGTTTGGTTTTAGAAATTTTCCATTTAGCGCTGTGTATAAACTATCGAGACTGAAAATGTTTTTTTTCAGAATTTTTGTTTCTCTGGTTGTTCATTCCTGCATTACCCAAAAACTACTGTAAAGTGACAGTGACACGGGAGCAGAAGGGCAAAAGCTCGCTTGATCTTGATTTTCAGTATGATTTGATGGTACCTAATCTCTCTCCACTTTATATCTCTCTGAGGTTTGCTATATCTCCCCTAAATATGAAATATTATCATTTTGAACATGTGGTGATTATTTTTGTATGGGTGGTTTACGTGGCATTACCAAGGGATTTGTATTATAGAATTTTAATATATTTTTTAATATACTCTGTAAAGCACTACAGAATATGTGTGAGCTTTATAAATAACTGGTAATAATGATATTATCTGTTTTTATTAAAAAGTTTTTTTTGAACTGTTATGGGGAAATGGACTCCATAGGGCTGTGTATGAACTACGGAGACAAAAAAATATTTTTTTTGAATTTTGGTGATTATCTTTATATGGATAGTTTAGGTGGGATTGCCAAGGGAATTCTATTATAGATTTATTATACATGTTGTAAAATTATCCTAATTAAATTGGCAGCACAGATGGTGTAGTGGTTAGCGTTCCAGGCTCCCAGTGATGAGGTTTGATTCCCACCTTGGCCCAATAATCTCCCTGCATTTGTGTTTACTCCATGTCCTCTGATTTTCCCACACTCCTGGTTGATTAATTGGTTGCCAACAAACATGAATTGGCTCTGAAAAGCACTGCAAAATATGTGTGAACTATATAAATAACTGGAAATAATGATATTATCTATACTTATAATAAAGTTTTAATGGTTTGTTTTTAGAAATTTACCCTTTAGCACTGTGTATAAACTATCGTGACAGAAAATGTTTTTTTTTTCAGAATTTTTGTTTTGGTTGTTCATTCCGGCATAAAACAAAAAATACTGTAAAGTGATAGTGACAGGGGAGCACAAGGGCAAAAGCTCACTTGATCTTGATTTTCAGTATGATTTGCTGGTACCTAATCTCTCTCCACTTTATATCTCTCTGAGGTTTGCTATATCTCCCGTAAGTATGAAATATTATCATTTTGAACATGTGGTGATTATTTTTGTAAGGATGGTTTACGTGGCATTACCAAGGGATTTCTATTATAGAATTTTAATATATTTTTTAATATACTCTGTAAAGCACTACAGAATATGTGTGAGCTTTATAAATAACTGGTAATAATGATATTATCTGTTTTTATTATAATGTTTTTTTTTTAACTGTTATGGGGAAATGTACTCCATAGGGCTGTGTATGAACTACGGAGACAAAAAAATATTTTTTTTGAATTTTGGTGATTATCTTTATATGGATAGTTTAGGTGGGATTGCCAAGGGAATTCTATTATAGATTTATTATTATATATGTTGTAAAATTATCCTAATTAAATTGGAAGTACATATGGTGTAGTGGTTAGCGTTCCAGGCTCCCAGTGATGAGGTTTGATTCCCACCTTGGCCCAATAATCTCCCTGCATTTGTGTTTACTCCATGTGCTCTGATTTTCCCACACTCCTGGTTGATTAATTGGTTGCCAACAAACATGAATTGGCTCTGAAAAGCACTGCAAAATATGTGTGAACTATATAAATAACTGGAAATAATGATATTATCTATACTTATAATAAAGTTTTAATGGTTTGTTTTTAGAAATTTACCCTTTAGCGCTGTGTATAAACTATCGTGACAGAAGATGGGTTTTTTTTCAGAATTTTTATTTGTCTTGTTGTTCATTCCGGCATAACACAAAAACTACTGTAAAGTGATAGTGACAGGGGAGCACAAGGGCAAAAGTTCACTTGATCTTGATTTTCAGTATGATTTGCTGGTACCTAATCTCTCTCCACTTTATATCTCTCTGAGGTTTGCTATATCTCCCCTAAGTATGAAATATTATCATTTTGAACATGTGGTGATATTTTTTGTAAGGATCGTTTATGTGGCATTACCAAGGGATTTCTATTGTAGATTTATTATACATGTTGTAAAATGCTCCTAATATAGTGGGCAGCACAGATGGTGTAGTGGTTAGTGTTCTTTGAGGTTGTGGGTTCAATTCCCACCCATGATTTTCCTGTGTTTTTGTTTCCTCCATGTACTCTGCTTTTCCAACACTCCTGTTTGATTAATTGGTTCCCAACAAACATGAATTGGCTCTGAAAAGTACTGCAAAATATGTGTGAACTATATAAATAATTGGAAATAATGATGTTATCTGTACTTATAATAAAGTTTTAATGGTTTGGTTTTAGAAATTTACCCTTTAGTGTAGTGGTTAGTGTTCTTGCTTCCCAGCATTGAGGTTGTGGGTTCAATTCCCACCCATAATTTCCCTGTGTTTGTGTTTCCTCCATGTACTCTGCTTTTCCCACACTCCTGTTTGATTAATTGGTTCCCAACAAACATGAATTGGCTCTGAAAAGTACTGCAAAATATGTGTGAACTATATAAATAACTGGAAATAATGATGTTATCTGTACTTATAATAAAGTTTTAATGGTTTGGTTTTAGAAATTTACCCTTTAGCGCTGTGTATAAACTATCATGACAGAAAATTTTTTTTTTTTCAGAATTTTTGTTTGTCTGGTTGTTCATTCCGGCATAACACAAAAACTACTGTAAAGTGATAGTGACAGGGGAGCACAAGGGCAAAAGCTCACTTGATCTTGATTTTCAGTATGATTTGCTGGTACCTAATCTCTCTCCACTTTATATCTCTCTGAGGTTTGCTATATCTCCCCTAAGTATGAAATATTATCATTTTGAACATGTGGTGATTATTTTTGTATGGATGGTTTACGTGGCATTACCAAGGGATTTGTATTATAGAATTTTAATATATTTTTTAATATACTCTGTAAAGCACTACAGAATATGTGTGAGCTTTATAAATAACTGGTAATAATGATATTATCTGTTTTTATTAAAAAGTTTTTTTTGAACTGTTATGGGGAAATGGACTCCATAGGGCTGTGTATGAACTACGGAGACAAAAAAATATTTTTTTTGAATTTTGGTGATTATCTTTATATGGATAGTTTAGGTGGGATTGCCAAGGGAATTCTATTATAGATTTATTATACATGTTGTAAAATTATCCTAATTAAATTGGCAGCACAGATGGTGTAGTGGTTAGCGTTCCAGGCTCCCAGTGATGAGGTTTGATTCCCACCTTGGCCCAATAATCTCCCTGCATTTGTGTTTACTCCATGTCCTCTGATTTTCCCACACTCCTGGTTGATTAATTGGTTGCCAACAAACATGAATTGGCTCTGAAAAGCACTGCAAAATATGTGTGAACTATATAAATAACTGGAAATAATGATATTATCTATACTTATAATAAAGTTTTAATGGTTTGTTTTTAGAAATTTACCCTTTAGCACTGTGTATAAACTATCGTGACAGAAAATGTTTTTTTTTTCAGAATTTTTGTTTTGGTTGTTCATTCCGGCATAAAACAAAAAATACTGTAAAGTGATAGTGACAGGGGAGCACAAGGGCAAAAGCTCACTTGATCTTGATTTTCAGTATGATTTGCTGGTACCTAATCTCTCTCCACTTTATATCTCTCTGAGGTTTGCTATATCTCCCGTAAGTATGAAATATTATCATTTTGAACATGTGGTGATTATTTTTGTAAGGATGGTTTACGTGGCATTACCAAGGGATTTCTATTATAGAATTTTAATATATTTTTTAATATACTCTGTAAAGCACTACAGAATATGTGTGAGCTTTATAAATAACTGGTAATAATGATATTATCTGTTTTTATTATAATGTTTTTTTTTTAACTGTTATGGGGAAATGTACTCCATAGGGCTGTGTATGAACTACGGAGACAAAAAAATATTTTTTTTGAATTTTGGTGATTATCTTTATATGGATAGTTTAGGTGGGATTGCCAAGGGAATTCTATTATAGATTTATTATTATATATGTTGTAAAATTATCCTAATTAAATTGGAAGTACATATGGTGTAGTGGTTAGCGTTCCAGGCTCCCAGTGATGAGGTTTGATTCCCACCTTGGCCCAATAATCTCCCTGCATTTGTGTTTACTCCATGTGCTCTGATTTTCCCACACTCCTGGTTGATTAATTGGTTGCCAACAAACATGAATTGGCTCTGAAAAGCACTGCAAAATATGTGTGAACTATATAAATAACTGGAAATAATGATATTATCTATACTTATAATAAAGTTTTAATGGTTTGTTTTTAGAAATTTACCCTTTAGCGCTGTGTATAAACTATCGTGACAGAAGATGGGTTTTTTTTCAGAATTTTTATTTGTCTTGTTGTTCATTCCGGCATAACACAAAAACTACTGTAAAGTGATAGTGACAGGGGAGCACAAGGGCAAAAGTTCACTTGATCTTGATTTTCAGTATGATTTGCTGGTACCTAATCTCTCTCCACTTTATATCTCTCTGAGGTTTGCTATATCTCCCCTAAGTATGAAATATTATCATTTTGAACATGTGGTGATATTTTTTGTAAGGATCGTTTATGTGGCATTACCAAGGGATTTCTATTGTAGATTTATTATACATGTTGTAAAATGCTCCTAATATAGTGGGCAGCACAGATGGTGTAGTGGTTAGTGTTCTTGCTTCCCAGCTTTGAGGTTGTGGGTTCAATTCCCACCCATAATTTCCCTGTGTTTTTGTTTCCTCCATGTACTCTGCTTTTCCCACACTCCTGTTTGATTAATTGGTTCCCAACAAACATGAATTGGCTCTGAAAAGTACTGCAAAATATGTGTGAACTATATAAATAATTGGAAATAATGATGTTATCTGTACTTATAATAAAGTTTTAATGGTTTGGTTTTAGAAATTTACCCTTTAGTGTAGTGGTTAGTGTTCTTGCTTCCCAGCATTGAGGTTGTGGGTTCAATTCCCACCCATAATTTCCCTGTGTTTGTGTTTCCTCCATGTACTCTGCTTTTCCCACACTCCTGTTTGATTAATTGGTTCCCAACAAACATGAATTGGCTCTGAAAAGTACTGCAAAATATGTGTGAACTATATAAATAACTGGAAATAATGATGTTATCTGTACTTATAATAAAGTTTTAATGGTTTGGTTTTAGAAATTTACCCTTTAGCGCTGTGTATAAACTATCATGACAGAAAATGTTTTTTTTTTCAGAATTTTTGTTTGTCTGGTTGTTCATTCCGGCATAACACAAAAACTACTGTAAAGTGATAGTGACAGGGGAGCACAAGGGCAAAAGCTCACTTGATCTTGATTTTCAGTATGATTTGCTGGTACCTAATCTCTCTCCACTTTATATCTCTCTGAGGTTTGCTATATCTCCCCTAAGTATGAAATATTATCATTTTGAACATGTGGTGATTATTTTTGTAAGGATGGTTTACGTGGCATTACCAAGGGATTTCTATTACAGAATTTTAATATATTTTTTAATATACTCTGTAAAGCACTGCAGAATATATGTGAGCTTTATAAATAACTGGTAATAATGATATTATCTGTTTTTATTATAAAGTTTTTTTGAACTGTTATGGGGAAATGTACTCCATAGGGCTGTGCATGAACTACGGAGACAAAAAAATATTTTTTTTGAATTTTGGTGATTATCTTTATATGGATAATTAAGGTGGGATTGCCAAGGGAATTCTATTATAGATTTATTATACATGTTGTAAAATTATCCTAATTAAATTGGCAGTACAGATGGTGTAGTGGTTAGCGTTCCAGGCTCCTAGTGATGAGGTTTGATTCCCACCTTGGCCCAATAATCTCCCTGCATTTGTGTTTACTCCATGTGCTCTGATTTTCCCACACTCCTGGTTGATTAATTGGTTGCCAACAAACATGAATTGGCTCTGAAAAGTACTGCAAAATATGTGTGAACTATATAAATAATTGGAAATAATGATATTATCTGTACTTATAATAAAGTTTTAATGGTTTGTTTTTAGAAATTTACCCTTTAGCGCTGTGTATAAACTATCGAGACAGAAAATGGTTTTTTTTTCAGAATTTTTGTTTGTCTGGATGTTCATTCCGGCATTACACAAAAACTACTGTAAAGTGATAGTGACAGGGGAGCACAAGGGCAAAAGCTCACTTGATCTTGATTTTCAGTATGATTTGCTGGTACCTAATCTCTCTCCACTTTATATCTCTCTGAGGTTTGCTATATCTCCCGTAAGTATGAAATATTATCATTTTGAACATGTGGTGATTATTTTTGTAAGGATAGTTTATGTGGCATTACCAAGAGTTTTCTATTATAGATTTATTATTCATGTTGTAAAATGCTCCTAATATAGTGGGCAACACAGATGGTGTAGTGGTTAGTGTTCTTGCTTCCCAGCGTTGAGGTTGTGGATTCATAATTTCCCTGTGTTTGTGTTTCCTCCATGTACTCTGCTTTTCCCACACTCCTGTTTGATTAATTGGTTCCCAACAAACATGAATTGGCTCTGAAAAGTACTGCAAAATATGTGTGAACTATATAAATAATTGGAAATAATGATATTATCTGTACTTATTATAAAGTTTTAATGGTTTGTTTTTAGAAATTTACCCTTTAGTGTAGTGTTAGTGTTCTTGCTTCCCAGCATTGAGGTTGTGGGTTCAATTCCCACCCATAATTTCCCTGTGTTTGTGTTTCCTCCATGTACTCTGCTTTTCCCACACTCCTGTTTGATTAATTGGTTCCCAACAAACATGAATTGGCTCTGAAAAGTACTGCAAAATATGTGTGAACTATATAAATAACTGGAAATAATGATGTTATCTGTACTTATAATAAAGTTTTAATGGTTTGGTTTTAGAAATTTACCCTTTAGCGCTGTGTATAAACTATCATGACAGAAAATGTTTTTTTTTTCAGAATTTTTGTTTGTCTGGTTGTTCATTCCGGCATAACACAAAAACTACTGTAAAGTGATAGTGACAGGGGAGCACAAGGGCAAAAGCTCACTTGATCTTGATTTTCAGTATGATTTGCTGGTACCTAATCTCTCTCCACTTTATATCTCTCTGAGGTTTGCTATATCTCCCCTAAGTATGAAATATTATCATTTTGAACATGTGGTGATTATTTTTGTATGGATGGTTTACGTGGCATTACCAAGGGATTTGTATTATAGAATTTTAATATATTTTTTAATATACTCTGTAAAGCACTACAGAATATGTGTGAGCTTTATAAATAACTGGTAATAATGATATTATCTGTTTTTATTAAAAAGTTTTTTTTGAACTGTTATGGGGAAATGGACTCCATAGGGCTGTGTATGAACTACGGAGACAAAAAAATATTTTTTTTGAATTTTGGTGATTATCTTTATATGGATAGTTTAGGTGGGATTGCCAAGGGAATTCTATTATAGATTTATTATACATGTTGTAAAATTATCCTAATTAAATTGGCAGCACAGATGGTGTAGTGGTTAGCGTTCCAGGCTCCCAGTGATGAGGTTTGATTCCCACCTTGGCCCAATAATCTCCCTGCATTTGTGTTTACTCCATGTCCTCTGATTTTCCCACACTCCTGGTTGATTAATTGGTTGCCAACAAACATGAATTGGCTCTGAAAAGCACTGCAAAATATGTGTGAACTATATAAATAACTGGAAATAATGATATTATCTATACTTATAATAAAGTTTTAATGGTTTGTTTTTAGAAATTTACCCTTTAGCACTGTGTATAAACTATCGTGACAGAAAATGTTTTTTTTTTCAGAATTTTTGTTTTGGTTGTTCATTCCGGCATAAAACAAAAAATACTGTAAAGTGATAGTGACAGGGGAGCACAAGGGCAAAAGCTCACTTGATCTTGATTTTCAGTATGATTTGCTGGTACCTAATCTCTCTCCACTTTATATCTCTCTGAGGTTTGCTATATCTCCCGTAAGTATGAAATATTATCATTTTGAACATGTGGTGATTATTTTTGTAAGGATGGTTTACGTGGCATTACCAAGGGATTTCTATTATAGAATTTTAATATATTTTTTAATATACTCTGTAAAGCACTACAGAATATGTGTGAGCTTTATAAATAACTGGTAATAATGATATTATCTGTTTTTATTATAATGTTTTTTTTTTAACTGTTATGGGGAAATGTACTCCATAGGGCTGTGTATGAACTACGGAGACAAAAAAATATTTTTTTTGAATTTTGGTGATTATCTTTATATGGATAGTTTAGGTGGGATTGCCAAGGGAATTCTATTATAGATTTATTATTATATATGTTGTAAAATTATCCTAATTAAATTGGAAGTACATATGGTGTAGTGGTTAGCGTTCCAGGCTCCCAGTGATGAGGTTTGATTCCCACCTTGGCCCAATAATCTCCCTGCATTTGTGTTTACTCCATGTGCTCTGATTTTCCCACACTCCTGGTTGATTAATTGGTTGCCAACAAACATGAATTGGCTCTGAAAAGCACTGCAAAATATGTGTGAACTATATAAATAACTGGAAATAATGATATTATCTATACTTATAATAAAGTTTTAATGGTTTGTTTTTAGAAATTTACCCTTTAGCGCTGTGTATAAACTATCGTGACAGAAGATGGGTTTTTTTTCAGAATTTTTATTTGTCTTGTTGTTCATTCCGGCATAACACAAAAACTACTGTAAAGTGATAGTGACAGGGGAGCACAAGGGCAAAAGTTCACTTGATCTTGATTTTCAGTATGATTTGCTGGTACCTAATCTCTCTCCACTTTATATCTCTCTGAGGTTTGCTATATCTCCCCTAAGTATGAAATATTATCATTTTGAACATGTGGTGATATTTTTTGTAAGGATCGTTTATGTGGCATTACCAAGGGATTTCTATTGTAGATTTATTATACATGTTGTAAAATGCTCCTAATATAGTGGGCAGCACAGATGGTGTAGTGGTTAGTGTTCTTGCTTCCCAGCTTTGAGGTTGTGGGTTCAATTCCCACCCATAATTTCCCTGTGTTTTTGTTTCCTCCATGTACTCTGCTTTTCCCACACTCCTGTTTGATTAATTGGTTCCCAACAAACATGAATTGGCTCTGAAAAGTACTGCAAAATATGTGTGAACTATATAAATAATTGGAAATAATGATGTTATCTGTACTTATAATAAAGTTTTAATGGTTTGGTTTTAGAAATTTACCCTTTAGTGTAGTGGTTAGTGTTCTTGCTTCCCAGCATTGAGGTTGTGGGTTCAATTCCCACCCATAATTTCCCTGTGTTTGTGTTTCCTCCATGTACTCTGCTTTTCCCACACTCCTGTTTGATTAATTGGTTCCCAACAAACATGAATTGGCTCTGAAAAGTACTGCAAAATATGTGTGAACTATATAAATAACTGGAAATAATGATGTTATCTGTACTTATAATAAAGTTTTAATGGTTTGGTTTTAGAAATTTACCCTTTAGCGCTGTGTATAAACTATCATGACAGAAAATGTTTTTTTTTTCAGAATTTTTGTTTGTCTGGTTGTTCATTCCGGCATAACACAAAAACTACTGTAAAGTGATAGTGACAGGGGAGCACAAGGGCAAAAGCTCACTTGATCTTGATTTTCAGTATGATTTGCTGGTACCTAATCTCTCTCCACTTTATATCTCTCTGAGGTTTGCTATATCTCCCCTAAGTATGAAATATTATCATTTTGAACATGTGGTGATTATTTTTGTAAGGATGGTTTACGTGGCATTACCAAGGGATTTCTATTACAGAATTTTAATATATTTTTTAATATACTCTGTAAAGCACTGCAGAATATATGTGAGCTTTATAAATAACTGGTAATAATGATATTATCTGTTTTTATTATAAAGTTTTTTTGAACTGTTATGGGGAAATGTACTCCATAGGGCTGTGCATGAACTACGGAGACAAAAAAATATTTTTTTTGAATTTTGGTGATTATCTTTATATGGATAATTAAGGTGGGATTGCCAAGGGAATTCTATTATAGATTTATTATACATGTTGTAAAATTATCCTAATTAAATTGGCAGTACAGATGGTGTAGTGGTTAGCGTTCCAGGCTCCTAGTGATGAGGTTTGATTCCCACCTTGGCCCAATAATCTCCCTGCATTTGTGTTTACTCCATGTGCTCTGATTTTCCCACACTCCTGGTTGATTAATTGGTTGCCAACAAACATGAATTGGCTCTGAAAAGTACTGCAAAATATGTGTGAACTATATAAATAATTGGAAATAATGATATTATCTGTACTTATAATAAAGTTTTAATGGTTTGTTTTTAGAAATTTACCCTTTAGCGCTGTGTATAAACTATCGAGACAGAAAATGGTTTTTTTTTCAGAATTTTTGTTTGTCTGGATGTTCATTCCGGCATTACACAAAAACTACTGTAAAGTGATAGTGACAGGGGAGCACAAGGGCAAAAGCTCACTTGATCTTGATTTTCAGTATGATTTGCTGGTACCTAATCTCTCTCCACTTTATATCTCTCTGAGGTTTGCTATATCTCCCGTAAGTATGAAATATTATCATTTTGAACATGTGGTGATTATTTTTGTAAGGATAGTTTATGTGGCATTACCAAGAGTTTTCTATTATAGATTTATTATTCATGTTGTAAAATGCTCCTAATATAGTGGGCAACACAGATGGTGTAGTGGTTAGTGTTCTTGCTTCCCAGCGTTGAGGTTGTGGATTCATAATTTCCCTGTGTTTGTGTTTCCTCCATGTACTCTGCTTTTCCCACACTCCTGTTTGATTAATTGGTTCCCAACAAACATGAATTGGCTCTGAAAAGTACTGCAAAATATGTGTGAACTATATAAATAATTGGAAATAATGATATTATCTGTACTTATTATAAAGTTTTAATGGTTTGTTTTTAGAAATTTACCCTTTAGTGTAGTGTTAGTGTTCTTGCTTCCCAGCATTGAGGTTGTGGGTTCAATTCCCACCCATAATTTCCCTGTGTTTGTGTTTCCTCCATGTACTCTGCTTTTCCCACACTCCTGTTTGATTAATTGGTTCCCAACAAACATGAATTGGCT
This sequence comes from Taudactylus pleione, assembly GCA_031769625.1. Lineage (NCBI taxonomy): Eukaryota > Metazoa > Chordata > Amphibia > Anura > Myobatrachidae > Taudactylus > Taudactylus pleione. The sequence goes on along the minus strand of JAUIMM010000461.1, from coordinate 3,120,298 downwards.
CTGAAAAGTACTGCAAAATATGTGTGAACTATATAAATAACTGGAAATAATGATGTTATCTGTACTTATAATAAAGTTTTAATGGTTTGGTTTTAGAAATTTTCCCTTTAGCGCTGTGTATAAACTATCGAGACTGAAAATGTTTTTTTTCAGAATTTTTGTTTCTCTGGTTGTTCATTCCTGCATTACACAAAAACTACTGTAAAGTGACAGTGACACGGGAGCAGAAGGGCAAAAGCTCGCTTGATCTTGATTTTCAGTATGATTTGATGGTACCTAATCTCTCTCCACTTTATATCTCTCTGAGGTTTGCTATATCTCCCCTAAGTATGAAATATTATCATTTTGAACATGTGGTGATTATTTTTGTATGGGTGGTTTACGTGGCATTACCAAGGGATTTGTATTATAGAATTTTAATATATTTTTTAATATACTCTGTAAAGCACTACAGAATATGTGTGAGCTTTATAAATAACTGGTAATAATGATATTATCTGTTTTTATTAAAAAGTTTTTTTTGAACTGTTATGGGGAAATGGACTCCATAGGGCTGTGTATGAACTACGGAGACAAAAAAATATTTTTTTTGAATTTTGGTGATTATCTTTATATGGATAGTTTAGGTGGGATTGCCAAGGGAATTCTATTATAGATTTATTATACATGTTGTAAAATTATCCTAATTAAATTGGCAGCACAGATGGTGTAGTGGTTAGCGTTCCAGGCTTCCAGTGATGAGGTTTGATTCCCACCTTGGCCCAATAATCTCCCTGCATTTGTGTTTACTCCATGTGCTCTGATTTTCCCACACTCCTGGTTGATTAATTGGTTGCCAACAAACATGAATTGGCTCTGAAAAGCACTGCAAAATATGTGTGAACTATATAAATAACTGGAAATAATGATATTATCTATACTTATAATAAAGTTTTAATGGTTTGTTTTTAGAAATTTACCCTTTAGCACTGTGTATAAACTATCGTGACAGAAAATGTTTTTTTTTTCAGAATTTTTGTTTTGGTTGTTCATTCCGGCATAACACAAAAAATACTGTAAAGTGATAGTGACAGGGGAGCACAAGGGCAAAAGCTCACTTGATCTTGATTTTCAGTATGATTTGCTGGTACCTAATCTCTCTCCACTTTATATCTCTCTGAGGTTTGCTATATCTCCCGTAAGTATGAAATATTATCATTTTGAACATGTGGTGATTATTTTTGTAAGGATGGTTTACGTGGCATTACCAAGGGATTTCTATTATAGAATTTTAATATATTTTTTAATATACTCTGTAAAGCACTACAGAATATGTGTGAGCTTTATAAATAACTGGTAATAATGATATTATCTGTTTTTATTATAATGTTTTTTTTTTAACTGTTATGGGGAAATGTACTCCATAGGGCTGTGTATGAACTACGGAGACAAAAAAATATTTTTTTTGAATTTTGGTGATTATCTTTATATGGATAGTTTAGGTGGGATTGCCAAGGGAATTCTATTATAGATTTATTATTATATATGTTGTAAAATTATCCTAATTAAATTGGAAGTACATATGGTGTAGTGGTTAGCGTTCCAGGCTCCCAGTGATGAGGTTTGATTCCCACCTTGGCCCAATAATCTCCCTGCATTTGTGTTTACTCCATGTGCTCTGATTTTCCCACACTCCTGGTTGATTAATTGGTTGCCAACAAACATGAATTGGCTCTGAAAAGCACTGCAAAATATGTGTGAACTATATAAATAACTGGAAATAATGATATTATCTATACTTATAATAAAGTTTTAATGGTTTGTTTTTAGAAATTTACCCTTTAGCGCTGTGTATAAACTATCGTGACAGAAGATGGGTTTTTTTTCAGAATTTTTATTTGTCTTGTTGTTCATTCCGGCATAACACAAAAACTACTGTAAAGTGATAGTGACAGGGGAGCACAAGGGCAAAAGTTCACTTGATCTTGATTTTCAGTATGATTTGCTGGTACCTAATCTCTCTCCACTTTATATCTCTCTGAGGTTTGCTATATCTCCCCTAAGTATGAAATATTATCATTTTGAACATGTGGTGATATTTTTTGTAAGGATCGTTTATGTGGCATTACCAAGGGATTTCTATTGTAGATTTATTATACATGTTGTAAAATGCTCCTAATATAGTGGGCAGCACAGATGGTGTAGTGGTTAGAGTTCTTGCTTCCCAGCTTTGAGGTTGTGGGTTCAATTCCCACCCATAATTTCCCTGTGTTTTTGTTTCCTCCATGTACTCTGCTTTTCCCACACTCCTGTTTGATTAATTGGTTCCCAACAAACATGAATTGGCTCTGAAAAGTACTGCAAAATATGTGTGAACTATATAAATAACTGGAAATAATGATGTTATCTGTACTTATAATAAAGTTTTAATGGTTTGGTTTTAGAAATTTACCCTTTAGCGCTGTGTATAAACTATCATGACAGAAAATGTTTTTTTTTTCAGAATTTTTGTTTGTCTGGTTGTTCATTCCGGCATAACACAAAAACTACTGTAAAGTGATAGTGACAGGGGAGCACAAGGGCAAAAGCTCACTTGATCTTGATTTTCAGTATGATTTGCTGGTACCTAATCTCTCTCCACTTTATATCTCTCTGAGGTTTGCTATATCTCCCCTAAGTATGAAATATTATCATTTTGAACATGTGGTGATTATTTTTGTAAGGATGGTTTACGTGGCATTACCAAGGGATTTCTATTACAGAATTTTAATATATTTTTTAATATACTCTGTAAAGCACTGCAGAATATATGTGAGCTTTATAAATAACTGGTAATAATGATATTATCTGTTTTTATTATAAAGTTTTTTTTGAACTGTTATGGGGAAATGTACTCCATAGGGCTGTGCATGAACTACGGAGACAAAAAAATATTTTTTTTGAATTTTGGTGATTATCTTTATATGGATAATTAAGGTGGGATTGCCAAGGGAATTCTATTATAGATTTATTATACATGTTGTAAAATTATCCTAATTAAATTGGCAGTACAGATGGTGTAGTGGTTAGCGTTCCAGGCTCCTAGTGATGAGGTTTGATTCCCACCTTGGCCCAATAATCTCCCTGCATTTGTGTTTACTCCATGTGCTCTGATTTTCCCACACTCCTGGTTGATTAATTGGTTGCCAACAAACATGAATTGGCTCTGAAAAGTACTGCAAAATATGTGTGAACTATATAAATAATTGGAAATAATGATATTATCTGTACTTATAATAAAGTTTTAATGGTTTGTTTTTAGAAATTTACCCTTTAGCGCTGTGTATAAACTATCGAGACAGAAAATGGTTTTTTTTTCAGAATTTTTGTTTGTCTGGATGTTCATTCCGGCATTACACAAAAACTACTGTAAAGTGATAGTGACAGGGGAGCACAAGGGCAAAAGCTCACTTGATCTTGATTTTCAGTATGATTTGCTGGTACCTAATCTCTCTCCACTTTATATCTCTCTGAGGTTTGCTATATCTCCCCTAAGTATGAAATATTATCATTTTGAACATGTGGTGATTATTTTTGTAAGGATAGTTTATGTGGCATTACCAAGAGTTTTCTATTATAGATTTATTATTCATGTTGTAAAATGCTCCTAATATAGTGGGCAACACAGATGGTGTAGTGGTTAGTGTTCTTGCTTCCCAGCATTGAGGTTGTGGATTCATAATTTCCCTGTGTTTGTGTTTCCTCCATGTACTCTGCTTTTCCCACACTCCTGTTTGATTAATTGGTTCCCAACAAACATGAATTGGCTCTGAAAAGTACTGCAAAATATGTGTGAACTATATAAATAACTGGAAATAATGATGTTATCTGTACTTATAATAAAGTTTTAATGGTTTGGTTTTAGAAATTTACCCTTTAGCGCTGTGTATAAACTATCATGACAGAAAATTTTTTTTTTTTCAGAATTTTTGTTTGTCTGGTTGTTCATTCCGGCATAACACAAAAACTACTGTAAAGTGATAGTGACAGGGGAGCACAAGGGCAAAAGCTCACTTGATCTTGATTTTCAGTATGATTTGCTGGTACCTAATCTCTCTCCACTTTATATCTCTCTGAGGTTTGCTATATCTCCCCTAAGTATGAAATATTATCATTTTGAACATGTGGTGATTATTTTTGTAAGGATGGTTTACGTGGCATTACCAAGGGATTTCTATTACAGAATTTTAATATATTTTTTAATATACTCTGTAAAGCACTGCAGAATATATGTGAGCTTTATAAATAACTGGTAATAATGATATTATCTGTTTTTATTATAAAGTTTTTTTTGAACTGTTATGGGGAAATGTACTCCATAGGGCTGTGCATGAACTACGGAGACAAAAAAATATTTTTTTTGAATTTTGGTGATTATCTTTATATGGATAATTAAGGTGGGATTGCCAAGGGAATTCTATCATAGATTTATTATACATGTTGTAAAATTATCCTAATTAAATTGGCAGTACAGATGGTGTAGTGGTTAGCGTTCCAGGCTCCTAGTGATGAGGTTTGATTCCCACCTTGGCCCAATAATCTCCCTGCATTTGTGTTTACTCCATGTGCTCTGATTTTCCCACACTCCTGGTTGATTAATTGGTTGCCAACAAACATGAATTGGCTCTGAAAAGTACTGCAAAATATGTGTGAACTATATAAATAATTGGAAATAATGATATTATCTGTACTTATAATAAAGTTTTAATGGTTTGTTTTTAGAAATTTACCCTTTAGCGCTGTGTATAAACTATCGAGACAGAAAATGTTTTTTTTTCAGAATTTTTGTTTGTCTGGATGTTCATTCCGGCATTACACAAAAACTACTGTAAAGTGATAGTGACAGGGGAGCACAAGGGCAAAAGCTCACTTGATCTTGATTTTCAGTATGATTTGCTGGTACCTAATCTCTCTCCACTTTATATCTCTCTGAGGTTTGCTATATCTCCCGTAAGTATGAAATATTATCATTTTGAACATGTGGTGATTATTTTTGTAAGGATAGTTTATGTGGCATTACCAAGAGTTTTCTATTATAGATTTATTATTCATGTTGTAAAATGCTCCTAATATAGTGGGCAACACAGATGGTGTAGTGGTTAGTGTTCTTGCTTCCCAGCATTGAGGTTGTGGATTCATAATTTCCCTGTGTTTGTGTTTCCTCCATGTACTCTGCTTTTCCCACACTCCTGTTTGATTAATTGGTTCCCAACAAACATGAATTGGCTCTGAAAAGTACTGCAAAATATGTGTGAACTATATAAATAACTGGAAATAATGATGTTATCTGTACTTATAATAAAGTTTTAATGGTTTGGTTTTAGAAATTTACCCTTTAGCGCTGTGTATAAACTATCATGACAGAAAATTTTTTTTTTTTCAGAATTTTTGTTTGTCTGGTTGTTCATTCCGGCATAACACAAAAACTACTGTAAAGTGATAGTGACAGGGGAGCACAAGGGCAAAAGCTCACTTGATCTTGATTTTCAGTATGATTTGCTGGTACCTAATCTCTCTCCACTTTATATCTCTCTGAGGTTTGCTATATCTCCCCTAAGTATGAAATATTATCATTTTGAACATGTGGTGATTATTTTTGTAAGGATGGTTTACGTGGCATTACCAAGGGATTTCTATTACAGAATTTTAATATATTTTTTAATATACTCTGTAAAGCACTGCAGAATATATGTGAGCTTTATAAATAACTGGTAATAATGATATTATCTGTTTTTATTATAAAGTTTTTTTTGAACTGTTATGGGGAAATGTACTCCATAGGGCTGTGCATGAACTACGGAGACAAAAAAATATTTTTTTTGAATTTTGGTGATTATCTTTATATGGATAATTAAGGTGGGATTGCCAAGGGAATTCTATCATAGATTTATTATACATGTTGTAAAATTATCCTAATTAAATTGGCAGTACAGATGGTGTAGTGGTTAGCGTTCCAGGCTCCTAGTGATGAGGTTTGATTCCCACCTTGGCCCAATAATCTCCCTGCATTTGTGTTTACTCCATGTGCTCTGATTTTCCCACACTCCTGGTTGATTAATTGGTTGCCAACAAACATGAATTGGCTCTGAAAAGTACTGCAAAATATGTGTGAACTATATAAATAATTGGAAATAATGATATTATCTGTACTTATAATAAAGTTTTAATGGTTTGTTTTTAGAAATTTACCCTTTAGCGCTGTGTATAAACTATCGAGACAGAAAATGTTTTTTTTTCAGAATTTTTGTTTGTCTGGATGTTCATTCCGGCATTACACAAAAACTACTGTAAAGTGATAGTGACAGGGGAGCACAAGGGCAAAAGCTCACTTGATCTTGATTTTCAGTATGATTTGCTGGTACCTAATCTCTCTCCACTTTATATCTCTCTGAGGTTTGCTATATCTCCCGTAATATGAAATATTATCATTTTGAACATGTGGTGATTATTTTTGTAAGGATAGTTTATGTGGCATTACCAAGAGTTTTCTATTATAGATTTATTATTCATGTTGTAAAATGCTCCTAATATAGTGGGCAACACAGATGGTGTAGTGGTTAGTGTTCTTGCTTCCCAGCATTGAGGTTGTGGGTTCAATTCCCACCCACAATTTCCCTGTGTTTGTGTTTCCTCCATGTACTCTGCTTTTCCCACACTCCTGTTTGATTAATTGGTTCCCAACAAACATGAATTGGCTCTGAAAAGTACTGCAAAATATGTGTGAACTATATAAATAATTGGAAATAATGATATTATCTGTACTTATTATAAAGTTTTAATGGTTTGTTTTTAGAAATTTACCCTTTAGTGTAGTGTTAGTGTTCTTGCTTCCCAGCATTGAGGTTGTGGGTTCAATTCCCACCCATAATTTCCCTGTGTTTGTGTTTCCTCCATGTACTCTGCTTTTCCCACACTCCTGTTTGATTAATTGGTTCCCAACAAACATGAATTGGCTCTGAAAAGTACTGCAAAATATGTGTGAACTATATAAATAACTGGAAATAATGATGTTATCTGTACTTATAATAAAGTTTTAATGGTTTGGTTTTAGAAATTTTCCCTTTAGCGCTGTGTATAAACTATCGAGACTGAAAATGTTTTTTTTCAGAATTTTTGTTTCTCTGGTTGTTCATTCCTGCATTACACAAAAACTACTGTAAAGTGACAGTGACACGGGAGCAGAAGGGCAAAAGCTCGCTTGATCTTGATTTTCAGTATGATTTGATGGTACCTAATCTCTCTCCACTTTATATCTCTCTGAGGTTTGCTATATCTCCCCTAAGTATGAAATATTATCATTTTGAACATGTGGTGATTATTTTTGTATGGGTGGTTTACGTGGCATTACCAAGGGATTTGTATTATAGAATTTTAATATATTTTTTAATATACTCTGTAAAGCACTACAGAATATGTGTGAGCTTTATAAATAACTGGTAATAATGATATTATCTGTTTTTATTAAAAAGTTTTTTTTGAACTGTTATGGGGAAATGGACTCCATAGGGCTGTGTATGAACTACGGAGACAAAAAAATATTTTTTTTGAATTTTGGTGATTATCTTTATATGGATAGTTTAGGTGGGATTGCCAAGGGAATTCTATTATAGATTTATTATACATGTTGTAAAATTATCCTAATTAAATTGGCAGCACAGATGGTGTAGTGGTTAGCGTTCCAGGCTTCCAGTGATGAGGTTTGATTCCCACCTTGGCCCAATAATCTCCCTGCATTTGTGTTTACTCCATGTGCTCTGATTTTCCCACACTCCTGGTTGATTAATTGGTTGCCAACAAACATGAATTGGCTCTGAAAAGCACTGCAAAATATGTGTGAACTATATAAATAACTGGAAATAATGATATTATCTATACTTATAATAAAGTTTTAATGGTTTGTTTTTAGAAATTTACCCTTTAGCACTGTGTATAAACTATCGTGACAGAAAATGTTTTTTTTTTCAGAATTTTTGTTTTGGTTGTTCATTCCGGCATAACACAAAAAATACTGTAAAGTGATAGTGACAGGGGAGCACAAGGGCAAAAGCTCACTTGATCTTGATTTTCAGTATGATTTGCTGGTACCTAATCTCTCTCCACTTTATATCTCTCTGAGGTTTGCTATATCTCCCGTAAGTATGAAATATTATCATTTTGAACATGTGGTGATTATTTTTGTAAGGATGGTTTACGTGGCATTACCAAGGGATTTCTATTATAGAATTTTAATATATTTTTTAATATACTCTTTAAAGCACTACAGAATATGTGTGAGCTTTATAAATAACTGGTAATAATGATATTATCTGTTTTTATTATAATGTTTTTTTTTTAACTGTTATGGGGAAATGTACTCCATAGGGCTGTGTATGAACTACGGAGACAAAAAAATATTTTTTTTGAATTTTGGTGATTATCTTTATATGGATAGTTTAGGTGGGATTGCCAAGGGAATTCTATTATAGATTTATTATTATATATGTTGTAAAATTATCCTAATTAAATTGGAAGTACATATGGTGTAGTGGTTAGCGTTCCAGGCTCCCAGTGATGAGGTTTGATTCCCACCTTGGCCCAATAATCTCCCTGCATTTGTGTTTACTCCATGTGCTCTGATTTTCCCACACTCCTGGTTGATTAATTGGTTGCCAACAAACATGAATTGGCTCTGAAAAGCACTGCAAAATATGTGTGAACTATATAAATAACTGGAAATAATGATATTATCTATACTTATAATAAAGTTTTAATGGTTTGTTTTTAGAAATTTACCCTTTAGCGCTGTGTATAAACTATCGTGACAGAAGATGGGTTTTTTTTCAGAATTTTTATTTGTCTTGTTGTTCATTCCGGCATAACACAAAAACTACTGTAAAGTGATAGTGACAGGGGAGCACAAGGGCAAAAGTTCACTTGATCTTGATTTTCAGTATGATTTGCTGGTACCTAATCTCTCTCCACTTTATATCTCTCTGAGGTTTGCTATATCTCCCCTAAGTATGAAATATTATCATTTTGAACATGTGGTGATATTTTTTGTAAGGATCGTTTATGTGGCATTACCAAGGGATTTCTATTGTAGATTTATTATACATGTTGTAAAATGCTCCTAATATAGTGGGCAGCACAGATGGTGTAGTGGTTAGAGTTCTTGCTTCCCAGCTTTGAGGTTGTGGGTTCAATTCCCACCCATAATTTCCCTGTGTTTTTGTTTCCTCCATGTACTCTGCTTTTCCCACACTCCTGTTTGATTAATTGGTTCCCAACAAACATGAATTGGCTCTGAAAAGTACTGCAAAATATGTGTGAACTATATAAATAACTGGAAATAATGATGTTATCTGTACTTATAATAAAGTTTTAATGGTTTGGTTTTAGAAATTTACCCTTTAGCGCTGTGTATAAACTATCATGACAGAAAATTTTTTTTTTTTCAGAATTTTTGTTTGTCTGGTTGTTCATTCCGGCATAACACAAAAACTACTGTAAAGTGATAGTGACAGGGGAGCACAAGGGCAAAAGCTCACTTGATCTTGATTTTCAGTATGATTTGCTGGTACCTAATCTCTCTCCACTTTATATCTCTCTGAGGTTTGCTATATCTCCCCTAAGTATGAAATATTATCATTTTGAACATGTGGTGATTATTTTTGTAAGGATGGTTTACGTGGCATTACCAAGGGATTTCTATTACAGAATTTTAATATATTTTTTAATATACTCTGTAAAGCACTGCAGAATATATGTGAGCTTTATAAATAACTGGTAATAATGATATTATCTGTTTTTATTATAAAGTTTTTTTTGAACTGTTATGGGGAAATGTACTCCATAGGGCTGTGCATGAACTACGAAGACAAAAAAATATTTTTTTTGAATTTTGGTGATTATCTTTATATGGATAATTAAGGTGGGATTGCCAAGGGAATTCTATTATAGATTTATTATACATGTTGTAAAATTATCCTAATTAAATTGGCAGTACAGATGGTGTAGTGGTTAGCGTTCCAGGCTCCTAGTGATGAGGTTTGATTCCCACCTTGGCCCAATAATCTCCCTGCATTTGTGTTTACTCCATGTGCTCTGATTTTCCCACACTCCTGGTTGATTAATTGGTTGCCAACAAACATGAATTGGCTCTGAAAAGTACTGCAAAATATGTGTGAACTATATAAATAATTGGAAATAATGATATTATCTGTACTTATAATAAAGTTTTAATGGTTTGTTTTTAGAAATTTACCCTTTAGCGCTGTGTATAAACTATCGAGACAGAAAATGGTTTTTTTTTCAGAATTTTTGTTTGTCTGGATGTTCATTCCGGCATTACACAAAAACTACTGTAAAGTGATAGTGACAGGGGAGCACAAGGGCAAAAGCTCACTTGATCTTGATTTTCAGTATGATTTGCTGGTACCTAATCTCTCTCCACTTTATATCTCTCTGAGGTTTGCTATATCTCCCGTAAGTATGAAATATTATCATTTTGAACATGTGGTGATTATTTTTGTAAGGATAGTTTATGTGGCATTACCAAGAGTTTTCTATTATAGATTTATTATTCATGTTGTAAAATGCTCCTAATATAGTGGGCAACACAGATGGTGTAGTGGTTAGTGTTCTTGCTTCCCAGCATTGAGGTTGTGGATTCATAATTTCCCTGTGTTTGTGTTTCCTCCATGTACTCTGCTTTTCCCACACTCCTGTTTGATTAATTGGTTCCCAACAAACATGAATTGGCTCTGAAAAGTACTGCAAAATATGTGTGAACTATATAAATAACTGGAAATAATGATGTTATCTGTACTTATAATAAAGTTTTAATGGTTTGGTTTTAGAAATTTACCCTTTAGCGCTGTGTATAAACTATCATGACAGAAAATTTTTTTTTTTTCAGAATTTTTGTTTGTCTGGTTGTTCATTCCGGCATAACACAAAAACTACTGTAAAGTGATAGTGACAGGGGAGCACAAGGGCAAAAGCTCACTTGATCTTGATTTTCAGTATGATTTGCTGGTACCTAATCTCTCTCCACTTTATATCTCTCTGAGGTTTGCTATATCTCCCCTAAGTATGAAATATTATCATTTTGAACATGTGGTGATTATTTTTGTAAGGATGGTTTACGTGGCATTACCAAGGGATTTCTATTACAGAATTTTAATATATTTTTTAATATACTCTGTAAAGCACTGCAGAATATATGTGAGCTTTATAAATAACTGGTAATAATGATATTATCTGTTTTTATTATAAAGTTTTTTTTGAACTGTTATGGGGAAATGTACTCCATAGGGCTGTGCATGAACTACGGAGACAAAAAAATATTTTTTTTGAATTTTGGTGATTATCTTTATATGGATAATTAAGGTGGGATTGCCAAGGGAATTCTATTATAGATTTATTATACATGTTGTAAAATTATCCTAATTAAATTGGCAGTACAGATGGTGTAGTGGTTAGCGTTCCAGGCTCCTAGTGATGAGGTTTGATTCCCACCTTGGCCCAATAATCTCCCTGCATTTGTGTTTACTCCATGTGCTCTGATTTTCCCACACTCCTGGTTGATTAATTGGTTGCCAACAAACATGAATTGGCTCTGAAAAGTACTGCAAAATATGTGTGAACTATATAAATAATTGGAAATAATGATATTATCTGTACTTATAATAAAGTTTTAATGGTTTGTTTTTAGAAATTTACCCTTTAGCGCTGTGTATAAACTATCGAGACAGAAAATGGTTTTTTTTTCAGAATTTTTGTTTGTCTGGATGTTCATTCCGGCATTACACAAAAACTACTGTAAAGTGATAGTGACAGGGGAGCACAAGGGCAAAAGCTCACTTGATCTTGATTTTCAGTATGATTTGCTGGTACCTAATCTCTCTCCACTTTATATCTCTCTGAGGTTTGCTATATCTCCCGTAAGTATGAAATATTATCATTTTGAACATGTGGTGATTATTTTTGTAAGGATAGTTTATGTGGCATTACCAAGAGTTTTCTATTATAGATTTATTATTCATGTTGTAAAATGCTCCTAATATAGTGGGCAACACAGATGGTGTAGTGGTTAGTGTTCTTGCTTCCCAGCATTGAGGTTGTGGATTCATAATTTCCCTGTGTTTGTGTTTCCTCCATGTACTCTGCTTTTCCCACACTCCTGTTTGATTAATTGGTTCCCAACAAACATGAATTGGCTCTGAAAAGTACTGCAAAATATGTGTGAACTATATAAATAACTGGAAATAATGATGTTATCTGTACTTATAATAAAGTTTTAATGGTTTGGTTTTAGAAATTTACCCTTTAGCGCTGTGTATAAACTATCATGACAGAAAATTTTTTTTTTTTCAGAATTTTTGTTTGTCTGGTTGTTCATTCCGGCATAACACAAAAACTACTGTAAAGTGATAGTGACAGGGGAGCACAAGGGCAAAAGCTCACTTGATCTTGATTTTCAGTATGATTTGCTGGTACCTAATCTCTCTCCACTTTATATCTCTCTGAGGTTTGCTATATCTCCCCTAAGTATGAAATATTATCATTTTGAACATGTGGTGATTATTTTTGTAAGGATGGTTTACGTGGCATTACCAAGGGATTTCTATTACAGAATTTTAATATATTTTTTAATATACTCTGTAAAGCACTGCAGAATATATGTGAGCTTTATAAATAACTGGTAATAATGATATTATCTGTTTTTATTATAAAGTTTTTTTTGAACTGTTATGGGGAAATGTACTCCATAGGGCTGTGCATGAACTACGGAGACAAAAAAATATTTTTTTTGAATTTTGGTGATTATCTTTATATGGATAATTAAGGTGGGATTGCCAAGGGAATTCTATCATAGATTTATTATACATGTTGTAAAATTATCCTAATTAAATTGGCAGTACAGATGGTGTAGTGGTTAGCGTTCCAGGCTCCTAGTGATGAGGTTTGATTCCCACCTTGGCCCAATAATCTCCCTGCATTTGTGTTTACTCCATGTGCTCTGATTTTCCCACACTCCTGGTTGATTAATTGGTTGCCAACAAACATGAATTGGCTCTGAAAAGTACTGCAAAATATGTGTGAACTATATAAATAATTGGAAATAATGATATTATCTGTACTTATAATAAAGTTTTAATGGTTTGTTTTTAGAAATTTACCCTTTAGCGCTGTGTATAAACTATCGAGACAGAAAATGGTTTTTTTTTTCAGAATTTTTGTTTGTCTGGATGTTCATTCCGGCATTACACAAAAACTACTGTAAAGTGATAGTGACAGGGGAGCACAAGGGCAAAAGCTCACTTGATCTTGATTTTCAGTATGATTTGCTGGTACCTAATCTCTCTCCACTTTATATCTCTCTGAGGTTTGCTATATCTCCCGTAAGTATGAAATATTATCATTTTGAACATGTGGTGATTATTTTTGTAAGGATAGTTTATGTGGCATTACCAAGAGTTTTCTATTATAGATTTATTATTCATGTTGTAAAATGCTCCTAATATAGTGGGCAACACAGATGGTGTAGTGGTTAGTGTTCTTGCTTCCCAGCATTGAGGTTGTGGATTCATAATTTCCCTGTGTTTGTGTTTCCTCCATGTACTCTGCTTTTCCCACACTCCTGTTTGATTAATTGGTTCCCAACAAACATGAATTGGCTCTGAAAAGTACTGCAAAATATGTGTGAACTATATAAATAACTGGAAATAATGATGTTATCTGTACTTATAATAAAGTTTTAATGGTTTGGTTTTAGAAATTTACCCTTTAGCGCTGTGTATAAACTATCATGACAGAAATTTTTTTTTTTTTCAGAATTTTTGTTTGTCTGGTTGTTCATTCCGGCATAACACAAAAACTACTGTAAAGTGATAGTGACAGGGGAGCACAAGGGCAAAAGCTCACTTGATCTTGATTTTCAGTATGATTTGCTGGTACCTAATCTCTCTCCACTTTATATCTCTCTGAGGTTTGCTATATCTCCCCTAAGTATGAAATATTATCATTTTGAACATGTGGTGATTATTTTTGTAAGGATGGTTTACGTGGCATTACCAAGGGATTTCTATTACAGAATTTTAATATATTTTTTAATATACTCTGTAAAGCACTGCAGAATATATGTGAGCTTTATAAATAACTGGTAATAATGATATTATCTGTTTTTATTATAAAGTTTTTTTTGAACTGTTATGGGGAAATGTACTCCATAGGGCTGTGCATGAACTACGGAGACAAAAAAATATTTTTTTTGAATTTTGGTGATTATCTTTATATGGATAATTAAGGTGGGATTGCCAAGGGAATTCTATTATAGATTTATTATACATGTTGTAAAATTATCCTAATTAAATTGGCAGTACAGATGGTGTAGTGGTTAGCGTTCCAGGCTCCTAGTGATGAGGTTTGATTCCCACCTTGGCCCAATAATCTCCCTGCATTTGTGTTTACTCCATGTGCTCTGATTTTCCCACACTCCTGGTTGATTAATTGGTTGCCAACAAACATGAATTGGCTCTGAAAAGTACTGCAAAATATGTGTGAACTATATAAATAATTGGAAATAATGATATTATCTGTACTTATAATAAAGTTTTAATGGTTTGTTTTTAGAAATTTACCCTTTAGCGCTGTGTATAAACTATCGAGACAGAAAATGGTTTTTTTTTCAGAATTTTTGTTTGTCTGGATGTTCATTCCGGCATTACACAAAAACTACTGTAAAGTGATAGTGACAGGGGAGCACAAGGGCAAAAGCTCACTTGATCTTGATTTTCAGTATGATTTGCTGGTACCTAATCTCTCTCCACTTTATATCTCTCTGAGGTTTGCTATATCTCCCGTAAGTATGAAATATTATCATTTTGAACATGTGGTGATTATTTTTGTAAGGATAGTTTATGTGGCATTACCAAGAGTTTTCTATTATAGATTTATTATTCATGTTGTAAAATGCTCCTAATATAGTGGGCAACACAGATGGTGTAGTGGTTAGTGTTCTTGCTTCCCAGCATTGAGGTTGTGGATTCATAATTTCCCTGTGTTTGTGTTTCCTCCATGTACTCTGCTTTTCCCACACTCCTGTTTGATTAATTGGTTCCCAACAAACATGAATTGGCTCTGAAAAGTACTGCAAAATATGTGTGAACTATATAAATAACTGGAAATAATGATGTTATCTGTACTTATAATAAAGTTTTAATGGTTTGGTTTTAGAAATTTACCCTTTAGCGCTGTGTATAAACTATCATGACAGAAAATTTTTTTTTTTTCAGAATTTTTGTTTGTCTGGTTGTTCATTCCGGCATAACACAAAAACTACTGTAAAGTGATAGTGACAGGGGAGCACAAGGGCAAAAGCTCACTTGATCTTGATTTTCAGTATGATTTGCTGGTACCTAATCTCTCTCCACTTTATATCTCTCTGAGGTTTGCTATATCTCCCCTAAGTATGAAATATTATCATTTTGAACATGTGGTGATTATTTTTGTAAGGATGGTTTACGTGGCATTACCAAGGGATTTCTATTACAGAATTTTAATATATTTTTTAATATACTCTGTAAAGCACTGCAGAATATATGTGAGCTTTATAAATAACTGGTAATAATGATATTATCTGTTTTTATTATAAAGTTTTTTTTGAACTGTTATGGGGAAATGTACTCCATAGGGCTGTGCATGAACTACGGAGACAAAAAAATATTTTTTTTGAATTTTGGTGATTATCTTTATATGGATAATTAAGGTGGGATTGCCAAGGGAATTCTATCATAGATTTATTATACATGTTGTAAAATTATCCTAATTAAATTGGCAGTACAGATGGTGTAGTGGTTAGCGTTCCAGGCTCCTAGTGATGAGGTTTGATTCCCACCTTGGCCCAATAATCTCCCTGCATTTGTGTTTACTCCATGTGCTCTGATTTTCCCACACTCCTGGTTGATTAATTGGTTGCCAACAAACATGAATTGGCTCTGAAAAGTACTGCAAAATATGTGTGAACTATATAAATAATTGGAAATAATGATATTATCTGTACTTATAATAAAGTTTTAATGGTTTGTTTTTAGAAATTTACCCTTTAGCGCTGTGTATAAACTATCGAGACAGAAAATGTTTTTTTTTCAGAATTTTTGTTTGTCTGGATGTTCATTCCGGCATTACACAAAAACTACTGTAAAGTGATAGTGACAGGGGAGCACAAGGGCAAAAGCTCACTTGATCTTGATTTTCAGTATGATTTGCTGGTACCTAATCTCTCTCCACTTTATATCTCTCTGAGGTTTGCTATATCTCCCGTAATATGAAATATTATCATTTTGAACATGTGGTGATTATTTTTGTAAGGATAGTTTATGTGGCATTACCAAGAGTTTTCTATTATAGATTTATTATTCATGTTGTAAAATGCTCCTAATATAGTGGGCAACACAGATGGTGTAGTGGTTAGTGTTCTTGCTTCCCAGCATTGAGGTTGTGGGTTCAATTCCCACCCACAATTTCCCTGTGTTTGTGTTTCCTCCATGTACTCTGCTTTTCCCACACTCCTGTTTGATTAATTGGTTCCCAACAAACATGAATTGGCTCTGAAAAGTACTGCAAAATATGTGTGAACTATATAAATAACTGGAAATAATGATGTTATCTGTACTTATAATAAAGTTTTAATGGTTTGGTTTTAGAAATTTTCCCTTTAGCGCTGTGTATAAACTATCGAGACTGAAAATGTTTTTTTTCAGAATTTTTGTTTCTCTGGTTGTTCATTCCTGCATTACACAAAAACTACTGTATTATAAGTATAGATTATTATCTATACTTATAATAAAGTTTTAATGGTTTGTTTTTAGAAATTTACCCTTTAGCACTGTGTATAAACTATCGTGACAGAAAATGTTTTTTTTTTCAGAATTTTTGTTTTGGTTGTTCATTCCGGCATAACACAAAAAATACTGTAAAGTGATAGTGACACGGGAGCAGAAGGGCAAAAGCTCGCTTGATCTTGATTTTCAGTATGATTTGATGGTACCTAATCTCTCTCCACTTTATATCTCTCTGAGGTTTGCTATATCTCCCCTAAGTATGAAATATTATCATTTTGAACATGTGGTGATTATTTTTGTATGGGTGGTTTACGTGGCATTACCAAGGGATTTGTATTATAGAATTTTAATATATTTTTTAATATACTCTGTAAAGCACTACAGAATATGTGTGAGCTTTATAAATAACTGGTAATAATGATATTATCTGTTTTTATTAAAAAGTTTTTTTTGAACTGTTATGGGGAAATGGACTCCATAGGGCTGTGTATGAACTACGGAGACAAAAAAATATTTTTTTTGAATTTTGGTGATTATCTTTATATGGATAGTTTAGGTGGGATTGCCAAGGGAATTCTATTATAGATTTATTATACATGTTGTAAAATTATCCTAATTAAATTGGCAGCACAGATGGTGTAGTGGTTAGCGCTCCAGGCTCCCAGTGATGAGGTTTGATTCCCACCTTGGCCCAATAATCTCCCTGCATTTGTGTTTACTCCATGTGCTCTGATTTTCCCACACTCCTGGTTGATTAATTGGTTGCCAACAAACATGAATTGGCTCTGAAAAGCACTGCAAAATATGTGTGAACTATATAAATAACTGGAAATAATGATATTATCTATACTTATAATAAAGTTTTAATGGTTTGTTTTTAGAAATTTACCCTTTAGCGCTGTGTATAAACTATCGTGACAGAAGATGGGGTTTTTTTCAGAATTTTTGTTTGTCTTGTTGTTCATTCCGGCATAACACAAAAACTACTGTAAAGTGATAGTGACAGGGGAGCACAAGGGCAAAAGTTCACTTGATCTTGATTTTCAGTATGATTTGCTGGTACCTAATCTCTCTCCACTTTATATCTCTCTGAGGTTTGCTATATCTCCCGTAAGTATGAAATATTATAATTTTGAACATGTGGTGATTATTTTTGTAAGGATAGTTTATGTGGCATTACCAAGGGATTTCTATTGTAGATTTATTATACATGTTGTAAAATGCTCCTAATATAGTGGGCAGCACAGATGGTGTAGTGGTTAGTGTTCTTGCTTCCCAGCGTTGAGTTTGTGGGTTCAATTCCCACCCATTATTTCCCTGTGTTTGTGTTTCCTCCATGTGCTCTGCTTTTCCCACACTCCTGTTTGATTAATTGGTTCCCAACAAACATGAATTGGCTCTGAAAAGTACTGCAAAATATGTGTGAACTATATAAATAATTGGAAATAATGATATTATCTGTACTTATAATAAAGTTTTAATGGTTTGTTTTTAGAAATTTGCCCTTTAGCGCTGTGTATAAACTATCGAGACAGAAAATGGTTTTTTTTTCAGAATTTTTGTTTGTCTGGTTGTTCATTCCGGCATTACACAAAAACTACTGTAAAGTGACAGTGACAGGGGAGCAGAAGGGCAAAAGCTCACTTGATCTTGATTTTCAGTATGATTTGCTGGTACCTAATCTCTCTCCACTTTATATCTCTCTGAGGTTTGCTATATCTCCCCTAAGTATGAAATATTATCATTTTGAACATGTGGTGATTATTTTTGTAAGGATGGTTTACGTGGCATTACCAAGGGATTTCTATTATAGAATTTTAATATATTTTTTAATATACTCTGTAAAGCACTACAGAATATGTGTGAGCTTTATAAATAACTGGTAATAATGACATTATCTGTTTTTATTATAAAGTTTTTTTTGAACTGTTATGGGGAAATGTACTCCATAGGGCTGTGTATGAACTACGGAGACAAAAAAATATTTTTTTTTAATTTTGGTGATTATCTTTATATGGATAGTTTAGGTGGGATTGCCAAGGGAATTCTATTATAGATTTATTATACATGTTGTAAAATTATCCTAATTAAACTGGCAGCACAGATGGTGTAGTGGTTAGCGTTCCAGGCTCCCAGTGATGAGGTTTGATTCCCACCTTGGCCCAATAATCTCCCTGCATTTGTGTTTACTCCATGTGCTCTGATTTTCCCACACTCCTGGTTGATTAATTGGTTGCCAACAAACATGAATTGGCTCTGAAAAGCACTGCAAAATATGTGTGAACTATATAAATAACTGGAAATAATGATATTATCTATACTTATAATAATGTTTTAATGGTTTGTTTTTAGAAATTTACCCTTTAGCGCTGTGTATAAACTATCGTGACAGAAAATGTTTTTTTTTTCAGAATTTTTGTTTGTCTGGTTGTTCATTCCGGCATAACACAAAAACTACTGTAAAGTGATAGTGACAGGGGAGCACAAGGGCAAAAGTTCACTTGATCTTGATTTTCAGTATGATTTGCTGGTACCTAATCTCTCTCCACTTTATATCTCTCTGAGGTTTGCTATATCTCCCGTAAGTATGAAATATTATCATTTTGAACATGTGGTGATTATTTTTGTAAGGATAGTTTATGTGGCATTACCAAGGGATTTCTATTGTAGATTTATTATACATGTTGTAAAATTCTCCTAATATAGTGGGCAGCACAGATGGTGTAGTGGTTAGTGTTCTTGCTTCCCAGCGTTGAGGTTGTGGGTTCAATTCCCACCCATAATTTCCCTGTGTTTGTGTTTCCTCCATGTACTCTGCTTTTCCCACACTCCTGTTTGATTAATTGGTTCCCAACAAACATGAATTGGCTCTGAAAAGTACTGCAAAATATGTGTGAACTATATAAATAATTGGAAATAATGATATTATCTGTACTTATAATAAAGTTTTAATGGTTTGTTTTTAGAAATTTACCCTTTAGTGTAGTGGTTAGTGTTCTTCCTTCCCAGTGTTGAGGTTGTGGGTTCAATTCCCACCCATAATTTCCCTGTGTTTGTGTTTCCTCCATGTATTCTGCTTTTCCCTCACTCCTGTTTGATTAATTGGTTCCCAACAAACATGAATTGGCTCTGAAAAGTACTGCAAAATATGTGTGAACTATATAAATAACTGGAAATAATGATATTATCTATACTTATAATAAAGTTTTAATGGTTTGTTTTTAGACATTTACCCTTTAGCGCTGTGTATAAACTATCGTGACAGAAGATGGGGTTTTTTTCAGAATTTTTGTTTGTCTTGTTGTTCATTCCGGCATAACACAAAAACTACTGTAAAGTGATAGTGACAGGGGAGCACAAGGGCAAAAGTTCACTTGATCTTGATTTTCAGTATGATTTGCTGGTACCTAATCTCTCTCCACTTTATATCTCTCTGAGGTTTGCTATATCTCCCGTAAGTATGAAATATTATAATTTTGAACATGTGGTGATTATTTTTGTAAGGATAGTTTATGTGGCATTACCAAGGGATTTCTATTGTAGATTTATTATACATGTTGTAAAATGCTCCTAATATAGTGGGCAGCACAGATGGTGTAGTGGTTAGTGTTCTTGCTTCCCAGCGTTGAGTTTGTGGGTTCAATTCCCACCCATTATTTCCCTGTGTTTGTGTTTCCTCCATGTGCTCTGCTTTTCCCACACTCCTGTTTGATTAATTGGTTCCCAACAAACATGAATTGGCTCTGAAAAGTACTGCAAAATATGTGTGAACTATATAAATAATTGGAAATAATGATATTATCTGTACTTATAATAAAGTTTTAATGGTTTGTTTTTAGAAATTTGCCCTTTAGCGCTGTGTATAAACTATCGAGACAGAAAATGGTTTTTTTTTCAGAATTTTTGTTTGTCTGGTTGTTCATTCCGGCATTACACAAAAACTACTGTAAAGTGACAGTGACAGGGGAGCAGAAGGGCAAAAGCTCACTTGATCTTGATTTTCAGTATGATTTGCTGGTACCTAATCTCTCTCCACTTTATATCTCTCTGAGGTTTGCTATATCTCCCCTAAGTATAAAATATTATCATTTTGAACATGTGGTGATTATTTTTGTAAGGATGGTTTACGTGGCATTACCAAGGGATTTCTATTATAGAATTTTAATATATTTTTTAATATACTCTGTAAAGCACTACAGAATATGTGTGAGCTTTATAAATAACTGGTAATAATGACATTATCTGTTTTTATTATAAAGTTTTTTTTGAACTGTTATGGGGAAATGTACTCCATAGGGCTGTGTATGAACTACGGAGACAAAAAAATATTTTTTTTGAATTTTGGTGATTATCTTTATATGGATAGTTTAGGTGGGATTGCCAAGGGAATTCTATTATAGATTTATTATACATGTTGTAAAATTATCCTAATTAAACTGGCAGCACAGATGGTGTAGTGGTTAGCGTTCCAGGCTCCCAGTGATGAGGTTTGATTCCCACCTTGGCCCAATAATCTCCCTGCATTTGTGTTTACTCCATGTGCTCTGATTTTCCCACACTCCTGGTTGATTAATTGGTTGCCAACAAACATGAATTGGCTCTGAAAATCACTGCAAAATATGTGTGAACTATATAAATAACTGGAAATAATGATATTATCTATACTTATAATAATGTTTTAATGGTTTGTTTTTAGAAATTTACCCTTTAGCGCTGTGTATAAACTATCGTGACAGAAAATGTTTTTTTTTTCAGAATTTTTGTTTGTCTGGTTGTTCATTCCGGCATAACACAAAAACTACTGTAAAGTGATAGTGACAGGGGAGCACAAGGGCAAAAGTTCACTTGATCTTGATTTTCAGTATGATTTGCTGGTACCTAATCTCTCTCCACTTTATATCTCTCTGAGGTTTGCTATATCTCCCGTAAGTATGAAATATTATCATTTTGAACATGTGGTGATTATTTTTGTAAGGATAGTTTATGTGGCATTACCAAGGGATTTCTATTGTAGATTTATTATACATGTTGTAAAATTCTCCTAATATAGTGGGCAGCTCAGATGGTGTAGTGGTTAGTGTTCTTGCTTCCCAGCGTTGAGGTTGTGGGTTCAATTCCCACCCATAATTTCCCTGTGTTTGTGTTTCCTCCATGTACTCTGCTTTTCCCACACTCCTGTTTGATTAATTGGTTCCCAACAAACATGAATTGGCTCTGAAAAGTACTGCAAAATATGTGTGAACTATATAAATAACTGGAAATAATGATGTTATCTGTACTTATAATAAAGTTTTAATTGTTTGGTTTTAGAAATTTACCCTTTAGCGCTGTGTATAAACTATCGAGACTGAAAATGTTTTTTTTTCAGAATTTTTGTTTCTCTGGTTGTTCATTCCTACATTACACAAAAACTACTGTAAAGTGACAGTGACAGGGGAGCAGAAGGGCAAAAGCTCACTTGATCTTGATTTTCAGTATGATTTGCTGGTACCTAATCTCTCTCCACTTTATATCTCTCTGAGGTTTGCTATATCTCCCCTAAGTATGAAATATTATCATTTTGAACATGTGGTGATTATTTTTGTAAGGATGGTTTACGTGGCATTACCAAGGGATTTCTATTATAGAATTTTAATATATTTTTTAATATACTCTGTAAAGCACTACAGAATATGTGTGAGGTTTATAAATAACTGGTAATAATGATATTATCTGTTTTTATTATAAAGTTTTTTTTGAACTGTTATGGGGAAATGTACTCCATACGGCTGTGTATGAACTACGGAGACAAAAAAATATATTTTTTGAATTTTGGTGATTATCTTTATATGGATAGTTTAGGTGGGATTGCCAACGGAATTCTATTATAGATTTATTATACATGTTGTAAAATTATCATAATTAAATTGGCAGCACAGATGGTGTAGTGGTTAGCGTTCCAGGCTCCCAGTGATGAGGTTTGATTCCCACCTTGGCCCAATAATCTCCCTGCATTTGTGTTTACTCCATGTGCTCTGATTTTCCCACACTCCTGGTTGATTAATTTGGTTGCCAACAAACATGAATTGGCTCTGAAAAGCACTGCAAAATATGTGTGAACTATATAAATAACTGGAAATAATGATATTATCTATACTTATAATAATGTTTTAATGGTTTGTTTTTAGAAATTTACCCTTTAGCGCTGTGTATAAACTATCGTGACAGAAAATGTTTTTTTTTCAGAATTTTTGTTTGTCTGGTTGTTCATTCCGGCATAACACAAAAACTACTGTAAAGTGATAGTGACAGGGGAGCACAAGGGCAAAAGTTCACTTGATCTTGATTTTCAGTATGATTTGCTGGTACCTAATCTCTCTCCACTTTATATCTCTCTGAGGTTTGCTATATCTCCCGTAAGTATGAAATATTATCATTTTGAACATGTGGTGATTATTTTTGTAAGGATAGTTTATGTGGCATTACCAAGGGATTTCTATTATAGAATTTTAATATATTTTTTAATATACTCTGTAAAGCACTACAGAATATGTGTGAGCTTTATAAATAACTGGTAATAATGATATTATCTGTTTTTATTATAAAGTTTTTTTTGAACTGTTATGGGGAAATGTACTCCATAGGGCTGTGTATGAACTACGGAGACAAAAAAATATTTTTTTTGAATTTTGGTGATTATCTTTATATGGATAGTTTAGGTGGGATTGCCAAGGGAATTCTATTATAGATTTATTATACAAGTTGTAAAATTATCCAAATTAAATTGGCAGCACAGATGGTGTAGTGGTTAGCGTTCCAGGCTCCCAGTGATGAGGTTTGATTCCCACCTTGGCCCAATAATCTCCCTGCATTTGTGTTTACTCCATATGCTCTGATTTTCCCACACTACTGGTTGATTAATTGGTTGCCAACAAACATGAATTGGCTCTGAAAAGCACTGCAACATATGTGTGAACTATATAAATAACTGGAAATAATGATATTATCTATACTTATAATAATGTTTTAATGGTTTGTTTTTAGAAATTTACCCTTTAGCGCTGTGTATAAACTATCGTGACAGAAAATGTTTTTTTTTTCAGAATTTTTGTTTGTCTGGTTGTTCATTCCGGCATAACACAAAAACTACTGTAAAGTGATAGTGAAAGGGGAGCACAAGGGCAAAAGTTCACTTGATCTTGATTTTCAGTATGATTTGCTGGTACCTAATCTCTCTCCACTTTATATCTCTCTGAGGTTTGCTATATCTCCCGTAAGTATGAAATATTATCATTTTGAACATGTGGTGATTATTTTTGTAAGGATAGTTTATGTGGCATTACCAAGGGATTTCTATTTTAGATTTATTATACATGTTGTAAAATGCTCCTAATATAGTGGGCAGCACAGATGGTGTAGTGGTTAGTGTTCTTGCTTCCCAGTTTTGAGGTTGTGGGTTCAATTCCCACCCATAATTTCCCTGTGTTTGTGTTTCCTCCATGTACTCTGCTTTTCCCACACTCCTGTTTGATTAATTGGTTCCCAACAAACATGAATTGGCTCTGAAAAGTACTGCAAAATATGTGTGAACTATATAAATAATTGGAAATAATGATATTATCTGTACTTATAATAAAGTTTTAATGGTTTGTTTTTAGAAATTTACCCTTTAGTGTAGTGGTTAGTGTTCTTGCTTCCCAGCGTTGAGGTTGTGGGTTCAATTCCCACCCATAATTTCCCTGTGTTTGTGTTTCCTCCTTGTACTCTGCTTTTCCCACACTCCTGTTTGATTAATTGGTTCCCAACAAAGATGAATTGGCTCTGAAAAGTACTGCAAAATATGTGTGAACTATATAAATAACTGGAAATAATGATGTTATCTGTACTTATAATAAAGTTTTAATGGTTTGGTTATAGAAATTTACCCTTTAGCGCTGTGTATAAACTATCGAGACTGAAAATGTTTTTTTTTCAGAATTTTTGTTTCTCTGGTTGTTCATTCCGGCATTACACAAAAACTACTGTAAAGTGACAGTGACAGGGGAGCAGAAGGGCAAAAGCTCGCTTGATCTTGATTTTCAGTATGATTTGTTGGTACCTAATCTCTCTCCACTTTATATCTCTCTGAGGTTTGCTATATCTCCCCTAAGTATGAAATATTATCATTTTGAACATGTGGTGATTATTTTTGTATGGGTGGTTTACGTGGCATTACCAAGGGATTTGTATTATAGAATTTTAATATATTTTTTAATATACTCTGTAAAGCACTACAGAATATGTGTGAGCTTTATAAATAACTGGTAATAATGATATTATCTGTTTTTATTATAAAGTTTTTTTTGAACTGTTATGGGGAAATGTACTCCATAGGGCTGTGTATGAACTACGGAGACAAAAAAATATTTTTTTTTAATTTTGGTGATTATCTTTATATGGATAGTTTAGGTGGGATTGCCAAGGGAATTCTATTATAGATTTATTATACATGTTGTAAAATTATCCTAATTAAATTGGCAGCACAGATGGTGTAGTGGTTAGCGTTCCAGGTTCCCAGTGATGAGGTTTGATTCCCACCTTGGCCCAATAATCTCCCTGCATTTGTGTTTACTCCATGTGCTCTGATTTTCCCACACTCCTGGTTGATAATTTGGTTGCCAACAAACATGAATTGGCTCTGAAAAGCACTGCAAAATATGTGTGAACTATATAAATAACTGGAAATAATGATATTATCTATACTTATAATAAAGTTTTAATGGTTTGTTTTTAGAAATTTACCCTTTAGCGCTGTGTATAAACTATCGTGACAGAAAATGTTTTTTTTTTCAGAATTTTTGTTTGTCTGGTTGTTCATTCCGGCATAACACAAAAACTACTGTAAAGTGATAGTGACAGGGGAGCACAAGGGCAAAAGCTCACTTGATCTTGATTTTCAGTATGATTTGCTGGTACCTAATCTCTCTCCACATTATATCTCTCTGAGGTTTGCTATATCTCCCCTAAGTATGAAATATTATCATTTTGAACATGTGGTGATTATTTTTGTAAGGATGGTTTACGTGGCATTACCAAGGGATTTCTATTATAGAATTTTAATATATTTTTTAATCTACTCTGTAAAGCACTTCAGAATATGTGTGAGCTTTATAAATAACTGGTAATAATGATATTATCTGTTTTTATTATAAATTTTTTTTTTAACTGTTATGGGGAAATGTTCTCCATAGGGCTGTGTATGAACTACGGAGACAAAAAAATATTTTTTTTGAATTTTGGTGATTATCTTTATATGGATAGTTTAGGTGGGATTGCCAAGGGAATTCTATTATAGATTTATTATACATGTTGTAAAATTATCCTAATTAAATTGGCAGCACAGATAGTGTAGTGGTTAGCGTTCCAGGCTCCCAGTGATGAGGTTTGATTCCCACCTTGGCCCAATAATCTCCCTGCATTTGTGTTAACTCCATGTGCTCTGATTTTCCCACACTCCTGTTTGATTAATTGGTTCCCAACAAAGATGAATTGGCTCTGAAAAGTACTGCAAAATATGTGTGAACTATATAAATAACTGGAAATAATGATGTTATCTGTACTTATAATAAAGTTTTAATGGTTTGGTTATAGAAATTTACCCTTTAGCGCTGTGTATAAACTATCGAGACTGAAAATGTTTTTTTTTCAGAATTTTTGTTTCTCTGGTTGTTCATTCCTGCATTACACAAAAACTACTGTAAAGTAACAGTGACAGGGGAGCAGAAGGGCAAAAGCTCGCTTGATCTTGATTTTCAGTATGATTTGTTGGTACCTAATCTCTCTCCACTTTATATCTCTCTGAGGTTTGCTATATCTCCCCTAAGTATGAAATATTATCATTTTGAACATGTGGTGATTATTTTTGTATTTGTGGTTTACGTGGCATTACCAAGGGATTTGTATTATAGAATTTTAATATATTTTTTAATATACTATGTAAAGCACTACAGAATATGTGTGAGCTTTATAAATAACTGGTAATAATGATATTATCTGTTTTTATTATAAAGTTTTTTTTGAACTGTTATGGGGAAATGTACTCCATAGGGCTGTGTATGAACTACGGAGACAAAAAAAATTTTTTTTTGAATTTTGGTGATTATCTTTATATGGATAGTTTAGGTGGGATTGCCAACGGAATTCTATTATAGATTTATTATACATGTTGTAAAATTATCCTAATTAAATTGGCAGCACAGATGGTGTAGTGGTTAGCGTTCCAGGCTCCCAGTGAGGAGGTTTGATTCCCACCTTGGCCCAATAATCTCCCTGCATTTGTGTTTACTCCATGTGCTCTGATTTTCCCACACTCCTGGTTGATTAATTGGTTGCCAACAAACATGAATTGGCTCTGAAAAGCACTGCAAAATATGTGTGAACTATATAAATAACTGGAAATAATGATATTATCTATACTTATAATAATGTTTTAATGGTTTGTTTTTAGAAATTTACCCTTTAGCGCTGTGTATAAACTATCGTGACAGAAAATGTTTTTTTTTTCAGAATTTTTGTTTGTCTGGTTTTTCATTCCGGCATAAAACAAAAACTACTGTAAAGTGATAGTGACAGGGGAGCACAAGGGCAAAAATTCACTTGATCTTGATTTTCAGTATGATTTGCTGGTACCTAATCTCTCTCCACTTTATATCTCTCTGAGGTTTGCTATATCTCCCGTAAGTATGAAATATTATCATTTTGAACATGTGGTGACTATTTTTGTAAGGATAGTTTATGTGGCATTACCAAGGGATTTCTATTGTAGATTTATTATACATGTTGTAAAATGCTCCCAATATAGAGGGCAGCACAGATGGTGTAGTGGTTAGTGTTCTTGCTTCCCAGCTTTGAGGTTGTGGGTTCAATTCCCACCCATAATTTCCCTGTGTTTGTGTTTCCTCCATGTACTCTGCTTTTCCCACACTCCTGTTTGATTAATTGGTTCCCAACAAACATGAATTGGCTCTGAAAAGTACTGCAAAATATGTGTGAACTATATAAATAATTGGAAATAATGATATTATCTGTACTTATAATAAAGTTTTAATGGTTTGTTTTTAGAAATTTACCCTTTAGTGTAGTGGTTAGTGTTCTTACTTCCCAGCGTTGAGGTTGTGGGTTCACTTCCCACCCTTAATTTCCCTGTGTTTGTGTTTCCTCCATGTACTCTACTTTTCCCACACTCCTGTTTGATTAATTGGTTCCCAACAAACATGAATTGGCTCTGAAAAGTGCTGCAAAATATGTGTGAACTATGTAAATAATTGGAAATAATGATATTATCTGTACTTATAATAAAGTTTTAATGGTTTGTTTTTAGAAATTTGCCCTTTAGCGCTGTGTATAAACTATCGAGACAGAAAATGTTTTTTTTTTCAGAATTTTTGTTTGTCTGGTTGTTCATTCCGGCATTACACAAAAACTACTGTAAAGTGACAGTGACAGGGGAGCAGAAGGGCAAAAGCTCACTTGATCTTGATTTTCAGTATTATTTGCTGGTACCTAATCTCTCTCCACTTTATATCTCTCTGAGGTTTGCTATATCTCCCCTAAGTATGAAATATTATCATTTTGAACATGTGGTGATTATTTTTGTAAGGATGGTTTACGTGGCATTACCAAGGGATTTCTATTATGGAATTTTAATATATTTTTTAATATACTCTGTAAAGCACTACAGAATATGTGTGAGCTTTATAAATAACTGGTAATAATGATATTATCTGTTTTTATTATAAAGTTTTTTTTGAACTGTTATGGGGAAATGTACTCCATAGGGCTGTGTATGAACTACGGAGACAAAAAAATATTTTTTTGAATTTTGGTGATTATCTTTATATGGATAGTTTAGGTGGGATTGCCAAGGGAATTCTATTATAGATTTATTATACATGTTGTAAAATTATCCTAATTAAATTGGCAGCACAGATGGTGTAGTGGTTAGCGTTCCAGGCTCCCAGTGATGAGGTTTGATTCCCACCATGGCCCAATAATCTCCCTGCATTTGTGTTTACTCCATGTGCTCTGATTTTCCCACACTCCTGGTTGATTAATTGGTTGCCAACAAACATGAATTGGCTCTGAAAAGCACTGCAAAATATGTGTGAACTATATAAATAACTGGAAATAATGATATTATCTATACTTATAATAAAGTTTTAATGGTTTGTTTTTAGAAATTTACCCTTTAGCGCTGTGTATAAACTATCGTGACAGAAGATGGGTTTTTTTTCAGAATTTTTGTTTGTCTTGTTGTTCATTCCGGCATAACACAAAAACTACTGTAAAGTGATAGTGAAAGGGGAGCACAAGGGCAAAAGTTCACTTGATCTTGATTTTCAGTATGATTTGCTGGTACCTAATCTCTCTCCACTTTATATCTCTCTGAGATTTGCTATATCTCCCGTAAGTATGAAATATTATCATTTTGAACATGTGGTGATTATTTTTGTAAGGATAGTTTATGTGGCATTACCAAGGGATTTCTATTATAGATTTATTATACATGTTGTAAAATGCTTCTAATTTAGTGGGCAGCACAGATAGTGTAGTTGTTAGTGTTCTTGCTTCCCAGCATTGAGGTTGTGGTTAGTGTTCTTGCTTCCCAGCTTTGAGGTTGTGGGTTCAATTCCCACCCATAATTTCCCTGTGTTTGTGTTTCCTCCATGTACTCTGCTTTTCCCACACTCCTGTTTGATTAATTGGTTCCCAAAAAACATGAATTGGCTCTGAAAAGTACTGAAAATTAGGTGTGAACTATAGAAATAATTGGAAATAATGATATTATCTGTACTTATAATAAAGTTTTAATGGGTTGTTTTTAGAAATGTACCCTTTAGCGCTGTGTATAAACTATCGAGACAGAAAATGGTTTTTTTTTCAGATTTTTTGTTTGTCTGGTTGTTCATTCCGGCATTACACAAAAACTACTGTAAAGTGACAGTGACAGGGGAGCAGAAGGGCAAAAGCTCACTTGATCTTGATTTTCAGTATGATTTGCTGGTACCTAATCTCTCTCCACTTTATATCTCTCTGAGGTTTGCTATATCTCCCCTAAGTATGAAATATTATCATTTTGAACATGTGGTGATTATTTTTGTAAGGATGGTTTACGTGGCATTAAAAAGGGATTTCTATTATAGAATTTTAATATATTTTTTAATATACTCTGTAAAGCACTACAGAATATGTGTGAGCTTTATAAATAACTGGTAATAATGATATTATCTGTTTTTATTATAATGTTTTTTTGAACTATTATGGGGAAATGTACTCCATAGGGCTGTGTATGAACTACGGAGACAAAAAATTTTTTTTTTTGAATTTTGGTGATTATCTTTATATGGATAGTTTAGGTGGGATTGCCAAGGGAATTCTATTATAGATTTATTATACATGTTGTAAAATTATCCTAATTAACTTGGCAGCACAGATGGTGTAGTGGTTAGCGTTCCAGGCTCCCAGTGATGAGGTTTGATTCCCACCTTGGCCCAATAATCTCCCTGCATTTGTGTTTACTCCATGTGCTCTGATTTTCCCACACTCCTGGTTGATTAATTGGTTGCCAACAAACATGAATTGGCTCTGAAAAGCACTGCAAAATATGTGTGAACTATATAAATAACTGGAAATAATGATAGTATCTATACTTATAATAATGTTTTAATGGTTTGTTTTTAGAAATTTACCCTTTAGCGCTGTGTATAAACTATCGTGACAGAAGATGGGTTTTTTTTCAGAATTTTTGTTTGTCTGGTTGTTCATTCCGGCATAACACAAAAATTACTGTAAAGTGATAGTGACAGGGGAGCACAAGGGCAAAAGCTCACTTGATCTTGATTTTCAGTATGATTTGCTGGTACCTAATCTCTCTCCACTTTATATCTCTCTGAGGTTTGCTATATCTCCCGTAAGTATGAAATATTATCATTTTGAACATGTGGTGATTATTTTTGTAAGGATAGTTTATGTGGCATTACCAAGGGATTTCTATTATAGATTTATTATACATGTTGTAAAATGCTCCTAATTTAGTGGGCAGCACAGATGGTGTAGTTGTTAGTGTTCTTGCTTCCCAGCATTGAGGTTGTGGTTAGTGTTCTTGCTTCCCAGCGTTGAGGTTGTGGGTTCACTTCCCACCCTTAATTTCCCTGTGTTTGTGTTTCCTCCATGTACTCTACTTTTCCCACACTCCTGTTTGATTAATTGGTTCCCAACAAACATGAATTGGCTCTGAAAAGTGCTGCAAAATATGTGTGAACTATGTAAATAATTGGAAATAATGATATTATCTGTACTTATAATAAAGTTTTAATGGTTTGTTTTTAGAAATTTGCCCTTTAGCGCTGTGTATAAACTATCGAGACAGAAAATGGTTTTTTTTTCAGAATTTTTGTTTGTCTGGTTGTTCATTCCGGCATTACACAAAAACTACTGTAAAGTGACAGTGACAGGGGAGCAGAAGGGCAAAAGCTCACTTGATCTTGATTTTCAGTATTATTTGCTGGTACCTAATCTCTCTCCACTTTATATCTCTCTGAGGTTTGCTATATCTCACCTAAGTATGAAATATTATCATTTTGAACATGTGGTGATTATTTTTGTAAGGATGGTTTACGTGGCATTACCAAGGGATTTCTATTATAGAATTTTAATATATTTTTTAATATACTCTGTAAAGCACTACAGAATATGTGTGAGCTTTATAAATAACTGGTAATAATGATATTATCTGTTTTTATTATAAAGTTTTTTTTGAACTGTTATGGGGAAATGTACTCCATAGGGCTGTGTATGAACTACGGAGACAAAAAAATATTTTTTTGAATTTTGGTGATTATCTTTATATGGATAGTTTTGGTGGGATTGCCAAGGGAATTCTATTATAGATTTATTATACATGTTGTAAAATTATCCTAATTAAATGGGCAGCACAGATGGTGTAGTGGTTAGCGTTCCAGGCTCCCAGTGATGAGGTTTGATTCCCACCATGGCCCAATAATCTCCCTGCATTTGTGTTTACTCCATGTGCTCTGATTTTCCCACACTCCTGGTTGATTAATTGGTTGCCAACAAACATGAATTGGCTCTGAAAAGCACTGCAAAATATGTGTGAACTATATAAATAACTGGAAATAATGATATTATCTATACTTATAATAAAGTTTTAATGGTTTTTTTTTAGAAATTTACCCTTTAGCGCTGTGTATAAACTATCGTGACAGAAGATGGGTTTTTTTTCAGAATTTTTGTTTGTCTTGTTGTTCATTCCGGCATAACACAAAAACTACTGTAAAGTGATAGTGAAAGGGGAGCACAAGGGCAAAAGTTCACTTGATCTTGATTTTCAGTATGATTTGCTGGTACCTAATCTCTCTCCACTTTATATCTCTCTGAGGTTTGCTATATCTCCCGTAAGTATGAAATATTATCATTTTGAACATGTGGTGATTATTTTTGTAAGGATAGTTTATGTGGCATTACCAAGGGATTTCTATTATAGATTTATTATACATGTTGTAAAATGCTCCTAATTTGGTGGGCAGCACAGATGGTGTAGTTGTTAGTGTTCTTGCTTCCCAGCATTGAGGTTGTGGTTAGTGTTCTTGCTTCCCAGCTTTGAGGTTGTGGGTTCAATTCCCACCCATAATTTCCCTGTGTTTGTGTTTCTTCCATGTACTCTGCTTTTCCCACACTCCTGTTTGATTAATTGGTTCCCAAAAAACATGAATTGGCTCTGAAAAGTACTGAAAATTATGTGTGAACTATAGAAATAATTGGAAATAATGATATTATCTGTACTTATAATAAAGTTTTAATGGTTTGTTTTTAGAAATGTACCCTTTAGCGCTGTGTATAAACTATCGAGACAGAAAATGGTTTTTTTTTCAGATTTTTTGTTTGTCTGGTTGTTCATTCCGGCATTACACAAAAACTACTGTAAAGTGACAGTGACAGGGGAGCAGAAGGGCAAAAGCTCACTTGATCTTGATTTTCAGTATGATTTGCTGGTACCTAATCTCTCTCCACTTTATATCTCTCTGAGGTTTGCTATATCTCCCCTAAGTATGAAATATTATCATTTTGAACATGTGGTGATTATTTTTGTAAGGATGGTTTACGTGGCATTACCAAGGGATTTCTATTATAGAATTTTAATATATTTTTTAATATACTCTGTAAAGCACTACAGAATATGTGTGAGCTTTATAAATAACTGGTAATAATGATATTATCTGTTTTTATTATAATGTTTTTTTTGAACTGTTATGGGGAAATGTACTCCATAGGGCTGTGTATGAACTACGGAGACAAAAAAATATTTTTTTTTAATTTTGGTGATTATCTTTATATGGATAGTTTAGGTGGGATTGCCAAGGGAATTCTATTATAGATTTATTATACATGTTGTAAAATTATCCTAATTAAATTGGCAGCACAGATGGTGTAGTGGTTAGCGTTCCAGGCTCCCAGTGATGAGGTTTGATTCCCACCTTGGCCCAATAATCTCCCTGCATTTGTGTTTACTCCATCTGCTCTGATTTTCCCACACTCCTGGTTGATTAATTGGTTGCCAACAAACATGAATTGGCTCTGAAAAGCACTGCAAAATATGTGTGAACTATATAAATAACTGGAAATAATGATATTATCTATACTTATAATAATGTTTTAATGGTTTGTTTTTAGAAATGTACCCTTTAGCGCTGTGTATAAACTATCGTGACAGAAGATGGGTTTTTTTTCAGAATTTTTGTTTGTCTTGTTGATCATTCCGGCATAACACAAAAACTACTGTAAAGTGATAGTGACAGGGGAGCAGAAGGGCAAAAGCTCGCTTGATCTTGATTTTCAGTATGATTTGCTGGTACCTAATCTCTCTCCACTTTATATCTCTCTGAGGTTTGCTATATCTCCCGTAAGTATGAAATATTATCATTTTGAACATGTGGTGATTATTTTTGAAAGGATAGTTTATGTGGCATTACCAAGGGATTTCTATTATAGATTTATTATACATGTTGTAAAATGCTCCTAATATAGTGGGCAGCACAGATGGTGTAGTGGTTAGTGTTCTTGCTTCCCAGCGTTGAGGTTGTGGATTCATAATTTCCCTGTGTTTGTGTTTCCTCCATGTACTCTGCTTTTCCCACACTCCTGTTTGATTAATTGGTTCCCAACAAACATGAATTGGCTCTGAAAAGTACTGCAAAATATGTGTGAACTATATCAATAATTGGAAATAATGATATTATCTGTACTTATAATAAAGTTTTAATGGTTTGTTTTTAGAAATTTACCCTTTAGCGCTGTGTATAAACTATCGAGACAGAAGATGGGTTTTTTTTCAGAATTTTTGTTTGTCTGGTTGTTCATTCCGGCATTACACAAAAACTACTGTAAAGTGACAGTGACAGGGGAGCAGAAGGGCAAAAGCTCACTTGATCTTGATTTTCAGTATGATTTGCTGGTACCTAATCTCTCTCCACTTTATATCTCTCTGAGGTTTGCTATATCTCCCCTAAGTATGAAATATTATCATTTTGAACATGTGGTGATTATTTTTGTAAGGATGGTTTACGTGGCATTACCAAGGGATTTCTATTATAGAATTTTAATATATTTTTTAATATACTCTGTAAAGCACTACAGAATATGTGTGAGCTTTATAAATAACTGGTAATAATGATATTATCTGTTTTTATTATAAAGTTTTTTTTTAACTGTTATGGGGAAATGTACTCCATAGGGCTGTGTATGAACTACGGAGAAAAAAAAATATTTTTTTTTAATTTTGGTGATTATCTTTATATGGATAGTTTAGGTGGGATTGCCAAGGGAATTCTATTATAGATTTATTATACATGTTGTAAAATTATCCTAATTAAATTGGCAGCACAGATGGTGTAGTGGTTAGCGTTCCAGGCTCCCAGTGATGAGGTTTGATTCCCACCTTGGCCCAATAATCTCCCTGCATTTGTGTTTACTCCATCTGCTCTGATTTTCCCACACTCCTGGTTGATTAATTGGTTGCCAACAAACATGAATTGGCTCTGAAAAGCACTGCAAAATATGTGTGAACTATATAAATAACTGGAAATAATGATATTATCTATACTTATAATAATGTTTTAATGGTTTGTTTTTAGAAATGTACCCTTTAGCGCTGTGTATAAACTATCGTGACAGAAGATGGGTTTTTTTTCAGAATTTTTGTTTGTCTTGTTGATCATTCCGGCATAACACAAAAACTACTGTAAAGTGATAGTGACAGGGGAGCAGAAGGGCAAAAGCTCGCTTGATCTTGATTTTCAGTATGATTTGCTGGTACCTAATCTCTCTCCACTTTATATCTCTCTGAGGTTTGCTATATCTCCCGTAAGTATGAAATATTATCATTTTGAACATGTGGTGATTATTTTTGAATGGATAGTTTATGTGGCATTACCAAGGGATTTCTATTATAGATTTATTATACATGTTGTAAAATGCTCCTAATATAGTGGGCAGCACAGATGGTGTAGTGGTTAGTGTTCTTGCTTCCCAGCGTTGAGGTTGTGGATTCATAATTTCCCTGTGTTTGTGTTTCCTCCATGTACTCTGCTTTTCCCACACTCCCAGTGATGAGGTTTGATTCCCACCTTGGCCCAATAATCTCCCTGCATTTGTGTTTACTCCATGTGCTCTGATTTTCCCACACTCCTGGTTGATTAATTTGGTTGCCAACAAACATGAATTGGCTCTGAAAAGCACTGCAAAATATGTGTGAACTATATAAATAACTGGAAATAATGATATTATCTATACTTATAATAAAGTTTTAATGGTTTGTTTTTAGAAATTTACCCTTTAGCGCTGTGTATAAACTATCGAGACAGAAGATGGGTTTTTTTTCAGAATTTTTGTTTGTCTGGTTGTTCATTCCGGCATTACACAAAAACTACTGTAAAGTGACAGTGACAGGGGAGCAGGAGGGCAAAAGCTCACTTGATCTTGATTTTCAGTATGATTTGCTGGTACCTAATCTCTCTCCACTTTATATCTCTCTGAGGTTTGCTATATCTCCCCTAAGTATGAAATATTATCATTTTGAACATGTGGTGATTATTTTTGTAAGGATGGTTTACGTGGCATTACCAAGGGATTTCTATTATAGAATTTTAAAATATTTTTTAATATACTCTGTAAAGCACTACAGAATATGTGTGAGCTTTATAAATAACTGGTAGTAATGATATTATCTGTTTTTATTATAAAGTTTTTTTTGAACTGTTATGGGGAAATGTACTCCATAGCGCTGTATATGAACTACGGAGACAAAAAAATATTTTTTTTGAATTTTGGTGATTATCTTTATATGGATAGTTTTGTTGGAATTGCCAAAGGAATTCTATTATAGATTTATTATACATGTTGTAAAATTATCCTAATTAAATGGGCAGCACAGATGGTGTAGTGGTTAGCGTTCCAGGCTCCCAGTGATGAGGTTTGATTCCCACCTTGGCCCAATAATCTCCCTGCATTTGTGTTTACTCCATGTGCTCTGATTTTCCCACACTCCTGGTTGATTAATTGGTTGCCAACAAACATGAATTGGCTCTGAAAAGCACTGCAAAATATGTGTGAACTATATAAATAACTGGAAATAATGATATTATCTATACTTATAATAACGTTTTAATGGTTTGTTTAAAGAAATTTACCCTTTAGCGCTGTGTATAAACTATCGTGACAGAAGATGGGTTTTTTTTCAGAATTTTTGTTTGTCTTGTTGTTCATTCCGGCATAACACAAAAACTACTGTAAAGTGACAGTGACAGGGGAGCACAAGGGCAAAAGTTCACTTGATCTTGATTTTCAGTATGATTTGCTGGTACCTAATCTCTCTCCACTTTATATCTCTCTGAGGTTTGCTATATCTCCCGTAAGTATGAAATATTATCATTTTGAACATGTGGTGATTATTTTTGTAAGGATAGTTTATGTGGCATTACCAAGGGATTTCTATTGTAGATTTATTATACATGTTGTAAAATGCTCCTAATATAGTTGAGTTTGTGGGTTCTATTCCCACCCATTATTTCCCTGTGTTTGTGTTTCCTCCATGTGCTCTGCTTTTCCCACACTCCTGTTTGATTAATTGGTTCCCAACAAACATGAATTGGCTCTGAAAAGTACTGCAAAATAAGTGTGAACTATATAAATAATTGGAAATAATGATATTATCTGTACTTATAATAAAGTTTTAATGGTTTGTTTTTAGAAATTTGCCCTTTAGCGCTGTGTATAAACTATCGAGACAGAAAATGGTTTTTTTTTCAGAATTTTTGTTTGTCTGGTTGTTCATTCCGGCATTACACATAAACTACTGTAAAGTGACAGTGACAGGGGAGCAGAAGGGCAAAAGCTCACTTGATCTTGATTTTCAGTATGATTTGCTGGTACCTAATCTCTCTCCACTTTATATCTCTCTGAGGTTTGCTATATCTCCCCTAAGTATGAAATATTATCATTTTGAACATTTGGTGATTATTTTTGTAAGGATGGTTTACGTGGCATTACCAAGGGATTTCTATTATAGAATTGTAATATATTTTTTAATATACTCTGTAAAGCACTACAGAATATGTGTGAGCTTTATAAATAACTGGTAATAATGATATTATCTGTTTTTATTATAAAGTTTTTTTTGAACTGTTATGGGGAAATGTACTCCATAGGGCTGTGTATGAACTACGGAGACAAAAAAATATTTTTTTTTAATTTTGGTGATTATCTTTATATGGATAGTTTAGGTGGGATTGCCAAGGGAATTCTATTATAGATTTATTATACATGTTGTAAAATTATCCTAATTAAATTGGCAGCACAGATGGTGTAGTGGTTAGCGTTCCAGGCTCCCAGTGATGAGGTTTGATTCCCACCTTGGCCCAATAATCTCCCTGCATTTGTGTTTACTCCATGTGCTCTGATTTTCCCACACTCCTGGTTGATTAATTTGGTTGCCAACAAACATGAATTGGCTCTGAAAAGCACTGCAAAATATGTGTGAACTATATAAATAACTGGAAATAATGATATTATCTATACTTATAATAATGTTTTAATGGTTTGTTTTTAGAAATTTACCCTTTAGCGCTGTGTATAAACTATCGTGACAGAAATTTTTTTTTTTTTCAGAATTTTTGTTTGTCTGGTTGTTCATTCCGCCATAACACAAAAACTACTGTAAAGTGATAGTGACAGGGGAGCACAAGGGCAAAAGTTCACTTGATCTTGATTTTCAGTATGATTTGCTGGTACCTAATCTATCTCCACTTTATATCTCTCTGAGGTTTGCTATATCTCCCGTAAGTATGAAATATTATCATTTTGAACATGTGGTGATTATTTTTGTAAGGATAGTTTATGTGGCATTACCAAGGGATTTCTATTATAGATTTATTATACATGTTTTAAAATGCTTCTATTATATGATATGATATTAGCTATACTTATAATAATGTTTTAATGGTTTGTTTTTAGATGGTGTAGTGGTTAGTGTTCTTGCTTCCCAGCGTTGAGGTTGTGGGTTCAATTCCCACCCATAATTTCCCTGTGTTTGTGTTTCCTCCATGTACTCTGCTTTTCCCACACTCCTGTTTGATTAATTGGTTCCCAACAAACATGAATTGGCTCTGAAAAGTACTGCAAAATATGTGTGAACTATATAAATAATTGGAAATAATGATATTATCTGTACTTATAATAAAGTTTTAATGGTTTGTTTTTAGAAATTTACCCTTTAGCGCTGTGTATAAACTATCGAGACTGAAAATGTTTTTTTTTCAGAATTTTTGTTTCTCTGGTTGTTCATTCCTGCATTACACAAAAACTACTGTAAAGTGACAGTGACAGGGGAGCAGAAGGGCAAAAGCTCGCTTGATCTTGATTTTCAGTATGATTTGTTGGTACCTAATCTCTCTCCACTTTATATCTCTCTGAGGTTTGCTATATCTCCCGTAAGTATGAAATATTATCATTTTGAACATGTGGTGATTATTTTTGTAAGGATAGTTTATGTGGCATTACCAAGGGATTTCTATTATAGAATTTTAATATATTTTTTAATATACTCTGTAAAGCACTACAGAATATGTGTGAGCTTTATAAATAACTGGTAATAATGATATTATCTGCTTTTATTATAAAGTTTTTTTTGAACTGTTATGGGGAAATGTACTCCATAGGGCTGTGTATGAACTACGGAGACAAAAAAATATTTTTTTTGAATTTTGGTGATTATCTTTATATTGATAGTTTAGGTGGGATTGCCAAGGGAATTCTCTTATAGATTTATTATACATGTTGTAAAATTATCCTAATTAAATTGGCAGCACAGATGGTGTAGTGGTTAGCGTTCCAGGCTCCCAGTGATGAGGTTTGATTCCCACCTTGGCCCAATAATCTCCCTGCATTTGTGTTTCCTCCATGTATTCTGCTTTTCCCTCACTCCTGTTTGATTAATTGGTTCCCAACAAACATGAATTGGCTCTGAAAAGTACTGCAAAATATGTGTGAACTATATAAATAACTGGAAATAATGATATTATCTATACTTATAATAAAGTTTTAATGGTTTGTTTAAAGAAATTTACCCTTTAGCGCTGTGTATAAACTATCGTGACAGAAGATGGGTTTTTTTTCAGAATTTTTGTTTGTCTTGTTGTTCATTCCGGCATAACACAAAAACTACTGTAAAGTGATAGTGACAGGGGAGCACAAGGGCAAAAGTTCACTTGATCTTGATTTTCAGTATGATTTGCTGGTACCTAATCTCTCTCCACTTTATATCTCTCTGAGGATTGCTATATCTCCCGTAAGTATGAAATATTATCATTTTGAACATGTGGTGATTATTTTTGTAAGGATAGTTTATGTGGCATTACCAAGGGATTTCTATTGTAGATTTATTATACATGTTGTAAAATGCTCCTAATATAGTGGGCAGCACAGATGGTGTAGTGGTTAGTGTTCTTACTTCCCAGCGTTGAGTTTGTGGGTTCAATTCCCACCCATTATTTCCCTGTGTTTGTGTTTCCTCCATGTGCTCTGCTTTTCCCACACTCCTGTTTGATTAATTGGTTCCCAACAAACATGAATTGGCTCTGAAAAGTACTGCAAAATAAGTGTGAACTATATAAATAATTGGAAATAATGATATTATCTGTACTTATAATAAAGTTTTAATGGTTTGTTTTTAGAAATTTGCCCTTTAGCGCTGTGTATAAACTATCGAGACAGAAAATGGTTTTTTTTTCAGAATTTTTGTTTGTCTGGTTGTTCATTCCGGCATTACACATAAACTACTGTAAAGTGACAGTGACAGGGGAGCAGAAGGGCAAAAGCTCACTTGATCTTGATTTTCAGTATGATTTGCTGGTACCTAATCTCTCTCCACTTTATATCTCTCTGAGGTTTGCTATATCTCCCCTAAGTATGAAATATTATCATTTTGAACATTTGGTGATTATTTTTGTAAGGATGGTTTACGTGGCATTACCAAGGGATTTCTATTATAGAATTGTAATATATTTTTTAATATACTCTGTAAAGCACTACAGAATATGTGTGAGCTTTATAAATAACTGGTAATAATGATATTATCTGTTTTTATTATAAAGTTTTTTTTTAACTGTTATGGGGAAATGTACTCCATAGGGCTGTGTATGAACTACGGAGACAAAAAAATATTTTTTTTGAATTTTGGTGATTATCTTTATATTGATAGTTTAGGTGGGATTGCCAAGGGAATTCTCTTATAGATTTATTATACATGTTGTAAAATTATCCTAATTAAATGGGCAGCACAGATGGTGTAGTGGTTAGCATTCCAGGCTCCCAGTGATGAGGTTTGATTCCCACCTTGGCCCAATAATCTCCCTGCATTTGTGTTTACTCCATGTGCTCTGATTTTCCCACACCCCTGGTTGATTAATTGGTTGCCAACAAACATGAATTGGCTCTGAAAAGCACTGCAAAATATGTGTGAACTATATAAATAACTGGAAATAATGATATTATCTATACTTATAATAATGTTTTAATGGTTTGTTTTTAGAAATTTACCCTTTAGCGCTGTGTATAAACTATCGTGACAGAAGATGGGTTTTTTTTCAGAATTTTTGTTTGTCTTGTTGTTCATTCCGGCATAACACAAAAACTACTGTAAAGTGATAGTGACAGGGGAGCACAAGGGCAAAAGCTCACTTGATCTTGATTTTCAGTATGATTTGCTGGTACCTAATTGCTCTCCACTTTATATCTCTCTGAGGTTTGCTATATCTCCCGTAAGTATGAAATATTATCATTTTGAACATGTGGTGATTATTTTTGTAAGGATAGTTTATGTGGCATTACCAAGGGATTTCTATTATAGATTTATTATACATGTTTTAAAATGCTTCTATTATAGTGGGCAGCACAGATGGTGTAGTGGTTAGTGTTCTTGCTTCCCAGCGTTGAGTTTGTGGGTTCAATTCCCACCCATTATTTCCCTGTGTTTGTGTTTCCTCCATGTGCTCTGCTTTTCCCACACTCCTGTTTGATTAATTGGTTCCCAACAAACATGAATTGGCTCTGAAAAGTACTGCAAAATATGTGTGAACTATATAAATAATTGGAAATAATGATATTATCTGTACTTATAATAAAGTTTTAATGGTTTGTTTTTAGAAATTTGCCCTTTAGCGCTGTGTATAAACTATCGAGACAGAAAATGTTTTTTTTTTCAGAATTTTTGTTTGTCTGGTTGTTCATTCCGGCATTACACAAAAACTACTGTAAAGTGACAGTGACAGGGGAGCAGAAGGGCAAAAGCTCACTTGATCTTGATTTTCAGTATGATTTGCTGGTACCTAATCTCTCTCCACTTTATATCTCTCTGAGGTTTGCTATATCTCCCCTAAGTATGAAATATTATCATTTTGAACATGTGGTGATTATTTTTGTAAGGATGGTTTACGTGGCATTACCAAGGGATTTCTATTATAGAATTGTAATATATTTTTTAATATACTCTGTAAAGCACTACAGAATATGTGTGAGCTTTATAAATAACTGGTAATAATGATATTATCTGTTTTTATTATAAAGTTTTTTTTGAACTGTTATGGGGAAATGTACTCCATAGGGCTGTGTATGAACTACGGAGACAAAAAAATATTTTTTTTGAATTTTGGTGATTATCTTTATATGGATAGTTTAGGTGGGATTGCCAAGGGAATTCTATTATAGATTTATTATACATGTTGTAAAATTATCCTAATTAAATTGGCAGCACAGATGGTGTAGTGGTTAACGTTCCAGGCTCCCAGTGATGAGGTTTGATTCCCACCTTGGTCCAATAATCTCCCTGCATTTGTGTTTACTCCATGTGCTCTGATTTTCCCACACTCCTGGTTGATTAATTTGGTTGCCAACAAACATGAATTGGCTCTGAAAAGCACTGCAAAATATGTGTGAACTATATAAATAACTGGAAATAATGATATTATCTATACTTATAATAATGTTTTAATGGTTTGTTTTTAGAAATTTACCCTTTAGCGCTGTGTATAAACTATCGTGACAGAAAATGTTTTTTTTTTCAGAATTTTTGTTTGTCTGGTTGTTCATTCCGGCATAACACAAAAACTACTGTAAAGTGATAGTGACAGGGGAGCACAAGGGCAAAAGTTCACTTGATCTTGATTTTCAGTATGATTTGCTGGTACCTAATCTCTCTCCACTTTATATCTCTCTGAGGTTTGCTATATCTCCCGTAAGTATGAAATATTATCATTTTGAACATGTGGTGATTATTTTTGTAAGGATAGTTTATGTGGCATTACCAAGGGATTTCTATTATAGAATTTTAATATATTTTTTAATATACTCTGTAAAGCACTACAGAATATGTGTGAGCTTTATAAATAACTGGTAATAATGATATTATCTGTTTTTATTATAAAGTTTTTTTTGAACTGTTATGGGGAAATGTACTCCATAGGGCTGTGTATGAACTACGGAGACAAAAAAATATTTTTTTTGAATTTTGGTGATTATCTTTATATTGATAGTTTAGGTGGGATTGCCAAGGGAATTCTCTTATAGATTTATTATACATGTTGTAAAATTATCCTAATTAAATGGGCAGCACAGATGGTGTAGTGGTTAGCATTCCAGGCTCCCAGTGATGAGGTTTGATTCCCACCTTGGCCCAATAATCTCCCTGCATTTGTGTTTACTCCATGTGCTCTGATTTTCCCACACCCCTGGTTGATTAATTGGTTGCCAACAAACATGAATTGGCTCTGAAAAGCACTGCAAAATATGTGTGAACTATATAAATAACTGGAAATAATGATATTATCTATACTTATAATAATGTTTTAATGGTTTGTTTTTAGAAATTTACCCTTTAGCGCTGTGTATAAACTATCGTGACAGAAGATGGGTTTTTTTTCAGAATTTTTGTTTGTCTTGTTGTTCATTCCGGCATAACACAAAAACTACTGTAAAGTGATAGTGACAGGGGAGCACAAGGGCAAAAGCTCACTTGATCT
Organism: Taudactylus pleione; assembly: GCA_031769625.1. Classification (NCBI taxonomy): domain Eukaryota; kingdom Metazoa; phylum Chordata; class Amphibia; order Anura; family Myobatrachidae; genus Taudactylus; species Taudactylus pleione. The sequence continues at coordinate 3,076,851 of JAUIMM010000461.1, read as the reverse complement.
TGATTTTCAGTATGATTTGCTGGTACCTAATTGCTCTCCACTTTATATCTCTCTGAGGTTTGCTATATCTCCCGTAAGTATGAAATATTATCATTTTGAACATGTGGTGATTATTTTTGTAAGGATAGTTTATGTGGCATTACCAAGGGATTTCTATTATAGATTTATTATACATGTTTTAAAATGCTTCTATTATAGTGGGCAGCACAGATGGTGTAGTGGTTAGTGTTCTTGCTTCCCAGCGTTGAGTTTGTGGGTTCAATTCCCACCCATTATTTCCCTGTGTTTGTGTTTCCTCCATGTGCTCTGCTTTTCCCACACTCCTGTTTGATTAATTGGTTCCCAACAAACATGAATTGGCTCTGAAAAGTACTGCAAAATATGTGTGAACTATATAAATAATTGGAAATAATGATATTATCTGTACTTATAATAAAGTTTTAATGGTTTGTTTTTAGAAATTTGCCCTTTAGCGCTGTGTATAAACTATCGAGACAGAAAATGTTTTTTTTTTCAGAATTTTTGTTTGTCTGGTTGTTCATTCCGGCATTACACAAAAACTACTGTAAAGTGACAGTGACAGGGGAGCAGAAGGGCAAAAGCTCACTTGATCTTGATTTTCAGTATGATTTGCTGGTACCTAATCTCTCTCCACTTTATATCTCTCTGAGGTTTGCTATATCTCCCCTAAGTATGAAATATTATCATTTTGAACATGTGGTGATTATTTTTGTAAGGATGGTTTACGTGGCATTACCAAGGGATTTCTATTATAGAATTGTAATATATTTTTTAATATACTCTGTAAAGCACTACAGAATATGTGTGAGCTTTATAAATAACTGGTAATAATGATATTATCTGTTTTTATTATAAAGTTTTTTTTGAACTGTTATGGGGAAATGTACTCCATAGGGCTGTGTATGAACTACGGAGACAAAAAAATATTTTTTTTGAATTTTGGTGATTATCTTTATATGGATAGTTTAGGTGGGATTGCCAAGGGAATTCTATTATAGATTTATTATACATGTTGTAAAATTATCCTAATTAAATTGGCAGCACAGATGGTGTAGTGGTTAACGTTCCAGGCTCCCAGTGATGAGGTTTGATTCCCACCTTGGTCCAATAATCTCCCTGCATTTGTGTTTACTCCATGTGCTCTGATTTTCCCACACTCCTGGTTGATTAATTTGGTTGCCAACAAACATGAATTGGCTCTGAAAAGCACTGCAAAATATGTGTGAACTATATAAATAACTGGAAATAATGATATTATCTATACTTATAATAATGTTTTAATGGTTTGTTTTTAGAAATTTACCCTTTAGCGCTGTGTATAAACTATCGTGACAGAAAATGTTTTTTTTTTCAGAATTTTTGTTTGTCTGGTTGTTCATTCCGGCATAACACAAAAACTACTGTAAAGTGATAGTGACAGGGGAGCACAAGGGCAAAAGTTCACTTGATCTTGATTTTCAGTATGATTTGCTGGTACCTAATCTCTCTCCACTTTATATCTCTCTGAGGTTTGCTATATCTCCCGTAAGTATGAAATATTATCATTTTGAACATGTGGTGATTATTTTTGTAAGGATAGTTTATGTGGCATTACCAAGGGATTTCTATTATAGATTTATTATACATGTTTTAAAATGCTTCTATTATAGTGGGCAGCACAGATGGTGTAGTGGTTAGTGTTCTTGCTTCCCAGCGTTGAGGTTGTGGGTTCAATTCCCACCCATAATTTCCCTGTGTTTGTGTTTCCTCCATGTACTCTGCTTTTCCCACACTCCTGTTTGATTAATTGGTTCCCAACAAACATGAATTGGCTCTGAAAAGTACTGCAAAATATGTGTGAACTATATAAATAATTGGAAATAATGATATTATCTGTACTTATAATAAAGTTTTAATGGTTTGTTTTTAGAAATTTACCCTTTAGTGCTGTGTATAAACTATCGTGACAGAAAATGTTTTTTTTTTCAGAATTTTTGTTTGTCTGGTTGTTCATTCCGCCATAACACAAAAACTACTGTAAAGTGATAGTGACAGGGGAGCACAAGGGCAAAAGTTCACTTGATCTTGATTTTCAGTATGATTTGCTGGTACCTAATCTATCTCCACTTTATATCTCTCTGAGGTTTGCTATATCTCCCGTAAGTATGAAATATTATCATTTTGAACATGTGGTGATTATTTTTGTAAGGATAGTTTATGTGGCATTACCAAGGGATTTCTATTATAGATTTATTATACATGTTTTAAAATGCTTCTATTATATGATATGATATTAGCTATACTTATAATAATGTTTTAATGGTTTGTTTTTAGATGGTGTAGTGGTTAGTGTTCTTGCTTCCCAGCGTTGAGGTTGTGGGTTCAATTCCCACCCATAATTTCCCTGTGTTTGTGTTTCCTCCATGTACTCTGCTTTTCCCACACTCCTGTTTGATTAATTGGTTCCCAACAAACATGAATTGGCTCTGAAAAGTACTACAAAATATGTGTGAACTATATAAATAATTGGAAATAATGATATTATCTGTACTTATAATAAACTTTTAATGGTTTGTTTTTAGAAATTTGCCCTTTAGCGCTGTGTATAAACTATCGAGACAGAAAATGTTTTTTTTTTCAGAATTTTTGTTTGTCTGGTTGTTCATTCCGGCATTACACAAAAACTACTGTAAAGTGACAGTGACAGGGGAGCAGAAGGGCAAAAGCTCACTTGATCTTGATTTTCAGTATGATTTGCTGGTACCTAATCTCTCTCCACTTTATATCTCTCTGAGGTTTGCTATATCTCCCCTAAGTATGAAATATTATCATTTTGAACATGTGGTGATTATTTTTGTAAGGATGGTTTACGTGGCATTACCAAGGGATTTCTATTATAGAATTGTAATATATTTTTTAATATACTCTGTAAAGCACTACAGAATATGTGTGAGCTTTATAAATAACTGGTAATAATGATATTATCTGTTTTTATTATAAAGTTTTTTTTGAACTGTTATGGGGAAATGTACTCCATAGGGCTGTGTATGAACTACGGAGACAAAAAAATATTTTTTTTGAATTTTGGTGATTATCTTTATATGGATAGTTTAGGTGGGATTGCCAAGGGAATTCTATTATAGATTTATTATACATGTTGTAAAATTATCCTAATTAAATTGGCAGCACAGATGGTGTAGTGGTTAACGTTCCAGGCTCCCAGTGATGAGGTTTGATTCCCACCTTGGTCCAATAATCTCCCTGCATTTGTGTTTACTCCATGTGCTCTGATTTTCCCACACTCCTGGTTGATTAATTTGGTTGCCAACAAACATGAATTGGCTCTGAAAAGCACTGCAAAATATGTGTGAACTATATAAATAACTGGAAATAATGATATTATCTATACTTATAATAATGTTTTAATGGTTTGTTTTTAGAAATTTACCCTTTAGCGCTGTGTATAAACTATCGTGACAGAAAATGTTTTTTTTTTCAGAATTTTTGTTTGTCTGGTTGTTCATTCCGGCATAACACAAAAACTACTGTAAAGTGATAGTGACAGGGGAGCACAAGGGCAAAAGTTCACTTGATCTTGATTTTCAGTATGATTTGCTGGTACCTAATCTCTCTCCACTTTATATCTCTCTGAGGTTTGCTATATCTCCCGTAAGTATGAAATATTATCATTTTGAACATGTGGTGATTATTTTTGTAAGGATAGTTTATGTGGCATTACCAAGGGATTTCTATTATAGATTTATTATACATGTTTTAAAATGCTTCTATTATAGTGGGCAGCACAGATGGTGTAGTGGTTAGTGTTCTTGCTTCCCAGCGTTGAGGTTGTGGGTTCAATTCCCACCCATAATTTCCCTGTGTTTGTGTTTCCTCCATGTACTCTGCTTTTCCCACACTCCTGTTTGATTAATTGGTTCCCAACAAACATGAATTGGCTCTGAAAAGTACTGCAAAATATGTGTGAACTATATAAATAATTGGAAATAATGATATTATCTGTACTTATAATAAAGTTTTAATGGTTTGTTTTTAGAAATTTACCCTTTAGTGCTGTGTATAAACTATCGTGACAGAAAATGTTTTTTTTTTCAGAATTTTTGTTTGTCTGGTTGTTCATTCCGCCATAACACAAAAACTACTGTAAAGTGATAGTGACAGGGGAGCACAAGGGCAAAAGTTCACTTGATCTTGATTTTCAGTATGATTTGCTGGTACCTAATCTATCTCCACTTTATATCTCTCTGAGGTTTGCTATATCTCCCGTAAGTATGAAATATTATCATTTTGAACATGTGGTGATTATTTTTGTAAGGATAGTTTATGTGGCATTACCAAGGGATTTCTATTATAGATTTATTATACATGTTTTAAAATGCTTCTATTATATGATATGATATTAGCTATACTTATAATAATGTTTTAATGGTTTGTTTTTAGATGGTGTAGTGGTTAGTGTTCTTGCTTCCCAGCGTTGAGGTTGTGGGTTCAATTCCCACCCATAATTTCCCTGTGTTTGTGTTTCCTCCATGTACTCTGCTTTTCCCACACTCCTGTTTGATTAATTGGTTCCCAACAAACATGAATTGGCTCTGAAAAGTACTACAAAATATGTGTGAACTATATAAATAATTGGAAATAATGATATTATCTGTACTTATAATAAAGTTTTAATGGTTTGTTTTTAGAAATTTACCCTTTAGCGCTGTGTATAAACTATCGAGACTGAAAATGTTTTTTTTTTCAGAATTTTTGTTTCTCTGGTTGTTCATTCCTGCATTACACAAAAACTACTGTAAAGTGACAGTGACAGGGGAGCAGAAGGGCAAAAGCTCGCTTGATCTTGATTTTCAGTATGATTTGTTGGTACCTAATCTCTCTCCACTTTATATCTCTCTGAGGTTTGCTATATCTCCCGTAAGTATGAAATATTATCATTTTGAACATGTGGTGATTATTTTTGTAAGGATAGTTTATGTGGCATTACCAAGGGATTTCTATTATAGAATTTTAATATATTTTTTAATATACTCTGTAAAGCACTACAGAATATGTGTGAGCTTTATAAATAACTGGTAATAATGATATTATCTGTTTTTATTATAAAGTTTTTTTTGAACTGTTATGGGGAAATGTACTCCATAGGGCTGTGTATGAACTACGGAGACAAAAAAATATTTTTTTTGAATTTTGGTGATTATCTTTATATTGATAGTTTAGGTGGGATTGCCAAGGGAATTCTCTTATAGATTTATTATACATGTTGTAAAATTATCCTAATTAAATGGGCAGCACAGATGGTGTAGTGGTTAGCATTCCAGGCTCCCAGTGATGAGGTTTGATTCCCACCTTGGCCCAATAATCTCCCTGCATTTGTGTTTACTCCATGTGCTCTGATTTTCCCACACCCCTGGTTGATTAATTGGTTGCCAACAAACATGAATTGGCTCTGAAAAGCACTGCAAAATATGTGTGAACTATATAAATAACTGGAAATAATGATATTATCTATACTTATAATAATGTTTTAATGGTTTGTTTTTAGAAATTTACCCTTTAGCGCTGTGTATAAACTATCGTGACAGAAGATGGGTTTTTTTTCAGAATTTTTGTTTGTCTTGTTGTTCATTCCGGCATAACACAAAAACTACTGTAAAGTGATAGTGACAGGGGAGCACAAGGGCAAAAGCTCACTTGATCTTGATTTTCAGTATGATTTGCTGGTACCTAATTGCTCTCCACTTTATATCTCTCTGAGGTTTGCTATATCTCCCGTAAGTATGAAATATTATCATTTTGAACATGTGGTGATTATTTTTGTAAGGATAGTTTATGTGGCATTACCAAGGGATTTCTATTATAGATTTATTATACATGTTTTAAAATGCTTCTATTATAGTGGGCAGCACAGATGGTGTAGTGGTTAGTGTTCTTGCTTCCCAGCATTGAGTTTGTGGGTTCAATTCCCACCCATTATTTCCCTGTGTTTGTGTTTCCTCCATGTGCTCTGCTTTTCCCACACTCCTGTTTGATTAATTGGTTCCCAACAAACATGAATTGGCTCTGAAAAGTACTGCAAAATATGTGTGAACTATATAAATAATTGGAAATAATGATATTATCTGTACTTATAATAAAGTTTTAATGGTTTGTTTTTAGAAATTTGCCCTTTAGCGCTGTGTATAAACTATCGAGACAGAAAATGGTTTTTTTTTCAGAATTTTTGTTTGTCTGGTTGTTCATTCCGGCATTACACAAGAACTACTGTAAAGTGACAGTGACAGGGGAGCAGAAGGGCAAAAGCTCACTTGATCTTGATTTTCAGTATGATTTGCTGGTACCTAATCTCTCTCCACTTTATATCTCTCTGAGGTTTGCTATATCTCCCCTAAGTATGAAATATTATCATTTTGAACATGTGGTGATTATTTTTGTAAGGATGGTTTACGTGGCATTACCAAGGGATTTCTATTATAGAATTGTAATATATTTTTTAATATACTCTGTAAAGCACTACAGAATATGTGTGAGCTTTATAAATAACTGGTAATAATGATATTATCTGTTTTTATTATAAAGTTTTTTTTGAACTGTTATGGGGAAATGTACTCCATAGGGCTGTGTATGAACTACGGAGACAAAAAAATATTTTTTTTTAATTTTGGTGATTATCTTTATATGGATAGTTTAGGTGGGATTGCCAAGGGAATTCTATTATAGATTTATTATACATGTTGTAAAATTATCCTAATTAAATTGGCAGCACAGATGGTGTAGTGGTTAACGTTCCAGGCTCCCAGTGATGAGGTTTGATTCCCACCTTGGTCCAATAATCTCCCTGCATTTGTGTTTACTCCATGTGCTCTGATTTTCCCACACTCCTGGTTGATTAATTTGGTTGCCAACAAACATGAATTGGCTCTGAAAAGCACTGCAAAATATGTGTGAACTATATAAATAACTGGAAATAATGATATTATCTATACTTATAATAATGTTTTAATGGTTTGTTTTTAGAAATTTACCCTTTATCGCTGTGTATAAACTATCGTGACAGAAAATGTTTTTTTTTTCAGAATTTTTGTTTGTCTGGTTGTTCATTCCGGCATAACACAAAAACTACTGTAAAGTGATAGTGACAGGGGAGCACAAGGGCAAAAGTTCACTTGATCTTGATTTTCAGTATGATTTGCTGGTACCTAATCTCTCTCCACTTTATATCTCTCTGAGGTTTGCTATATCTCCCGTAAGTATGAAATATTATCATTTTGAACATGTGGTGATTATTTTTGTAAGGATAGTTTATGTGGCATTACCAAGGGATTTCTATTATAGATTTATTATACATGTTTTAAAATGCTTCTATTATAGTGGGCAGCACAGATGGTGTAGTGGTTAGTGTTCTTGCTTCCCAGCGTTGAGGTTGTGGGTTCAATTCCCACCCATAATTTCCCTGTGTTTGTGTTTCCTCCATGTACTCTGCTTTTCCCACACTCCTGTTTGATTAATTGGTTCCCAACAAACATGAATTGGCTCTGAAAAGTACTGCAAAATATGTGTGAACTATATAAATAATTGGAAATAATGATATTATCTGTACTTATAATAAAGTTTTAATGGTTTGTTTTTAGAAATTTACCCTTTAGCGCTGTGTATAAACTATCGAGACTGAAAATGTTTTTTTTTCAGAATTTTTGTTTCTCTGGTTGTTCATTCCTGCATTACACAAAAACTACTGTAAAGTGACAGTGACAGGGGAGCAGAAGGGCAAAAGCTCGCTTGATCTTGATTTTCAGTATGATTTGTTGGTACCTAATCTCTCTCCACTTTATATCTCTCTGAGGTTTGCTATATCTCCCGTAAGTATGAAATATTATCATTTTGAACATGTGGTGATTATTTTTGTAAGGATAGTTTATGTGGCATTACCAAGGGATTTCTATTATAGAATTTTAATATATTTTTTAATATACTCTGTAAAGCACTACAGAATATGTGTGAGCTTTATAAATAACTGGTAATAATGATATTATCTGTTTTTATTATAAAGTTTTTTTTTAACTGTTATGGGGAAATGTACTCCATAGGGCTGTGTATGAACTACGGAGACAAAAAAATACTTTTTTTGAATTTTGGTGATTATCTTTATATTGATAGTTTAGGTGGGATTGCCAAGGGAATTCTCTTATAGATTTATTATACATGTTGTAAAATTATCCTAATTAAATGGGCAGCACAGATGGTGTAGTGGTTAGCATTCCAGGCTCCCAGTGATGAGGTTTGATTCCCACCTTGGCCCAATAATCTCCGTGCATTTGTGTTTACTCCATGTGCTCTGATTTTCCCACACCCCTGGTTGATTAATTGGTTGCCAACAAACATGAATTGGCTCTGAAAAGCACTGCAAAATATGTGTGAACTAAATAAATAACTGGAAATAATGATATTATCTATACTTATAATAATGTTTTAATGGTTTGTTTTTAGAAATTTACCCTTTAGCGCTGTGTATAAACTATCGTGACAGAAGATGGGTTTTTTTTCAGAATTTTTGTTTGTCTGGTTGTTCATTCCGGCATAACACAAAAACTACTGTAAAGTGATAGTGACAGGGGAGCACAAGGGCAAAAGTTCACTTGATCTTGATTTTCAGTATGATTTGCTGGTACCTAATCTCTCTCCACTTTATATCTCTCTGAGGTTTGCTATATCTCCCGTAAGTATGAAATATTATCATTTTGAACATGTGGTGATTATTTTTGTAAGGATAGTTTATGTGGCATTACCAAGGGATTTCTATTATAGATTTATTATACATGTTTTAAAATGCTTCTATTATAGTGGGCAGCACAGATGGTGTAGTGGTTAGTGTTCTTGCTTCCCAGCGTTGAGGTTGTGGGTTCAATTCCCACCCATAATTTCCCTGTGTTTGTGTTTCCTCCATGTACTCTGCTTTTCCCACACTCCTGTTTGATTAATTGGTTCCCAACAAACATGAATTGGCTCTGAAAAGTACTGCAAAATATGTGTGAACTATATAAATAATTGGAAATAATGATATTATCTGTACTTATAATAAAGTTTTAATGGTTTGTTTTTAGAAATTTACCCTTTAGTGCTGTGTATAAACTATCGTGACAGAAAATGTTTTTTTTTTCAGAATTTTTGTTTGTCTGGTTGTTCATTCCGCCATAACACAAAAACTACTGTAAAGTGATAGTGACAGGGGAGCACAAGGGCAAAAGTTCACTTGATCTTGATTTTCAGTATGATTTGCTGGTACCTAATCTATCTCCACTTTATATCTCTCTGAGGTTTGCTATATCTCCCGTAAGTATGAAATATTATCATTTTGAACATGTGGTGATTATTTTTGTAAGGATAGTTATGTGGCATTACCAAGGGATTTCTATTATAGATTTATTATACATGTTTTAAAATGCTTCTATTATATGATATGATATTAGCTATACTTATAATAATGTTTTAATGGTTTGTTTTTAGATGGTGTAGTGGTTAGTGTTCTTGCTTCCCAGCGTTGAGGTTGTGGGTTCCAATTCCCACCCATAATTTCCCTGTGTTTGTGTTTCCTCCATGTACTCTGCTTTTCCCACACTCCTGTTTGATTAATTGGTTCCCAACAAACATGAATTGGCTCTGAAAAGTACTACAAAATATGTGTGAACTATATAAATAATTGGAAATAATGATATTATCTGTACTTATAATAAAGTTTTAATGGTTTGTTTTTAGAAATTTACCCTTTAGCGCTGTGTATAAACTATCGAGACTGAAAATGTTTTTTTTTTCAGAATTTTTGTTTCTCTGGTTGTTCATTCCTGCATTACACAAAAACTACTGTAAAGTGACAGTGACAGGGGAGCAGAAGGGCAAAAGCTCGCTTGATCTTGATTTTCAGTATGATTTGTTGGTACCTAATCTCTCTCCACTTTATATCTCTCTGAGGTTTGCTATATCTCCCGTAAGTATGAAATATTATCATTTTGAACATGTGGTGATTATTTTTGTAAGGATAGTTTATGTGGCATTACCAAGGGATTTCTATTATAGAATTTTAATATATTTTTTAATATACTCTGTAAAGCACTACAGAATATGTGTGAGCTTTATAAATAACTGGTAATAATGATATTATCTGTTTTTATTATAAAGTTTTTTTTGAACTGTTATGGGGAAATGTACTCCATAGGGCTGTGTATGAACTACGGAGACAAAAAAATATTTTTTTTGAATTTTGGTGATTATCTTTATATTGATAGTTTAGGTGGGATTGCCAAGGGAATTCTCTTATAGATTTATTATACATGTTGTAAAATTATCCTAATTAAATGGGCAGCACAGATGGTGTAGTGGTTAGCATTCCAGGCTCCCAGTGATGAGGTTTGATTCCCACCTTGGCCCAATAATCTCCCTGCATTTGTGTTTACTCCATGTGCTCTGATTTTCCCACACCCCTGGTTGATTAATTGGTTGCCAACAAACATGAATTGGCTCTGAAAAGCACTGCAAAATATGTGTGAACTATATAAATAACTGGAAATAATGATATTATCTATACTTATAATAATGTTTTAATGGTTTGTTTTTAGAAATTTACCCTTTAGCGCTGTGTATAAACTATCGTGACAGAAGATGGGTTTTTTTTCAGAATTTTTGTTTGTCTTGTTGTTCATTCCGGCATAACACAAAAACTACTGTAAAGTGATAGTGACAGGGGAGCACAAGGGCAAAAGCTCACTTGATCTTGATTTTCAGTATGATTTGCTGGTACCTAATTGCTCTCCACTTTATATCTCTCTGAGGTTTGCTATATCTCCCGTAAGTATGAAATATTATCATTTTGAACATGTGGTGATTATTTTTGTAAGGATAGTTTATGTGGCATTACCAAGGGATTTCTATTATAGATTTATTATACATGTTTTAAAATGCTTCTATTATAGTGGGCAGCACAGATGGTGTAGTGGTTAGTGTTCTTGCTTCCCAGCATTGAGTTTGTGGGTTCAATTCCCACCCATTATTTCCCTGTGTTTGTGTTTCCTCCATGTGCTCTGCTTTTCCCACACTCCTGTTTGATTAATTGGTTCCCAACAAACATGAATTGGCTCTGAAAAGTACTGCAAAATATGTGTGAACTATATAAATAATTGGAAATAATGATATTATCTGTACTTATAATAAAGTTTTAATGGTTTGTTTTTAGAAATTTGCCCTTTAGCGCTGTGTATAAACTATCGAGACAGAAAATGGTTTTTTTTTCAGAATTTTTGTTTGTCTGGTTGTTCATTCCGGCATTACACAAGAACTACTGTAAAGTGACAGTGACAGGGGAGCAGAAGGGCAAAAGCTCACTTGATCTTGATTTTCAGTATGATTTGCTGGTACCTAATCTCTCTCCACTTTATATCTCTCTGAGGTTTGCTATATCTCCCCTAAGTATGAAATATTATCATTTTGAACATGTGGTGATTATTTTTGTAAGGATGGTTTACGTGGCATTACCAAGGGATTTCTATTATAGAATTGTAATATATTTTTTAATATACTCTGTAAAGCACTACAGAATATGTGTGAGCTTTATAAATAACTGGTAATAATGATATTATCTGTTTTTATTATAAAGTTTTTTTTGAACTGTTATGGGGAAATGTACTCCATAGGGCTGTGTATGAACTACGGAGACAAAAAAATATTTTTTTTTAATTTTGGTGATTATCTTTATATGGATAGTTTAGGTGGGATTGCCAAGGGAATTCTATTATAGATTTATTATACATGTTGTAAAATTATCCTAATTAAATTGGCAGCACAGATGGTGTAGTGGTTAACGTTCCAGGCTCCCAGTGATGAGGTTTGATTCCCACCTTGGTCCAATAATCTCCCTGCATTTGTGTTTACTCCATGTGCTCTGATTTTCCCACACTCCTGGTTGATTAATTTGGTTGCCAACAAACATGAATTGGCTCTGAAAAGCACTGCAAAATATGTGTGAACTATATAAATAACTGGAAATAATGATATTATCTATACTTATAATAATGTTTTAATGGTTTGTTTTTAGAAATTTACCCTTTATCGCTGTGTATAAACTATCGTGACAGAAAATGTTTTTTGTTTTCAGAATTTTTGTTTGTCTGGTTGTTCATTCCGGCATAACACAAAAACTACTGTAAAGTGATAGTGACAGGGGAGCACAAGGGCAAAAGTTCACTTGATCTTGATTTTCAGTATGATTTGCTGGTACCTAATCTCTCTCCACTTTATATCTCTCTGAGGTTTGCTATATCTCCCGTAAGTATGAAATATTATCATTTTGAACATGTGGTGATTATTTTTGTAAGGATAGTTTATGTGGCATTACCAAGGGATTTCTATTATAGATTTATTATACATGTTTTAAAATGCTTCTATTATAGTGGGCAGCACAGATGGTGTAGTGGTTAGTGTTCTTGCTTCCCAGCGTTGAGGTTGTGGGTTCAATTCCCACCCATAATTTCCCTGTGTTTGTGTTTCCTCCATGTACTCTGCTTTTCCCACACTCCTGTTTGATTAATTGGTTCCCAACAAACATGAATTGGCTCTGAAAAGTACTGCAAAATATGTGTGAACTATATAAATAATTGGAAATAATGATATTATCTGTACTTATAATAAAGTTTTAATGGTTTGTTTTTAGAAATTTACCCTTTAGCGCTGTGTATAAACTATCGAGACTGAAAATGTTTTTTTTTCAGAATTTTTGTTTCTCTGGTTGTTCATTCCTGCATTACACAAAAACTACTGTAAAGTGACAGTGACAGGGGAGCAGAAGGGCAAAAGCTCGCTTGATCTTGATTTTCAGTATGATTTGTTGGTACCTAATCTCTCTCCACTTTATATCTCTCTGAGGTTTGCTATATCTCCCGTAAGTATGAAATATTATCATTTTGAACATGTGGTGATTATTTTTGTAAGGATAGTTTATGTGGCATTACCAAGGGATTTCTATTATAGAATTTTAATATATTTTTTAATATACTCTGTAAAGCACTACAGAATATGTGTGAGCTTTATAAATAACTGGTAATAATGATATTATCTGTTTTTATTATAAAGTTTTTTTTTAACTGTTATGGGGAAATGTACTCCATAGGGCTGTGTATGAACTACGGAGACAAAAAAATACTTTTTTTGAATTTTGGTGATTATCTTTATATTGATAGTTTAGGTGGGATTGCCAAGGGAATTCTCTTATAGATTTATTATACATGTTGTAAAATTATCCTAATTAAATGGGCAGCACAGATGGTGTAGTGGTTAGCATTCCAGGCTCCCAGTGATGAGGTTTGATTCCCACCTTGGCCCAATAATCTCCGTGCATTTGTGTTTACTCCATGTGCTCTGATTTTCCCACACCCCTGGTTGATTAATTGGTTGCCAACAAACATGAATTGGCTCTGAAAAGCACTGCAAAATATGTGTGAACTAAATAAATAACTGGAAATAATGATATTATCTATACTTATAATAATGTTTTAATGGTTTGTTTTTAGAAATTTACCCTTTAGCGCTGTGTATAAACTATCGTGACAGAAGATGGGTTTTTTTTCAGAATTTTTGTTTGTCTGGTTGTTCATTCCGGCATAACACAAAAACTACTGTAAAGTGATAGTGACAGGGGAGCACAAGGGCAAAAGTTCACTTGATCTTGATTTTCAGTATGATTTGCTGGTACCTAATCTCTCTCCACTTTATATCTCTCTGAGGTTTGCTATATCTCCCGTAAGTATGAAATATTATCATTTTGAACATGTGGTGATTATTTTTGTAAGGATAGTTTATGTGGCATTACCAAGGGATTTCTATTATAGATTTATTATACATGTTTTAAAATGCTCCTATTATAGTGGGCAGCACAGATGGTGTAGTGTTTAGTGTTCTTGCTTCCCAGCGTTGAGGTTGTGGGTTCAATTCCCACCCATAATTTCCCTGTGTTTGTGTTTCCTCCATGTACTCTGCTTTTCCCACACTCCTGTTTGATTAATTGGTTCCCAACAAACATGAATTGGCTCTGAAAAGTACTGCAAAATATGTGTGAACTATATAAATAATTGGAAATAATGATATTATCTGTACTTATAATAAAGTTTTAATGGTTTGTTTTTAGAAATTTACCCTTTAGTGCTGTGTATAAACTATCGTGACAGAAAATGTTTTTTTTTTCAGAATTTTTGTTTGTCTGGTTGTTCATTCCGCCATAACACAAAAACTACTGTAAAGTGATAGTGACAGGGGAGCACAAGGGCAAAAGTTCACTTGATCTTGATTTTCAGTATGATTTGCTGGTACCTAATCTATCTCCACTTTATATCTCTCTGAGGTTTGCTATATCTCCCGTAAGTATGAAATATTATCATTTTGAACATGTGGTGATTATTTTTGTAAGGATAGTTTATGTGGCATTACCAAGGGATTTCTATTATAGATTTATTATACATGTTTTAAAATGCTTCTATTATATGATATGATATTAGCTATACTTATAATAATGTTTTAATGGTTTGTTTTTAGATGGTGTAGTGGTTAGTGTTCTTGCTTCCCAGCGTTGAGGTTGTGGGTTCAATTCCCACCCATAATTTCCCTGTGTTTGTGTTTCCTCCATGTACTCTGCTTTTCCCACACTCCTGTTTGATTAATTGGTTCCCAACAAACATGAATTGGCTCTGAAAAGTACTACAAAATATGTGTGAACTATATAAATAATTGGAAATAATGATATTATCTGTACTTATAATAAAGTTTTAATGGTTTGTTTTTAGAAATTTACCCTTTAGCGCTGTGTATAAACTATCGAGACTGAAAATGTTTTTTTTTTCAGAATTTTTGTTTCTCTGGTTGTTCATTCCTGCATTACACAAAAACTACTGTAAAGTGACAGTGACAGGGGAGCAGAAGGGCAAAAGCTCGCTTGATCTTGATTTTCAGTATGATTTGTTGGTACCTAATCTCTCTCCACTTTATATCTCTCTGAGGTTTGCTATATCTCCCGTAAGTATGAAATATTATCATTTTGAACATGTGGTGATTATTTTTGTAAGGATAGTTTATGTGGCATTACCAAGGGATTTCTATTATAGAATTTTAATATATTTTTTAATATACTCTGTAAAGCACTACAGAATATGTGTGAGCTTTATAAATAACTGGTAATAATGATATTATCTGTTTTTATTATAAAGTTTTTTTTGAACTGTTATGGGGAAATGTACTCCATAGGGCTGTGTATGAACTACGGAGACAAAAAAATATTTTTTTTGAATTTTGGTGATTATCTTTATATTGATAGTTTAGGTGGGATTGCCAAGGGAATTCTCTTATAGATTTATTATACATGTTGTAAAATTATCCTAATTAAATGGGCAGCACAGATGGTGTAGTGGTTAGCATTCCAGGCTCCCAGTGATGAGGTTTGATTCCCACCTTGGCCCAATAATCTCCCTGCATTTGTGTTTACTCCATGTGCTCTGATTTTCCCACACCCCTGGTTGATTAATTGGTTGCCAACAAACATGAATTGGCTCTGAAAAGTACTGCAAAATATGTGTGAACTATATAAATAATTGGAAATAATGATATTATCTGTACTTATAATAAAGTTTTAATGGTTTGTTTTTAGAAATTTGCCCTTTAGCGCTGTGTATAAACTATCGAGACAGAAAATGGTTTTTTTTTCAGAATTTTTGTTTGTCTGGTTGTTCATTCCGGCATTACACAAGAACTACTGTAAAGTGACAGTGACAGGGGAGCAGAAGGGCAAAAGCTCACTTGATCTTGATTTTCAGTATGATTTGCTGGTACCTAATCTCTCTCCACTTTATATCTCTCTGAGGTTTGCTATATCTCCCCTAAGTATGAAATATTATCATTTTGAACATGTGGTGATTATTTTTGTAAGGATGGTTTACGTGGCATTACCAAGGGATTTCTATTATAGAATTGTAATATATTTTTTAATATACTCTGTAAAGCACTACAGAATATGTGTGAGCTTTATAAATAACTGGTAATAATGATATTATCTGTTTTTATTATAAAGTTTTTTTTGAACTGTTATGGGGAAATGTACTCCATAGGGCTGTGTATGAACTACGGAGACAAAAAAATATTTTTTTTGAATTTTGGTGATTATCTTTATATGGATAGTTTAGGTGGGATTGCCAAGGGAATTCTATTATAGATTTATTATACATGTTGTAAAATTATCCTAATTAAATTGGCAGCACAGATGGTGTAGTGGTTAACGTTCCAGGCTCCCAGTGATGAGGTTTGATTCCCACCTTGGTCCAATAATCTCCCTGCATTTGTGTTTACTCCATGTGCTCTGATTTTCCCACACTCCTGGTTGATTAATTTGGTTGCCAACAAACATGAATTGGCTCTGAAAAGCACTGCAAAATATGTGTGAACTATATAAATAACTGGAAATAATGATATTATCTATACTTATAATAATGTTTTAATGGTTTGTTTTTAGAAATTTACCCTTTAGCGCTGTGTATAAACTATCGTGACAGAAAATGTTTTTTTTTTCAGAATTTTTGTTTGTCTGGTTGTTCATTCCGGCATAACACAAAAACTACTGTAAAGTGATAGTGACAGGGGAGCACAAGGGCAAAAGTTCACTTGATCTTGATTTTCAGTATGATTTGCTGGTACCTAATCTCTCTCCACTTTATATCTCTCTGAGGTTTGCTATATCTCCCGTAAGTATGAAATATTATCATTTTGAACATGTGGTGATTATTTTTGTAAGGATAGTTTATGTGGCATTACCAAGGGATTTCTATTATAGATTTATTATACATGTTTTAAAATGCTTCTATTATAGTGGGCAGCACAGATGGTGTAGTGGTTAGTGTTCTTGCTTCCCAGCGTTGAGGTTGTGGGTTCAATTCCCACCCATAATTTCCCTGTGTTTGTGTTTCCTCCATGTACTCTGCTTTTCCCACACTCCTGTTTGATTAATTGGTTCCCAACAAACATGAATTGGCTCTGGAAAGTACTGCAATATATGTGTGAACTATATAAATAATTGGAAATAATGATATTATCTGTACTTATAATAAAGTTTTAATGGTTTGTTTTTAGAAATTTACCCTTTAGCGCTGTGTATAAACTATCGAGACTGAAAATGTTTTTTTTTCAGAATTTTTGTTTCTCTGGTTGTTCATTCCTGCATTACACAAAAACTACTGTAAAGTGACAGTGACAGGGGAGCAGAAGGGCAAAAGCTCGCTTGATCTTGATTTTCAGTATGATTTGTTGGTACCTAATCTCTCTCCACTTTATATCTCTCTGAGGTTTGCTATATCTCCCGTAAGTATGAAATATTATCATTTTGAACATGTGGTGATTATTTTTGTAAGGATAGTTTATGTGGCATTACCAAGGGATTTCTATTATAGAATTTTAATATATTTTTTAATATACTCTGTAAAGCACTACAGAATATGTGTGAGCTTTATAAATAACTGGTAATAATGATATTATCTGTTTTTATTATAAAGTTTTTTTTGAACTGTTATGGGGAAATGTACTCCATAGGGCTGTGTATGAACTACGGAGACAAAAAAATACTTTTTTTGAATTTTGGTGATTATCTTTATATTGATAGTTTAGGTGGGATTGCCAAGGGAATTCTCTTATAGATTTATTATACATGTTGTAAAATTATCCTAATTAAATGGGCAGCACAGATGGTGTAGTGGTTAGCATTCCAGGCTCCCAGTGATGAGGTTTGATTCCCACCTTGGCCCAATAATCTCCCTGCATTTGTGTTTACTCCATGTGCTCTGATTTTCCCACACCCCTGGTTGATTAATTGGTTGCCAACAAACATGAATTGGCTCTGAAAAGCACTGCAAAATATGTGTGAACTAAATAAATAACTGGAAATAATGATATTATCTATACTTATAATAATGTTTTAATGGTTTGTTTTTAGAAATTTACCCTTTAGCGCTGTGTATAAACTATCGTGACAGAAGATGGGTTTTTTTTCAGAATTTTTGTTTGTCTTGTTGTTCATTCCGGCATAACACAAAAACTACTGTAAAGTGATAGTGACAGGGGAGCACAAGGGCAAAAGCTCACTTGATCTTGATTTTCAGTATGATTTGCTGGTACCTAATCTCTCTCCACTTTATATCTCTCTGAGGTTTGCTATATCTCCCGTAAGTATGAAATATTATCATTTTGAACATGTGGTGATTATTTTTGTAAGGATAGTTTATGTGGCATTACCAAGGGATTTCTATTATAGATTTATTATACATGTTTTAAAATGCTTCTATTATAGTGGGCAGCACAGATGGTGTAGTGGTTAGTGTTCTTGCTTCCCAGCGTTGAGGTTGTGGGTTCAATTCCCACCCATAATTTTCCTGTGTTTGTGTTTCCTCCATGTACTCTGCTTTTCCCACACTCCTGTTTGATTAATTGGTTCCCAACAAACATGAATTGGCTCTGAAAAGTACTGCAAAATATGTGTGAACTATATAAATAATTGGAAATAATGATATTATCTGTACTTATAATAAAGTTTTAATGGTTTGTTTTTAGAAATTTACCCTTTAGTGCTGTGTATAAACTATCATGACAGAAAATGTTTTTTTTTTCAGAATTTTTGTTTGTCTGGTTGTTCATTCCGCCATAACACAAAAACTACTGTAAAGTGATAGTGACAGGGGAGCACAAGGGCAAAAGTTCACTTGATCTTGATTTTCAGTATGATTTGCTGGTACCTAATCTATCTCCACTTTATATCTCTCTGAGGTTTGCTATATCTCCCGTAAGTATGAAATATTATCATTTTGAACATGTGGTGATTATTTTTGTAAGGATAGTTTATGTGGCATTACCAAGGGATTTCTATTATAGATTTATTATACATGTTTTAAAATGCTTCTATTATATGATATGATATTAGCTATACTTATAATAATGTTTTAATGGTTTGTTTTTAGATGCTGTAGTGGTTAGTGTTCTTGCTTCCCAGCGTTGAGGTTGTGGGTTCAATTCCCACCCATAATTTCCCTGTGTTTGTGTTTCCTCCATGTACTCTGCTTTTCCCACACTCCTGTTTGATTAATTGGTTCCCAACAAACATGAATTGGCTCTGAAAAGTACTACAAAATATGTGTGAACTATATAAATAATTGGAAATAATGATATTATCTGTACTTATAATAAAGTTTTAATGGTTTGTTTTTAGAAATTTACCCTTTAGCGCTGTGTATAAACTATCGAGACTGAAAATGTTTTTTTTTTCAGAATTTTTGTTTCTCTGGTTGTTCATTCCTGCATTACACAAAAACTACTGTAAAGTGACAGTGACAGGGGAGCAGAAGGGCAAAAGCTCGCTTGATCTTGATTTTCAGTATGATTTGTTGGTACCTAATCTCTCTCCACTTTATATCTCTCTGAGGTTTGCTATATCTCCCGTAAGTATGAAATATTATCATTTTGAACATGTGGTGATTATTTTTGTAAGGATAGTTTATGTGGCATTACCAAGGGATTTCTATTATAGAATTTTAATATATTTTTTAATATACTCTGTAAAGCACTACAGAATATGTGTGAGCTTTATAAATAACTGGTAATAATGATATTATCTGTTTTTATTATAAAGTTTTTTTTGAACTGTTATGGGGAAATGTACTCCATAGGGCTGTGTATGAACTACGGAGACAAAAAAATATTTTTTTTGAATTTTGGTGATTATCTTTATATTGATAGTTTAGGTGGGATTGCCAAGGGAATTCTCTTATAGATTTATTATACATGTTGTAAAATTATCCTAATTAAATGGGCAGCACAGATGGTGTAGTGGTTAGCATTCCAGGCTCCCAGTGATGAGGTTTGATTCCCACCTTGGCCCAATAATCTCCCTGCATTTGTGTTTACTCCATGTGCTCTGATTTTCCCACACCCCTGGTTGATTAATTGGTTGCCAACAAACATGAATTGGCTCTGAAAAGCACTGCAAAATATGTGTGAACTATATAAATAACTGGAAATAATGATATTATCTATACTTATAATAATGTTTTAATGGTTTGTTTTTAGAAATTTACCCTTTAGCGCTGTGTATAAACTATCGTGACAGAAGATGGGTTTTTTTTCAGAATTTTTGTTTGTCTTGTTGTTCATTCCGGCATAACACAAAAACTACTGTAAAGTGATAGTGACAGGGGAGCACAAGGGCAAAAGCTCACTTGATCTTGATTTTCAGTATGATTTGCTGGTACCTAATTGCTCTCCACTTTATATCTCTCTGAGGTTTGCTATATCTCCCGTAAGTATGAAATATTATCATTTTGAACATGTGGTGATTATTTTTGTAAGGATAGTTTATGTGGCATTACCAAGGGATTTCTATTATAGATTTATTATACATGTTTTAAAATGCTTCTATTATAGTGGGCAGCACAGATGGTGTAGTGGTTAGTGTTCTTGCTTCCCAGCGTTGAGTTTGTGGGTTCAATTCCCACCCATTATTTCCCTGTGTTTGTGTTTCCTCCATGTGCTCTGCTTTTCCCACACTCCTGTTTGATTAATTGGTTCCCAACAAACATGAATTGGCTCTGAAAAGTACTGCAAAATATGTGTGAACTATATAAATAATTGGAAATAATGATATTATCTGTACTTATAATAAAGTTTTAATGGTTTGTTTTTAGAAATTTGCCCTTTAGCGCTGTGTATAAACTATCGAGACAGAAAATGGTTTTTTTTTCAGAATTTTTGTTTGTCTGGTTGTTCATTCCGGCATTACACAAGAACTACTGTAAAGTGACAGTGACAGGGGAGCAGAAGGGCAAAAGCTCACTTGATCTTGATTTTCAGTATGATTTGCTGGTACCTAATCTCTCTCCACTTTATATCTCTCTGAGGTTTGCTATATCTCCCCTAAGTATGAAATATTATCATTTTGAACATGTGGTGATTATTTTTGTAAGGATGGTTTACGTGGCATTACCAAGGGATTTCTATTATAGAATTGTAATATATTTTTTAATATACTCTGTAAAGCACTACAGAATATGTGTGAACTTTATAAATAACTGGTAATAATGATATTATCTGTTTTTATTATAAAGTTTTTTTTGAACTGTTATGGGGAAATGTACTCCATAGGGCTGTGTATGAACTACGGAGACAAAAAAATATTTTTTTTTAATTTTGGTGATTATCTTTATATGGATAGTTTAGGTGGGATTGCCAAGGGAATTCTATTATAAATTTATTATACATGTTGTAAAATTATCCTAATTAAATTGGCAGCACAGATGGTGTAGTGGTTAACGTTCCAGGCTCCCAGTGATGAGGTTTGATTCCCACCTTGGTCCAATAATCTCCCTGCATTTGTGTTTACTCCATGTGCTCTGATTTTCCCACACTCCTGGTTGATTAATTTGGTTGCCAACAAACATGAATTGGCTCTGAAAAGCACTGCAAAATATGTGTGAACTATATAAATAACTGGAAATAATGATATTATCTATACTTATAATAATGTTTTAATGGTTTGTTTTTAGAAATTTACCCTTTAGCGCTGTGTATAAACTATCGTGACAGAAAATGTTTTTTTTTTCAGAATTTTTGTTTGTCTGGTTGTTCATTCCGGCATAACACAAAAACTACTGTAAAGTGATAGTGACAGGGGAGCACAAGGGCAAAAGTTCACTTGATCTTGATTTTCAGTATGATTTGCTGGTACCTAATCTATCTCCACTTTATATCTCTCTGAGGTTTGCTATATCTCCCGTAAGTATGAAATATTATCATTTTGAACATGTGGTGATTATTTTTGTAAGGATAGTTTATGTGGCATTACCAAGGGATTTCTATTATAGATTTATTATACATGTTTTAAAATGCTTCTATTATATGATATGATATTAGCTATACTTATAATAATGTTTTAATGGTTTGTTTTTAGATGGTGTAGTGGTTAGTGTTCTTGCTTCCCAGCGTTGAGGTTGTGGGTTCAATTCCCACCCATAATTTCCCTGTGTTTGTGTTTCCTCCATGTACTCTGCTTTTCCCACACTCCTGTTTGATTAATTGGTTCCCAACAAACATGAATTGGCTCTGAAAAGTACTACAAAATATGTGTGAACTATATAAATAATTGGAAATAATGATATTATCTGTACTTATAATAAACTTTTAATGGTTTGTTTTTAGAAATTTGCCCTTTAGCGCTGTGTATAAACTATCGAGACAGAAAATGTTTTTTTTTTCAGAATTTTTGTTTGTCTGGTTGTTCATTCCGGCATTACACAAAAACTACTGTAAAGTGACAGTGACAGGGGAGCAGAAGGGCAAAAGCTCACTTGATCTTGATTTTCAGTATGATTTGCTGGTACCTAATCTCTCTCCACTTTATATCTCTCTGAGGTTTGCTATATCTCCCCTAAGTATGAAATATTATCATTTTGAACATGTGGTGATTATTTTTGTAAGGATGGTTTACGTGGCATTACCAAGGGATTTCTATTATAGAATTGTAATATATTTTTTAATATACTCTGTAAAGCACTACAGAATATGTGTGAGCTTTATAAATAACTGGTAATAATGATATTATCTGTTTTTATTATAAAGTTTTTTTTGAACTGTTATGGGGAAATGTACTCCATAGGGCTGTGTATGAACTACGGAGACAAAAAAATATTTTTTTTGAATTTTGGTGATTATCTTTATATGGATAGTTTAGGTGGGATTGCCAAGGGAATTCTATTATAGATTTATTATACATGTTGTAAAATTATCCTAATTAAATTGGCAGCACAGATGGTGTAGTGGTTAACGTTCCAGGCTCCCAGTGATGAGGTTTGATTCCCACCTTGGTCCAATAATCTCCCTGCATTTGTGTTTACTCCATGTGCTCTGATTTTCCCACACTCCTGGTTGATTAATTTGGTTGCCAACAAACATGAATTGGCTCTGAAAAGCACTGCAAAATATGTGTGAACTATATAAATAACTGGAAATAATGATATTATCTATACTTATAATAATGTTTTAATGGTTTGTTTTTAGAAATTTACCCTTTAGCGCTGTGTATAAACTATCGTGACAGAAAATGTTTTTTTTTTCAGAATTTTTGTTTGTCTGGTTGTTCATTCCGGCATAACACAAAAACTACTGTAAAGTGATAGTGACAGGGGAGCACAAGGGCAAAAGTTCACTTGATCTTGATTTTCAGTATGATTTGCTGGTACCTAATCTCTCTCCACTTTATATCTCTCTGAGGTTTGCTATATCTCCCGTAAGTATGAAATATTATCATTTTGAACATGTGGTGATTATTTTTGTAAGGATAGTTTATGTGGCATTACCAAGGGATTTCTATTATAGATTTATTATACATGTTTTAAAATGCTTCTATTATAGTGGGCAGCACAGATGGTGTAGTGGTTAGTGTTCTTGCTTCCCAGCGTTGAGGTTGTGGGTTCAATTCCCACCCATAATTTCCCTGTGTTTGTGTTTCCTCCATGTACTCTGCTTTTCCCACACTCCTGTTTGATTAATTGGTTCCCAACAAACATGAATTGGCTCTGAAAAGTACTGCAAAATATGTGTGAACTATATAAATAATTGGAAATAATGATATTATCTGTACTTATAATAAAGTTTTAATGGTTTGTTTTTAGAAATTTACCCTTTAGTGCTGTGTATAAACTATCGTGACAGAAAATGTTTTTTTTTTCAGAATTTTTGTTTGTCTGGTTGTTCATTCCGCCATAACACAAAAACTACTGTAAAGTGATAGTGACAGGGGAGCACAAGGGCAAAAGTTCACTTGATCTTGATTTTCAGTATGATTTGCTGGTACCTAATCTATCTCCACTTTATATCTCTCTGAGGTTTGCTATATCTCCCGTAAGTATGAAATATTATCATTTTGAACATGTGGTGATTATTTTTGTAAGGATAGTTTATGTGGCATTACCAAGGGATTTCTATTATAGATTTATTATACATGTTTTAAAATGCTTCTATTATATGATATGATATTAGCTATACTTATAATAATGTTTTAATGGTTTGTTTTTAGATGGTGTAGTGGTTAGTGTTCTTGCTTCCCAGCGTTGAGGTTGTGGGTTCAATTCCCACCCATAATTTCCCTGTGTTTGTGTTTCCTCCATGTACTCTGCTTTTCCCACACTCCTGTTTGATTAATTGGTTCCCAACAAACATGAATTGGCTCTGAAAAGTACTACAAAATATGTGTGAACTATATAAATAATTGGAAATAATGATATTATCTGTACTTATAATAAAGTTTTAATGGTTTGTTTTTAGAAATTTACCCTTTAGCGCTGTGTATAAACTATCGAGACTGAAAATGTTTTTTTTTTCAGAATTTTTGTTTCTCTGGTTGTTCATTCCTGCATTACACAAAAACTACTGTAAAGTGACAGTGACAGGGGAGCAGAAGGGCAAAAGCTCGCTTGATCTTGATTTTCAGTATGATTTGTTGGTACCTAATCTCTCTCCACTTTATATCTCTCTGAGGTTTGCTATATCTCCCGTAAGTATGAAATATTATCATTTTGAACATGTGGTGATTATTTTTGTAAGGATAGTTTATGTGGCATTACCAAGGGATTTCTATTATAGAATTTTAATATATTTTTTAATATACTCTGTAAAGCACTACAGAATATGTGTGAGCTTTATAAATAACTGGTAATAATGATATTATCTGTTTTTATTATAAAGTTTTTTTTGAACTGTTATGGGGAAATGTACTCCATAGGGCTGTGTATGAACTACGGAGACAAAAAAATATTTTTTTTGAATTTTGGTGATTATCTTTATATTGATAGTTTAGGTGGGATTGCCAAGGGAATTCTCTTATAGATTTATTATACATGTTGTAAAATTATCCTAATTAAATGGGCAGCACAGATGGTGTAGTGGTTAGCATTCCAGGCTCCCAGTGATGAGGTTTGATTCCCACCTTGGCCCAATAATCTCCCTGCATTTGTGTTTACTCCATGTGCTCTGATTTTCCCACACCCCTGGTTGATTAATTGGTTGCCAACAAACATGAATTGGCTCTGAAAAGCACTGCAAAATATGTGTGAACTATATAAATAACTGGAAATAATGATATTATCTATACTTATAATAATGTTTTAATGGTTTGTTTTTAGAAATTTACCCTTTAGCGCTGTGTATAAACTATCGTGACAGAAGATGGGTTTTTTTTCAGAATTTTTGTTTGTCTTGTTGTTCATTCCGGCATAACACAAAAACTACTGTAAAGTGATAGTGACAGGGGAGCACAAGGGCAAAAGCTCACTTGATCTTGATTTTCAGTATGATTTGCTGGTACCTAATTGCTCTCCACTTTATATCTCTCTGAGGTTTGCTATATCTCCCGTAAGTATGAAATATTATCATTTTGAACATGTGGTGATTATTTTTGTAAGGATAGTTTATGTGGCATTACCAAGGGATTTCTATTATAGATTTATTATACATGTTTTAAAATGCTTCTATTATAGTGGGCAGCACAGATGGTGTAGTGGTTAGTGTTCTTGCTTCCCAGCATTGAGTTTGTGGGTTCAATTCCCACCCATTATTTCCCTGTGTTTGTGTTTCCTCCATGTGCTCTGCTTTTCCCACACTCCTGTTTGATTAATTGGTTCCCAACAAACATGAATTGGCTCTGAAAAGTACTGCAAAATATGTGTGAACTATATAAATAATTGGAAATAATGATATTATCTGTACTTATAATAAAGTTTTAATGGTTTGTTTTTAGAAATTTGCCCTTTAGCGCTGTGTATAAACTATCGAGACAGAAAATGGTTTTTTTTTCAGAATTTTTGTTTGTCTGGTTGTTCATTCCGGCATTACACAAGAACTACTGTAAAGTGACAGTGACAGGGGAGCAGAAGGGCAAAAGCTCACTTGATCTTGATTTTCAGTATGATTTGCTGGTACCTAATCTCTCTCCACTTTATATCTCTCTGAGGTTTGCTATATCTCCCCTAAGTATGAAATATTATCATTTTGAACATGTGGTGATTATTTTTGTAAGGATGGTTTACGTGGCATTACCAAGGGATTTCTATTATAGAATTGTAATATATTTTTTAATATACTCTGTAAAGCACTACAGAATATGTGTGAGCTTTATAAATAACTGGTAATAATGATATTATCTGTTTTTATTATAAAGTTTTTTTTGAACTGTTATGGGGAAATGTACTCCATAGGGCTGTGTATGAACTACGGAGACAAAAAAATATTTTTTTTTAATTTTGGTGATTATCTTTATATGGATAGTTTAGGTGGGATTGCCAAGGGAATTCTATTATAGATTTATTATACATGTTGTAAAATTATCCTAATTAAATTGGCAGCACAGATGGTGTAGTGGTTAACGTTCCAGGCTCCCAGTGATGAGGTTTGATTCCCACCTTGGTCCAATAATCTCCCTGCATTTGTGTTTACTCCATGTGCTCTGATTTTCCCACACTCCTGGTTGATTAATTTGGTTGCCAACAAACATGAATTGGCTCTGAAAAGCACTGCAAAATATGTGTGAACTATATAAATAACTGGAAATAATGATATTATCTATACTTATAATAATGTTTTAATGGTTTGTTTTTAGAAATTTACCCTTTATCGCTGTGTATAAACTATCGTGACAGAAAATGTTTTTTTTTTCAGAATTTTTGTTTGTCTGGTTGTTCATTCCGGCATAACACAAAAACTACTGTAAAGTGATAGTGACAGGGGAGCACAAGGGCAAAAGTTCACTTGATCTTGATTTTCAGTATGATTTGCTGGTACCTAATCTCTCTCCACTTTATATCTCTCTGAGGTTTGCTATATCTCCCGTAAGTATGAAATATTATCATTTTGAACATGTGGTGATTATTTTTGTAAGGATAGTTTATGTGGCATTACCAAGGGATTTCTATTATAGATTTATTATACATGTTTTAAAATGCTTCTATTATAGTGGGCAGCACAGATGGTGTAGTGGTTAGTGTTCTTGCTTCCCAGCGTTGAGGTTGTGGGTTCAATTCCCACCCATAATTTCCCTGTGTTTGTGTTTCCTCCATGTACTTTGCTTTTCCCACACTCCTGTTTGATTAATTGGTTCCCAACAAACATGAATTGGCTCTGAAAAGTACTGCAAAATATGTGTGAACTATATAAATAATTGGAAATAATGATATTATCTGTACTTATAATAAAGTTTTAATGGTTTGTTTTTAGAAATTTACCCTTTAGCGCTGTGTATAAACTATCGAGACTGAAAATGTTTTTTTTTCAGAATTTTTGTTTCTCTGGTTGTTCATTCCTGCATTACACAAAAACTACTGTAAAGTGACAGTGACAGGGGAGCAGAAGGGCAAAAGCTCGCTTGATCTTGATTTTCAGTATGATTTGTTGGTACCTAATCTCTCTCCACTTTATATCTCTCTGAGGTTTGCTATATCTCCCGTAAGTATGAAATATTATCATTTTGAACATGTGGTGATTATTTTTGTAAGGATAGTTTATGTGGCATTACCAAGGGATTTCTATTATAGAATTTTAATATATTTTTTAATATACTCTGTAAAGCACTACAGAATATGTGTGAGCTTTATAAATAACTGGTAATAATGATATTATCTGTTTTTATTATAAAGTTTTTTTTTAACTGTTATGGGGAAATGTACTCCATAGGGCTGTGTATGAACTACGGAGACAAAAAAATACTTTTTTTGAATTTTGGTGATTATCTTTATATTGATAGTTTAGGTGGGATTGCCAAGGGAATTCTCTTATAGATTTATTATACATGTTGTAAAATTATCCTAATTAAATGGGCAGCACAGATGGTGTAGTGGTTAGCATTCCAGGCTCCCAGTGATGAGGTTTGATTCCCACCTTGGCCCAATAATCTCCCTGCATTTGTGTTTACTCCATGTGCTCTGATTTTCCCACACCCCTGGTTGATTAATTGGTTGCCAACAAACATGAATTGGCTCTGAAAAGCACTGCAAAATATGTGTGAACTAAATAATAACTGGAAATAATGATATTATCTATACTTATAATAATGTTTTAATGGTTTGTTTTTAGAAATTTACCCTTTAGCGCTGTGTATAAACTATCGTGACAGAAGATGGGTTTTTTTTCAGAATTTTTGTTTGTCTGGTTGTTCATTCCGGCATAACACAAAAACTACTGTAAAGTGATAGTGACAGGGGAGCACAAGGGCAAAAGTTCACTTGATCTTGATTTTCAGTATGATTTGCTGGTACCTAATCTCTCTCCACTTTATATCTCTCTGAGGTTTGCTATATCTCCCGTAAGTATGAAATATTATCATTTTGAACATGTGGTGATTATTTTTGTAAGGATAGTTTATGTGGCATTACCAAGGGATTTCTATTATAGATTTATTATACATGTTTTAAAATGCTCCTATTATAGTGGGCAGCACAGATGGTGTAGTGGTTAGTGTTCTTGCTTCCCAGCGTTGAGGTTGTGGGTTCAATTCCCACCCATAATTTCCCTGTGTTTGTGTTTCCTCCATGTACTCTGCTTTTCCCACACTCCTGTTTGATTAATTGGTTCCCAACAAACATGAATTGGCTCTGAAAAGTACTGCAAAATATGTGTGAACTATATAAATAATTGGAAATAATGATATTATCTGTACTTATAATAAAGTTTTAATGGTTTGTTTTTAGAAATTTACCCTTTAGTGCTGTGTATAAACTATCGTGACAGAAAATGTTTTTTTTTTCAGAATTTTTGTTTGTCTGGTTGTTCATTCCGCCATAACACAAAAACTACTGTAAAGTGATAGTGACAGGGGAGCACAAGGGCAAAAGTTCACTTGATCTTGATTTTCAGTATGATTTGCTGGTACCTAATCTATCTCCACTTTATATCTCTCTGAGGTTTGCTATATCTCCCGTAAGTATGAAATATTATCATTTTGAACATGTGGTGATTATTTTTGTAAGGATAGTTTATGTGGCATTACCAAGGGATTTCTATTATAGATTTATTATACATGTTTTAAAATGCTTCTATTATATGATATGATATTAGCTATACTTATAATAATGTTTTAATGGTTTGTTTTTAGATGGTGTAGTGGTTAGTGTTCTTGCTTCCCAGCGTTGAGGTTGTGGGTTCAATTCCCACCCATAATTTCCCTGTGTTTGTGTTTCCTCCATGTACTCTGCTTTTCCCACACTCCTGTTTGATTAATTGGTTCCCAACAAACATGAATTGGCTCTGAAAAGTACTACAAAATATGTGTGAACTATATAAATAATTGGAAATAATGATATTATCTGTACTTATAATAAAGTTTTAATGGTTTGTTTTTAGAAATTTACCCTTTAGCGCTGTGTATAAACTATCGAGACTGAAAATGTTTTTTTTTTCAGAATTTTTGTTTCTCTGGTTGTTCATTCCTGCATTACACAAAAACTACTGTAAAGTGACAGTGACAGGGGAGCAGAAGGGCAAAAGCTCGCTTGATCTTGATTTTCAGTATGATTTGTTGGTACCTAATCTCTCTCCACTTTATATCTCTCTGAGGTTTGCTATATCTCCCGTAAGTATGAAATATTATCATTTTGAACATGTGGTGATTATTTTTGTAAGGATAGTTTATGTGGCATTACCAAGGGATTTCTATTATAGAATTTTAATATATTTTTTAATATACTCTGTAAAGCACTACAGAATATGTGTGAGCTTTATAAATAACTGGTAATAATGATATTATCTGTTTTTATTATAAAGTTTTTTTTGAACTGTTATGGGGAAATGTACTCCATAGGGCTGTGTATGAACTACGGAGACAAAAAAATATTTTTTTTGAATTTTGGTGATTATCTTTATATTGATAGTTTAGGTGGGATTGCCAAGGGAATTCTCTTATAGATTTATTATACATGTTGTAAAATTATCCTAATTAAATGGGCAGCACAGATGGTGTAGTGGTTAGCATTCCAGGCTCCCAGTGATGAGGTTTGATTCCCACCTTGGCCCAATAATCTCCCTGCATTTGTGTTTACTCCATGTGCTCTGATTTTCCCACACCCCTGGTTGATTAATTGGTTGCCAACAAACATGAATTGGCTCTGAAAAGTACTGCAAAATATGTGTGAACTATATAAATAATTGGAAATAATGATATTATCTGTACTTATAATAAAGTTTTAATGGTTTGTTTTTAGAAATTTGCCCTTTAGCGCTGTGTATAAACTATCGAGACAGAAAATGGTTTTTTTTTCAGAATTTTTGTTTGTCTGGTTGTTCATTCCGGCATTACACAAGAACTACTGTAAAGTGACAGTGACAGGGGAGCAGAAGGGCAAAAGCTCACTTGATCTTGATTTTCAGTATGATTTGCTGGTACCTAATCTCTCTCCACTTTATATCTCTCTGAGGTTTGCTATATCTCCCCTAAGTATGAAATATTATCATTTTGAACATGTGGTGATTATTTTTGTAAGGATGGTTTACGTGGCATTACCAAGGGATTTCTATTATAGAATTGTAATATATTTTTTAATATACTCTGTAAAGCACTACAGAATATGTGTGAGCTTTATAAATAACTGGTAATAATGATATTATCTGTTTTTATTATAAAGTTTTTTTTGAACTGTTATGGGGAAATGTACTCCATAGGGCTGTGTATGAACTACGGAGACAAAAAAATATTTTTTTTGAATTTTGGTGATTATCTTTATATGGATAGTTTAGGTGGGATTGCCAAGGGAATTCTATTATAGATTTATTATACATGTTGTAAAATTATCCTAATTAAATTGGCAGCACAGATGGTGTAGTGGTTAACGTTCCAGGCTCCCAGTGATGAGGTTTGATTCCCACCTTGGTCCAATAATCTCCCTGCATTTGTGTTTACTCCATGTGCTCTGATTTTCCCACACTCCTGGTTGATTAATTTGGTTGCCAACAAACATGAATTGGCTCTGAAAAGCACTGCAAAATATGTGTGAACTATATAAATAACTGGAAATAATGATATTATCTATACTTATAATAATGTTTTAATGGTTTGTTTTTAGAAATTTACCCTTTAGCGCTGTGTATAAACTATCGTGACAGAAAATGTTTTTTTTTTCAGAATTTTTGTTTGTCTGGTTGTTCATTCCGGCATAACACAAAAACTACTGTAAAGTGATAGTGACAGGGGAGCACAAGGGCAAAAGTTCACTTGATCTTGATTTTCAGTATGATTTGCTGGTACCTAATCTCTCTCCACTTTATATCTCTCTGAGGTTTGCTATATCTCCCGTAAGTATGAAATATTATCATTTTGAACATGTGGTGATTATTTTTGTAAGGATAGTTTATGTGGCATTACCAAGGGATTTCTATTATAGATTTATTATACATGTTTTAAAATGCTTCTATTATAGTGGGCAGCACAGATGGTGTAGTGGTTAGTGTTCTTGCTTCCCAGCGTTGAGGTTGTGGGTTCAATTCCCACCCATAATTTCCCTGTGTTTGTGTTTCCTCCATGTACTCTGCTTTTCCCACACTCCTGTTTGATTAATTGGTTCCCAACAAACATGAATTGGCTCTGGAAAGTACTGCAAAATATGTGTGAACTATATAAATAATTGGAAATAATGATATTATCTGTACTTATAATAAAGTTTTAATGGTTTGTTTTTAGAAATTTACCCTTTAGCGCTGTGTATAAACTATCGAGACTGAAAATGTTTTTTTTTCAGAATTTTTGTTTCTCTGGTTGTTCATTCCTGCATTACACAAAAACTACTGTAAAGTGACAGTGACAGGGGAGCAGAAGGGCAAAAGCTCGCTTGATCTTGATTTTCAGTATGATTTGTTGGTACCTAATCTCTCTCCACTTTATATCTCTCTGAGGTTTGCTATATCTCCCGTAAGTATGAAATATTATCATTTTGAACATGTGGTGATTATTTTTGTAAGGATAGTTTATGTGGCATTACCAAGGGATTTCTATTATAGAATTTTAATATATTTTTTAATATACTCTGTAAAGCACTACAGAATATGTGTGAGCTTTATAAATAACTGGTAATAATGATATTATCTGTTTTTATTATAAAGTTTTTTTTGAACTGTTATGGGGAAATGTACTCCATAGGGCTGTGTATGAACTACGGAGACAAAAAAATACTTTTTTTGAATTTTGGTGATTATCTTTATATTGATAGTTTAGGTGGGATTGCCAAGGGAATTCTCTTATAGATTTATTATACATGTTGTAAAATTATCCTAATTAAATGGGCAGCACAGATGGTGTAGTGGTTAGCATTCCAGGCTCCCAGTGATGAGGTTTGATTCCCACCTTGGCCCAATAATCTCCCTGCATTTGTGTTTACTCCATGTGCTCTGATTTTCCCACACCCCTGGTTGATTAATTGGTTGCCAACAAACATGAATTGGCTCTGAAAAGCACTGCAAAATATGTGTGAACTAAATAAATAACTGGAAATAATGATATTATCTATACTTATAATAATGTTTTAATGGTTTGTTTTTAGAAATTTACCCTTTAGCGCTGTGTATAAACTATCGTGACAGAAGATGGGTTTTTTTTCAGAATTTTTGTTTGTCTTGTTGTTCATTCCGGCATAACACAAAAACTACTGTAAAGTGATAGTGACAGGGGAGCACAAGGGCAAAAGCTCACTTGATCTTGATTTTCAGTATGATTTGCTGGTACCTAATCTCTCTCCACTTTATATCTCTCTGAGGTTTGCTATATCTCCCGTAAGTATGAAATATTATCATTTTGAACATGTGGTGATTATTTTTGTAAGGATAGTTTATGTGGCATTACCAAGGGATTTCTATTATAGATTTATTATACATGTTTTAAAATGCTTCTATTATAGTGGGCAGCACAGATGGTGTAGTGGTTAGTGTTCTTGCTTCCCAGCGTTGAGGTTGTGGGTTCAATTCCCACCCATAATTTCCCTGTGTTTGTGTTTCCTCCATGTACTCTGCTTTTCCCACACTCCTGTTTGATTAATTGGTTCCCAACAAACATGAATTGGCTCTGAAAAGTACTGCAAAATATGTGTGAACTATATAAATAATTGGAAATAATGATATTATCTGTACTTATAATAAAGTTTTAATGGTTTGTTTTTAGAAATTTACCCTTTAGTGCTGTGTATAAACTATCATGACAGAAAATGTTTTTTTTTTCAGAATTTTTGTTTGTCTGGTTGTTCATTCCGCCATAACACAAAAACTACTGTAAAGTGATAGTGACAGGGGAGCACAAGGGCAAAAGTTCACTTGATCTTGATTTTCAGTATGATTTGCTGGTACCTAATCTATCTCCACTTTATATCTCTCTGAGGTTTGCTATATCTCCCGTAAGTATGAAATATTATCATTTTGAACATGTGGTGATTATTTTTGTAAGGATAGTTTATGTGGCATTACCAAGGGATTTCTATTATAGATTTATTATACATGTTTTAAAATGCTTCTATTATATGATATGATATTAGCTATACTTATAATAATGTTTTAATGGTTTGTTTTTAGATGCTGTAGTGGTTAGTGTTCTTGCTTCCCAGCGTTGAGGTTGTGGGTTCAATTCCCACCCATAATTTCCCTGTGTTTGTGTTTCCTCCATGTACTCTGCTTTTCCCACACTCCTGTTTGATTAATTGGTTCCCAACAAACATGAATTGGCTCTGAAAAGTACTACAAAATATGTGTGAACTATATAAATAATTGGAAATAATGATATTATCTGTACTTATAATAAAGTTTTAATGGTTTGTTTTTAGAAATTTACCCTTTAGCGCTGTGTATAAACTATCGAGACTGAAAATGTTTTTTTTTTCAGAATTTTTGTTTCTCTGGTTGTTCATTCCTGCATTACACAAAAACTACTGTAAAGTGACAGTGACAGGGGAGCAGAAGGGCAAAAGCTCGCTTGATCTTGATTTTCAGTATGATTTGTTGGTACCTAATCTCTCTCCACTTTATATCTCTCTGAGGTTTGCTATATCTCCCGTAAGTATGAAATATTATCATTTTGAACATGTGGTGATTATTTTTGTAAGGATAGTTTATGTGGCATTACCAAGGGATTTCTATTATAGAATTTTAATATATTTTTTAATATACTCTGTAAAGCACTACAGAATATGTGTGAGCTTTATAAATAACTGGTAATAATGATATTATCTGTTTTTATTATAAAGTTTTTTTTGAACTGTTATGGGGAAATGTACTCCATAGGGCTGTGTATGAACTACGGAGACAAAAAAATATTTTTTTTGAATTTTGGTGATTATCTTTATATTGATAGTTTAGGTGGGATTGCCAAGGGAATTCTCTTATAGATTTATTATACATGTTGTAAAATTATCCTAATTAAATGGGCAGCACAGATGGTGTAGTGGTTAGCATTCCAGGCTCCCAGTGATGAGGTTTGATTCCCACCTTGGCCCAATAATCTCCCTGCATTTGTGTTTACTCCATGTGCTCTGATTTTCCCACACCCCTGGTTGATTAATTGGTTGCCAACAAACATGAATTGGCTCTGAAAAGCACTGCAAAATATGTGTGAACTATATAAATAACTGGAAATAATGATATTATCTATACTTATAATAATGTTTTAATGGTTTGTTTTTAGAAATTTACCCTTTAGCGCTGTGTATAAACTATCGTGACAGAAGATGGGTTTTTTTTCAGAATTTTTGTTTGTCTTGTTGTTCATTCCGGCATAACACAAAAACTACTGTAAAGTGATAGTGACAGGGGAGCACAAGGGCAAAAGCTCACTTGATCTTGATTTTCAGTATGATTTGCTGGTACCTAATTGCTCTCCACTTTATATCTCTCTGAGGTTTGCTATATCTCCCGTAAGTATGAAATATTATCATTTTGAACATGTGGTGATTATTTTTGTAAGGATAGTTTATGTGGCATTACCAAGGGATTTCTATTATAGATTTATTATACATGTTTTAAAATGCTTCTATTATAGTGGGCAGCACAGATGGTGTAGTGGTTAGTGTTCTTGCTTCCCAGCGTTGAGTTTGTGGGTTCAATTCCCACCCATTATTTCCCTGTGTTTGTGTTTCCTCCATGTGCTCTGCTTTTCCCACACTCCTGTTTGATTAATTGGTTCCCAACAAACATGAATTGGCTCTGAAAAGTACTGCAAAATATGTGTGAACTATATAAATAATTGGAAATAATGATATTATCTGTACTTATAATAAAGTTTTAATGGTTTGTTTTTAGAAATTTGCCCTTTAGCGCTGTGTATAAACTATCGAGACAGAAAATGGTTTTTTTTTCAGAATTTTTGTTTGTCTGGTTGTTCATTCCGGCATTACACAAGAACTACTGTAAAGTGACAGTGACAGGGGAGCAGAAGGGCAAAAGCTCACTTGATCTTGATTTTCAGTATGATTTGCTGGTACCTAATCTCTCTCCACTTTATATCTCTCTGAGGTTTGCTATATCTCCCCTAAGTATGAAATATTATCATTTTGAACATGTGGTGATTATTTTTGTAAGGATGGTTTACGTGGCATTACCAAGGGATTTCTATTATAGAATTGTAATATATTTTTTAATATACTCTGTAAAGCACTACAGAATATGTGTGAACTTTATAAATAACTGGTAATAATGATATTATCTGTTTTTATTATAAAGTTTTTTTTGAACTGTTATGGGGAAATGTACTCCATAGGGCTGTGTATGAACTACGGAGACAAAAAAATATTTTTTTTTAATTTTGGTGATTATCTTTATATGGATAGTTTAGGTGGGATTGCCAAGGGAATTCTATTATAAATTTATTATACATGTTGTAAAATTATCCTAATTAAATTGGCAGCACAGATGGTGTAGTGGTTAACGTTCCAGGCTCCCAGTGATGAGGTTTGATTCCCACCTTGGTCCAATAATCTCCCTGCATTTGTGTTTACTCCATGTGCTCTGATTTTCCCACACTCCTGGTTGATTAATTTGGTTGCCAACAAACATGAATTGGCTCTGAAAAGCACTGCAAAATATGTGTGAACTATATAAATAACTGGAAATAATGATATTATCTATACTTATAATAATGTTTTAATGGTTTGTTTTTAGAAATTTACCCTTTAGCGCTGTGTATAAACTATCGTGACAGAAAATGTTTTTTTTTTCAGAATTTTTGTTTGTCTGGTTGTTCATTCCGGCATAACACAAAAACTACTGTAAAGTGATAGTGACAGGGGAGCACAAGGGCAAAAGTTCACTTGATCTTGATTTTCAGTATGATTTGCTGGTACCTAATCTCTCTCCACTTTATATCTCTCTGAGGTTTGCTATATCTCCCGTAAGTATGAAATATTATCATTTTGAACATGTGGTGATTATTTTTGTAAGGATAGTTTATGTGGCATTACCAAGGGATTTCTATTATAGATTTATTATACATGTTTTAAAATGCTTCTATTATAGTGGGCAGCACAGATGGTGTAGTGGTTAGTGTTCTTGCTTCCCAGCGTTGAGGTTGTGGGTTCAATTCCCACCCATAATTTCCCTGTGTTTGTGTTTCCTCCATGTACTCTGCTTTTCCCACACTCCTGTTTGATTAATTGGTTCCCAACAAACATGAATTGGCTCTGAAAAGTACTGCAAAATATGTGTGAACTATATAAATAATTGGAAATAATGATATTATCTGTACTTATAATAAAGTTTTAATGGTTTGTTTTTAGAAATTTACCCTTTAGCGCTGTGTATAAACTATCGAGACTGAAAATGTTTTTTTTTCAGAATTTTTGTTTCTCTGGTTGTTCATTCCTGCATTACACAAAAACTACTGTAAAGTGACAGTGACAGGGGAGCAGAAGGGCAAAAGCTCGCTTGATCTTGATTTTCAGTATGATTTGTTGGTACCTAATCTCTCTCCACTTTATATCTCTCTGAGGTTTGCTATATCTCCCGTAAGTATGAAATATTATCATTTTGAACATGTGGTGATTATTTTTGTAAGGATAGTTTATGTGGCATTACCAAGGGATTTCTATTATAGAATTTTAATATATTTTTTAATATACTCTGTAAAGCACTACAGAATATGTGTGAGCTTTATAAATAACTGGTAATAATGATATTATCTGTTTTTATTATAAAGTTTTAATGGTTTGTTTTTTAGAAATTTACCCTTTAGCGCTGTGTATAAACTATCGAGACTGAAAATGTTTTTTTTTCAGAAATTTTGTTTCTCTGGTTGTTCATTCCTGCATTACACAAAAACTACTGTAAAGTGACAGTGACAGGGGAGCAGAAGGGCAAAAGCTCGCTTGATCTTGATTTTCAGTATGATTTGTTGGTACCTAATCTCTCTCCACTTTATATCTCTCTGAGGTTTGCTATATCTCCCGTAAGTATGAAATATTATCATTTTGAACATGTGGTGATTATTTTTGTAAGGATAGTTTATGTGGCATTACCAAGGGATTTCTATTATAGAATTTTAATATATTTTTTAATATACTCTGTAAAGCACTACAGAATATGTGTGAGCTTTATAAATAACTGGTAATAATGATATTATCTGTTTTTATTATAAAGTTTTTTTTGAACTGTTATGGGGAAATGTACTCCATAGGGCTGTGTATGAACTACGGAGACAAAAAAATATTTTTTTTGAATTTTGGTGATTATCTTTATATGGATAGTTTAGGTGGGATTGCCAAGGGAATTCTATTATAGATTTATTATACATGTTGTAAAATTATCCTAATTGAATTGGCAGCACAGATGGTGTAGTGGTTAGCGTTCCAGGCTCCCAGTGATGAGGTTTGATTCCCACCTTGGCCCAATAATCTCCCTGCATTTGTGTTTACTCCATGTGCTCTGATTTTCCCACACTCCTGGTTGATTAATTGGTTGCCAACAAACATGAATTGGCTCTGAAAAGCACTGCAAAATATGTGTGAACTATATAAATAACTGGAAATAATGATATTATCTGTACTTGTAATAAAGTTTTAATGGTTAGTTTTTAGAAATTTACCCTTTAGTGTAGTGGTTAGTGTTCTTGCTTCCCAGCGTTGAGGTTGTGGGTTCAATTCCCACCCGTAATTTCCCTGTGTTTGTGTTTCCTCCATGTATTCTGCTTTTCCCTCACTCCTGTTTGATTAATTGGTTCCCAACAAACATGAATTGGCTCTGAAAAGTACTGCAAAATATGTGTGAACTATATAAATAACTGGAAATAATGATATTATCTATACTTATAATAAAGTTTTAATGGTTTGTTTTTAGAAATTTACCCTTTAGCGCTGTGTATAAACTATCGTGACAGAAGATGGGTTTTTTTTCAGAATTTTTGTTTGTCTTGTTGTTCATTCCGGCATAACACAAAAACTACTGTAAAGTGATAGTGACAGGGGAGCACAAGGGCAAAAGTTCACTTGATCTTGATTTTCAGTATGATTTGCTGGTACCTAATCTCTCTCCACTTTATATCTCTCTGAGGTTTGCTATATCTCCCGTAAGAATGAAATATTATAATTTTGAACATGTGGTGATTATTTTTGTAAGGATAGTTTATGTGGCATTACCAAGGGATTTCTATTGTAGATTTATTATACATGTTGTAAAATGCTCTTAATATAGTGGGCAGCACAGATGGTGTAGTGGTTAGTGTTCTTGCTTCCCAGCGTTGAGTTTGTGGGTTCAATTCCCACCCATTATTTCCCTGTGTTTGTGTTTCCTCCATGTGCTCTGCTTTTCCCACACTCCTGTTTGATTAATTGGTTCCCAACAAACATGAATTGGCTCTGAAAAGTACTGCAAAATATGTGTGAACTATATAAATAATTGGAAATAATGATATTATCTGTACTTATAATAAAGTTTTAATGGTTTGTTTTTAGAAATTTGCCCTTTAGCGCTGTGTATAAACTATCGAGACAGAAAATGGTTTTTTTTTCAGAATTTTTGTTTGTCTGGTTGTTCATTCCGGCATTACACAAAAACTACTGTAAAGTGACAGTGACAGGGGAGCAGAAGGGCAAAAGCTCACTTGATCTTGATTTTCAGTATGATTTGCTGGTACCTAATCTCTCTCCACTTTATATCTCTCTGAGGTTTGCTATATCTCCCCTAAGTATGAAATATTATCATTTTGAACATGTGGTGATTATTTTTGTAAGGATAGTTTATGTGGCATTACCAAGGGATTTCTATTATAGAATTTTAATATATTTTTTAATATACTCTGTAAAGCACTACAGAATATGTGTGAGCTTT
Organism: Taudactylus pleione; assembly: GCA_031769625.1. Taxonomy (NCBI): domain Eukaryota; kingdom Metazoa; phylum Chordata; class Amphibia; order Anura; family Myobatrachidae; genus Taudactylus; species Taudactylus pleione. The sequence continues at coordinate 3,037,455 of JAUIMM010000461.1, read as the reverse complement.
ATAAATAACTGGTAATAATGATATTATCTGTTTTTATTATAAAGTTTTTTTTGAACTGTTATGGGGAAATGTACTCCATAGGGCTGTGTATGAACTACGGAGACAAAAAAATACTTTTTTTGAATTTTGGTGATTATCTTTATATTGATAGTTTAGGTGGGATTGCCAAGGGAATTCTCTTATAGATTTATTATACATGTTGTAAAATTATCCTAATTAAATGGGCAGCACAGATGGTGTAGTGGTTAGCATTCCAGGCTCCCAGTGATGAGGTTTGATTCCCACCTTGGCCCAATAATCTCCCTGCATTTGTGTTTACTCCATGTGCTCTGATTTTCCCACACCCCTGGTTGATTAATTGGTTGCCAACAAACATGAATTGGCTCTGAAAAGCACTGCAAAATATGTGTGAACTAAATAAATAACTGGAAATAATGATATTATCTATACTTATAATAATGTTTTAATGGTTTGTTTTTAGAAATTTACCCTTTAGCGCTGTGTATAAACTATCGTGACAGAAGATGGGTTTTTTTTCAGAATTTTTGTTTGTCTTGTTGTTCATTCCGGCATAACACAAAAACTACTGTAAAGTGATAGTGACAGGGGAGCACAAGGGCAAAAGCTCACTTGATCTTGATTTTCAGTATGATTTGCTGGTACCTAATCTCTCTCCACTTTATATCTCTCTGAGGTTTGCTATATCTCCCGTAAGTATGAAATATTATCATTTTGAACATGTGGTGATTATTTTTGTAAGGATAGTTTATGTGGCATTACCAAGGGATTTCTATTATAGATTTATTATACATGTTTTAAAATGCTTCTATTATAGTGGGCAGCACAGATGGTGTAGTGGTTAGTGTTCTTGCTTCCCACCGTTGAGGTTGTGGGTTCAATTCCCACCCATAATTTCCCTGTGTTTGTGTTTCCTCCATGTACTCTGCTTTTCCCACACTCCTGTTTGATTAATTGGTTCCCAACAAACATGAATTGGCTCTGAAAAGTACTGCAAAATATGTGTGAACTATATAAATAATTGGAAATAATGATATTATCTGTACTTATAATAAAGTTTTAATGGTTTGTTTTTAGAAATTTACCCTTTAGTGCTGTGTATAAACTATCGTGACAGAAAATGTTTTTTTTTTCAGAATTTTTGTTTGTCTGGTTGTTCATTCCGCCATAACACAAAAACTACTGTAAAGTGATAGTGACAGGGGAGCACAAGGGCAAAAGTTCACTTGATCTTGATTTTCAGTATGATTTGCTGGTACCTAATCTATCTCCACTTTATATCTCTCTGAGGTTTGCTATATCTCCCGTAAGTATGAAATATTATCATTTTGAACATGTGGTGATTATTTTTGTAAGGATAGTTTATGTGGCATTACCAAGGGATTTCTATTATAGATTTATTATACATGTTTTAAAATGCTTCTATTATATGATATGATATTAGCTATACTTATAATAATGTTTTAATGGTTTGTTTTTAGATGCTGTAGTGGTTAGTGTTCTTGCTTCCCAGCGTTGAGGTTGTGGGTTCAATTCCCACCCATAATTTCCCTGTGTTTGTGTTTCCTCCATGTACTCTGCTTTTCCCACACTCCTGTTTGATTAATTGGTTCCCAACAAACATGAATTGGCTCTGAAAAGTACTACAAAATATGTGTGAACTATATAAATAATTGGAAATAATGATATTATCTGTACTTATAATAAAGTTTTAATGGTTTGTTTTTAGAAATTTACCCTTTAGCGCTGTGTATAAACTATCGAGACTGAAAATGTTTTTTTTTTCAGAATTTTTGTTTCTCTGGTTGTTCATTCCTGCATTACACAAAAACTACTGTAAAGTGACAGTGACAGGGGAGCAGAAGGGCAAAAGCTCGCTTGATCTTGATTTTCAGTATGATTTGTTGGTTCCTAATCTCTCTCCACTTTATATCTCTCTGAGGTTTGCTATATCTCCCGTAAGTATGAAATATTATCATTTTGAACATGTGGTGATTATTTTTGTAAGGATAGTTTATGTGGCATTACCAAGGGATTTCTATTATAGAATTTTAATATATTTTTTAATATACTCTGTAAAGCACTACAGAATATGTGTGAGCTTTATAAATAACTGGTAATAATGATATTATCTGTTTTTATTATAAAGTTTTTTTTGAACTGTTATGGGGAAATGTACTCCATAGGGCTGTGTATGAACTACGGAGACAAAAAAATATTTTTTTTGAATTTTGGTGATTATCTTTATATTGATAGTTTAGGTGGGATTGCCAAGGGAATTCTCTTATAGATTTATTATACATGTTGTAAAATTATCCTAATTAAATGGGCAGCACAGATGGTGTAGTGGTTAGCATTCCAGGCTCCCAGTGATGAGGTTTGATTCCCACCTTGGCCCAATAATCTCCCTGCATTTGTGTTTACTCCATGTGCTCTGATTTTCCCACACCCCTGGTTGATTAATTGGTTGCCAACAAACATGAATTGGCTCTGAAAAGCACTGCAAAATATGTGTGAACTATATAAATAACTGGAAATAATGATATTATCTATACTTATAATAATGTTTTAATGGTTTGTTTTTAGAAATTTACCCTTTAGCGCTGTGTATAAACTATCGTGACAGAAGATGGGTTTTTTTTCAGAATTTTTGTTTGTCTTGTTGTTCATTCCGGCATAACACAAAAACTACTGTAAAGTGATAGTGACAGGGGAGCACAAGGGCAAAAGCTCACTTGATCTTGATTTTCAGTATGATTTGCTGGTACCTAATTGCTCTCCACTTTATATCTCTCTGAGGTTTGCTATATCTCCCGTAAGTATGAAATATTATCATTTTGAACATGTGGTGATTATTTTTGTAAGGATAGTTTATGTGGCATTACCAAGGGATTTCTATTATAGATTTATTATACATGTTTTAAAATGCTTCTATTATAGTGGGCAGCACAGATGGTGTAGTGGTTAGTGTTCTTGCTTCCCAGCGTTGAGTTTGTGGGTTCAATTCCCACCCATTATTTCCCTGTGTTTGTGTTTCCTCCATGTGCTCTGCTTTTCCCACACTCCTGTTTGATTAATTGGTTCCCAACAAACATGAATTGGCTCTGAAAAGTACTGCAAAATATGTGTGAACTATATAAATAATTGGAAATAATGATATTATCTGTACTTATAATAAAGTTTTAATGGTTTGTTTTTAGAAATTTGCCCTTTAGCGCTGTGTATAAACTATCGAGACAGAAAATGGTTTTTTTTTCAGAATTTTTGTTTGTCTGGTTGTTCATTCCGGCATTACACAAGAACTACTGTAAAGTGACAGTGACAGGGGAGCAGAAGGGCAAAAGCTCACTTGATCTTGATTTTCAGTATGATTTGCTGGTACCTAATCTCTCTCCACTTTATATCTCTCTGAGGTTTGCTATATCTCCCCTAAGTATGAAATATTATCATTTTGAACATGTGGTGATTATTTTTGTAAGGATGGTTTACGTGGCATTACCAAGGGATTTCTATTATAGAATTGTAATATATTTTTTAATATACTCTGTAAAGCACTACAGAATATGTGTGAACTTTATAAATAACTGGTAATAATGATATTATCTGTTTTTATTATAAAGTTTTTTTTGAACTGTTATGGGGAAATGTACTCCATAGGGCTGTGTATGAACTACGGAGACAAAAAAATATTTTTTTTTAATTTTGGTGATTATCTTTATATGGATAGTTTAGGTGGGATTGCCAAGGGAATTCTATTATAAATTTATTATACATGTTGTAAAATTATCCTAATTAAATTGGCAGCACAGATGGTGTAGTGGTTAACGTTCCAGGCTCCCAGTGATGAGGTTTGATTCCCACCTTGGTCCAATAATCTCCCTGCATTTGTGTTTACTCCATGTGCTCTGATTTTCCCACACTCCTGGTTGATTAATTTGGTTGCCAACAAACATGAATTGGCTCTGAAAAGCACTGCAAAATATGTGTGAACTATATAAATAACTGGAAATAATGATATTATCTATACTTATAATAATGTTTTAATGGTTTGTTTTTAGAAATTTACCCTTTAGCGCTGTGTATAAACTATCGTGACAGAAAATGTTTTTTTTTTCAGAATTTTTGTTTGTCTGGTTGTTCATTCCGGCATAACACAAAAACTACTGTAAAGTGATAGTGACAGGGGAGCACAAGGGCAAAAGTTCACTTGATCTTGATTTTCAGTATGATTTGCTGGTACCTAATCTCTCTCCACTTTATATCTCTCTGAGGTTTGCTATATCTCCCGTAAGTATGAAATATTATCATTTTGAACATGTGGTGATTATTTTTGTAAGGATAGTTTATGTGGCATTACCAAGGGATTTCTATTATAGATTTATTATACATGTTTTAAAATGCTTCTATTATAGTGGGCAGCACAGATGGTGTAGTGGTTAGTGTTCTTGCTTCCCAGCGTTGAGGTTGTGGGTTCAATTCCCACCCATAATTTCCCTGTGTTTGTGTTTCCTCCATGTACTCTGCTTTTCCCACACTCCTGTTTGATTAATTGGTTCCCAACAAACATGAATTGGCTCTGAAAAGTACTGCAAAATATGTGTGAACTATATAAATAATTGGAAATAATGATATTATCTGTACTTATAATAAAGTTTTAATGGTTTGTTTTTAGAAATTTACCCTTTAGCGCTGTGTATAAACTATCGAGACTGAAAATGTTTTTTTTTCAGAATTTTTGTTTCTCTGGTTGTTCATTCCTGCATTACACAAAAACTACTGTAAAGTGACAGTGACAGGGGAGCAGAAGGGCAAAAGCTCGCTTGATCTTGATTTTCAGTATGATTTGTTGGTACCTAATCTCTCTCCACTTTATATCTCTCTGAGGTTTGCTATATCTCCCGTAAGTATGAAATATTATCATTTTGAACATGTGGTGATTATTTTTGTAAGGATAGTTTATGTGGCATTACCAAGGGATTTCTATTATAGAATTTTAATATATTTTTTAATATACTCTGTAAAGCACTACAGAATATGTGTGAGCTTTATAAATAACTGGTAATAATGATATTATCTGTTTTTATTATAAAGTTTTAATGGTTTGTTTTTAGAAATTTACCCTTTAGCGCTGTGTATAAACTATCGAGACTGAAAATGTTTTTTTTTCAGAAATTTTGTTTCTCTGGTTGTTCATTCCTGCATTACACAAAAACTACTGTAAAGTGACAGTGACAGGGGAGCAGAAGGGCAAAAGCTCGCTTGATCTTGATTTTCAGTATGATTTGTTGGTACCTAATCTCTCTCCACTTTATATCTCTCTGAGGTTTGCTATATCTCCCGTAAGTATGAAATATTATCATTTTGAACATGTGGTGATTATTTTTGTAAGGATAGTTTATGTGGCATTACCAAGGGATTTCTATTATAGAATTTTAATATATTTTTTAATATACTCTGTAAAGCACTACAGAATATGTGTGAGCTTTATAAATAACTGGTAATAATGATATTATCTGTTTTTATTATAAAGTTTTTTTTGAACTGTTATGGGGAAATGTACTCCATAGGGCTGTGTATGAACTACGGAGACAAAAAAATATTTTTTTTGAATTTTGGTGATTATCTTTATATGGATAGTTTAGGTGGGATTGCCAAGGGAATTCTATTATAGATTTATTATACATGTTGTAAAATTATCCTAATTGAATTGGCAGCACAGATGGTGTAGTGGTTAGCGTTCCAGGCTCCCAGTGATGAGGTTTGATTCCCACCTTGGCCCAATAATCTCCCTGCATTTGTGTTTACTCCATGTGCTCTGATTTTCCCACACTCCTGGTTGATTAATTGGTTGCCAACAAACATGAATTGGCTCTGAAAAGCACTGCAAAATATGTGTGAACTATATAAATAACTGGAAATAATGATATTATCTGTACTTATAATAAAGTTTTAATGGTTCGTTTTTAGAAATTTACCCTTTAGTGTAGTGGTTAGTGTTCTTGCTTCCCAGCGTTGAGGTTGTGGGTTCAATTCCCACCCGTAATTTCCCTGTGTTTGTGTTTCCTCCATGTATTCTGCTTTTCCCTCACTCCTGTTTGATTAATTGGTTCCCAACAAACATGAATTGGCTCTGAAAAGTACTGCAAAATATGTGTGAACTATATAAATAACTGGAAATAATGATATTATCTATACTTATAATAAAGTTTTAATGGTTTGTTTTTAGAAATTTACCCTTTAGCGCTGTGTATAAACTATCGTGACAGAAGATGGGTTTTTTTTCAGAATTTTTGTTTGTCTTGTTGTTCATTCCGGCATAACACAAAAACTACTGTAAAGTGATAGTGACAGGGGAGCACAAGGGCAAAAGTTCACTTGATCTTGATTTTCAGTATGATTTGCTGGTACCTAATCTCTCTCCACTTTATATCTCTCTGAGGTTTGCTATATCTCCCGTAAGAATGAAATATTATCATTTTGAACATGTGGTGATTATTTTTGTAAGGATAGTTTATGTGGCATTACCAAGGGATTTCTATTGTAGATTTATTATACATGTTGTAAAATGCTCCTAATATAGTGGGCAGCACAGATGGTGTAGTGGTTAGTGTTCTTGCTTCCCAGCGTTGAGTTTGTGGGTTCAATTCCCACCCATTATTTCCCTGTGTTTGTGTTTCCTCCATGTGCTCTGCTTTTCCCACACTCCTGTTTGATTAATTGGTTCCCAACAAACATGAATTGGCTCTGAAAAGTACTGCAAAATATGTGTGAACTATATAAATAATTGGAAATAATGATATTATCTGTACTTATAATAAAGTTTTAATGGTTTGTTTTTAGAAATTTGCCCTTTAGCGCTGTGTATAAACTATCGAGACAGAAAATGGTTTTTTTTTCAGAATTTTTGTTTGTCTGGTTGTTCATTCCGGCATTACACAAAAACTACTGTAAAGTGACAGTGACAGGGGAGCAGAAGGGCAAAAGCTCACTTGATCTTGATTTTCAGTATGATTTGCTGGTACCTAATCTCTCTCCACTTTATATCTCTCTGAGGTTTGCTATATCTCCCCTAAGTATGAAATATTATCATTTTGAACATGTGGTGATTATTTTTGTAAGGATGGTTTACGTGGCATTACCAATGGATTTCTATTATAGAATTTTAATATATTTTTTAATATACTCTGTAAAGCACTACAGAATATGTGTGAGCTTTATTAATAACTGGTAATAATGATATTATCTGTTTTTATTATAAAGTTTTTTTTGAACTGTTATGGGGAAATGTACTCCATAGGGCTGTGTATGAACTACGGAGACAAAAAAATATTTTTTTTTAATTTTGGTGATTATCTTTATATGGATAGTTTAGGTGGGATTGCCAAGGGAATTCTATTATAGATTTATTATACATGTTGTAAAATTATCCTACTTAAATTGGCAGCACAGATGGTGTAGTGGTTAGCGTTCCAGGCTCCCAGTGATGAGGTTTGATTCCCACCTTGGCCCAATAATCTCCCTGCATTTGTGTTTACTCCATGTGCTCTGATTTTCCCACACTCCTGGTTGATTAATTGGTTGCCAACAAACATGAATTGGCTCTGAAAAGCACTGCAAAATATGTGTGAACTATATAAATAACTGGAAATAATGATATTATCTATACTTATAATAATGTTTTAATGGTTTGTTTTTAGAAATTTACCCTTTAGCGCTGTGTATAAACTATCGAGACAGAAAATGGTTTTTTTTTCAGAATTTTTGTTTGTCTGGTTGTTCATTCCGGCATTACACAAAAACTACTGTAAAGTGACAGTGACAGGGGAGCAGAAGGGCAAAAGCTCACTTGATCTTGATTTTCAGTATGATTTGCTGGTACCTAATCTCTCTCCACTTTATATCTCTCTGAGGTTTGCTATATCTCCCCTAAGTATGAAATATTATCATTTTGAACATGTGGTGATTATTTTTGTAAGGATGGTTTACGTGGCATTACCAAGGGATTTCTATTATAGAATTTTAATATATTTTTTAATATACTCTGTAAAGCACTACAGAATATGTGTGAGCTTTATAAATAACTGGTAATAATGACATTATCTGTTTTTATTATAAAGTTTTTTTTGAACTGTTATGGGGAAATGTACTCCATAGGGCTGTGTATGAACTACGGAGACAAAAAAATATTTTTTTTTAATTTTGGTGATTATCTTTATATGGATAGTTTAGGTGGGATTGCCAAGGGAATTCTATTATAGATTTATTATACATGTTGTAAAATTATCCTAATTAAACTGGCAGCACAGATGGTGTAGTGGTTAGCGTTCCAGGCTCCCAGTGATGAGGTTTGATTCCCACCTTGGCCCAATAATCTCCCTGCATTTGTGTTTACTCCATGTGCTCTGATTTTCCCACACTCCTGGTTGATTAATTGGTTGCCAACAAACATGAATTGGCTCTGAAAAGCACTGCAAAATATGTGTGAACTATATAAATAACTGGAAATAATGATATTATCTATACTTATAATAATGTTTTAATGGTTTGTTTTTAGAAATTTACCCTTTAGCGCTGTGTATAAACTATCGTGACAGAAAATGTTTTTTTTTTCAGAATTTTTGTTTGTCTGGTTGTTCATTCCGGCATAACACAAAAACTACTGTAAAGTGATAGTGACAGGGGAGCACAAGGGCAAAAGTTCACTTGATCTTGATTTTCAGTATGATTTGCTGGTACCTAATCTCTCTCCACTTTATATCTCTCTGAGGTTTGCTATATCTCCCGTAAGTATGAAATATTATCATTTTGAACATGTGGTGATTATTTTTGTAAGGATAGTTTATGTGGCATTACCAAGGGATTTCTATTATAGAATTTTAATATATTTTTTAATATACTCTGTAAAGCACTACAGAATATGTGTGAGCTTTATAAATAACTGGTAATAATGATATTATCTGTTTTTATTATAAAGTTTTAATGGTTTGTTTTTAGAAATTTACCCTTTAGCGCTGTGTATAAACTATCGAGACTGAAAATGTTTTTTTTTCAGAAATTTTGTTTCTCTGGTTGTTCATTCCTGCATTACACAAAAACTACTGTAAAGTGACAGTGACAGGGGAGCAGAAGGGCAAAAGCTCGCTTGATCTTGATTTTCAGTATGATTTGTTGGTACCTAATCTCTCTCCACTTTATATCTCTCTGAGGTTTGCTATATCTCCCGTAAGTATGAAATATTATCATTTTGAACATGTGGTGATTATTTTTGTAAGGATAGTTTATGTGGCATTACCAAGGGATTTCTATTATAGAATTTTAATATATTTTTTAATATACTCTGTAAAGCACTACAGAATATGTGTGAGCTTTATAAATAACTGGTAATAATGATATTATCTGTTTTTATTATAAAGTTTTTTTTGAACTGTTATGGGGAAATGTACTCCATAGGGCTGTGTATGAACTACGGAGACAAAAAAATATTTTTTTTGAATTTTGGTGATTATCTTTATATGGATAGTTTAGCTGGGATTGCCAAGGGAATTCTATTATAGATTTATTATACATGTTGTAAAATTATCCTAATTGAATTGGCAGCACAGATGGTGTAGTGGTTAGCGTTCCAGGCTCCCAGTGATGAGGTTTGATTCCCACCTTGGCCCAATAATCTCCCTGCATTTGTGTTTACTCCATGTGCTCTGATTTTCCCACACTCCTGGTTGATTAATTGGTTGCCAACAAACATGAATTGGCTCTGAAAAGCACTGCAAAATATGTGTGAACTATATAAATAACTGGAAATAATGATATTATCTGTACTTATAATAAAGTTTTAATGGTTCGTTTTTAGAAATTTACCCTTTAGTGTAGTGGTTAGTGTTCTTGCTTCCCAGCGTTGAGGTTGTGGGTTCAATTCCCACCCGTAATTTCCCTGTGTTTGTGTTTCCTCCATGTATTCTGCTTTTCCCTCACTCCTGTTTGATTAATTGGTTCCCAACAAACATGAATTGGCTCTGAAAAGTACTGCAAAATATGTGTGAACTATATAAATAACTGGAAATAATGATATTATCTATACTTATAATAAAGTTTTAATGGTTTGTTTTTAGAAATTTACCCTTTAGCGCTGTGTATAAACTATCGTGACAGAAGATGGGTTTTTTTTCAGAATTTTTGTTTGTCTTGTTGTTCATTCCGGCATAACACAAAAACTACTGTAAAGTGATAGTGACAGGGGAGCACAAGGGCAAAAGTTCACTTGATCTTGATTTTCAGTATGATTTGCTGGTACCTAATCTCTCTCCACTTTATATCTCTCTGAGGTTTGCTATATCTCCCGTAAGAATGAAATATTATAATTTTGAACATGTGGTGATTATTTTTGTAAGGATAGTTTATGTGGCATTACCAAGGGATTTCTATTGTAGATTTATTATACATGTTGTAAAATGCTCCTAATCTAGTGGGCAGCACAGATGGTGTAGTGGTTAGTGTTCTTGCTTCCCAGCGTTGAGTTTGTGGGTTCAATTCCCACCCATTATTTCCCTGTGTTTGTGTTTCCTCCATGTGCTCTGCTTTTCCCACACTCCTGTTTGATTAATTGGTTCCCAACAAACATGAATTGGCTCTGAAAAGTACTGCAAAATATGTGTGAACTATATAAATAATTGGAAATAATGATATTATCTGTACTTATAATAAAGTTTTAATGGTTTGTTTTTAGAAATTTGCCCTTTAGCGCTGTGTATAAACTATCGAGACAGAAAATGGTTTTTTTTTCAGAATTTTTGTTTGTCTGGTTGTTCATTCCGGCATTACACAAAAACTACTGTAAAGTGACAGTGACAGGGGAGCAGAAGGGCAAAAGCTCACTTGATCTTGATTTTCAGTATGATTTGCTGGTACCTAATCTCTCTCCACTTTATATCTCTCTGAGGTTTGCTATATCTCCCCTAAGTATGAAATATTACCATTTTGAACATGTGGTGATTATTTTTGTAAGGATGGTTTACGTGGCATTACCAATGGATTTCTATTATAGAATTTTAATATATTTTTTAATATACTCTGTAAAGCACTACAGAATATGTGTGAGCTTTATTAATAACTGGTAATAATGATATTATCTGTTTTCATTATAAAGTTTTTTTTGAACTGTTATGGGGAAATGTACTCCATAGGGCTGTGTATGAACTACGGAGACAAAAAAATATTTTTTTTTAATTTTGGTGATTATCTTTATATGGATAGTTTAGGTGGGATTGCCAAGGGAATTCTATTATAGATTTATTATACATGTTGTAAAATTATCCTACTTAAATTGGCAGCACAGATGGTGTAGTGGTTAGCGTTCCAGGCTCCCAGTGATGAGGTTTGATTCCCACCTTGGCCCAATAATCTCCCTGCATTTGTGTTTACTCCATGTGCTCTGATTTTCCCACACTCCTGGTTGATTAATTGGTTGCCAACAAACATGAATTGGCTCTGAAAAGCACTGCAAAATATGTGTGAACTATATAAATAACTGGAAATAATGATATTATCTATACTTATAATAATGTTTTAATGGTTTGTTTTTAGAAATTTACCCTTTAGCGCTGTGTATAAACTATCGAGACAGAAAATGGTTTTTTTTTCAGAATTTTTGTTTGTCTGGTTGTTCATTCCGGCATTACACAAAAACTACTGTAAAGTGACAGTGACAGGGGAGCAGAAGGGCAAAAGCTCACTTGATCTTGATTTTCAGTATGATTTGCTGGTACCTAATCTCTCTCCACTTTATATCTCTCTGAGGTTTGCTATATCTCCCCTAAGTATGAAATATTATCATTTTGAACATGTGGTGATTATTTTTGTAAGGATGGTTTACGTGGCATTACCAAGGGATTTCTATTATAGAATTTTAATATATTTTTTAATATACTCTGTAAAGCACTACAGAATATGTGTGAGCTTTATAAATAACTGGTAATAATGACATTATCTGTTTTTATTATAAAGTTTTTTTTGAACTGTTATGGGGAAATGTACTCCATAGGGCTGTGTATGAACTACGGAGACAAAAAAATATTTTTTTTTAATTTTGGTGATTATCTTTATATGGATAGTTTAGGTGGGATTGCCAAGGGAATTCTATTATAGATTTATTATACATGTTGTAAAATTATCCTAATTAAACTGGCAGCACAGATGGTGTAGTGGTTAGCGTTCCAGGCTCCCAGTGATGAGGTTTGATTCCCACCTTGGCCCAATAATCTCCCTGCATTTGTGTTTACTCCATGTGCTCTGATTTTCCCACACTCCTGGTTGATTAATTGGTTGCCAACAAACATGAATTGGCTCTGAAAAGCACTGCAAAATATGTGTGAACTATATAAATAACTGGAAATAATGATATTATCTATACTTATAATAATGTTTTAATGGTTTGTTTTTAGAAATTTACCCTTTAGCGCTGTGTATAAACTATCGTGACAGAAAATGTTTTTTTTTTCAGAATTTTTGTTTGTCTGGTTGTTCATTCTGGCATAACACAAAAACTACTGTAAAGTGATAGTGACAGGGGAGCACAAGGGCAAAAGTTCACTTGATCTTGATTTTCAGTATGATTTGCTGGTACCTAATCTCTCTCCACTTTATATCCCTCTGAGGTTTGCTATATCTCCCGTAAGTATGAAATATTATCATTTTGAACATGTGGTGATTATTTTTGTAAGGATAGTTTATGTGGCATTACCAAGGGATTTCTATTGTAGATTTATTATACATGTTGTAAAATTCTCCTAATATAGTGGGCAGCACAGATGGTGTAGTGGTTAGTGTTCTTGCTTCCCAGCGTTGAGGTTGTGGGTTCAATTCCCACCCATAATTTCCCTGTGTTTGTGTTTCCTCCATGTACTCTGCTTTTCCCACACTCCTGTTTGATTAATTGGTTCCCAACAAACATGAATTGGCTCTGAAAAGTACTGCAAAATATGTGTGAACTATATAAATAATTGGAAATAATGATATTATCTGTACTTATAATAAAGTTTTAATGGTTTGTTTTTAGAAATTTGCCCTTTAGCGCTGTGTATAAACTATCGAGACAGAAAATGGTTTTTTTTTCAGAATTTTTGTTTGTCTTGTTGTTCATTCCGGCATTACACAAAAACTACTGTAAAGTGACAGTGACAGGGGAGCAGAAGGGCAAAAGCTCACTTGATCTTGATTTTCAGTATGATTTGCTGGTACCTAATCTCTCTCCACTTTATATCTCTCTGAGGTTTGCTATATCTCCCCTAAGTATGAAATATTATCATTTTGAACATGTGGTGATTATTTTTGTAAGGATGGTTTACGTGGCATTACCAAGGGATTTCTATTATAGAATTTTAATATATTTTTTAATATACTCTGTAAAGCACTACAGAATATGTGTGAGCTTTATAAATAACTGGTAATAATGATATTATCTGTTTTTATTATAAAGTTTTTTTTGAACTGTTATGGGGAAATGTACTCCATAGGGCTGTGTATGAACTACGGAGACAAAAAAATATATTTTTTTAATTTTGGTGATTATCTTTATATGGATAGTTTAGGTGGGATTGCCAAGGGAATTCTATTATAGATTTATTATACATGTTGTAAAATTATCCTAATTAAATTGGCAGCACAGATGGTGTAGTGGTTAGCGTTCCAGGCTCCCAGTGATGAGGTTTGATTCCCACCTTGGCCCAATAATCTCCCTGCATTTGTGTTTACTCCATGTGCTCTGATTTTCCCACACTCCTGGTTGATTAATTTGGTTGCCAACAAACATGAATTGGCTCTGAAAAGCACTGCAAAATATGTGTGAACTATATAAAAAACTGGAAATAATGATATTATCTATACTTATAATAATGTTTTAATGGTTTGTTTTTAGAAATTTACCCTTTAGCGCTGTGTATAAACTATCGTGACAGAAAATGTTTTTTTTTCAGAATTTTTGTTTGTCTGGTTGTTCATTCCGGCATAACACAAAAACTACTGTAAAGTGATAGTGACAGGGGAGCACAAGGGCAAAAGTTCACTTGATCTTGATTTTCAGTATGATTTGCTGGTACCTAATCTCTCTCCACTTTATATCTCTCTGAGGTTTGCTATATCTCCCGTAAGTATGAAATATTATCATTTTGAACATGTGGTGATTATTTTTGTAAGGATAGTTTATGTGGCATTACCAAGGGATTTCTATTATAGAATTTTAATATATTTTTTAATATACTCTGTAAAGCACTACAGAATATGTGTGAGCTTTATAAATAACTGGTAATAATGATATTATCTGTTTTTATTATAAAGTTTTTTTTGAACTGTTATGGGGAAATGTACTCCATAGGGCTGTGTATGAACTACGGAGACAAAAAAATATTTTTTTTGAATTTTGGTGATTATCTTTATATGGATAGTTTAGGTGGGATTGCCAAGGGAATTCTATTATAGATTTATTATACATGTTGTAAAATTATCCGAATTAAATTGGCAGCACAGATGGTGTAGTGGTTAGCGTTCCAGGCTCCCAGTGATGAGGTTTGATTCCCACCTTGGCCCAATAATCTCCCTGCATTTGTGTTTACTCCATATGCTCTGATTTTCCCACACTCCTGGTTGATTAATTGGTTGCCAACAAACATGAATTGGCTCTGAAAAGCACTGCAAAATATGTGTGAACTATATAAATAACTGGAAATAATGATATTATCTATACTTATAATAATGTTTTAATGGTTTGTTTTTAGAAATTTACCCTTTAGCGCTGTGTATAAACTATCGTGACAGAAAATGTTTTTTTTTTCAGAATTTTTGTTTGTCTGGTTGTTCATTCCGGCATAACACAAAAACTACTGTAAAGTGATAGTGACAGGGGAGCACAAGGGCAAAAGTTCACTTGATCTTGATTTTCAGTATGATTTGCTGGTACCTAATCTCTCTCCACTTTATATCTCTCTGAGGTTTGCTATATCTCCCGTAAGTATGAAATATTATCATTTTGAACATGTGGTGATTATTTTTGTAAGGATAGTTTATGTGGCATTACCAAGGGATTTCTATTATAGATTTATTATACATGTTATAAAATGCTCCTAATCTAGTGGGCAGCACAGATGGTGTAGTGGTTAGTGTTCTTGCTTCCCAGCTTTGAGGTTGTGGGTTCAATTCCCACCCATAATTTCCCTGTGTTTGTGTTTCCTCCATGTACTCTGCTTTTCCCACACTCCTGTTTGATTAATTGGTTCCCAACAAACATGAATTGGCTCTGAAAAGTACTGCAAAATATGTGTGAACTATATAAATAATTGGAAATAATGATATTATCTGTACTTATAATAAAGTTTTAATGGTTTGTTTTTAGAAATTTACCCTTTAGTGTAGTGGTTAGTGTTCTTGCTTCCCAGCGTTGAGGTTGTGGGTTCAATTCCCACCCATAATTTCCCTGTGTTTGTGTTTCCTCCTTGTACTCTGCTTTTCCCACACTCCTGTTTGATTAATTGGTTCCCAACAAAGATGAATTGGCTCTGAAAAGTACTGCAAAATATGTGTGAACTATATAAATAACTGGAAATAATGATGTTATCTGTACTTATAATAAAGTTTTAATGGTTTGATTATAGAAATTTACCCTTTAGCGCTGTGTATAAACTATCGAGACTGAAAATGTTTTTTTTTCAGAATTTTTGTTTCTCTGGTTGTTCATTCCTGCATTACACAAAAACTACTGTAAAGTGACAGTGACAGGGGAGCAGAAGGGCAAAAGCTCGCTTGATCTTGATTTTCAGTATGATTTGTTGGTACCTAATCTCTCTCCACTTTATATCTCTCTGAGGTTTGCTATATCTCCCCTAAGTATGAAATATTATCATTTTGAACATGTGGTGATTATTTTTGTATTTGTGGTTTACGTGGCATTACCAAGGGATTTGTATTATAGAATTTTAATATATTTTTTAATATACTATGTAAAGCACTACAGAATATGTGTGAGCTTTATAAATAACTGGTAATAATGATATTATCTGGTTTTATTATAAATTTTTTTTTGAACTGTTATGGGGAAATGTACTCCATAGGGCTGTGTATGAACTACGGAGAGAAAAAAATTTT
The DNA here is from genome assembly GCA_031769625.1 of Taudactylus pleione. Taxonomy (NCBI): domain Eukaryota; kingdom Metazoa; phylum Chordata; class Amphibia; order Anura; family Myobatrachidae; genus Taudactylus; species Taudactylus pleione. The sequence continues at coordinate 3,021,309 of JAUIMM010000461.1, read as the reverse complement.
TTTTTTTAATTTTGGTGATTATCTTTATATGGATAGTTTAGGTGGGATTGCCAAGGGAATTCTATTATAGATTTATTATACATGTTGTAAAATTATCCTAATTAAATTGGCAGCACAGATGGTGTAGTGGTTAGAGTTCCAGGCTCCCAGTGAGGAGGTTTGATTCCCACCTTGGCCCAATAATCTCCCTGCATTTGTGTTTACTCCATGTGCTCTGATTTTCCCACACTCCTGGTTGATTAATTGGTTGCCAACAAACATGAATTGGCTCTGAAAAGCACTGCAAAATATGTGTGAACTATATAAATAACTGGAAATAATGATATTATCTATACTTATAATAATGTTTTAATGGTTTGTTTTTAGAAATTTACCCTTTAGCGCTGTGTATAAACTATCGTGACAGAAAATGTTTTTTTTTTCAGAATTTTTGTTTGTCTGGTTTTTCATTCCGGCATAAAACAAAAACTACTGTAAAGTGATAGTGACAGGGGAGCACAAGGGCAAAAGTTCACTTGATCTTGATTTTCAGTATGATTTGCTGGTACCTAATCTCTCTCCACTTTATATCTCTCTGAGGTTTGCTATATCTCCCGTAAGTATGAAATATTATCATTTTGAACATGTGGTGACTATTTTTGTAAGGATAGTTTATGTGGCATTACCAAGGGATTTCTATTGTAGATTTATTATACATGTTGTAAAATGCTCCTAATAAAGAGGGCAGCACAGATGGTGTAGTGGTTAGTGTTCTTGCTTCCCAGCTTTGAGGTTGTGGGTTCAATTCCCACCCATAATTTCCCTGTGTTTGTGTTTCCTCCATGTACTCTGCTTTTCCCACACTCCTGTTTGATTAATTGGTTCCCAACAAACATGAATTGGCTCTGAAAAGTACTGCAAAATATGTGTGAACTATATAAATAATGATATTATCTGTACTTATAATAAAGTTTTAATGGTTTGTTTTTAGAAATTTACCCTTTAGTGTAGTGTTTAGTGTTCTTGCTTCCCAGCGTTGAGGTTGTGGGTTCAATTCCCACCCATAATTTCCCTGTGTTTGTGTTTCCTCCTTGTACTCTGCTTTTCCCACACTCCTGTTTGATTAATTGGTTCCCAACAAAGATGAATTGGCTCTGAAAAGAACTGCAAAATATGTGTGAACTATATAAATAACTGGAAATAATGATGTTATCTGTACTTATAATAAAGTTTTAATGGTTTGGTTATAGAAATTTACCCTTTAGCGCTGTGTATAAACTATCGAGACTGAAAATGTTTTTTTTTCAGAATTTTTGTTTCTCTGGTTGTTCATTCCTGCATTACACAAAAACTACTGTAAAGTGACAGTGACAGGGGAGCAGAAGGGCAAAAGCTCGCTTGATCTTGATTTTCAGTATGATTTGTTGGTACCTAATCTCTCTCCACTTTATATCTCTCTGAGGTTTGCTATATCTCCCGTAAGTATGAAATATTATCATTTTGAACATGTGGTGACTATTTTTGTAAGGATAGTTTATGTGGCATTACCAAGGGATTTCTATTGTAGATTTATTATACATGTTGTAAAATGCTCCTAATAAAGAGGGCAGCACAGATGGTGTAGTGGTTAGTGTTCTTGCTTCCCAGCTTTGAGGTTGTGGGTTCAATTCCCACCCATAATTTCCCTGTGTTTGTGTTTCCTCCATGTACTCTGCTTTTCCCACACTCCTGTTTGATTAATTGGTTCCCAACAAACATGAATTGGCTCTGAAAAGTACTGCAAAATATGTGTGAACTATATAAATAATGATATTATCTGTACTTATAATAAAGTTTTAATGGTTTGTTTTTAGAAATTTACCCTTTAGTGTAGTGTTTAGTGTTCTTGCTTCCCAGCGTTGAGGTTGTGGGTTCAATTCCCACCCATAATTTCCCTGTGTTTGTGTTTCCTCCTTGTACTCTGCTTTTCCCACACTCCTGTTTGATTAATTGGTTCCCAACAAAGATGAATTGGCTCTGAAAAGAACTGCAAAATATGTGTGAACTATATAAATAACTGGAAATAATGATGTTATCTGTACTTATAATAAAGTTTTAATGGTTTGGTTATAGAAATTTACCCTTTAGCGCTGTGTATAAACTATCGAGACTGAAAATGTTTTTTTTTCAGAATTTTTGTTTCTCTGGTTGTTCATTCCTGCATTACACAAAAACTACTGTAAAGTGACAGTGACAGGGGAGCAGAAGGGCAAAAGCTCGCTTGATCTTGATTTTCAGTATGATTTGTTGGTACCTAATCTCTCTCCACTTTATATCTCTCTGAGGTTTGCTATATCTCCCGTAAGTATGAAATATTATCATTTTGAACATGTGGTGATTATTTTTGTAAGGATAGTTTATGTGGCATTACCAAGGGATTTCTATTATAGATTTATTATACATGTTTTAAAATGCTTCTATTATAGTGGGCAGCACAGATGGTGTAGTGGTTAGTGTTCTTGCTTCCCAGCGTTGAGGTTGTGGGTTCAATTCCCACCCATAATTTCCCTGTGTTTGTGTTTCCTCCATGTACTCTGCTTTTCCCACACTCCTGTTTGATTAATTGGTTCCCAACAAACATGAATTGGCTCTGAAAAGTACTGCAAAATATGTGTGAACTATATAAATAATTGGAAATAATGATATTATCTGTACTTATAATAAAGTTTTAATGGTTTGTTTTTAGAAATTTACCCTTTAGCGCTGTGTATAAACTATCGAGACTGAAAATGTTTTTTTTTCAGAATTTTTGTTTCTCTGGTTGTTCATTCCTGCATTACACAAAAACTACTGTAAAGTGACAGTGACAGGGGAGCAGAAGGGCAAAAGCTCGCTTGATCTTGATTTTCAGTATGATTTGTTGGTACCTAATCTCTCTCCACTTTATATCTCTCTGAGGTTTGCTATATCTCCCGTAAGTATGAAATATTATCATTTTGAACATGTGGTGATTATTTTTGTAAGGATAGTTTATGTGGCATTACCAAGGGATTTCTATTATAGAATTTTAATATATTTTTTAATATACTCTGTAAAGCACTACAGAATATGTGTGAGCTTTATAAATAACTGGTAATAATGATATTATCTGTTTTTATTATAAAGTTTTAATGGTTTGTTTTTAGAAATTTACCCTTTAGCGCTGTGTATAAACTATCGAGACTGAAAATGTTTTTTTTTCAGAAATTTTGTTTCTCTGGTTGTTCATTCCTGCATTACACAAAAACTACTGTAAAGTGACAGTGACAGGGGAGCAGAAGGGCAAAAGCTCGCTTGATCTTGATTTTCAGTATGATTTGTTGGTACCTAATCTCTCTCCACTTTATATCTCTCTGAGGTTTGCTATATCTCCCGTAAGTATGAAATATTATCATTTTGAACATGTGGTGATTATTTTTGTAAGGATAGTTTATGTGGCATTACCAAGGGATTTCTATTATAGAATTTTAATATATTTTTTAATATACTCTGTAAAGCACTACAGAATATGTGTGAGCTTTATAAATAACTGGTAATAATGATATTATCTGTTTTTATTATAAAGTTTTTTTTGAACTGTTATGGGGAAATGTACTCCATAGGGCTGTGTATGAACTACGGAGACAAAAAAATATTTTTTTTGAATTTTGGTGATTATCTTTATATGGATAGTTTAGGTGGGATTGCCAAGGGAATTCTATTATAGATTTATTATACATGTTGTAAAATTATCCTAATTGAATTGGCAGCACAGATGGTGTAGTGGTTAGCGTTCCAGGCTCCCAGTGATGAGGTTTGATTCCCACCTTGGCCCAATAATCTCCCTGCATTTGTGTTTACTCCATGTGCTCTGATTTTCCCACACTCCTGGTTGATTAATTGGTTGCCAACAAACATGAATTGGCTCTGAAAAGCACTGCAAAATATGTGTGAACTATATAAATAACTGGAAATAATGATATTATCTATACTTATAATAATGTTTTAATGGTTTGTTTTTAGAAATTTACCCTTTAGCGCTGTGTATAAACTATCGAGACAGAAAATGGTTTTTTTTTCAGAATTTTTGTTTGTCTGGTTGTTCATTCCGGCATTACACAAAAACTACTGTAAAGTGACAGTGACAGGGGAGCAGAAGGGCAAAAGCTCACTTGATCTTGATTTTCAGTATGATTTGCTGGTACCTAATCTCTCTCCACTTTATATCTCTCTGAGGTTTGCTATATCTCCCCTAAGTATGAAATATTATCATTTTGAACATGTGGTGATTATTTTTGTAAGGATGGTTTACGTGGCATTACCAAGGGATTTCTATTATAGAATTTTAATATATTTTTTAATATACTCTGTAAAGCACTACAGAATATGTGTGAGCTTTATAAATAACTGGTAATAATGACATTATCTGTTTTTATTATAAAGTTTTTTTTGAACTGTTATGGGGAAATGTACTCCATAGGGCTGTGTATGAACTACGGAGACAAAAAAATATTTTTTTTTAATTTTGGTGATTATCTTTATATGGATAGTTTAGGTGGGATTGCCAAGGGAATTCTATTATAGATTTATTATACATGTTGTAAAATTATCCTAATTAAACTGGCAGCACAGATGGTGTAGTGGTTAGCGTTCCAGGCTCCCAGTGATGAGGTTTGATTCCCACCTTGGCCCAATAATCTCCCTGCATTTGTGTTTACTCCATGTGCTCTGATTTTCCCACACTCCTGGTTGATTAATTGGTTGCCAACAAACATGAATTGGCTCTGAAAAGCACTGCAAAATATGTGTGAACTATATAAATAACTGGAAATAATGATATTATCTATACTTATAATAATGTTTTAATGGTTTGTTTTTAGAAATTTACCCTTTAGCGCTGTGTATAAACTATCGTGACAGAAAATGTTTTTTTTTTCAGAATTTTTGTTTGTCTGGTTGTTCATTCTGGCATAACACAAAAACTACTGTAAAGTGATAGTGACAGGGGAGCACAAGGGCAAAAGTTCACTTGATCTTGATTTTCAGTATGATTTGCTGGTACCTAATCTCTCTCCACTTTATATCCCTCTGAGGTTTGCTATATCTCCCGTAAGTATGAAATATTATCATTTTGAACATGTGGTGATTATTTTTGTAAGGATAGTTTATGTGGCATTACCAAGGGATTTCTATTGTAGATTTATTATACATGTTGTAAAATTCTCCTAATATAGTGGGCAGCACAGATGGTGTAGTGGTTAGTGTTCTTGCTTCCCAGCGTTGAGGTTGTGGGTTCAATTCCCACCCATAATTTCCCTGTGTTTGTGTTTCCTCCATGTACTCTGCTTTTCCCACACTCCTGTTTGATTAATTGGTTCCCAACAAACATGAATTGGCTCTGAAAAGTACTGCAAAATATGTGTGAACTATATAAATAATTGGAAATAATGATATTATCTGTACTTATAATAAAGTTTTAATGGTTTGTTTTTAGAAATTTGCCCTTTAGCGCTGTGTATAAACTATCGAGACAGAAAATGGTTTTTTTTTCAGAATTTTTGTTTGTCTTGTTGTTCATTCCGGCATTACACAAAAACTACTGTAAAGTGACAGTGACAGGGGAGCAGAAGGGCAAAAGCTCACTTGATCTTGATTTTCAGTATGATTTGCTGGTACCTAATCTCTCTCCACTTTATATCTCTCTGAGGTTTGCTATATCTCCCCTAAGTATGAAATATTATCATTTTGAACATGTGGTGATTATTTTTGTAAGGATGGTTTACGTGGCATTACCAAGGGATTTCTATTATAGAATTTTAATATATTTTTTAATATACTCTGTAAAGCACTACAGAATATGTGTGAGCTTTATAAATAACTGGTAATAATGATATTATCTGTTTTTATTATAAAGTTTTTTTTGAACTGTTATGGGGAAATGTACTCCATAGGGCTGTGTATGAACTACGGAGACAAAAAAATATATTTTTTTAATTTTGGTGATTATCTTTATATGGATAGTTTAGGTGGGATTGCCAAGGGAATTCTATTATAGATTTATTATACATGTTGTAAAATTATCCTAATTAAATTGGCAGCACAGATGGTGTAGTGGTTAGCGTTCCAGGCTCCCAGTGATGAGGTTTGATTCCCACCTTGGCCCAATAATCTCCCTGCATTTGTGTTTACTCCATGTGCTCTGATTTTCCCACACTCCTGGTTGATTAATTTGGTTGCCAACAAACATGAATTGGCTCTGAAAAGCACTGCAAAATATGTGTGAACTATATAAAAAACTGGAAATAATGATATTATCTATACTTATAATAATGTTTTAATGGTTTGTTTTTAGAAATTTACCCTTTAGCGCTGTGTATAAACTATCGTGACAGAAAATGTTTTTTTTTCAGAATTTTTGTTTGTCTGGTTGTTCATTCCGGCATAACACAAAAACTACTGTAAAGTGATAGTGACAGGGGAGCACAAGGGCAAAAGTTCACTTGATCTTGATTTTCAGTATGATTTGCTGGTACCTAATCTCTCTCCACTTTATATCTCTCTGAGGTTTGCTATATCTCCCGTAAGTATGAAATATTATCATTTTGAACATGTGGTGATTATTTTTGTAAGGATAGTTTATGTGGCATTACCAAGGGATTTCTATTATAGAATTTTAATATATTTTTTAATATACTCTGTAAAGCACTACAGAATATGTGTGAGCTTTATAAATAACTGGTAATAATGATATTATCTGTTTTTATTATAAAGTTTTTTTTGAACTGTTATGGGGAAATGTACTCCATAGGGCTGTGTATGAACTACGGAGACAAAAAAATATTTTTTTTGAATTTTGGTGATTATCTTTATATGGATAGTTTAGGTGGGATTGCCAAGGGAATTCTATTATAGATTTATTATACATGTTGTAAAATTATCCGAATTAAATTGGCAGCACAGATGGTGTAGTGGTTAGCGTTCCAGGCTCCCAGTGATGAGGTTTGATTCCCACCTTGGCCCAATAATCTCCCTGCATTTGTGTTTACTCCATATGCTCTGATTTTCCCACACTCCTGGTTGATTAATTGGTTGCCAACAAACATGAATTGGCTCTGAAAAGCACTGCAAAATATGTGTGAACTATATAAATAACTGGAAATAATGATATTATCTATACTTATAATAATGTTTTAATGGTTTGTTTTTAGAAATTTACCCTTTAGCGCTGTGTATAAACTATCGTGACAGAAAATGTTTTTTTTTTCAGAATTTTTGTTTGTCTGGTTGTTCATTCCGGCATAACACAAAAACTACTGTAAAGTGATAGTGACAGGGGAGCACAAGGGCAAAAGTTCACTTGATCTTGATTTTCAGTATGATTTGCTGGTACCTAATCTCTCTCCACTTTATATCTCTCTGAGGTTTGCTATATCTCCCGTAAGTATGAAATATTATCATTTTGAACATGTGGTGATTATTTTTGTAAGGATAGTTTATGTGGCATTACCAAGGGATTTCTATTATAGATTTATTATACATGTTATAAAATGCTCCTAATCTAGTGGGCAGCACAGATGGTGTAGTGGTTAGTGTTCTTGCTTCCCAGCTTTGAGGTTGTGGGTTCAATTCCCACCCATAATTTCCCTGTGTTTGTGTTTCCTCCATGTACTCTGCTTTTCCCACACTCCTGTTTGATTAATTGGTTCCCAACAAACATGAATTGGCTCTGAAAAGTACTGCAAAATATGTGTGAACTATATAAATAATTGGAAATAATGATATTATCTGTACTTATAATAAAGTTTTAATGGTTTGTTTTTAGAAATTTACCCTTTAGTGTAGTGGTTAGTGTTCTTGCTTCCCAGCGTTGAGGTTGTGGGTTCAATTCCCACCCATAATTTCCCTGTGTTTGTGTTTCCTCCTTGTACTCTGCTTTTCCCACACTCCTGTTTGATTAATTGGTTCCCAACAAAGATGAATTGGCTCTGAAAAGTACTGCAAAATATGTGTGAACTATATAAATAACTGGAAATAATGATGTTATCTGTACTTATAATAAAGTTTTAATGGTTTGATTATAGAAATTTACCCTTTAGCGCTGTGTATAAACTATCGAGACTGAAAATGTTTTTTTTTCAGAATTTTTGTTTCTCTGGTTGTTCATTCCTGCATTACACAAAAACTACTGTAAAGTGACAGTGACAGGGGAGCAGAAGGGCAAAAGCTCGCTTGATCTTGATTTTCAGTATGATTTGTTGGTACCTAATCTCTCTCCACTTTATATCTCTCTGAGGTTTGCTATATCTCCCCTAAGTATGAAATATTATCATTTTGAACATGTGGTGATTATTTTTGTATTTGTGGTTTACGTGGCATTACCAAGGGATTTGTATTATAGAATTTTAATATATTTTTTAATATACTATGTAAAGCACTACAGAATATGTGTGAGCTTTATAAATAACTGGTAATAATGATATTATCTGGTTTTATTATAAATTTTTTTTTGAACTGTTATGGGGAAATGTACTCCATAGGGCTGTGTATGAACTACGGAGAGAAAAAAATTTTTTTTTTTAATTTTGGTGATTATCTTTATATGGATAGTTTAGGTGGGATTGCCAAGGGAATTCTATTATAGATTTATTATACATGTTGTAAAATTATCCTAATTAAATTGGCAGCACAGATGGTGTAGTGGTTAGAGTTCCAGGCTCCCAGTGAGGAGGTTTGATTCCCACCTTGGCCCAATAATCTCCCTGCATTTGTGTTTACTCCATGTGCTCTGATTTTCCCACACTCCTGGTTGATTAATTGGTTGCCAACAAACATGAATTGGCTCTGAAAAGCACTGCAAAATATGTGTGAACTATATAAATAACTGGAAATAATGATATTATCTATACTTATAATAATGTTTTAATGGTTTGTTTTTAGAAATTTACCCTTTAGCGCTGTGTATAAACTATCGTGACAGAAAATGTTTTTTTTTTCAGAATTTTTGTTTGTCTGGTTTTTCATTCCGGCATAAAACAAAAACTACTGTAAAGTGATAGTGACAGGGGAGCACAAGGGCAAAAGTTCACTTGATCTTGATTTTCAGTATGATTTGCTGGTACCTAATCTCTCTCCACTTTATATCTCTCTGAGGTTTGCTATATCTCCCGTAAGTATGAAATATTATCATTTTGAACATGTGGTGACTATTTTTGTAAGGATAGTTTATGTGGCATTACCAAGGGATTTCTATTGTAGATTTATTATACATGTTGTAAAATGCTCCTAATAAAGAGGGCAGCACAGATGGTGTAGTGGTTAGTGTTCTTGCTTCCCAGCTTTGAGGTTGTGGGTTCAATTCCCACCCATAATTTCCCTGTGTTTGTGTTTCCTCCATGTACTCTGCTTTTCCCACACTCCTGTTTGATTAATTGGTTCCCAACAAACATGAATTGGCTCTGAAAAGTACTGCAAAATATGTGTGAACTATATAAATAATGATATTATCTGTACTTATAATAAAGTTTTAATGGTTTGTTTTTAGAAATTTACCCTTTAGTGTAGTGTTTAGTGTTCTTGCTTCCCAGCGTTGAGGTTGTGGGTTCAATTCCCACCCATAATTTCCCTGTGTTTGTGTTTCCTCCTTGTACTCTGCTTTTCCCACACTCCTGTTTGATTAATTGGTTCCCAACAAAGATGAATTGGCTCTGAAAAGAACTGCAAAATATGTGTGAACTATATAAATAACTGGAAATAATGATGTTATCTGTACTTATAATAAAGTTTTAATGGTTTGGTTATAGAAATTTACCCTTTAGCGCTGTGTATAAACTATCGAGACTGAAAATGTTTTTTTTTCAGAATTTTTGTTTCTCTGGTTGTTCATTCCTGCATTACACAAAAACTACTGTAAAGTGACAGTGACAGGGGAGCAGAAGGGCAAAAGCTCGCTTGATCTTGATTTTCAGTATGATTTGTTGGTACCTAATCTCTCTCCACTTTATATCTCTCTGAGGTTTGCTATATCTCCCGTAAGTATGAAATATTATCATTTTGAACATGTGGTGACTATTTTTGTAAGGATAGTTTATGTGGCATTACCAAGGGATTTCTATTGTAGATTTATTATACATGTTGTAAAATGCTCCTAATAAAGAGGGCAGCACAGATGGTGTAGTGGTTAGTGTTCTTGCTTCCCAGCTTTGAGGTTGTGGGTTCAATTCCCACCCATAATTTCCCTGTGTTTGTGTTTCCTCCATGTACTCTGCTTTTCCCACACTCCTGTTTGATTAATTGGTTCCCAACAAACATGAATTGGCTCTGAAAAGTACTGCAAAATATGTGTGAACTATATAAATAATGATATTATCTGTACTTATAATAAAGTTTTAATGGTTTGTTTTTAGAAATTTACCCTTTAGTGTAGTGTTTAGTGTTCTTGCTTCCCAGCGTTGAGGTTGTGGGTTCAATTCCCACCCATAATTTCCCTGTGTTTGTGTTTCCTCCTTGTACTCTGCTTTTCCCACACTCCTGTTTGATTAATTGGTTCCCAACAAAGATGAATTGGCTCTGAAAAGAACTGCAAAATATGTGTGAACTATATAAATAACTGGAAATAATGATGTTATCTGTACTTATAATAAAGTTTTAATGGTTTGGTTATAGAAATTTACCCTTTAGCGCTGTGTATAAACTATCGAGACTGAAAATGTTTTTTTTTCAGAATTTTTGTTTCTCTGGTTGTTCATTCCTGCATTACACAAAAACTACTGTAAAGTGACAGTGACAGGGGAGCAGAAGGGCAAAAGCTCGCTTGATCTTGATTTTCAGTATGATTTGTTGGTACCTAATCTCTCTCCACTTTATATCTCTCTGAGGTTTGCTATATCTCCCGTAAGTATGAAATATTATCATTTTGAACATGTGGTGATTATTTTTGTAAGGATAGTTTATGTGGCATTACCAAGGGATTTCTATTATAGATTTATTATACATGTTTTAAAATGCTTCTATTATAGTGGGCAGCACAGATGGTGTAGTGGTTAGTGTTCTTGCTTCCCAGCGTTGAGGTTGTGGGTTCAATTCCCACCCATAATTTCCCTGTGTTTGTGTTTCCTCCATGTACTCTGCTTTTCCCACACTCCTGTTTGATTAATTGGTTCCCAACAAACATGAATTGGCTCTGAAAAGTACTGCAAAATATGTGTGAACTATATAAATAATTGGAAATAATGATATTATCTGTACTTATAATAAAGTTTTAATGGTTTGTTTTTAGAAATTTACCCTTTAGCGCTGTGTATAAACTATCGAGACTGAAAATGTTTTTTTTTCAGAATTTTTGTTTCTCTGGTTGTTCATTCCTGCATTACACAAAAACTACTGTAAAGTGACAGTGACAGGGGAGCAGAAGGGCAAAAGCTCGCTTGATCTTGATTTTCAGTATGATTTGTTGGTACCTAATCTCTCTCCACTTTATATCTCTCTGAGGTTTGCTATATCTCCCGTAAGTATGAAATATTATCATTTTGAACATGTGGTGATTATTTTTGTAAGGATAGTTTATGTGGCATTACCAAGGGATTTCTATTATAGAATTTTAATATATTTTTTAATATACTCTGTAAAGCACTACAGAATATGTGTGAGCTTTATAAATAACTGGTAATAATGATATTATCTGTTTTTATTATAAAGTTTTAATGGTTTGTTTTTAGAAATTTACCCTTTAGCGCTGTGTATAAACTATCGAGACTGAAAATGTTTTTTTTTCAGAAATTTTGTTTCTCTGGTTGTTCATTCCTGCATTACACAAAAACTACTGTAAAGTGACAGTGACAGGGGAGCAGAAGGGCAAAAGCTCGCTTGATCTTGATTTTCAGTATGATTTGTTGGTACCTAATCTCTCTCCACTTTATATCTCTCTGAGGTTTGCTATATCTCCCGTAAGTATGAAATATTATCATTTTGAACATGTGGTGATTATTTTTGTAAGGATAGTTTATGTGGCATTACCAAGGGATTTCTATTATAGAATTTTAATATATTTTTTAATATACTCTGTAAAGCACTACAGAATATGTGTGAGCTTTATAAATAACTGGTAATAATGATATTATCTGTTTTTATTATAAAGTTTTTTTTGAACTGTTATGGGGAAATGTACTCCATAGGGCTGTGTATGAACTACGGAGACAAAAAAATATTTTTTTTGAATTTTGGTGATTATCTTTATATGGATAGTTTAGGTGGGATTGCCAAGGGAATTCTATTATAGATTTATTATACATGTTGTAAAATTATCCTAATTGAATTGGCAGCACAGATGGTGTAGTGGTTAGCGTTCCAGGCTCCCAGTGATGAGGTTTGATTCCCACCTTGGCCCAATAATCTCCCTGCATTTGTGTTTACTCCATGTGCTCTGATTTTCCCACACTCCTGGTTGATTAATTGGTTGCCAACAAACATGAATTGGCTCTGAAAAGCACTGCAAAATATGTGTGAACTATATAAATAACTGGAAATAATGATATTATCTGTACTTATAATAAAGTTTTAATGGTTCGTTTTTAGAAATTTACCCTTTAGTGTAGTGGTTAGTGTTCTTGCTTCCCAGCGTTGAGGTTGTGGGTTCAATTCCCACCCGTAATTTCCCTGTGTTTGTGTTTCCTCCATGTATTCTGCTTTTCCCTCACTCCTGTTTGATTAATTGGTTCCCAACAAACATGAATTGGCTCTGAAAAGTACTGCAAAATATGTGTGAACTATATAAATAACTGGAAATAATGATATTATCTATACTTATAATAAAGTTTTAATGGTTTGTTTTTAGAAATTTACCCTTTAGCGCTGTGTATAAACTATCGTGACAGAAGATGGGTTTTTTTTCAGAATTTTTGTTTGTCTTGTTGTTCATTCCGGCATAACACAAAAACTACTGTAAAGTGATAGTGACAGGGGAGCACAAGGGCAAAAGTTCACTTGATCTTGATTTTCAGTATGATTTGCTGGTACCTAATCTCTCTCCACTTTATATCTCTCTGAGGTTTGCTATATCTCCCGTAAGAATGAAATATTATAATTTTGAACATGTGGTGATTATTTTTGTAAGGATAGTTTATGTGGCATTACCAAGGGATTTCTATTGTAGATTTATTATACATGTTGTAAAATGCTCCTAATATAGTGGGCAGCACAGATGGTGTAGTGGTTAGTGTTCTTGCTTCCCAGCGTTGAGTTTGTGGGTTCAATTCCCACCCATTATTTCCCTGTGTTTGTGTTTCCTCCATGTGCTCTGCTTTTCCCACACTCCTGTTTGATTAATTGGTTCCCAACAAACATGAATTGGCTCTGAAAAGTACTGCAAAATATGTGTGAACTATATAAATAATTGGAAATAATGATATTATCTGTACTTATAATAAAGTTTTAATGGTTTGTTTTTAGAAATTTGCCCTTTAGCGCTGTGTATAAACTATCGAGACAGAAAATGGTTTTTTTTTCAGAATTTTTGTTTGTCTGGTTGTTCATTCCGGCATTACACAAAAACTACTGTAAAGTGACAGTGACAGGGGAGCAGAAGGGCAAAAGCTCACTTGATCTTGATTTTCAGTATGATTTGCTGGTACCTAATCTCTCTCCACTTTATATCTCTCTGAGGTTTGCTATATCTCCCCTAAGTATGAAATATTATCATTTTGAACATGTGGTGATTATTTTTGTAAGGATGGTTTACGTGGCATTACCAATGGATTTCTATTATAGAATTTTAATATATTTTTTAATATACTCTGTAAAGCACTACAGAATATGTGTGAGCTTTATTAATAACTGGTAATAATGATATTATCTGTTTTTATTATAAAGTTTTTTTTGAACTGTTATGGGGAAATGTACTCCATAGGGCTGTGTATGAACTACGGAGACAAAAAAATATTTTTTTTTAATTTTGGTGATTATCTTTATATGGATAGTTTAGGTGGGATTGCCAAGGGAATTCTATTATAGATTTATTATACATGTTGTAAAATTATCCTACTTAAATTGGCAGCACAGATGGTGTAGTGGTTAGCGTTCCAGGCTCCCAGTGATGAGGTTTGATTCCCACCTTGGCCCAATAATCTCCCTGCATTTGTGTTTACTCCATGTGCTCTGATTTTCCCACACTCCTGGTTGATTAATTGGTTGCCAACAAACATGAATTGGCTCTGAAAAGCACTGCAAAATATGTGTGAACTATATAAATAACTGGAAATAATGATATTATCTATACTTATAATAATGTTTTAATGGTTTGTTTTTAGAAATTTACCCTTTAGCGCTGTGTATAAACTATCGAGACAGAAAATGGTTTTTTTTTCAGAATTTTTGTTTGTCTGGTTGTTCATTCTGGCATTACACAAAAACTACTGTAAAGTGACAGTGACAGGGGAGCAGAAGGGCAAAAGCTCACTTGATCTTGATTTTCAGTATGATTTGCTGGTACCTAATCTCTCTCCACTTTATATCTCTCTGAGGTTTGCTATATCTCCCCTAAGTATGAAATATTATCATTTTGAACATGTGGTGATTATTTTTGTAAGGATGGTTTACGTGGCATTACCAAGGGAATTCTATTATAGAATTTTAATATATTTTTTAATATACTCTGTAAAGCACTACAGAATATGTGTGAGCTTTATAAATAACTGGTAATAATGACATTATCTGTTTTTATTATAAAGTTTTTTTTGAACTGTTATGGGGAAATGTACTCCATAGGGCTGTGTATGAACTACGGAGACAAAAAAATATTTTTTTTTAATTTTGGTGATTATCTTTATATGGATAGTTTAGGTGGGATTGCCAAGGGAATTCTATTATAGATTTATTATACATGTTGTAAAATTATCCTAATTAAACTGGCAGCACAGATGGTGTAGTGGTTAGCGTTCCAGGCTCCCAGTGATGAGGTTTGATTCCCACCTTGGCCCAATAATCTCCCTGCATTTGTGTTTACTCCATGTGCTCTGATTTTCCCACACTCCTGGTTGATTAATTGGTTGCCAACAAACATGAATTGGCTCTGAAAAGCACTGCAAAATATGTGTGAACTATATAAATAACTGGAAATAATGATATTATCTATACTTATAATAATGTTTTAATGGTTTGTTTTTAGAAATTTACCCTTTAGCGCTGTGTATAAACTATCGTGACAGAAAATGTTTTTTTTTTCAGAATTTTTGTTTGTCTGGTTGTTCATTCCGGCATAACACAAAAACTACTGTAAAGTGATAGTGACAGGGGAGCACAAGGGCAAAAGTTCACTTGATCTTGATTTTCAGTATGATTTGCTGGTACCTAATCTCTCTCCACTTTATATCTCTCTGAGGTTTGCTATATCTCCCGTAAGTATGAAATATTATCATTTTGAACATGTGGTGATTATTTTTGTAAGGATAGTTTATGTGGCATTACCAAGGGATTTCTATTATAGAATTTTAATATATTTTTTAATATACTCTGTAAAGCACTACAGAATATGTGTGAGCTTTATAAATAACTGGTAATAATGATATTATCTGTTTTTATTATAAAGTTTTAATGGTTTGTTTTTAGAAATTTACCCTTTAGCGCTGTGTATAAACTATCGAGACTGAAAATGTTTTTTTTTCAGAAATTTTGTTTCTCTGGTTGTTCATTCCTGCATTACACAAAAACTACTGTAAAGTGACAGTGACAGGGGAGCAGAAGGGCAAAAGCTCGCTTGATCTTGATTTTCAGTATGATTTGTTGGTACCTAATCTCTCTCCACTTTATATCTCTCTGAGGTTTGCTATATCTCCCGTAAGTATGAAATATTATCATTTTGAACATGTGGTGATTATTTTTGTAAGGATAGTTTATGTGGCATTACCAAGGGATTTCTATTATAGAATTTTAATATATTTTTTAATATACTCTGTAAAGCACTACAGAATATGTGTGAGCTTTATAAATAACTGGTAATAATGATATTATCTGTTTTTATTATAAAGTTTTTTTTGAACTGTTATGGGGAAATGTACTCCATAGGGCTGTGTATGAACTACGGAGACAAAAAAATATTTTTTTTGAATTTTGGTGATTATCTTTATATGGATAGTTTAGGTGGGATTGCCAAGGGAATTCTATTATAGATTTATTATACATGTTGTAAAATTATCCTAATTGAATTGGCAGCACAGATGGTGTAGTGGTTAGCGTTCCAGGCTCCCAGTGATGAGGTTTGATTCCCACCTTGGCCCAATAATCTCCCTGCATTTGTGTTTACTCCATGTGCTCTGATTTTCCCACACTCCTGGTTGATTAATTGGTTGCCAACAAACATGAATTGGCTCTGAAAAGCACTGCAAAATATGTGTGAACTATATAAATAACTGGAAATAATGATATTATCTGTACTTATAATAAAGTTTTAATGGTTCATTTTTAGAAATTTACCCTTTAGTGTAGTGGTTAGTGTTCTTGCTTCCCAGCGTTGAGGTTGTGGGTTCAATTCCCACCCGTAATTTCCCTGTGTTTGTGTTTCCTCCATGTATTCTGCTTTTCCCTCACTCCTGTTTGATTAATTGGTTCCCAACAAACATGAATTGGCTCTGAAAAGTACTGCAAAATATGTGTGAACTATATAAATAACTGGAAATAATGATATTATCTATACTTATAATAAAGTTTTAATAGTTTGTTTTTAGAAATTTACCCTTTAGCGCTGTGTATAAACTATCGTGACAGAAGATGGGTTTTTTTTCAGAATTTTTGTTTGTCTTGTTGTTCATTCCGGCATAACACAAAAACTACTGTAAAGTGATAGTGACAGGGGAGCACAAGGGCAAAAGTTCACTTGATCTTGATTTTCAGTATGATTTGCTGGTACCTAATCTCTCTCCACTTTATATCTCTCTGAGGTTTGCTATATCTCCCGTAAGAATGAAATATTATAATTTTGAACATGTGGTGATTATTTTTGTAAGGATAGTTTATGTGGCATTACCAAGGGATTTCTATTGTAGATTTATTATACATGTTGTAAAATGCTCCTAATATAGTGGGCAGCACAGATGGTGTAGTGGTTAGTGTTCTTGCTTCCCAGCGTTGAGTTTGTGGGTTCAATTCCCACCCATTATTTCCCTGTGTTTGTGTTTCCTCCATGTGCTCTGCTTTTCCCACACTCCTGTTTGATTAATTGGTTCCCAACAAACATGAATTGGCTCTGAAAAGTACTGCAAAATATGTGTGAACTATATAAATAATTGGAAATAATGATATTATCTGTACTTATAATAAAGTTTTAATGGTTTGTTTTTAGAAATTTGCCCTTTAGCGCTGTGTATAAACTATCGAGACAGAAAATGGTTTTTTTTTCAGAATTTTTGTTTGTCTGGTTGTTCATTCCGGCATTACACAAAAACTACTGTAAAGTGACAGTGACAGGGGAGCAGAAGGGCAAAAGCTCACTTGATCTTGATTTTCAGTATGATTTGCTGGTACCTAATCTCTCTCCACTTTATATCTCTCTGAGGTTTGCTATATCTCCCCTAAGTATGAAATATTATCATTTTGAACATGTGGTGATTATTTTTGTAAGGATGGTTTACGTGGCATTACCAATGGATTTCTATTATAGAATTTTAATATATTTTTTAATATACTCTGTAAAGCACTACAGAATATGTGTGAGCTTTATTAATAACTGGTAATAATGATATTATCTGTTTTTATTATAAAGTTTTTTTTGAACTGTTATGGGGAAATGTACTCCATAGGGCTGTGTATGAACTACGGAGACAAAAAAATATTTTTTTTTAATTTTGGTGATTATCTTTATATGGATAGTTTAGGTGGGATTGCCAAGGGAATTCTATTATAGATTTATTATACATGTTGTAAAATTATCCTACTTAAATTGGCAGCACAGATGGTGTAGTGGTTAGCGTTCCAGGCTCCCAGTGATGAGGTTTGATTCCCACCTTGGCCCAATAATCTCCCTGCATTTGTGTTTACTCCATGTGCTCTGATTTTCCCACACTCCTGGTTGATTAATTGGTTGCCAACAAACATGAATTGGCTCTGAAAAGCACTGCAAAATATGTGTGAACTATATAAATAACTGGAAATAATGATATTATCTATACTTATAATAATGTTTTAATGGTTTGTTTTTAGAAATTTACCCTTTAGCGCTGTGTATAAACTATCGAGACAGAAAATGGTTTTTTTTTCAGAATTTTTGTTTGTCTGGTTGTTCATTCCGGCATTACACAAAAACTACTGTAAAGTGACAGTGACAGGGGAGCAGAAGGGCAAAAGCTCACTTGATCTTGATTTTCAGTATGATTTGCTGGTACCTAATCTCTCTCCACTTTATATCTCTCTGAGGTTTGCTATATCTCCCCTAAGTATGAAATATTATCATTTTGAACATGTGGTGATTATTTTTGTAAGGATGGTTTACGTGGCATTACCAAGGGATTTCTATTATAGAATTTTAATATATTTTTTAATATACTCTGTAAAGCACTACAGAATATGTGTGAGCTTTATAAATAACTGGTAATAATGACATTATCTGTTTTTATTATAAAGTTTTTTTTGAACTGTTATGGGGAAATGTACTCCATAGGGCTGTGTATGAACTACGGAGACAAAAAAATATTTTTTTTTAATTTTGGTGATTATCTTTATATGGATAGTTTAGGTGGGATTGCCAAGGGAATTCTATTATAGATTTATTATACATGTTGTAAAATTATCCTAATTAAACTGGCAGCACAGATGGTGTAGTGGTTAGCGTTCCAGGCTCCCAGTGATGAGGTTTGATTCCCACCTTGGCCCAATAATCTCCCTGCATTTGTGTTTACTCCATGTGCTCTGATTTTCCCACACTCCTGGTTGATTAATTGGTTGCCAACAAACATGAATTGGCTCTGAAAAGCACTGCAAAATATGTGTGAACTATATAAATAACTGGAAATAATGATATTATCTATACTTATAATAATGTTTTAATGGTTTGTTTTTAGAAATTTACCCTTTAGCGCTGTGTATAAACTATCGTGACAGAAAATGTTTTTTTTTTCAGAATTTTTGTTTGTCTGGTTGTTCATTCTGGCATAACACAAAAACTACTGTAAAGTGATAGTGACAGGGGAGCACAAGGGCAAAAGTTCACTTGATCTTGATTTTCAGTATGATTTGCTGGTACCTAATCTCTCTCCACTTTATATCTCTCTGAGGTTTGCTATATCTCCCGTAAGTATGAAATATTATCATTTTGAACATGTGGTGATTATTTTTGTAAGGATAGTTTATGTGGCATTACCAAGGGATTTCTATTGTAGATTTATTATACATGTTGTAAAATTCTCCTAATATAGTGGGCAGCACAGATGGTGTAGTGGTTAGTGTTCTTGCTTCCCAGCATTGAGGTTGTGGGTTCAATTCCCACCCATAATTTCCCTGTGTTTGTGTTTCCTCCATGTACTCTGCTTTTCCCACACTCCTGTTTGATTAATTGGTTCCCAACAAACATGAATTGGCTCTGAAAAGTACTGCAAAATATGTGTGAACTATATAAATAATTGGAAATAATGATATTATCTGTACTTATAATAAAGTTTTAATGGTTTGTTTTTAGAAATTTGCCCTTTAGCACTGTGTATAAACTATCGAGACAGAAAATGGTTTTTTTTTCAGAATTTTTGTTTGTCTTGTTGTTCATTCCGGCATTACACAAAAACTACTGTAAAGTGACAGTGACAGGGGAGCAGAAGGGCAAAAGCTCACTTGATCTTGATTTTCAGTATGATTTGCTGGTACCTAATCTCTCTCCACTTTATATCTCTCTGAGGTTTGCTATATCTCCCCTAAGTATGAAATATTATCATTTTGAACATGTGGTGATTATTTTTGTAAGGATGGTTTACGTGGCATTACCAAGGGATTTCTATTATAGAATTTTAATATATTTTTTAATATACTCTGTAAAGCACTACAGAATATGTGTGAGCTTTATAAATAACTGGTAATAATGATATTATCTGTTTTTATTATAAAGTTTTTTTTGAACTGTTATGGGGAAATGTACTCCATAGGGCTGTGTATGAACTACGGAGACAAAAAAATATATTTTTTTAATTTTGGTGATTATCTTTATATGGATAGTTTAGGTGGGATTGCCAAGGGAATTCTATTATAGATTTATTATACATGTTGTAAAATTATCCTAATTAAATTGGCAGCACAGATGGTGTAGTGGTTAGCATTCCAGGCTCCCAGTGATGAGGTTTGATTCCCACCTTCCCCCAATAATCTCCCTGCATTTGTGTTTACTCCATGTGCTCTGATTTTCCCACACTCCTGGTTGATTAATTTGGTTGCCAACAAACATGAATTAGCTCTGAAAAGCACTGCAAAATATGTGTGAACTATATAAATAACTGGAAATAATGATATTATCTATACTTATAATAATGTTTTAATGGTTTGTTTTTAGAAATTTACCCTTTAGCGCTGTGTATAAACTATCGTGACAGAAAATGTTTTTTTTTCAGAATTTTTGTTTGTCTGGTTGTTCATTCCGGCATAACACAAAAACTACTGTAAAGTGATAGTGACAGGGGAGCACAAGGGCAAAAGTTCACTTGATCTTGATTTTCAGTATGATTTGCTGGTACCTAATCTCTCTCCACTTTATATCTCTCTGAGGTTTGCTATATCTCCCGTAAGTATGAAATATTATCATTTTGAACATGTGGTGATTATTTTTGTAAGGATAGTTTATGTGGCATTACCAAGGGATTTCTATTATAGAATTTTAATATATTTTTTAATATACTCTGTAAAGCACTACAGAATATGTGTGAGCTTTATAAATAACTGGTAATAATGATATTATCTGTTTTTATTATAAAGTTTTTTTTGAACTGTTATGGGGAAATGTACTCCATAGGGCTGTGTATGAACTACGGAGACAAAAAAATATTTTTTTTGAATTTTGGTGATTATCTTTATATGGATAGTTTAGGTGGGATTGCCAAGGGAATTCTATTATAGATTTATTATACATGTTGTAAAATTATCCGAATTAAATTGGCAGCACAGATGGTGTAGTGGTTAGCGTTCCAGGCTCCCAGTGATGAGGTTTGATTCCCACCTTGGCCCAATAATCTCCCTGCATTTGTGTTTACTCCATATGCTCTGATTTTCCCACACTCCTGGTTGATTAATTGGTTGCCAACAAACATGAATTGGCTCTGAAAAGCACTGCAAAATATGTGTGAACTATATAAATAACTGGAAATAATGATATTATCTATACTTATAATAATGTTTTAATGGTTTGTTTTTAGAAATTTACCCTTTAGCGCTGTGTATAAACTATCGTGACAGAAAATGTTTTTTTTTTCAGAATTTTTGTTTGTCTGGTTGTTCATTCCGGCATAACACAAAAACTACTGTAAAGTGATAGTGACAGGGGAGCACAAGGGCAAAAGTTCACTTGATCTTGATTTTCAGTATGATTTGCTGGTACCTAATCTCTCTCCACTTTATATCTCTCTGAGGTTTGCTATATCTCCCGTAAGTATGAAATATTATCATTTTGAACATGTGGTGATTATTTTTGTAAGGATAGTTTATGTGGCATTACCAAGGGATTTCTATTATAGATTTATTATACATGTTATAAAATGCTCCTAATCTAGTGGGCAGCACAGATGGTGTAGTGGTTAGTGTTCTTGCTTCCCAGCTTTGAGGTTGTGGGTTCAATTCCCACCCATAATTTCCCTGTGTTTGTGTTTCCTCCATGTACTCTGCTTTTCCCACACTCCTGTTTGATTAATTGGTTCCCAACAAACATGAATTGGCTCTGAAAAGTACTGCAAAATATGTGTGAACTATATAAATAATTGGAAATAATGATATTATCTGTACTTATAATAAAGTTTTAATGGTTTGTTTTTAGAAATTTACCCTTTAGTGTAGTGGTTAGTGTTCTTGCTTCCCAGCGTTGAGGTTGTGGGTTCAATTCCCACCCATAATTTCCCTGTGTTTGTGTTTCCTCCTTGTACTCTGCTTTTCCCACACTCCTGTTTGATTAATTGGTTCCCAACAAAGATGAATTGGCTCTGAAAAGTACTGCAAAATATGTGTGAA
This sequence comes from Taudactylus pleione, assembly GCA_031769625.1. Classification (NCBI taxonomy): domain Eukaryota; kingdom Metazoa; phylum Chordata; class Amphibia; order Anura; family Myobatrachidae; genus Taudactylus; species Taudactylus pleione. The sequence continues at coordinate 2,999,160 of JAUIMM010000461.1, read as the reverse complement.
CTATATAAATAACTGGAAATAATGATGTTATCTGTACTTATAATAAAGTTTTAATGGTTTGATTATAGAAATTTACCCTTTAGCGCTGTGTATAAACTATCGAGACTGAAAATGTTTTTTTTTCAGAATTTTTGTTTCTCTGGTTGTTCATTCCTGCATTACACAAAAACTACTGTAAAGTGACAGTGACAGGGGAGCAGAAGGGCAAAAGCTCGCTTGATCTTGATTTTCAGTATGATTTGTTGGTACCTAATCTCTCTCCACTTTATATCTCTCTGAGGTTTGCTATATCTCCCCTAAGTATGAAATATTATCATTTTGAACATGTGGTGATTATTTTTGTATTTGTGGTTTACGTGGCATTACCAAGGGATTTGTATTATAGAATTTTAATATATTTTTTAATATACTATGTAAAGCACTACAGAATATGTGTGAGCTTTATAAATAACTGGTAATAATGATATTATCTGGTTTTATTATAAATTTTTTTTTGAACTGTTATGGGGAAATGTACTCCATAGGGCTGTGTATGAACTACGGAGAGAAAAAAAATTTTTTTTTTAATTTTGGTGATTATCTTTATATGGATAGTTTAGGTGGGATTGCCAAGGGAATTCTATTATAGATTTATTATACATGTTGTAAAATTATCCTAATTAAATTGGCAGCACAGATGGTGTAGTGGTTAGCGTTCCAGGCTCCCAGTTAGGAGGTTTGATTCCCACCTTGGCCCAATAATCTCCCTGCATTTGTGTTTACTCCATGTGCTCTGATTTTCCCACACTCCTGGTTGATTAATTGGTTGCCAACAAACATGAATTGGCTCTGAAAAGCACTGCAAAATATGTGTGAACTATATAAATAACTGGAAATAATGATATTATCTATACTTATAATAATGTTTTAATGGTTTGTTTTTAGAAATTTACCCTTTAGCGCTGTGTATAAACTATCGTGACAGAAAATGTTTTTTTTTTCAGAATTTTTGTTTGTCTGGTTTTTCATTCCGGCATAAAACAAAAACTACTGTAAAGTGATAGTGACAGGGGAGCACAAGGGCAAAAGTTCACTTGATCTTGATTTTCAGTATGATTTGCTGGTACCTAATCTCTCTCCACTTTATATCTCTCTGAGGTTTGCTATATCTCCCGTAAGTATGAAATATTATCATTTTGAACATGTGGTGACTATTTTTGTAAGGATAGTTTATGTGGCATTACCAAGGGATTTCTATTGTAGATTTATTATACATGTTGTAAAATGCTCCTAATCTAGTGGGCAGCACAGATGGTGTAGTGGTTAGTGTTCTTGCTTCCCAGCTTTGAGGTTGTGGGTTCAATTCCCACCCATAATTTCCCTGTGTTTGTGTTTCCTCCATGTACTCTGCTTTTCCCACACTCCTGTTTGATTAATTGGTTCCCAACAAACATGAATTGGCTCTGAAAAGTACTGCAAAATATGTGTGAACTATATAAATAATTGGAAATAATGATATTATCTGTACTTATAATAAAGTTTTAATGGTTTGTTTTTAGAAATTTACCCTTTAGTGTAGTGGTTAGTGTTCTTGCTTCCCAGCGTTGAGGTTGTGGGTTCAATTCCCACCCATAATTTCCCTGTGTTTGTGTTTCCTCCTTGTACTCTGCTTTTCCCACACTCCTGTTTGATTAATTGGTTCCCAACAAAGATGAATTGGCTCTGAAAAGTACTGCAAAATATGTGTGAACTATATAAATAACTGGAAATAATGATGTTATCTGTACTTATAATAAAGTTTTAATGGTTTGATTATAGAAATTTACCCTTTAGCGCTGTGTATAAACTATCGAGACTGAAAATGTTTTTTTTTCAGAATTTTTGTTTCTCTGGTTGTTCATTCCTGCATTACACAAAAACTACTGTAAAGTGACAGTGACAGGGGAGCAGAAGGGCAAAAGCTCGCTTGATCTTGATTTTCAGTATGATTTGTTGGTACCTAATCTCTCTCCACTTTATATCTCTCTGAGGTTTGCTATATCTCCCCTAAGTATGAAATATTATCATTTTGAACATGTGGTGATTATTTTTGTATTTGTGGTTTACGTGGCATTACCAAGGGATTTGTATTATAGAATTTTAATATATTTTTTAATATACTATGTAAAGCACTACAGAATATGTGTGAGCTTTATAAATAACTGGTAATAATGATATTATCTGGTTTTATTATAAATTTTTTTTTGAACTGTTATGGGGAAATGTACTCCATAGGGCTGTGTATGAACTACGGAGAGAAAAAAAATTTTTTTTTTAATTTTGGTGATTATCTTTATATGGATAGTTTAGGTGGGATTGCCAAGGGAATTCTATTATAGATTTATTATACATGTTGTAAAATTATCCTAATTAAATTGGCAGCACAGATGGTGTAGTGGTTAGCGTTCCAGGCTCCCAGTTAGGAGGTTTGATTCCCACCTTGGCCCAATAATCTCCCTGCATTTGTGTTTACTCCATGTGCTCTGATTTTCCCACACTCCTGGTTGATTAATTGGTTGCCAACAAACATGAATTGGCTCTGAAAAGCACTGCAAAATATGTGTGAACTATATAAATAACTGGAAATAATGATATTATCTATACTTATAATAATGTTTTAATGGTTTGTTTTTAGAAATTTACCCTTTAGCGCTGTGTATAAACTATCGTGACAGAAAATGTTTTTTTTTTCAGAATTTTTGTTTGTCTGGTTTTTCATTCCGGCATAAAACAAAAACTACTGTAAAGTGATAGTGACAGGGGAGCACAAGGGCAAAAGTTCACTTGATCTTGATTTTCAGTATGATTTGCTGGTACCTAATCTCTCTCCACTTTATATCTCTCTGAGGTTTGCTATATCTCCCGTAAGTATGAAATATTATCATTTTGAACATGTGGTGACTATTTTTGTAAGGATAGTTTATGTGGCATTACCAAGGGATTTCTATTGTAGATTTATTATACATGTTGTAAAATGCTCCTAATAAAGAGGGCAGCACAGATGGTGTAGTGGTTAGTGTTCTTGCTTTCCAGCTTTGAGGTTGTGGGTTCAATTCCCACCCATAATTTCCCTGTGTTTGTGTTTCCTCCATGTACTCTGCTTTTCCCACACTCCTGTTTGATTAATTGGTTCCCAACAAACATGAATTGGCTCTGAAAAGTACTGCAAAATATGTGTGAACTATATAAATAATGATATTATCTGTACTTATAATAAAGTTTTAATGGTTTGTTTTTAGAAATTTACCCTTTAGTGTAGTGGTTAGTGTTCTTGCTTCCCAGCGTTGAGGTTGTGGGTTCAATTCCCACCCATAATTTCCCTGTGTTTGTGTTTCCTCCTTGTACTCTGCTTTTCCCACACTCCTGTTTGATTAATTGGTTCCCAACAAAGATGAATTGGCTCTGAAAAGAACTGCAAAATATGTGTGAACTATATAAATAACTGGAAATAATGATGTTATCTGTACTTATAATAAAGTTTTAATGGTTTGGTTATAGAAATTTACCCTTTAGCGCTGTGTATAAACTATCGAGACTGAAAATGTTTTTTTTTCAGAATTTTTGTTTCTCTGGTTGTTCATTCCTGCATTACACAAAAACTACTGTAAAGTGACAGTGACAGGGGAGCAGAAGGGCAAAAGCTCGCTTGATCTTGATTTTCAGTATGATTTGTTGGTACCTAATCTCTCTCCACTTTATATCTCTCTGAGGTTTGCTATATCTCCCCTAAGTATGAAATATTATCATTTTGAACATGTGGTGATTATTTTTGTATGGGTGGTTTACGTGGCATTACCAAGGGATTTGTATTATAGAATTTTAATATATTTTTTAATATACTCTGTAAAGCACTACAGAATATGTGTGAGCTTTATAAATAACTGGTAATAATGATATTATCTGTTTTTATTATAAAGTTTTTTTTGAACTGTTATGGGGAAATGTACTACATAGGGCTGTGTATGAACTACGGAGACAAAAAAATATTTTTTTTTAATTTTGGTGATTATCTTTATATGGATAGTTTAGGTGGGATTGCCAAGGGAATTCTATTATAGATTTATTATACATGTTGTAAAATTATCCTAATTAAATTGGCAGCACAGATGGTGTAGTGGTTAGCGTTCCAGGTTCACAGTGATGAGGTTTGATTCCCACCTTGGCCCAATAATCTCCCTGCATTTGTGTTTACTCCATGTGCTCTGATTTTCCCACACTCCTGGTTGATAATTTGGTTGCCAACAAACATGAATTGGCTCTGAAAAGCACTGCAAAATATGTGTGAACTATATAAATAACTGGAAATAATGATATTATCTATACTTATAATAAAGTTTTAATGGTTTGTTTTTAGAAATTTACCCTTTAGAGCTGTGTATAAACTATCGTGACAGAAAATGTTTTTTTTTTCAGAATTTTTGTTTGTCTGGTTGTTCATTCCGGCATAACACAAAAACTACTGTAAAGTGATAGTGACAGGGGAGCACAAGGGCAAAAGCTCACTTGATCTTGATTTTCAGTATGATTTGCTGGTACCTAATCTCTCTCCACATTATATCTCTCTGAGGTTTGCTATATCTCCCCTAAGTATGAAATATTATCATTTTGAACATGTGGTGATTATTTTTGTAAGGATGGTTTACGTGGCATTGCCAAGGGATTTCTATTATAGAATTTTAATATATTTTTTAATCTACTCTGTAAAGCACTTCAGAATATGTGTGAGCTTTATAAATAACTGGTAATAATGATATTATCTGTTTTTATTATAAAATTTTTTTTGAACTGTTATGGGGAAATGTTCTCCATAGGGCTGTGTATGAACTACGGAGACAAAAAAATATTTTTTTTGAATTTTGGTGATTATCTTTATATGGATAGTTTAGGTGGGATTGCCAAGGGAATTCTATTATAGATTTATTATACATGTTGTAAAATTATCCTAATTAAATTGGCAGCACAGATAGTGTAGTGGTTAGCGTTCCAGGCTCCCAGTGATGAGGTTTGATTCCCACCTTGGCCCAATAATCTCCCTGCAATTGTGTTAACTCCATGTGCTCTGATTTTCCCACACTCCTGTTTGATTAATTGGTTCCCAACAAAGATGAATTGGCTCTGAAAAGTACTGCAAAATATGTGTGAACTATATAAATAACTGGAAATAATGATGTTATCTGTACTTATAATAAAGTTTTAATGGTTTGGTTATAGAAATTTACCCTTTAGCGCTGTGTATAAACTATCGAGACTGAAAATGTTTTTTTTTCAGAATTTTTGTTTCTCTGGTTGTTCATTCCTGCATTACACAAAAACTACTGTAAAGTGACAGTGACAGGGGAGCAGAAGGGCAAAAGCTCGCTTGATCTTGATTTTCAGTATGATTTGTTGGTACCTAATCTCTCTCCACTTTATATCTCTCTGAGGTTTGCTATATCTCCCCTAAGTATGAAATATTATCATTTTGAACATGTGGTGATTATTTTTGTATTTGTGGTTTACGTGGCATTACCAAGGGATTTGTATTATAGAATTTTAATATATTTTTTAATATACTATGTAAAGCACTACAGAATATGTGTGAGCTTTATAAATAACTGGTAATAATGATATTATCTGTTTTTATTATAAAGTTTTTTTTGAACTGTTATGGGGAAATGTACTCCATAGGGCTGTGTATGAACTACGGAGACAAAAAAATTTTTTTTTTGAATTTTGGTGATTATCTTTATATGGATAGTTTAGGTGGGATTGCCAACGGAATTCTATTATAGATTTATTATACATGTTGTAAAATTATCCTAATTAAATTGGCAGCACAGATGGTGTAGTGGTTAGCGTTCCAGGCTCCCAGTGAGGAGGTTTGATTCCCACCTTGGCCCAATAATCTCCCTGCATTTGTGTTTACTCCATGTGCTCTGATTTTCCCACACTCCTGGTTGATTAATTGGTTGCCAACAAACATGAATTGGCTCTGAAAAGCACTGCAAAATATGTGTGAACTATATAAATAACTGGAAATAATGATATTATCTATACTTATAATAATGTTTTAATGGTTTGTTTTTAGAAATTTACCCTTTAGCGCTGTGTATAAACTATCGTGACAGAAAATGTTTTTTTTTTCAGAATTTTTGTTTGTCTGGTTTTTCATTCCGGCATAAAACAAAAACTACTGTAAAGTGATAGTGACAGGGGAGCACAAGGGCAAAGGTTCACTTGATCTTGATTTTCAGTATGATTTGCTGGTACCTAATCTCTCTCCACTTTATATCTCTCTGAGGTTTGCTATATCTCCCGTAAGTATGAAATATTATCATTTTGAACATGTTGTGACTATTTTTGTAAGGATAGTTTATGTGGCATTACCAAGGGATTTCTATTGTAGATTTATTATACATGTTGTAAAATGCTCCTAATATAGAGGGCAGCACAGATGGTGTAGTGGTTAGTGTTCTTGCTTCCCAGCTTTGAGGTTGTGGGTTCAATTCCCACCCATAATTTCCCTGTGTTTGTGTTTCCTCCATGTACTCTGCTTTTCCCACACTCCTGTTTGATTAATTGGTGCCCAACAAACATGAATTGGCTCTGAAAAGTACTGCAAAATATGTGTGAACTATATAAATAATTGGAAATAATGATATTATCTGTACTTATAATAAAGTTTTAATGGTTTGTTTTTAGAAATTTACCCTTTAGTGTAGTGGTTAGTGTTCTTGCTTCCCAGCATTGAGGTTGTGGGTTCAATTCCCACCCATAATTTCCCTGTGTTTGTGTTTCCTCCATGTACTCTGCTTTTCCCACACTCCTGTTTGATTAATTGGTTCCCAACAAACATGAATTGGCTCTGAAAAGTACTGCAAAATATGTTTGAACTATATAAATAACTGGAAATAATGATGTTATCTGTACTTATAATAAAGTTTTAATTGTTTGGTTTTAGAAATTTACCCTTTAGCGCTGTGTATAAACTATCGAGACTGAAAATGTTTTTTTTTCAGAATTTTTGTTTCTCTGGTTGTTCATTCCTACATTACACAAAAACTACTGTAAAGTGACAGTGACAGGGGAGCAGAAGGGCAAAAGCTCGCTTGATCTTGATTTTCAGTATGATTTGTTGGTACCTAATCTCTCTCCACTTTATATCTCTCTGAGGTTTGCTATATCTCCCCTAAGTATGAAATATTATCATTTTGAACATGTGGTGATTATTTTTGTATGGGTGGTTTACGTGGCATTACCAAGGGATTTGTATTATAGAATTTTAATATATTTTTTAATATACTCTGTAAAGCACTACAGAATATGTGTGAGCTTTATAAATAACTGGTAATAATGATATTATCTGTTTTTATTATAAAGTTTTTTTTGAACTGTTATGGGGAAATGTACTCCATAGGGCTGTGTATGAACTACGGAGACAAAAAAATATTTTTTTTTAATTTTGGTGATTATCTTTATATGGATAGTTTAGGTGGGATTGCCAAGGGAATTCTATTATAGATTTATTATACATGTTGTAAAATTATCCTAATTAAATTGGCAGCACAGATGGTGTAGTGGTTAGCGTTCCAGGTTCCCAGTGATGAGGTTTGATTCCCACCTTGGCCCAATAATCTCCCTGCATTTGTGTTTACTCCATGTGCTCTGATTTTCCCACACTCCTGGTTGATAATTTGGTTGCCAACAAACATGAATTGGCTCTGAAAAGCACTGCAAAATATGTGTGAACTATATAAATAACTGGAAATAATGATATTATCTATACTTATAATAAAGTTTTAATGGTTTGTTTTTAGAAATTTACCCTTTAGCGCTGTGTATAAACTATCGTGACAGAAAATGTTTTTTTTTTCAGAATTTTTGTTTGTCTGGTTGTTCATTCCGGCATAACACAAAAACTACTGTAAAGTGATAGTGACAGGGGAGCACAAGGGCAAAAGCTCACTTGATCTTGATTTTCAGTATGATTTGCTGGTACCTAATCTCTCTCCACATTATATCTCTCTGAGGTTTGCTATATCTCCCCTAAGTATGAAATATTATCATTTTGAACATGTGGTGATTATTTTTGTAAGGATGGTTTACGTGGCATTACCAAGGGATTTCTATTATAGAATTGTAATATATTTTTTAATCTACTCTGTAAAGCACTTCAGAATATGTGTGAGCTTTATAAATAACTGGTAATAATGATATTATCTGTTTTTATTATAAATTTTTTTTTTAACTGTTATGGGGAAATGTTCTCCATAGGGCTGTGTATGAACTACGGAGACAAAAAAATATTTTTTTTGAATTTTGGTGATTATCTTTATATGGATAGTTTAGGTGGGATTGCCAAGGGAATTCTATTATAGATTTATTATACATGTTGTAAAATTATCCTAATTAAATTGGCAGCACAGATAGTGTAGTGGTTAGCGTTCCAGGCTCCCAGTGATGAGGTTTGATTCCCACCTTGGCCCAATAATCTCCCTGCATTTGTGTTAACTCCATGTGCTCTGATTTTCCCACACTCCTGTTTGATTAATTGGTTCCCAACAAAGATGAATTGGCTCTGAAAAGTACTGCAAAATATGTGTGAACTATATAAATAACTGGAAATAATGATGTTATCTGTACTTATAATAAAGTTTTAATGGTTTGGTTATAGAAATTTACCCTTTAGCGCTGTGTATAAACTATCGAGACTGAAAATGTTTTTTTTTCAGAATTTTTGTTTCTCTGGTTGTTCATTCCTGCATTACACAAAAACTACTGTAAAGTAACAGTAACAGGGGAGCAGAAGGGCAAAAGCTCGCTTGATCTTGATTTTCAGTATGATTTGTTGGTACCTAATCTCTCTCCACTTTATATCTCTCTGAGGTTTGCTATATCTCCCCTAAGTATGAAATATTATCATTTTGAACATGTGGTGATTATTTTTGTATTTGTGGTTTACGTGGCATTACCAAGGGATTTGTATTATAGAATTTTAATATATTTTTTAATATACTATGTAAAGCACTACAGAATATGTGTGAGCTTTATAAATAACTGGTAATAATGATATTATCTGTTTTTATTATAAAGTTTTTTTTGAACTGTTATGGGGAAATGTACTCCATAGGGCTGTGTATGAACTACGGAGACAAAAAAATTTTTTTTTTGAATTTTGGTGATTATCTTTATATGGATAGTTTAGGTGGGATTGCCAACGGAATTCTATTATAGATTTATTATACATGTTGTAAAATTATCCTAATTAAATTGGCAGCACAGATGGTGTAGTGGTTAGCGTTCCAGGCTCCCAGTGAGGAGGTTTGATTCCCACCTTGGCCCAATAATCTCCCTGCATTTGTGTTTACTCCATGTGCTCTGATTTTCCCACACTCCTGGTTGATTAATTGGTTGCCAACAAACATGAATTGGCTCTGAAAAGCACTGCAAAATATGTGTGAACTATATAAATAACTGGAAATAATGATATTATCTATACTTATAATAATGTTTTAATGGTTTGTTTTTAGAAATTTACCCTTTAGCGCTGTGTATAAACTATCGTGACAGAAAATGTTTTTTTTTTCAGAATTTTTGTTTGTCTGGTTTTTCATTCCGGCATAAAACAAAAACTACTGTAAAGTGATAGTGACAGGGGAGCACAAGGGCAAAAATTCACTTGATCTTGATTTTCAGTATGATTTGCTGGTACCTAATCTCTCTCCACTTTATATCTCTCTGAGGTTTGCTATATCTCCCGTAAGTATGAAATATTATCATTTTGAACATGTGGTGACTATTTTTGTAAGGATAGTTTATGTGGCATTACCAAGGTATTTCTATTGTAGATTTATTATACATGTTGTAAAATGCTCCTAATATAGAGGGCAGCACAGATGGTGTAGTGGTTAGTGTTCTTGCTTCCCAGCTTTGAGGTTGTGGGTTCAATTCCCACCCATAATTTCCCTGTGTTTGTGTTTCCTCCATGTACTCTGCTTTTCCCACACTCCTGTTTGATTAATTGGTTCCCAACAAACATGAATTGGCTCTGAAAAGTACTGCAAAATATGTGTGAACTATATAAATAATTGGAAATAATGATATTATCTGTACTTATAATAAAGTTTTAATGGTTTGTTTTTAGAAATTTACCCTTTAGTGTAGTGGTTAGTGTTCTTACTTCCCAGCGTTGAGGTTGTGGGTTCACTTCCCACCCTTAATTTCCCTGTGTTTGTGTTTCCTCCATGTACTCTACTTTTCCCACACTCCTGTATGATTAATTGGTTCCCAACAAACATGAATTGGCTCTGAAAAGTGCTGCAAAATATGTGTGAACTATGTAAATAATTGGAAATAATGATATTATCTGTACTTATAATAAAGTTTTAATGGTTTGTTTTTAGAAATTTGCCCTTTAGCGCTGTGTATAAACTATCGAGACAGAAAATGGTTTTTTTTTCAGAATTTTTGTTTGTCTGGTTGTTCATTCCGGCATTACACAAAAACTACTGTAAAGTGACAGTGACAGGGGAGCAGAAGGGCAAAAGCTCACTTGATCTTGATTTTCAGTATGATTTGCTGGTACCTAATCTCTCTCCACTTTATATCTCTCTGAGGTTTGCTATATCTCCCCTAAGTATGAAATATTATCATTTTGAACATGTGGTGATTATTTTTGTAAGGATGGTTTACGTGGCATTACCAAGGGATTTCTATTATAGAATTTTAATATATTTTTTAATATACTCTGTAAAGCACTACAGAATATGTGTGAGCTTTATAAATAACTGGTAATAATGATATTATCTGTTTTTATTATAAAGTTTTTTTTGAACTGTTATGGGGAAATGTACTCCATAGGGCTGTGTATGAACTACGGAGACAAAAAAATATATTTTTTTAATTTTGGTGATTATCTTTATATGGATAGTTTAGGTGGGATTGCCAAGGGAATTCTATTATAGATTTATTATACATGTTGTAAAATTATCCTAATTAAATTGGCAGCACAGATGGTGTAGTGGTTAGCGTTCCAGGCTCCCAGTGGTGAGGTTTGATTCCCACCTTGGCCCAATAATCTCCCTGCATTTGTGTTTACTCCATGTGCTCTGATTTTCCCACACTCCTGGTTGATTAATTTGGTTGCCAACAAACATGAATTGGCTCTGAGAAGCACTGCAAAATATGTGTGAACTATATAAATAACTGGAAATAATGATATTATCTATACTTATAATAATGTTTTAATGGTTTGTTTTTAGAAATTTACCCTTTAGCGCTGTGTATAAACTATCGTGACAGAAAATGTTTTTTTTTCAGAATTTTTGTTTGTCTGGTTGTTCATTCCGGCATAACACAAAAACTACTGTAAAGTGATAGTGACAGGGGAGCACAAGGGCAAAAGTTCACTTGATCTTGATTTTCAGTATGATTTGCTGGTACCTAATCTCTCTCCACTTTATATCTCTCTGAGGTTTGCTATATCTCCCGTAAGTATGAAATATTATCATTTTGAACATGTGGTGATTATTTTTGTAAGGATAGTTTATGTGGCATTACCAAGGGATTTCTATTATAGAATTTTAATATATTTTTTAATATACTCTGTAAAGCACTACAGAATATGTGTGAGCTTTATAAATAACTGGTAATAATGATATTATCTGTTTTTATTATAAAGTTTTTTTTGAACTGTTATGGGGAAATGTACTCCATAGGGCTGTGTATGAACTACGGAGACAAAAAAATATTTTTTTTTAATTTTGGTGATTATCTTTATATGGATAGTTTAGGTGGGATTGCCAAGGGAATTCTATTATAGATTTATTATACATGTTGTAAAATTATCCTAATTAAATTGGCAGCACAGATGGTGTAGTGGTTAGCGTTCCAGGTTCCCAGTGATGAGGTTTGATTCCCACCTTGGCCCAATAATCTCCCTGCATTTGTGTTTACTCCATGTGCTCTGATTTTCCCACACTCCTGGTTGATAATTTGGTTGCCAACAAACATGAATTGGCTCTGAAAAGCACTGCAAAATATGTGTGAACTATATAAATAACTGGAAATAATGATATTATCTATACTTATAATAAAGTTTTAATGGTTTGTTTTTAGAAATTTACCCTTTAGCGCTGTGTATAAACTATCGTGACAGAAAATGTTTTTTTTTTCAGAATTTTTGTTTGTCTGGTTGTTCATTCCGGCATAACACAAAAACTACTGTAAAGTGATAGTGACAGGGGAGCACAAGGGCAAAAGCTCACTTGATCTTGATTTTCAGTATGATTTGCTGGTACCTAATCTCTCTCCACATTATATCTCTCTGAGGTTTGCTATATCTCCCCTAAGTATGAAATATTATCATTTTGAACATGTGGTGATTATTTTTGTAAGGATGGTTTACGTGGCATTACCAAGGGATTTCTATTATAGAATTGTAATATATTTTTTAATCTACTCTGTAAAGCACTTCAGAATATGTGTGAGCTTTATAAATAACTGGTAATAATGATATTATCTGTTTTTATTATAAATTTTTTTTTTAACTGTTATGGGGAAATGTTCTCCATAGGGCTGTGTATGAACTACGGAGACAAAAAAATATTTTTTTTGAATTTTGGTGATTATCTTTATATGGATAGTTTAGGTGGGATTGCCAAGGGAATTCTATTATAGATTTATTATACATGTTGTAAAATTATCCTAATTAAATTGGCAGCACAGATAGTGTAGTGGTTAGCGTTCCAGGCTCCCAGTGATGAGGTTTGATTCCCACCTTGGCCCAATAATCTCCCTGCATTTGTGTTAACTCCATGTGCTCTGATTTTCCCACACTCCTGTTTGATTAATTGGTTCCCAACAAAGATGAATTGGCTCTGAAAAGTACTGCAAAATATGTGTGAACTATATAAATAACTGGAAATAATGATGTTATCTGTACTTATAATAAAGTTTTAATGGTTTGGTTATAGAAATTTACCCTTTAGCGCTGTGTATAAACTATCGAGACTGAAAATGTTTTTTTTTCAGAATTTTTGTTTCTCTGGTTGTTCATTCCTGCATTACACAAAAACTACTGTAAAGTAACAGTGACAGGGGAGCAGAAGGGCAAAAGCTCGCTTGATCTTGATTTTCAGTATGATTTGTTGGTACCTAATCTCTCTCCACTTTATATCTCTCTGAGGTTTGCTATATCTCCCCTAAGTATGAAATATTATCATTTTGAACATGTGGTGATTATTTTTGTATTTGTGGTTTACGTGGCATTACCAAGGGATTTGTATTATAGAATTTTAATATATTTTTTAATATACTATGTAAAGCACTACAGAATATGTGTGAGCTTTATAAATAACTGGTAATAATGATATTATCTGTTTTTATTATAAAGTTTTTTTTGAACTGTTATGGGGAAATGTACTCCATAGGGCTGTGTATGAACTACGGAGACAAAAAAAATTTTTTTTTGAATTTTGGTGATTATCTTTATATGGATAGTTTAGGTGGGATTGCCAACGGAATTCTATTATAGATTTATTATACATGTTGTAAAATTATCCTAATTAAATTGGCAGCACAGATGGTGTAGTGGTTAGCGTTCCAGGCTCCCAGTGAGGAGGTTTGATTCCCACCTTGGCCCAATAATCTCCCTGCATTTGTGTTTACTCCATGTGCTCTGATTTTCCCACACTCCTGGTTGATTAATTGGTTGCCAACAAACATGAATTGGCTCTGAAAAGCACTGCAAAATATGTGTGAACTATATAAATAACTGGAAATAATGATATTATCTATACTTATAATAATGTTTTAATGGTTTGTTTTTAGAAATTTACCCTTTAGCGCTGTGTATAAACTATCGTGACAGAAAATGTTTTTTTTTTCAGAATTTTTGTTTGTCTGGTTTTTCATTCCGGCATAAAACAAAAACTACTGTAAAGTGATAGTGACAGGGGAGCACAAGGGCAAAAATTCACTTGATCTTGATTTTCAGTATGATTTGCTGGTACCTAATCTCTCTCCACTTTATATCTCTCTGAGGTTTGCTATATCTCCCGTAAGTATGAAATATTATCATTTTGAACATGTGGTGACTATTTTTGTAAGGATAGTTTATGTGGCATTACCAAGGTATTTCTATTGTAGATTTATTATACATGTTGTAAAATGCTCCTAATATAGAGGGCAGCACAGATGGTGTAGTGGTTAGTGTTCTTGCTTCCCAGCTTTGAGGTTGTGGGTTCAATTCCCACCCATAATTTCCCTGTGTTTGTGTTTCCTCCATGTACTCTGCTTTTCCCACACTCCTGTTTGATTAATTGGTTCCCAACAAACATGAATTGGCTCTGAAAAGTACTGCAAAATATGTGTGAACTATATAAATAATTGGAAATAATGATATTATCTGTACTTATAATAAAGTTTTAATGGTTTGTTTTTAGAAATTTACCCTTTAGTGTAGTGGTTAGTGTTCTTACTTCCCAGCGTTGAGGTTGTGGGTTCACTTCCCACCCTTAATTTCCCTGTGTTTGTGTTTCCTCCATGTACTCTACTTTTCCCACACTCCTGTATGATTAATTGGTTCCCAACAAACATGAATTGGCTCTGAAAAGTGCTGCAAAATATGTGTGAACTATGTAAATAATTGGAAATAATGATATTATCTGTACTTATAATAAAGTTTTAATGGTTTGTTTTTAGAAATTTGCCCTTTAGCGCTGTGTATAAACTATCGAGACAGAAAATGGTTTTTTTTTCAGAATTTTTGTTTGTCTGGTTGTTCATTCCGGCATTACACAAAAACTACTGTAAAGTGACAGTGACAGGGGAGCAGAAGGGCAAAAGCTCACTTGATCTTGATTTTCAGTATGATTTGCTGGTACCTAATCTCTCTCCACTTTATATCTCTCTGAGGTTTGCTATATCTCCCCTAAGTATGAAATATTATCATTTTGAACATGTGGTGATTATTTTTGTAAGGATGGTTTACGTGGCATTACCAAGGGATTTCTATTATAGAATTTTAATATATTTTTTAATATACTCTGTAAAGCACTACAGAATATGTGTGAGCTTTATAAATAACTGGTAATAATGATATTATCTGTTTTTATTATAAAGTTTTTTTTGAACTGTTATGGGGAAATGTACTCCATAGGGCTGTGTATGAACTACGGAGACAAAAAAATATATTTTTTTAATTTTGGTGATTATCTTTATATGGATAGTTTAGGTGGGATTGCCAAGGGAATTCTATTATAGATTTATTATACATGTTGTAAAATTATCCTAATTAAATTGGCAGCACAGATGGTGTAGTGGTTAGCGTTCCAGGCTCCCAGTGGTGAGGTTTGATTCCCACCTTGGCCCAATAATCTCCCTGCATTTGTGTTTACTCCATGTGCTCTGATTTTCCCACACTCCTGGTTGATTAATTTGGTTGCCAACAAACATGAATTGGCTCTGAAAAGCACTGCAAAATATGTGTGAACTATATAAATAACTGGAAATAATGATATTATCTATACTTATAATAATGTTTTAATGGTTTGTTTTTAGAAATTTACCCTTTAGCGCTGTGTATAAACTATCGTGACAGAAAATGTTTTTTTTTCAGAATTTTTGTTTGTCTGGTTGTTCATTCCGGCATAACACAAAAACTACTGTAAAGTGATAGTGACAGGGGAGCACAAGGGCAAAAGTTCACTTGATCTTGATTTTCAGTATGA
Organism: Taudactylus pleione; assembly: GCA_031769625.1. Lineage (NCBI taxonomy): Eukaryota > Metazoa > Chordata > Amphibia > Anura > Myobatrachidae > Taudactylus > Taudactylus pleione. The sequence continues at coordinate 2,983,432 of JAUIMM010000461.1, read as the reverse complement.
TTTGCTGGTACCTAATCTCTCTCCACTTTATATCTCTCTGAGGTTTGCTATATCTCCCGTAAGTATGAAATATTATCATTTTGAACATGTGGTGATTATTTTTGTAAGGATAGTTTATGTGGCATTACCAAGGGATTTCTATTATAGAATTTTAATATATTTTTTAATATACTCTGTAAAGCACTACAGAATATGTGTGAGCTTTATAAATAACTGGTAATAATGATATTATCTGTTTTTATTATAAAGTTTTTTTTGAACTGTTATGGGGAAATGTACTCCATAGGGCTGTGTATGAACTACGGAGACAAAAAAATATTTTTTTTGAATTTTGGTGATTATCTTTATATGGATAGTTTAGGTGGGATTGCCAAGGGAATTCTATTATAGATTTATTATACATGTTGTAAAATTATCCGAATTAAATTGGCAGCACAGATGGTGTAGTGGTTAGCGTTCCAGGCTCCCAGTGATGAGGTTTGATTCCCACCTTGGCCCAATAATCTCCCTGCATTTGTGTTTACTCCATATGCTCTGATTTTCCCACACTCCTGGTTGATTAATTGGTTGCCAACAAACATGAATTGGCTCTGAAAAGCACTGCAAAATATGTGTGAACTATATAAATAACTGGAAATAATGATATTATCTATACTTATAATAATGTTTTAATGGTTTGTTTTTAGAAATTTACCCTTTAGCGCTGTGTATAAACTATCGTGACAGAAAATGTTTTTTTTTTCAGAATTTTTGTTTGTCTGGTTGTTCATTCCGGCATAACACAAAAACTACTGTAAAGTGATAGTGACAGGGGAGCACAAGGGCAAAAGTTCACTTGATCTTGATTTTCAGTATGATTTGCTGGTACCTAATCTCTCTCCACTTTATATCTCTCTGAGGTTTGCTATATCTCCCGTAAGTATGAAATATTATCATTTTGAACATGTGGTGATTATTTTTGTAAGGATAGTTTATGTGGCATTACCAAGGGATTTCTATTATAGATTTATTATACATGTTGTAAAATGCTCCTAATATAGTGGGCAGCACAGATGGTGTAGTGGTTAGTGTTCTTGCTTCCCAGCTTTGAGATTGTGGGTTCAATTCCCACCCATAATTTCCCTGTGTTTGTGTTTCCTCCATGTACTCTGCTTTTCCCACACTCCTGTTTGATTAATTGGTTCCCAACAAACATGAATTGGCTCTGAAAAGTACTGCAAAATATGTGTGAACTATATAAATAATTGGAAATAATGATATTATCTGTACTTATAATAAAGTTTTAATGGTTTGTTTTTAGAAATTTACCCTTTAGTGTAGTGGTTAGTGTTCTTGCTTCCCAGCGTTGAGGTTGTGGGTTCAATTCCCACCCATAATTTCCCTGTGTTTGTGTTTCCTCCTTGTACTCTGCTTTTCCCACACTCCTGTTTGATTAATTGGTTCCCAACAAAGATGAATTGGCTCTGAAAAGTACTGCAAAATATGTGTGAACTATATAAATAACTGGAAATAATGATGTTATCTGTACTTATAATAAAGTTTTAATGGTTTGGTTATAGAAATTTACCCTTTAGCGCTGTGTATAAACTATCGAGACTGAAAATGTTTTTTTTTCAGAATTTTTGTTTCTCTGGTTGTTCATTCCTGCATTACACAAAAACTACTGTAAAGTGACAGTGACAGGGGAGCAGAAGGGCAAAAGCTCGCTTGATCTTGATTTTCAGTATGATTTGTTGGTACCTAATCTCTCTCCACTTTATATCTCTCTGAGGTTTGCTATATCTCCCCTAAGTATGAAATATTATCATTTTGAACATGTGGTGATTATTTTTGTATTTGTGGTTTACGTGGCATTACCAAGGGATTTGTATTATAGAATTTTAATATATTTTTTAATATACTATGTAAAGCACTACAGAATATGTGTGAGCTTTATAAATAACTGGTAATAATGATATTATCTGGTTTTATTATAAAAATTTTTTTTAACTGTTATGGGGAAATGTACTCCATAGGGCTGTGTATGAACTACGGAGAGAAAAAAATTTTTTTTTTTAATTTTGGTGATTATCTTTATATGGATAGTTTAGGTGGGATTGCCAAGGGAATTCTATTATAGATTTATTATACATGTTGTAAAATTATCCTAATTAAATTGGCAGCACAGATGGTGTAGTGGTTAGCGTTCCAGGCTCCCGGTGAGGAGGTTTGATTCCCACCTTGGCCCAATAATCTCCCTGCATTTGTGTTTACTCCATGTGCTCTGATTTTCCCACACTCCTGGTTGATTAATTGGTTGCCAACAAACATGAATTGGCTCTGAAAAGCACTGCAAAATATGTGTGAACTATATAAATAACTGGAAATAATGATATTATCTATACTTATAATAATGTTTTAATGGTTTGTTTTTAGAAATTTACCCTTTAGCGCTGTGTATAAACTATCGTGACAGAAAATGTTTTTTTTTTCAGAATTTTTGTTTGTCTGGTTTTTCATTCCGGCATAAAACAAAAACTACTGTAAAGTGATAGTGACAGGGGAGCACAAGGGCAAAAGTTCACTTGATCTTGATTTTCAGTATGATTTGCTGGTACCTAATCTCTCTCCACTTTATATCTCTCTGAGGTTTGCTATATCTCCCGTAAGTATGAAATATTATCATTTTGAACATGTGGTGACTATTTTTGTAAGGATAGTTTATGTGGCATTACCAAGGGATTTCTATTGTAGATTTATTATACATGTTGTAAAATGCTCCTAATAAAGAGGGCAGCACAGATGGTGTAGTGGTTAGTGTTCTTGCTTCCCAGCTTTGAGGTTGTGGGTTCAATTCCCACCCATAATTTCCCTGTGTTTGTGTTTCCTCCATGTACTCTGCTTTTCCCACACTCCTGTTTGATTAATTGGTTCCCAACAAACATGAATTGGCTCTGAAAAGTACTGCAAAATATGTGTGAACTATATAAATAATTGGAAATAATGAAATTATCTGTACTTATAATAAAGTTTTAATGGTTTGTTTTTAGAAATTTACCCTTTAGTGTAGTGGTTAGTGTTCTTGCTTCCCAGCGTTGAGGTTGTGGGTTCAATTCCCACCCATAATTTCCCTGTGTTTGTGTTTCCTCCTTGTACTCTGCTTTTCCCACACTCCTGTTTGATTAATTGGTTCCCAACAAAGATGAATTGGCTCTGAAAAGAACTGCAAAATATGTGTGAACTATATAAATAACTGGAAATAATGATGTTATCTGTACTTATAATAAAGTTTTAATGGTTTGGTTATAGAAATTTACCCTTTAGCGCTGTGTATAAACTATCGAGACTGAAAATGTTTTTTTTTCAGAATTTTTGTTTCTCTGGTTGTTCATTCCTGCATTACACAAAAACTACTGTAAAGTGACAGTGACAGGGGAGCAGAAGGGCAAAAGCTCGCTTGATCTTGATTTTCAGTATGATTTGTTGGTACCTAATCTCTCTCCACTTTATATCTCTCTGAGGTTTGCTATATCTCCCCTAAGTATGAAATATTATCATTTTGAACATGTGGTGATTATTTTTGTATGGGTGGTTTACGTGGCATTACCAAGGGATTTGTATTATAGAATTTTAATATATTTTTTAATATACTCTGTAAAGCACTACAGAATATGTGTGAGCTTTATAAATAACTGGTAATAATGATATTATCTGTTTTTATTATAAAGTTTTTTTTGAACTGTTATGGGGAAATGTACTCCATAGGGCTGTGTATGAACTACGGAGACAAAAAAATATTTTTTTTGAATTTTGGTGATTATCTTTATATGGATAGTTTAGGTGGGATTGCCAAGGGAATTCTATTATAGATTTATTATACATGTTGTAAAATTATCCTAATTAAATTGGCAGCACAGATGGTGTAGTGGTTAGCGTTCCAGGTTCCCAGTGATGAGGTTTGATTCCCACCTTGGCCCAATAATCTCCCTGCATTTGTGTTTACTCCATGTGCTCTGATTTTCCCACACTCCTGGTTGATAATTTGGTTGCCAACAAACATGAATTGGCTTTGAAAAGCACTGCAAAATATGTGTGAACTATATAAATAACTGGAAATAATGATATTATCTATACTTATAATAAAGTTTTAATGGTTTGTTTTTAGAAATTTACCCTTTAGCGCTGTGTATAAACTATCGTGACAGAAAATGTTTTTTTTTTCAGAATTTTTGTTTGTCTGGTTGTTCATTCCGGCATAACACAAAAACTACTGTAAAGTGATAGTGACAGGGGAGCACAAGGGCAAAAGCTCACTTGATCTTGATTTTCAGTATGATTTGCTGGTACCTAATCTCTCTCCACATTATATCTCTCTGAGGTTTGCTATATCTCCCCTAAGTATGAAATATTATCATTTTGAACATGTGGTGATTATTTTTGTAAGGATGGTTTACGTGGCATTACCAAGGGATTTCTATTATAGAATTTTAATATATTTTTTAATCTACTCTGTAAAGCACTTCAGAATATGTGTGAGCTTTATAAATAACTGGTAATAATGATATTATCTGTTTTTATTATAAATTTTTTTTTGAACTGTTATGGGGAAATGTTCTCCATAGGGCTGTGTATGAACTACGGAGACAAAAAAATATTTTTTTTGAATTTTGGTGATTATCTTTATATGGATAGTTTAGGTGGGATTGCCAAGGGAATTCTATTATAGATTTATTATACATGTTGTAAAATTATCCAAATTAAATTGGCAGCACAGATAGTGTAGTGGTTAGCGTTCCAGGCTCCCAGTGATGAGGTTTGATTCCCACCTTGGCCCAATAATCTCCCTGCATTTGTGTTAACTCCATGTGCTCTGATTTTCCCACACTCCTGTTTGATTAATTGGTTCCCAACAAAGATGAATTGGCTCTGAAAAGTACTGCAAAATATGTGTGAACTATATAAATAACTGGAAATAATGATGTTATCTGTACTTATAATAAAGTTTTAATGGTTTGGTTATAGAAATTTACCCTTTAGCGCTGTGTATAAACTATCGAGACTGAAAATGTTTTTTTTTCTGAATTTTTGTTTCTCTGGTTGTTCATTCCTGCATTACACAAAAACTACTGTAAAGTGACAGTGACAGGGGAGCAGAAGGGCAAAAGCTCGCTTGATCTTGATTTTCAGTATGATTTGTTGGTACCTAATCTCTCTCCACTTTATATCTCTCTGAGGTTTGCTATATCTCCCCTAAGTATGAAATATTATCATTTTGAACATGTGGTGATTATTTTTGTATTTGTGGTTTACGTGGCATTACCAAGGGATTTCTATTATAGAATTTTAATATATTTTTTAATATACTCTGTAAAGCACTACAGAATATGTGTGAGCTTTATAAATAACTGGTAATAATGATATTATCTGTTTTTATTATAATGTTTTTTTTGAACTATTATGGGGAAATGTACTCCATAGGGCTGTGTATGAACTACGGAGACAAAAAAATTTTTTTTTTGAATTTTGGTGATTATCTTTATATGGATAGTTTAGGTGGGATTGCCAAGGGAATTCTATTATAGATTTATTATACATGTTGTAAAATTATCCTAATTAACTTGGCAGCACAGATGGTGTAGTGGTTAGCGTTCCAGGCTCCCAGTGATGAGGTTTGATTCCCACCTTGGCCCAATAATCTCCCTGCATTTGTGTTTACTCCATGTGCTCTGATTTTCCCACACTCCTGGTTGATTAATTGGTTGCCAACAAACATGAATTGGCTCTGAAAAGCACTGCAAAATATGTGTGAACTATATAAATAACTGGAAATAATGATAGTATCTATACTTATAATAATGTTTTAATGGTTTGTTTTTAGAAATTTACCCTTTAGCGCTGTGTATAAACTATCGTGACAGAAGATGGGTTTTTTTTCAGAATTTTTGTTTGTGTGGTTGTTCATTCCGGCATAACACAAAAACTACTGTAAAGTGATAGTGACAGGGGAGCACAAGGGCAAAAGCTCACTTGATCTTGATTTTCAGTATGATTTGCTGGTACCTAATCTCTCTCCACTTTATATCTCTCTGAGGTTTGCTATATCTCCCGTAAGTATGAAATATTATCATTTTGAACATGTGGTGATTATTTTTGTAAGGATAGTTTATGTGGCATTACCAAGGGATTTCTATTATAGATTTATTATACATGTTGTAAAATGCTCCTAATTTAGTGGGCAGCACAGATGGTGTAGTTGTTAGTGTTCTTGCTTCCCAGCATTGAGGTTGTGGTTAGTGTTCTTGCTTCCCAGCGTTGAGGTTGTGGGTTCACTTCCCACCCTTAATTTCCCTGTGTTTGTGTTTCCTCCATGTACTCTACTTTTCCCACACTCCTGTTTGATTAATTGGTTCCCAACAAACATGAATTGGCTCTGAAAAGTGCTGCAAAATATGTGTGAACTATGTAAATAATTGGAAATAATGATATTATCTGTACTTATAATAAAGTTTTAATGGTTTGTTTTTAGAAATTTGCCCTTTAGCGCTGTGTATAAACTATCGAGACAGAAAATGGTTTTTTTTTCAGAATTTTTGTTTGTCTGGTTGTTCATTCCGGCATTACACAAAAACTACTGTAAAGTGACAGTGACAGGGGAGCAGAAGGGCAAAAGCTCACTTGATCTTGATTTTCAGTATTATTTGCTGGTACCTAATCTCTCTCCACTTTATATCTCTCTGAGGTTTGCTATATCTCCCCTAAGTATGAAATATTATCATTTTGAACATGTGGTGATTATTTTTGTAAGGATGGTTTACGTGGCATTACCAAGGGATTTCTATTATAGAATTTTAATATATTTTTTAATATACTCTGTAAAGCACTACAGAATATGTGTGAGCTTTATAAATAACTGGTAATAATGATATTATCTGTTTTTATTATAAAGTTTTTTTTGAACTGTTATGGGTAAATGTACTCCATAGGGCTGTGTATGAACTACGGAGACAAAAAAATATTTTTTTGAATTTTGGTGATTATCTTTATATGGATAGTTTAGGTGGGATTGCCAAGGGAATTCTATTATAGATTTATTATACATGTTGTAAAATTATCCTAATTAAATTGGCAGCACAGATGGTGTAGTGGTTAGCGTTCCAGGCTCCCAGTGATGAGGTTTGATTCCCACCATGGCCCAATAATCTCCCTGCATTTGTGTTTACTCCATGTGCTCTGATTTTCCCACACTCCTGGTTGATTAATTGGTTGCCAACAAACATGAATTGGCTCTGAAAAGCACTGCAAAATATGTGTGAACTATATAAATAACTGGAAATAATGATATTATCTATACTTATAATAAAGTTTTAATGGTTTGTTTTTAGAAATTTACCCTTTAGCGCTGTGTATAAACTATCGTGACAGAAGATGGGTTTTTTTTCAGAATTTTTGTTTGTCTTGTTGTTCATTCCGGCATAACACAAAAACTACTGTAAAGTGATAGTGAAAGGGGAGCACAAGGGCAAAAGTTCACTTGATCTTGATTTTCAGTATGATTTGCTGGTACCTAATCTCTCTCCACTTTATATCTCTCTGAGGTTTGCTATATCTCCCGTAAGTATGAAATATTATCATTTTGAACATGTGGTGATTATTTTTGTAAGGATAGTTTATGTGGCATTACCAAGGGATTTCTATTATAGATTTATTATACATGTTGTAAAATGCTCCTAATTTAGTGGGCAGCACAGATGGTGTAGTTGTTAGTGTTCTTGCTTCCCAGCATTGAGGTTTTGGTTAGTGTTCTTGCTTCCCAGCTTTGAGGTTGTGGGTTCAATTCCCACCCATAATTTCCCTGTGTTTGTGTTTCTTCCATGTACTCTGCTTTTCCCACACTCCTGTTTGATTAATTGGTTCCCAAAAAACATGAATTGGCTCTGAAAAGTACTGAAAATTATGTGTGAACTATAGAAATAATTGGAAATAATGATATTATCTGTACTTATAATAAAGTTTTAATGGTTTGTTTTTAGAAATGTACCCTTTAGCGCTGTGTATAAACTATCGAGACAGAAAATGGTTTTTTTTTCAGATTTTTTGTTTGTCTGGTTGTTCATTCCGGCATTACACAAAAACTACTGTAAAGTGACAGTGACAGGGGAGCAGAAGGGCAAAAGCTCACTTGATCTTGATTTTCAGTATGATTTGCTGGTACCTAATCTCTCTCCACTTTATATCTCTCTGAGGTTTGCTATATCTCCCCTAAGTATGAAATATTATCATTTTGAACATGTGGTGATTATTTTTGTAAGGATGGTTTACGTGGCATTACCAAGGGATTTCTATTATAGAATTTTAATATATTTTTTAATATACTCTGTAAAGCACTACAGAATATGTGTGAGCTTTATAAATAACTGGTAATAATGATATTATCTGTTTTTATTATAATGTTTTTTTTGAACTGTTATGGGGAAATGTACTCCATAGGGCTGTGTATGAACTACGGAGACAAAAAAATATTTTTTTTGAATTTTGGTGATTATCTTTATATGGATAGTTTAGGTGGGATTGCCAAGGGAATTCTATTATAGATTTATTATACATGTTGTAAAATTATCCTAATTAAATTGGCAGCACAGATGGTGTAGTGGTTAGCGTTCCAGGCTCCCAGTGATGAGGTTTGATTCCCACCTTGGCCCAATAATCTCCCTGCATTTGTGTTTACTCCATCTGCTCTGATTTTCCCACACTCCTGGTTGATTAATTGGTTGCCAACAAACATGAATTGGCTCTGAAAAGCACTGCAAAATATGTGTGAACTATATAAATAACTGGAAATAATGATATTATCTATACTTATAATAATGTTTTAATGGTTTGTTTTTAGAAATGTACCCTTTAGCGCTGTGTATAAACTATCGTGACAGAAGATGGGTTTTTTTTCAGAATTTTTGTTTGTCTTGTTGATCATTCCGGCATAACACAAAAACTACTGTAAAGTGATAGTGACAGGGGAGCAGAAGGGCAAAAGCTCGCTTGATCTTGATTTTCAGTATGATTTGCTGGTACCTAATCTCTCTCCACTTTATATCTCTCTGAGGTTTGCTATATCTCCCGTAAGTATGAAATATTATCATTTTGAACATGTGGTGATTATTTTTGAAAGGATAGTTTATGTGGCATTACCAAGGGATTTCTATTATAGATTTATTATACATGTTGTAAAATGCTCCTAATATAGTGGGCAGCACAGATGGTGTAGTGGTTAGTGTTCTTGCTTCCCAGCGTTGAGGTTGTGGATTCATAATTTCCCTGTGTTTGTGTTTCCTCCATGTACTCTGCTTTTCCCACACTCCTGTTTGATTAATTGGTTCCCAACAAACATGAATTGGCTCTGAAAAGTACTGCAAAATATGTGTGAACTATATCAATAATTGGAAATAATGATATTATCTGTACTTATAATAAAGTTTTAATGGTTTGTTTTTAGAAATTTACCCTTTAGCGCTGTGTATAAACTATCGAGACAGAAGATGGGTTTTTTTTCAGAATTTTTGTTTGTCTGGTTGTTCATTCCGGCATTACACAAAAACTACTGTAAAGTGACAGTGACAGGGGAGCAGAAGGGCAAAAGCTCACTTGATCTTGATTTTCAGTATGATTTGCTGGTACCTAATCTCTCTCCACTTTATATCTCTCTGAGGTTTGCTATATCTCCCCTAAGTATGAAATATTATCATTTTGAACATGTGGTGATTATTTTTGTAAGGATGGTTTACGTGGCATTACCAAGGGATTTCTATTATAGAATTTTAATATATTTTTTAATATACTCTGTAAAGCACTACAGAATATGTGTGAGCTTTATAAATAACTGGTAATAATGATATTATCTGTTTTTATTATAAAGTTTTTTTTTAACTGTTATGGGGAAATGTACTCCATAGGGCTGTGTATGAACTACGGAGAAAAAAAAATATTTTTTTTGAATTTTGGTGATTATCTTTATATGGATAGTTTAGGTGGGATTGCCAAGGGAATTCTATTATAGATTTATTATACATGTTGTAAAATTATCCTAATTAAATTGGCAGCACAGATGGTGTAGTGGTTAGCGTTCCAGGCTCCCAGTGATGAGGTTTGATTCCCACCTTGGCCCAATAATCTCCCTGCATTTGTGTTTACTCCATCTGCTCTGATTTTCCCACACTCCTGGTTGATTAATTGGTTGCCAACAAACATGAATTGGCTCTGAAAAGCACTGCAAAATATGTGTGAACTATATAAATAACTGGAAATAATGATATTATCTATACTTATAATAATGTTTTAATGGTTTGTTTTTAGAAATGTACCCTTTAGCGCTGTGTATAAACTATCGTGACAGAAGATGGGTTTTTTTTCAGAATTTTTGTTTGTCTTGTTGATCATTCCGGCATAACACAAAAACTACTGTAAAGTGATAGTGACAGGGGAGCAGAAGGGCAAAAGCTCGCTTGATCTTGATTTTCAGTATGATTTGCTGGTACCTAATCTCTCTCCACTTTATATCTCTCTGAGGTTTGCTATATCTCCCGTAAGTATGAAATATTATCATTTTGAACATGTGGTGATTATTTTTGAATGGATAGTTTATGTGGCATTACCAAGGGATTTCTATTATAGATTTATTATACATGTTGTAAAATGCTCCTAATATAGTGGGCAGCACAGATGGTGTAGTGGTTAGTGTTCTTGCTTCCCAGCGTTGAGGTTGTGGATTCATAATTTCCCTGTGTTTGTGTTTCCTCCATGTACTCTGCTTTTCCCACACTCCTGTTTGATTAATTGGTTCCCAAAAAACATGAATTGGCTCTGAAAAGTACTGAAAATTACGTGTGAACTATAGAAATAATTGGAAATAATGATATTATCTGTACTTATAATAAAGTTTTAATGGTTTGTTTTTAGAAATGTACCCTTTAGCGCTGTGTATAAACTATCGAGACAGAAAATGGTTTTTTTTTCAGATTTTTTGTTTGTCTGGTTGTTCATTCCGGCATTACACAAAAACTACTGTAAAGTGACAGTGACAGGGGAGCAGAAGGGCAAAAGCTCACTTGATCTTGATTTTCAGTATGATTTGCTGGTACCTAATCTCTCTCCACTTTATATCTCTCTGAGGTTTGCTATATCTCCCCTAAGTATGAAATATTATCATTTTGAACATGTGGTGATTATTTTTGTAAGGATGGTTTACGTGGCATTACCAAGGGATTTCTATTATAGAATTTTAATATATTTTTTAATATACTCTGTAAAGCACTACAGAATATGTGTGAGCTTTATAAATAACTGGTAATAATGATATTATCTGTTTTTATTATAATGTTTTTTTTGAACTGTTATGGGGAAATGAACTCCATAGGGCTGTGTATGAACTACGGAGACAAAAAAATATTTTTTTTGAATTTTGGTGATTATCTTTATATGGATAGTTTAGGTGGGATTGCCAAGGGAATTCTATTATAGATTTATTATACATGTTGTAAAATTATCCTAATTAACTTGGCAGCACAGATGGTGTAGTGGTTAGCGTTCCAGGCTCCCAGTGATGAGGTTTGATTCCCACCTTGGCCCAATAATCTCCCTGCATTTGTGTTTACTCCATGTGCTCTGATTTTCCCACACTCCTGGTTGATTAATTGGTTGCCAACAAACATGAATTGGCTCTGAAAAGCACTGCAAAATATGTGTGAACTATATAAATAACTGGAAATAATGATATTATCTATACTTATAATAATGTTTTAATGGTTTGTTTTTAGAAATTTACCCTTTAGCGCTGTGTATAAACTATCGTGACAGAAGATGGGTTTTTTTTCAGAATTTTTGTTTGTCTGGTTGTTCATTCCGGCATAACACAAAAACTACTGTAAAGTGATAGTGACAGGGGAGCACAAGGGCAAAAGCTCACTTGATCTTGATTTTCAGTATGATTTGCTGGTACCTAATCTCTCTCCACTTTATATCTCTCTGAGGTTTGCTATATCTCCCGTAAGTATGAAATATTATCATTTTGAACATGTGGTGATTATTTTTGTAAGGATAGTTTATGTGGCATTACCAAGGGATTTCTATTATAGATTTATTATACATGTTGTAAAATGCTCCTAATTTAGTGGGCAGCACAGATGGTGTAGTTGTTAGTGTTCTTGCTTCCCAGCATTGAGGTTGTGGTTAGTGTTCTTACTTCCCAGCGTTGAGGTTGTGGGTTCACTTCCCACCCTTAATTTCCCTGTGTTTGTGTTTCCTCCATGTACTCTACTTTTCCCACACTCCTGTTTGATTAATTGGTTCCCAACAAACATGAATTGGCTCTGAAAAGTGCTGCAAAATATGTGTGAACTATGTAAATAATTGGAAATAATGATATTATCTGTACTTATAATAAAGTTTTAATGGTTTGTTTTTAGAAATTTGCCCTTTAGCGCTGTGTATAAACTATCGAGACAGAAAATGGTTTTTTTTTCAGAATTTTTGTTTGTCTGGTTGTTCATTCTGGCATTACACAAAAACTACTGTAAAGTGACAGTGACAGGGGAGCAGAAGGGCAAAAGCTCACTTGATCTTGATTTTCAGTATTATTTGCTGGTACCTAATCTCTCTCCACTTTATATCTCTCTGAGGTTTGCTATATCTCCCCTAAGTATGAAATATTATCATTTTGAACATGTGGTGATTATTTTTGTAAGGATGGTTTACGTGGCATTACCAAGGGATTTCTATTATAGAATATTAATATATTTTTTAATATACTCTGTAAAGCACTACAGAATATGTGTGAGCTTTATAAATAACTGGTAATAATGATATTATCTGTTTTTATTATAAAGTTTTTTTTGAACTGTTATGGGGAAATGTACTCCATAGGGCTGTGTATGAACTACGGAGACAAAAAAATATTTTTTTTGAATTTTGGTGATTATCTTTATATGGATAGTTTAGGTGGGATTGCCAAGGGAATTCTATTATAGATTTATTATACATGTTGTAAAATTATCCTAATTAACTTGGCAGCACAGATGGTGTAGTGGTTAGCGTTCCAGGCTCCCAGTGATGAGGTTTGATTCCCACCTTGGCCCAATAATCTCCCTGCATTTGTGTTTACTCCATGTGCTCTGATTTTACCACACTCCTGGTTGATTAATTGGTTGCCAACAAACATGAATTGGCTCTGAAAAGCACTGCAAAATATGTGTGAACTATATAAATAACTGGAAATAATGATATTATCTATACTTATAATAATGTTTTAATGGTTTGTTTTTAGAAATTTACCCTTTAGCGCTGTGTATAAACTATCGTGACAGAAGATGGGTTTTTTTTCAGAATTTTTGTTTGTCTGGTTGTTCATTCCGGCATAACACAAAAACTACTGTAAAGTGATAGTGACAGGGGAGCACAAGGGCAAAAGCTCACTTGATCTTGATTTTCAGTATGATTTGCTGGTACCTAATCTCTCTCCACTTTATATCTCTCTGAGGTTTGCTATATCTCCCGTAAGTATGAAATATTATAATTTTGAACATGTGGTGATTATTTTTGTAAGGATAGTTTATGTGGCATTACCAAGGGATTTCTATTATAGATTTATTATACATGTTGTAAAATGCTCCTAATTTAGTGGGCAGCACAGATGGTGTAGTTGTTAGTGTTCTTGCTTCCCAGCATTGGGGTTGTGGGTTCAATTTCCACCCATAATTTCCCTGTGTTTGTGTTTCCTACATGTACTCTGCTTTTCCCACACTCCTGTTTGATTAATTGGTTCCCAACAAACATGAATTGGCTCTGAAAAGTACTGCAAAATATGAGTGAACTATATAAATAATTGGAAATAATGATATTATCTGTACTTATAATAAAGTTTTAATGGTTTGTTTTTAGAAATTTACCCTTTAGCGCTGTGTATAAACTATCGTGACAGAACTTGGGGTTTTTTTCAGAATTTTTGTTTGTCTTGTTGTTCATTCCGGCATAACACAAAAACTACTGTAAAGTGATAGTGACAGGGGAGCAGAAGGGCAAAAGCTCACTTGATCTTGATTTTCAGTATGATTTGCTGGTACCTAATCTCTCTCCACTTTATATCTCTCTGAGGTTTGCTATATCTCCCGTAAGTATGAAATATTATCATTTTGAACATGTGGTGATTATTTTTCTAAGGATAGTTTATGTGGCATTACCAAGGGATTTCTATTATAGAATTTTAATATATTTTTTAATATACTCTGTAAAGCACTACAGAATATGTGTGAGCTTTATAAATAACTGGTAATAATGATATTATCTGTTTTTATTATAAAGTTTTTTTTGAACTTTTATGGGGAAATGTACTCCATAGGGCTGTGTATGAACTACAGAGACAAAAAAATATTTTTTTTGAATTTTGGTGATTATCTTTATATGGATAGTTTAGGTGGGATTGACAAGGGAATTCTATTATAGATTTATTATACATGTTGTAAAATTATCCTAATTAAATTGGCAGCACAGATGGTGTAGTGGTTAGCGTTCCAGGCTCCCAGTGATGAGGTTTGATTCCCACCTTGGCCCAATAATCTCCCTGCATTTGTGTTTACTCCATCTGCTCTGATTTTCCCACACTCCTGGTTGATTAATTGGTTGCCAACAAACATGAATTGGCTCTGAAAAGCACTGCAAAATATGTGTGAACTATATAAATAACTGGAAATAATGATATTATCTATACTTATAATAATGTTTTAATGGTTTGTTTTTAGAAATGTACCCTGTAGCGCTGTGTATAAACTATCGTGACAGAAGATGGGTTTTTTTTCAGAATTTTTGTTTGTCTTGTTGATCATTCCGGCATAACACAAAAACTACTGTAAAGTGATAGTGACAGGGGAGCAGAAGGGCAAAAGCTCGCTTGATCTTGATTTTCAGTATGATTTGCTGGTACCTAATCTCTCTCCACTTTATATCTCTCTGAGGTTTGCTATATCTCCCGTAAGTATGAAATATTATCATTTTGAACATGTGGTGATTATTTTTGAAAGGATAGTTTATGTGGCATTACCAAGGGATTTCTATTATAGATTTATTATACATGTTGTAAAATGCTCCTAATATAGTGGGCAGCACAGATGGTGTAGTGGTTAGTGTTCTTGCTTCCCAGCGTTGAGGTTGTGGATTCATAATTTCTCTGTGTTTGTGTTTCCTCCATGTACTCTGCTTTTCCCACACTCCTGTTTGATTAATTGGTTCCCAACAAACATGAATTGGCTCTGAAAAGTACTGCAAAATATGTGTGAACTATATCAATAATTGGAAATAATGATATTATCTGTACTTATAATAAAGTTTTAATGGTTTGTTTTTAGAAATTTACCCTTTAGCGCTGTGTATAAACTATCGAGACAGAAGATGGGTTATTTTTCAGAATTTTTGTTTGTCTGGTTGTTCATTCCGGCATTACACAAAAACTACTGTAAAGTGACAGTGACAGGGGAGCAGAAGGGCAAAAGCTCACTTGATCTTGATTTTCAGTATGATTTGCTGGTACCTAATCTCTCTCCACTTTATATCTCTCTGAGGTTTGCTATATCTCCCCTAAGTATGAAATATTATCATTTTGAACATGTGGTGATTATTTTTGTAAGGATGCTTTACGTGGCATTACCAAGGGATTTCTATTATAGAATTTTAAAATATTTTTTAATATACTCTGTAAAGCACTACAGAATATGTGTGAGCTTTATAAATAACTGGTAATAATGATATTATCTGTTTTTATTATAAAGTTTTTTTTGAACTGTTATGGGGAAATGTACTCCATAGCGCTGTATATGAACTACGGAGACAAAAAAATATTTTTTTTGAATTTTGGTGATTATCTTTATATGGATAGTTTTGGTGGAATTGCCAAGGGAATTCTATTATAGATTTATTATACATGTTGTAAAATTATCCTAATTAAATGGGCAGCACAGATGGTGTAGTGGTTAGCGTTCCAGGCTCCCAGTGATGAGGTTTGATTCCCACCTTGGCCCAATAATCTCCCTGCATTTGTGTTTACTCCATGTGCTCTGATTTTCCCACACTCCTGGTTGATTAATTGGTTGCCAACAAACATGAATTGGCTCTGAAAAGTACTGCAAAATATGTGTGAACTATATAAATAATTGGAAATAATGATATTATCTGTACTTATAATAAAGTTTTAATGGTTTGTTTTTAGAAATTTACACTTTAGTGTAGTGGTTAGTGTTCTTGCTTCCCAGCGTTGAGTTTGTGGGTTCAATTCCCACCCATTATTTCCCTGTGTTTGTGTTTCCTCCATGTGCTCTGCTTTTCCCACACTCCTGTTTGATTAATTGGTTCCCAACAAACATGAATTGGCTCTGAAAAGTACTGCAAAATATGTGTGAACTATATAAATAATTGGAAATAATGATATCTGTACTTATAATAAAGTTTTAATGGTTTGTTTTTAGAAATTTGCCCTTTAGCGCTGTGTATAAACTATCGAGACAGAAAATGTTTTTTTTTTCAGAATTTTTGTTTGTCTGGTTGTTCATTCCGGCATTACACAAAAACTACTGTAAAGTGACAGTGACAGGGGAGCAGAAGGGCAAAAGCTCACTTGATCTTGATTTTCAGTATGATTTGCTGGTACCTAATCTCTCTCCACTTTATATCTCTCTGAGGTTTGCTATATCTCCCCTAAGTATGAAATATTATCATTTTCAACATGTGGTGATTATTTTTGTAAGGATGGTTTACGTGGCATTACCAAGGGATTTCTATTATAGAATTTTAATATATTTTTCAATATACTCTGTAAAGCACTACAGAATATGAGTGAGCTTTATAAATAACTGGTAATAATGATATTATCTGTTTTTATTATAAAGTTTTTTTTGAACTGTTATGGGCAAATGTACTCCATAGGGCTGTGTATGAACTATGGAGACAAAAAAATATTTTTTTTGAATTTTGGTGATTATCTTTATATGGATAGTTTAGGTGGGATTGCCAAGGGAATTCTATTATAGATTTATTATACATGTTGTAAAATTATCCTAATTAAATTGGCAGCACAGATGGTGTAGTGGTTAGCGTTCCAGGCTCCCAGTGATGAGGTTTGATTCCCACCTTGGCCCAATAATCTCCCTGCATTTGTGTTTACTCCATGTGCTCTGATTTTCCCACACTCCTGGTTGATTAATTGGTTGCCAACAAACATGAATTGGCTCTGAAAAGCACTGCAAAATATGTGTGAACTATATAAATAACTGGAAATAATGATATTATCTATACTTATAATAATGATTTAATGGTTTGTTTTTAGAAATTTACCCTTTAGCGCTGTGTATAAACTATCGTGACAGAACTTGGGTTTTTTTTCAGAATTTTTGTTTGCCTTGTTGTTCATTCCGGCATAACACAAAAACTACTGTAAAGTGATAGTGACAGGGGAGCAGAAGGGCAAAAGCTCACTTGATCTTGATTTTCAGTATGATTTGCTGGTACCTAATCTCTCTCCACTTTATATCTCTCTGAGGTTTGCTATATCTCCCGTAAGTATGAAATATTATCATTTTGAACATGTGGTGATTATTTTTGTAAGGATAGTTTATGTGGTATTACCAAGGGAATTCTATTATAGATTTATTATACATGTTGTAAAATGCTCCTAATTTAGAGGGCAGCACAGATGGTGTAGTTGTTAGTGTTCTTGCTTCCCAGCATTGAGGTTGTGGGTTCAATTTCCACCCATAATTTCCCTGTGTTTGTGTTTCCTACATGTACTCTGCTTTTCCCACACTCCTGTTTGATTAATTGGTTCCCAACAAACATGAATTGGCTCTGAAAAGTACTGCAAAATATGTGTGAACTATATAAATAATTGGAAATAATGATATTATCTGTACTTATAATAAAGTTTTAATGGTTTGTTTTTAGAAATTTACCCTTTAGCGCTGTGTATAAACTATCGAGACAGAAAATGTTTTTTTTTTCCGAATTTTTGTTTGTCTGGTTGTTCATTCCGGCATTACACAAAAACTACTGTAAAGTGACAGTGACAGGGGAGCAGAAGGGCAAAAGCTCACTTGATCTTGATTTTCAGTATGATTTGCTGGTACCTAATCTCTCTCCACTTTATATCTCTCTGAGGTTTGCGATATCTCCCCTAAGTATGAAATATTATCATTTTGAACATGTGGTGATTATTTTTGTAAGGATGGTTTACGTGGCATTACCAAGGGATTTCTATTATAGAATTTTAATATATTTTTTAATATACTCTGTAAAGCACTACAGAATATGTGTTAGCTTTATAAATAACTGGTAATAATGATATTATCTGTTTTTATTATAAAGTTTTTTTTGAACTGTTATTGGGAAATGTACTCCATAGGGCTGTGTATGAACTACGGAGACAAAAAAATATTTTTTTTGAATTTTGGTGATTATCTTTATATGGATAGTTTAGGTGGGATTGCCAAGGGAATTCTATTATAGATTTATTATACATGTTGTAAAATTAGCCTAATTAAATTGGCAGCACAGATGGTGTAGTGGTTAGCGTTCCAGGCTCCCAGTGATGAGGTTTGATTCCCACCTTGGCCCAATAATCTCCCTGCATTTGTGATTACTCCATGTGCTCTGATTTTCCCACACTCCTGGTTGATTAATTGGTTGCCAACAAACATGAATTGGCTCTGAAAAGCACTGCAAAATATGTGTGAACTATATAAATAACTGGAAATAATGATATTATCTATACTTATAATAATGTTTTAATGGTTTGTTTTTAGAAATTTACCCTTTAGCGCTGTGTATAAACTATCGTGACAGAACTTGGGGTTTTTTTCAGAATTTTTGTTTGTCTTGTTGTTCATTCCGGCATAACACAAAAACTACTGTAAAGTGATAGTGACAGGGGAGCAGAAGGGCAAAAGCTCACTTGATCTTGATTTTCAGTATGATTTGCTGGTACCTAATCTCTCTCCACTTTATATCTCTCTGAGGTTTGCTATATCTCCCGTAAGTATGAAATATTATCATTTTGAACATGTGGTGATTATTTTTGTAAGGATAGTTTATGTGGCATTACCAAGGGATTTCTATTATAGATTTATTATACATGTTGTAAAATGCTCCTAATTTAGTGGGCAGCACAGATGGTGTAGTTGTTAGTGTTCTTGCTTCCCAGCATTGAGGTTGTGGGTTCAATTTCCACCCATAATTTCCCTGTGTTTGTGTTTCCTACATGTACTCTGCTTTTCCCACACTCCTGTTTGATTAATTGGTTCCAAACAAACATGAATTGGCTCTGAAAAGTACTGCAAAGTATGAGTGAACTATATAAATGATTGGAAATAATGATATTATCTGTACTTATAATAAAGTTTTAATGGTTTGTTTTTAGAAATTTACCCTTTAGCGCTGTGTATAAACTATCGTGACAGAACTTGGGGTTTTTTTCAGAATTTTTGTTTGTCTTGTTGTTCATTCCGGCATAACACAAAAACTACTGTAAAGTGATAGTGACAGGGGAGCAGAAGGGCAAAAGCTCACTTGATCTTGATTTTCAGTATGATTTGCTGGTACCTAATCTCTCTCCACTTTATATCTCTCTGAGGTTTGCTATATCTCCCGTAAGTATGAAATATTATCATTTTGAACATGTGGTGATTATTTTTCTAAGGATAGTTTATGTGGCATTACCAAGGGATTTCTATTATAGAATTTTAATATATTTTTTAATATACTCTGTAAAGCACTACAGAATATGTGTGAGCTTTATAAATAACTGGTAATAATGATATTATCTGTTTTTATTATAAAGTTTTTTTTGAACTTTTATGGGGAAATGTACTCCATAGGGCTGTGTATGAACTACAGAGACAAAAAAATATTTTTTTTGAATTTTGGTGATTATCTTTATATGGATAGTTTAGGTGGGATTGACAAGGGAATTCTATTATAGATTTATTATACATGTTGTAAAATTATCCTAATTAAATTGGCAGCACAGATGGTGTAGTGGTTAGCGTTCCAGGCTCCCAGTGATGAGGTTTGATTCCCACCTTGGCCCAATAATCTCCCTGCATTTGTGTTTACTCCATCTGCTCTGATTTTCCCACACTCCTGGTTGATTAATTGGTTGCCAACAAACATGAATTGGCTCTGAAAAGCACTGCAAAATATGTGTGAACTATATAAATAACTGGAAATAATGATATTATCTATACTTATAATAATGTTTTAATGGTTTGTTTTTAGAAATGTACCCTGTAGCGCTGTGTATAAACTATCGTGACAGAAGATGGGTTTTTTTTCAGAATTTTTGTTTGTCTTGTTGATCATTCCGGCATAACACAAAAACTACTGTAAAGTGATAGTGACAGGGGAGCAGAAGGGCAAAAGCTCGCTTGATCTTGATTTTCAGTATGATTTGCTGGTACCTAATCTCTCTCCACTTTATATCTCTCTGAGGTTTGCTATATCTCCCGTAAGTATGAAATATTATCATTTTGAACATGTGGTGATTATTTTTGAAAGGATAGTTTATGTGGCATTACCAAGGGATTTCTATTATAGATTTATTATACATGTTGTAAAATGCTCCTAATATAGTGGGCAGCACAGATGGTGTAGTGGTTAGTGTTCTTGCTTCCCAGCGTTGAGGTTGTGGATTCATAATTTCTCTGTGTTTGTGTTTCCTCCATGTACTCTGCTTTTCCCACACTCCTGTTTGATTAATTGGTTCCCAACAAACATGAATTGGCTCTGAAAAGTACTGCAAAATATGTGTGAACTATATCAATAATTGGAAATAATGATATTATCTGTACTTATAATAAAGTTTTAATGGTTTGTTTTTAGAAATTTACCCTTTAGCGCTGTGTATAAACTATCGAGACAGAAGATGGGTTATTTTTCAGAATTTTTGTTTGTCTGGTTGTTCATTCCGGCATTACACAAAAACTACTGTAAAGTGACAGTGACAGGGGAGCAGAAGGGCAAAAGCTCACTTGATCTTGATTTTCAGTATGATTTGCTGGTACCTAATCTCTCTCCACTTTATATCTCTCTGAGGTTTGCTATATCTCCCCTAAGTATGAAATATTATCATTTTGAACATGTGGTGATTATTTTTGTAAGGATGCTTTACGTGGCATTACCAAGGGATTTCTATTATAGAATTTTAAAATATTTTTTAATATACTCTGTAAAGCACTACAGAATATGTGTGAGCTTTATAAATAACTGGTAATAATGATATTATCTGTTTTTATTATAAAGTTTTTTTTGAACTGTTATGGGGAAATGTACTCCATAGCGCTGTATATGAACTACGGAGACAAAAAAATATTTTTTTTGAATTTTGGTGATTATCTTTATATGGATAGTTTTGGTGGAATTGCCAAGGGAATTCTATTATAGATTTATTATACATGTTGTAAAATTATCCTAATTAAATGGGCAGCACAGATGGTGTAGTGGTTAGCGTTCCAGGCTCCCAGTGATGAGGTTTGATTCCCACCTTGGCCCAATAATCTCCCTGCATTTGTGTTTACTCCATGTGCTCTGATTTTCCCACACTCCTGGTTGATTAATTGGTTGCCAACAAACATGAATTGGCTCTGAAAAGTACTGCAAAATATGTGTGAACTATATAAATAATTGGAAATAATGATATTATCTGTACTTATAATAAAGTTTTAATGGTTTGTTTTTAGAAATTTACACTTTAGTGTAGTGGTTAGTGTTCTTGCTTCCCAGCGTTGAGTTTGTGGGTTCAATTCCCACCCATTATTTCCCTGTGTTTGTGTTTCCTCCATGTGCTCTGCTTTTCCCACACTCCTGTTTGATTAATTGGTTCCCAACAAACATGAATTGGCTCTGAAAAGTACTGCAAAATATGTGTGAACTATATAAATAATTGGAAATAATGATATTATCTGTACTTATAATAAAGTTTTAATGGTTTGTTTTTAGAAATTTGCCCTTTAGCGCTGTGTATAAACTATCGAGACAGAAAATGTTTTTTTTTTCAGAATTTTTGTTTGTCTGGTTGTTCATTCCGGCATTACACAAAAACTACTGTAAAGTGACAGTGACAGGGGAGCAGAAGGGCAAAAGCTCACTTGATCTTGATTTTCAGTATGATTTGCTGGTACCTAATCTCTCTCCACTTTATATCTCTCTGAGGTTTGCTATATCTCCCCTAAGTATGAAATATTATCATTTTCAACATGTGGTGATTATTTTTGTAAGGATGGTTTACGTGGCATTACCAAGGGATTTCTATTATAGAATTTTAATATATTTTTCAATATACTCTGTAAAGCACTACAGAATATGAGTGAGCTTTATAAATAACTGGTAATAATGATATTATCTGTTTTTATTATAAAGTTTTTTTTGAACTGTTATGGGCAAATGTACTCCATAGGGCTGTGTATGAACTATGGAGACAAAAAAATATTTTTTTTGAATTTTGGTGATTATCTTTATATGGATAGTTTAGGTGGGATTGCCAAGGGAATTCTATTATAGATTTATTATACATGTTGTAAAATTATCCTAATTAAATTGGCAGCACAGATGGTGTAGTGGTTAGCGTTCCAGGCTCCCAGTGATGAGGTTTGATTCCCACCTTGGCCCAATAATCTCCCTGCATTTGTGTTTACTCCATGTGCTCTGATTTTCCCACACTCCTGGTTGATTAATTGGTTGCCAACAAACATGAATTGGCTCTGAAAAGCACTGCAAAATATGTGTGAACTATATAAATAACTGGAAATAATGATATTATCTATACTTATAATAATGATTTAATGGTTTGTTTTTAGAAATTTACCCTTTAGCGCTGTGTATAAACTATCGTGACAGAACTTGGGTTTTTTTTCAGAATTTTTGTTTGCCTTGTTGTTCATTCCGGCATAACACAAAAACTACTGTAAAGTGATAGTGACAGGGGAGCAGAAGGGCAAAAGCTCACTTGATCTTGATTTTCAGTATGATTTGCTGGTACCTAATCTCTCTCCACTTTATATCTCTCTGAGGTTTGCTATATCTCCCGTAAGTATGAAATATTATCATTTTGAACATGTGGTGATTATTTTTGTAAGGATAGTTTATGTGGTATTACCAAGGGAATTCTATTATAGATTTATTATACATGTTGTAAAATGCTCCTAATTTAGAGGGCAGCACAGATGGTGTAGTTGTTAGTGTTCTTGCTTCCCAGCATTGAGGTTGTGGGTTCAATTTCCACCCATAATTTCCCTGTGTTTGTGTTTCCTACATGTACTCTGCTTTTCCCACACTCCTGTTTGATTAATTGGTTCCCAACAAACATGAATTGGCTCTGAAAAGTACTGCAAAATATGTGTGAACTATATAAATAATTGGAAATAATGATATTATCTGTACTTATAATAAAGTTTTAATGGTTTGTTTTTAGAAATTTACCCTTTAGCGCTGTGTATAAACTATCGAGACAGAAAATGTTTTTTTTTTCCGAATTTTTGTTTGTCTGGTTGTTCATTCCGGCATTACACAAAAACTACTGTAAAGTGACAGTGACAGGGGAGCAGAAGGGCAAAAGCTCACTTGATCTTGATTTTCAGTATGATTTGCTGGTACCTAATCTCTCTCCACTTTATATCTCTCTGAGGTTTGCTATATCTCCCCTAAGTATGAAATATTATCATTTTGAACATGTGGTGATTATTTTTGTAAGGATGGTTTACGTGGCATTACCAAGGGATTTCTATTATAGAATTTTAATATATTTTTTAATATACTCTGTAAAGCACTACAGAATATGTGTGAGCTTTATAAATAACTGGTAATAATGATATTATCTGTTTTTATTATAAAGTTTTTTTTTAACTGTTATTGGGAAATGTACTCCATAGGGCTGTGTATGAACTACGGAGACAAAAAAATATTTTTTTTGAATTTTGGTGATTATCTTTATATGGATAGTTTAGGTGGGATTGCCAAGGGAATTCTATTATAGATTTATTATACATGTTGTAAAATTAGCCTAATTAAATTGGCAGCACAGATGGTGTAGTGGTTAGCGTTCCAGGCTCCCAGTGATGAGGTTTGATTCCCACCTTGGCCCAATAATCTCCCTGCATTTGTGATTACTCCATGTGCTCTGATTTTCCCACACTCCTGGTTGATTAATTGGTTGCCAACAAACATGAATTGGCTCTGAAAAGCACTGCAAAATATGTGTGAACTATATAAATAACTGGAAATAATGATATTATCTATACTTATAATAATGTTTTAATGGTTTGTTTTTAGAAATTTACCCTTTAGCGCTGTGTATAAACTATCGTGACAGAAGATGGGTTTTTTTTCAGAATTTTTGTTTGTCTTGTTGTTCATTCCGGCATAGCACAAAAACTACTGTAAAGTGATAGTGACAGGGGAGCAGAAGGGCAAAAGCTCGCTTGATCTTGATTTTCAGTATGATTTGCTGGTACCTAATCTCTCTCCACTTTATATCTCTCTGAGGTTTGCTATATCTCCCGTAAGTATGAAATATTATAATTTTGAACATGTGGTGATTATTTTTGTAAGGATAGTTTATGTGGCATTACCAAGGGATTTCTATTATAGATTTATTATACATGTTGTAAAATGCTCCTAATTTAGTGGGCAGCACAGATGGTGTAGTTGTTATTGTTCTTGCTTCCCAGCATTGAGGTTGTGGGTTCAATTTCCACCCATAATTTCCCTGTGTTTGTGTTTCCTACATGTACTCTGCTTTTCCCACACTCCTGTTTGATTAATTGGTTCCCAACAAACATGAATTGGCTCTGAAAAGTACTGCAAAATATGAGTGAAATATATAAATAATTGGAAATAATGATATTATCTGTACTTATAATAATGTTTTAATGGTTTGTTTTTAGAAATTTACCCTTTAGCGCTGTGTATAAACTATCGTGACAGAACTTGGGGTTTTTTTCAGAATTTTTGTTTGTCTTGTTGTTCATTCCGGCATAACACAAAAACTACTGTAAAGTGATAGTGACAGGGGAGCAGAAGGGCAAAAGCTCACTTGATCTTGATTTTCAGTATGATTTGCTGGTACCTAATCTCTCTCCACTTTATATCTCTCTGAGGTTTGCTATATCTCCCCTAAGTATGAAATATTATCATTTTGAACATGTGGTGATTATTTTTCTAAGGATAGTTTATGTGGCATTACCAAGGGATTTCTATTATAGATTTATTATACATGTTGTAAAATGCTCCTAATTTAGAGGGCAGCACAGATGGTGCAGTTGTTAGTGTTCTTGCTTCCCAGCATTGAGGTTGTGGGTTCAATTTCCACCCATAATTTCCCTGTGTTTGTGTTTCCTACATGTACTCTGCTTTTCCCACACTCCTGTTTGATTAATTGGTTCCCAACAAACATGAATTGGCTCTGAAAAGTACTGCAAAATATGTGTGAACTATATAAATAATTGGAAATAATGATATTATCTGTACTTATAATAAAGTTTTAATGGTTTGTTTTTAGAAATTTACCCTTTAGCGCTGTGTATAAACTATCGAGACAGAAAATGTTTTTTTTTTCCGAATTTTTGTTTGTCTGGTTGTTCATTCCGGCATTACACAAAAACTACTGTAAAGTGACAGTGACAGGGGAGCAGAAGGGCAAAAGCTCACTTGATCTTGATTTTCAGTATGATTTGCTGGTACCTAATCTCTCTCCACTTTATATCTCTCTGAGGTTTGCTATATCTCCCCTAAGTATGAAATATTATTATTTTGAACATGTGGTGATTATTTTTGTAAGGATGGTTTACGTGGCATTACCAAGGGATTTCTATTATAGAATTTTAATATATATTTTAATATACTCTGTAAAGCACTACAGAATATGTGTGAGCTTTATAAATAACTGGTAATAATGATATTATCTGTTTTTATTATAAAGTTTTTTTTGAACTGTTATTGGGAAATGTACTCCATAGGGCTGTGTATGAACTACGGAGACAAAAAAATATTTTTTTTGAATTTTGGTGATTATCTTTATATGGATAGTTTAGGTGGGATTGCCAAGGGAATTCTATTATAGATTTATTATACATGTTGTAAAATTAGCCTAATTAAATTGGCAGCACAGATGGTGTAGTGGTTAGCGTTCCAGGCTCCCAGTGATGAGGTTTGATTCCCACCTTGGCCCAATAATCTCCCTGCATTTGTGATTACTCCATGTGCTCTGATTTTCCCACACTCCTGGTTGATTAATTGGTTGCCAACAAACATGAATTGGCTCTGAAAAGCACTGCAAAATATGTGTGAACTATATAAATAACTGGAAATAATGATATTATCTATACTTATAATAATGTTTTAATGGTTTGTTTTTAGAAATTTACCCTTTAGCGCTGTGTATAAACTATCGTGACAGAAGATGGTTTTTTTTTCAGAATTTTTGTTTGTCTTGTTGTTCATTCCGGCATAGCACAAAAACTACTGTAAAGTGATAGTGACAGGGGAGCAGAAGGGCAAAAGCTCGCTTGATCTTGATTTTCAGTATGATTTGCTGGTACCTAATCTCTCTCCACTTTATATCTCTCTGAGGTTTGCTATATCTCCCGTAAGTATGAAATATTATAATTTTGAACATGTGGTGATTATTTTTGTAAGGATAGTTTATGTGGCATTACCAAGGGATTTCTATTATAGATTTATTATACATGTTGTAAAATGCTCCTAATTTAGTGGGCAGCACAGATGGTGTAGTTGTTAGTGTTCTTGCTTCCCAGCATTGAGGTTGTGGGTTCAATTTCCACCTATAATTTCCCTGTGTTTGTGTTTCCTACATGTACTCTGCTTTTCCCACACTCCTGTTTGATTAATTGGTTCCCAACAAACATGAATTGGCTCTGAAAAGTACTGCAAAATATGAGTGAACTATATAAATAATTGGAAATAATGATATTATCTGTACTTATAATAAAGTTTTAATGGTTTGTTTTTAGAAATTTACCCTTTAGCGCTGTGTATAAACTATCGTGACAGAACTTGGGGTTTTTTTCAGAATTTTTGTTTGTCTTGTTGTTCATTCCGGCATAACACAAAAACTACTGTAAAGTGATAGTGACAGGGGAGCAGAAGGGCAAAAGCTCACTTGATCTTGATTTTCAGTATGATTTGCTGGTACCTAATCTCTCTCCACTTTATATCTCTCTGAGGTTTGCTATATCTCCCGTAAGTATGAAATATTATCATTTTGAACATGTGGTGATTATTTTTCTAAGGATAGTTTATGTGGCATTACCAAGGGATTTCTATTATAGAATTTTAATATATTTTTTAATATACTCTGTAAAGCACTACAGAATATGTGTGAGCTTTATAAATAACTGGTAATAATGATATTATCTGTTTTTATTATAAAGTTTTTTTTGAACTTTTATGGGGAAATGTACTCCATAGGGCTGTGTATGAACTACAGAGACAAAAAAATATTTTTTTTGAATTTTGGTGATTATCTTTATATGGATAGTTTAGGTGGGATTGACAAGGGAATTCTATTATAGATTTATTATACATGTTGTAAAATTATCCTAATTAAATTGGCAGCACAGATGGTGTAGTGGTTAGCGTTCCAGGCTCCCAGTGATGAGGTTTGATTCCCACCTTGGCCCAATAATCTCCCTGCATTTGTGTTTACTCCATCTGCTCTGATTTTCCCACACTCCTGGTTGATTAATTGGTTGCCAACAAACATGAATTGGCTCTGAAAAGCACTGCAAAATATGTGTGAACTATATAAATAACTGGAAATAATGATATTATCTATACTTATAATAATGTTTTAATGGTTTGTTTTTAGAAATGTACCCTGTAGCGCTGTGTATAAACTATCGTGACAGAAGATGGGTTTTTTTTCAGAATTATTGTTTGTCTTGTTGATCATTCCGGCATAACACAAAAACTACTGTAAAGTGATAGTGACAGGGGAGCAGAAGGGCAAAAGCTCGCTTGATCTTGATTTTCAGTATGATTTGCTGGTACCTAATCTCTCTCCACTTTATATCTCTCTGAGGTTTGCTATATCTCCCGTAAGTATGAAATATTATCATTTTGAACATGTGGTGATTATTTTTGAAAGGATAGTTTATGTGGCATTACCAAGGGATTTCTATTATAGATTTATTATACATGTTGTAAAATGCTCCTAATATAGTGGGCAGCACAGATGGTGTAGTGGTTAGTGTTCTTGCTTCCCAGCGTTGAGGTTGTGGATTCATAATTTCTCTGTGTTTGTGTTTCCTCCATGTACTCTGCTTTTCCCACACTCCTGTTTGATTAATTGGTTCCCAACAAACATGAATTGGCTCTGAAAAGTACTGCAAAATATGTGTGAACTATATCAATAATTGGAAATAATGATATTATCTGTACTTATAATAAAGTTTTAATGGTTTGTTTTTAGAAATTTACCCTTTAGCGCTGTGTATAAACTATCGAGACAGAAGATGGGTTATTTTTCAGAATTTTTGTTTGTCTGGTTGTTCATTCCGGCATTACACAAAAACTACTGTAAAGTGACAGTGACAGGGGAGCAGAAGGGCAAAAGCTCACTTGATCTTGATTTTCAGTATGATTTGCTGGTACCTAATCTCTCTCCACTTTATATCTCTCTGAGGTTTGCTATATCTCCCCTAAGTATGAAATATTATCATTTTGAACATGTGGTGATTATTTTTGTAAGGATGCTTTACGTGGCATTACCAAGGGATTTCTATTATAGAATTTTAAAATATTTTTTAATATACTCTGTAAAGCACTACAGAATATGTGTGAGCTTTATAAATAACTGGTAATAATGATATTATCTGTTTTTATTATAAAGTTTTTTTTGAACTGTTATGGGGAAATGTACTCCATAGCGCTGTATATGAACTACGGAGACAAAAAAATATTTTTTTTGAATTTTGGTGATTATCTTTATATGGATAGTTTTGGTGGAATTGCCAAGGGAATTCTATTATAGATTTATTATACATGTTGTAAAATTATCCTAATTAAATGGGCAGCACAGATGGTGTAGTGGTTAGCGTTCCAGGCTCCCAGTGATGAGGTTTGATTCCCACCTTGGCCCAATAATCTCCCTGCATTTGTGTTTACTCCATGTGCTCTGATTTTCCCACACTCCTGGTTGATTAATTGGTTGCCAACAAACATGAATTGGCTCTGAAAAGTACTGCAAAATATGTGTGAACTATATAAATAATTGGAAATAATGATATTATCTGTACTTATAATAAAGTTTTAATGGTTTGTTTTTAGAAATTTACACTTTAGTGTAGTGGTTAGTGTTCTTGCTTCCCAGCGTTGAGTTTGTGGGTTCAATTCCCACCCATTATTTCCCTGTGTTTGTGTTTCCTCCATGTGCTCTGCTTTTCCCACACTCCTGTTTGATTAATTGGTTCCCAACAAACATGAATTGGCTCTGAAAAGTACTGCAAAATATGTGTGAACTATATAAATAATTGGAAATAATGATATTATCTGTACTTATAATAAAGTTTTAATGGTTTGTTTTTAGAAATTTGCCCTTTAGCGCTGTGTATAAACTATCGAGACAGAAAATGTTTTTTTTTTCAGAATTTTTGTTTGTCTGGTTGTTCATTCCGGCATTACACAAAAACTACTGTAAAGTGACAGTGACAGGGGAGCAGAAGGGCAAAAGCTCACTTGATCTTGATTTTCAGTATGATTTGCTGGTACCTAATCTCTCTCCACTTTATATCTCTCTGAGGTTTGCTATATCTCCCCTAAGTATGAAATATTATCATTTTCAACATGTGGTGATTATTTTTGTAAGGATGGTTTACGTGGCATTACCAAGGGATTTCTATTATAGAATTTTAATATATTTTTCAATATACTCTGTAAAGCACTACAGAATATGAGTGAGCTTTATAAATAACTGGTAATAATGATATTATCTGTTTTTATTATAAAGTTTTTTTTGAACTGTTATGGGCAAATGTACTCCATAGGGCTGTGTATGAACTATGGAGACAAAAAAATATTTTTTTGGAATTTTGGTGATTATCTTTATATGGATAGTTTAGGTGGGATTGCCAAGGGAATTCTATTATAGATTTATTATACATGTTGTAAAATTATCCTAATTAAATTGGCAGCACAGATGGTGTAGTGGTTAGCGTTCCAGGCTCCCAGTGATGAGGTTTGATTCCCACCTTGGCCCAATAATCTCCCTGCATTTGTGTTTACTCCATGTGCTCTGATTTTCCCACACTCCTGGTTGATTAATTGGTTGCCAACAAACATGAATTGGCTCTGAAAAGCACTGCAAAATATGTGTGAACTATATAAATAACTGGAAATAATGATATTATCTATACTTTTAATAATGATTTAATGGTTTGTTTTTAGAAATTTACCCTTTAGCGCTGTGTATAAACTATCGTGACAGAACTTGGGTTTTTTTTCAGAATTTTTGTTTGCCTTGTTGTTCATTCCGGCATAACACAAAAACTACTGTAAAGTGATAGTGACAGGGGAGCAGAAGGGCAAAAGCTCACTTGATCTTGATTTTCAGTATGATTTGCTGGTACCTAATCTCTCTCCACTTTATATCTCTCTGAGGTTTGCTATATCTCCCGTAAGTATGAAATATTATCATTTTGAACATGTGGTGATTATTTTTGTAAGGATAGTTTATGTGGCATTACCAAGGGATTTCTATTATAGATTTATTATACATGTTGTAAAATGCTCCTAATTTAGTGGGCAGCACAGATGGTGTAGTTGTTAGTGTTCTTGCTTCCCAGCATTGAGGTTGTGGGTTCAATTTCCACCCATAATTTCCCTGTGTTTGTGTTTCCTACATGTACTCTGCTTTTCCCACACTCCTGTTTGATTAATTGGTTCCCAACAAACATGAATTGGCTCTGAAAAGTACTGCAAAATATGAGTGAACTATATAAATAATTGGAAATAATGATATTATCTGTACTTATAATAAAGTTTTAATGGTTTGTTTTTAGAAATTTACCCTTTAGCGCTGTGTATAAACTATCGAGACAGAAAATGTTTTTTTTTTCCGAATTTTTGTTTGTCTGGTTGTTCATTCCGGCATTACACAAAAACTACTGTAAAGTGACAGTGACAGGGGAGCAGAAGGGCAAAAGCTCACTTGATCTTGATTTTCAGTATGATTTGCTGGTACCTAATCTCTCTCCACTTTATATCTCTCTGAGGTTTGCTATATCTCCCCTAAGTATGAAATATTATCATTTTGAACATGTGGTGATTATTTTTGTAAGGATGGTTTACGTGGCATTACCAAGGGATTTCTATTATAGAATTTTAATATATTTTTTAATATACTCTGTAAAGCACTACAGAATATGTGTGAGCTTTATAAATAACTGGTAATAATGATATTATCTGTTTTTATTATAAAGTTTTTTTTTAACTGTTATTGGGAAATGTACTCCATAGGGCTGTGTATGAACTACGGAGACAAAAAAATATTTTTTTTGAATTTTGGTGATTATCTTTATATGGATAGTTTAGGTGGGATTGCCAAGGGAATTCTATTATAGATTTATTATACATGTTGTAAAATTAGCCTAATTAAATTGGCAGCACAGATGGTGTAGTGGTTAGCGTTCCAGGCTCCCAGTGATGAGGTTTGATTCCCACCTTGGCCCAATAATCTCCCTGCATTTGTGTTTACTCCATGTGCTCTGATTTTCCCACACTCCTGGTTGATTAATTGGTTGCCAACAAACATGAATTGGCTCTGAAAAGCACTGCAAAATATGTGTGAACTATATAAATAACTGGAAATAATGATATTATCTATACTTATAATAATGATTTAATGTGTTTTTTTTTAAATTTACCCTTTAGCGCTGTGTATAAACTATCGTGAGAGAACTTGGGGTTTTTTTCAGAATTTTTGTTTGTCTTGTTGTTCATTCCGGCATAACACAAAAACTACTGTAAAGTGATAGTGACAGGGGAGCAGAAGGGCAAAAGCTCACTTGATCTTGATTTTCAGTATGATTTGCTGGTACCTAATCTCTCTCCACTTTATATCTCTCTGAGGTTTGCTATATCTCCCGTAAGTATGAAATATTATCATTTTGAACATGTGGTGATTATTTTTGTAAGGATAGTTTATGTGGTATTACCAAGGGATTTCTATTATAGATTTATTATACATGTTGTAAAATGCTCCTAATTTAGAGGGCAGCACAGATGGTGTAGTTGTTAGTGTTCTTGCTTCCCAGCATTGAGGTTGTGGGTTCAATTTCCACCCATAATTTCCCTGTGTTTGTGTTTCCTACATGTACTCTGCTTTTCCCACACTCCTGTTTGATTAATTGGTTCCCAACAAACATGAATTGGCTCTGAAAAGTACAGCAAAATATGTGTGAACTATATAAATAACTGGAAATAATGATATTATCTGTACTTATAATAAAGTTTTAATGGTTTGGTTTTAGAAATTTACCCTTTAGCGCTGTGTATAAACTATCGAGACAGAAAATGTTTTTTTTTCAGAATTTTTGTTTCTCTGGTTGTTCATTCCTGCATTACACAAAAACTACTGTAAAGTGACAGTGACAGGGGAGCAGATGGGCAAAAGCTCGCTTGATCTTGATTTTCAGTATGATTTGTTGGTACCTAATCTCTCTCCACTTTATATCTCTCTGAGGTTTGCTATATCTCCCCTAAGTATGAAATATTATCATTTTGAACATGTGGTGATTATTTTTGTATGGGTGGTTTACGTGGCATTACCAAGGGATTTGTATTATAGAATTTTAATATATTTTTTAATATACTCTGTAAAGCACTACAGAATATGTGTGAGCTTTATAAATAACTGGTAATAATGATATTATCTGTTTTTATTATAAAGTTTTTTTTGAACTGTTATTGGGAAATGTACTCCATAGGGCTGTGTATGAACTACGGAGACAAAAAAATATTTTTTTTGAATTTTGGTGATTATCTTTATATGGATAGTTTAGGTGGGATTGCCAAGGGAATTCTATTATAGATTTATTATACATGTTGTAAAATTAGCCTAATTAAATTGGCAGCACAGATGGTGTAGTGGTTAGCGTTCCAGGCTCCCAGTGATGAGGTTTGATTCCCACCTTGGCCCAATAATCTCCCTGCATTTGTGATTACTCCATGTGCTCTGATTTTCCCACACTCCTGGTTGATTAATTGGTTGCCAACAAACATGAATTGGCTCTGAAAAGCACTGCAAAATATGTGTGAACTATATAAATAACTGGAAATAATGATATTATCTATACTTATAATAATGTTTTAATGGTTTGTTTTTAGAAATTTACCCTTTAGCGCTGTGTATAAACTATCGTGACAGAACTTGGGGTTTTTTTCAGAATTTTTGTTTGTCTTGTTGTTCATTCCGGCATAACACAAAAACTACTGTAAAGTGATAGTGACAGGGGAGCAGAAGGGCAAAAGCTCACTTGATCTTGATTTTCAGTATGATTTGCTGGTACCTAATCTCTCTCCACTTTATATCTCTCTGAGGTTTGCTATATCTCCCCTAAGTATGAAATATTATCATTTTGAACATGTGGTGATTATTTTTCTAAGGATAGTTTATGTGGCATTACCAAGGGATTTCTATTATAGATTTATTATACATGTTGTAAAATGCTCCTAATTTAGAGGGCAGCACAGATGGTGCAGTTGTTAGTGTTCTTGCTTCCCAGCATTGAGGTTGTGGGTTCAATTTCCACCCATAATTTCCCTGTGTTTGTGTTTCCTACATGTACTCTGCTTTTCCCACACTCCTGTTTGATTAATTGGTTCCCAACAAACATGAATTGGCTCTGAAAAGTACTGCAAAATATGTGTGAACTATATAAATAATTGGAAATAATGATATTATCTGTACTTATAATAAAGTTTTAATGGTTTGTTTTTAGAAATTTACCCTTTAGCGCTGTGTATAAACTATCGAGACAGAAAATGTTTTTTTTTTCCGAATTTTTGTTTGTCTGGTTGTTCATTCCGGCATTACACAAAAACTACTGTAAAGTGACAGTGACAGGGGAGCAGAAGGGCAAAAGCTCACTTGATCTTGATTTTCAGTATGATTTGCTGGTACCTAATCTCTCTCCACTTTATATCTCTCTGAGGTTTGCTATATCTCCCCTAAGTATGAAATATTATTATTTTGAACATGTGGTGATTATTTTTGTAAGGATGGTTTACGTGGCATTACCAAGGGATTTCTATTATAGAATTTTAATATATATTTTAATATACTCTGTAAAGCACTACAGAATATGTGTGAGCTTTATAAATAACTGGTAATAATGATATTATCTGTTTTTATTATAAAGTTTTTTTTGAACTGTTATTGGGAAATGTACTCCATAGGGCTGTGTATGAACTACGGAGACAAAAAAATATTTTTTTTGAATTTTGGTGATTATCTTTATATGGATAGTTTAGGTGGGATTGCCAAGGGAATTCTATTATAGATTTATTATACATGTTGTAAAATTAGCCTAATTAAATTGGCAGCACAGATGGTGTAGTGGTTAGCGTTCCAGGCTCCCAGTGATGAGGTTTGATTCCCACCTTGGCCCAATAATCTCCCTGCATTTGTGATTACTCCATGTGCTCTGATTTTCCCACACTCCTGGTTGATTAATTGGTTGCCAACAAACATGAATTGGCTCTGAAAAGCACTGCAAAATATGTGTGAACTATATAAATAACTGGAAATAATGATATTATCTATACTTATAATAATGTTTTAATGGTTTGTTTTTAGAAATTTACCCTTTAGCGCTGTGTATAAACTATCGTGACAGAAGATGGGTTTTTTTTCAGAATTTTTGTTTGTCTTGTTGTTCATTCCGGCATAGCACAAAAACTACTGTAAAGTGATAGTGACAGGGGAGCAGAAGGGCAAAAGCTCGCTTGATCTTGATTTTCAGTATGATTTGCTGGTACCTAATCTCTCTCCACTTTATATCTCTCTGAGGTTTGCTATATCTCCCGTAAGTATGAAATATTATAATTTTGAACATGTGGTGATTATTTTTGTAAGGATAGTTTATGTGGCATTACCAAGGGATTTCTATTATAGATTTATTATACATGTTGTAAAATGCTCCTAATTTAGTGGGCAGCACAGATGGTGTAGTTGTTAGTGTTCTTGCTTCCCAGCATTGAGGTTGTGGGTTCAATTTCCACCTATAATTTCCCTGTGTTTGTGTTTCCTACATGTACTCTGCTTTTCCCACACTCCTGTTTGATTAATTGGTTCCCAACAAACATGAATTGGCTCTGAAAAGTACTGCAAAATATGAGTGAACTATATAAATAATTGGAAATAATGATATTATCTGTACTTATAATAAAGTTTTAATGGTTTGTTTTTAGAAATTTACCCTTTAGCGCTGTGTATAAACTATCGTGACAGAACTTGGGGTTTTTTTCAGAATTTTTGTTTGTCTTGTTGTTCATTCCGGCATAACACAAAAACTACTGTAAAGTGATAGTGACAGGGGAGCAGAAGGGCAAAAGCTCACTTGATCTTGATTTTCAGTATGATTTGCTGGTACCTAATCTCTCTCCACTTTATATCTCTCTGAGGTTTGCTATATCTCCCGTAAGTATGAAATATTATCATTTTGAACATGTGGTGATTATTTTTCTAAGGATAGTTTATGTGGCATTACCAAGGGATTTCTATTATAGAATTTTAATATATTTTTTAATATACTCTGTAAAGCACTACAGAATATGTGTGAGCTTTATAAATAACTGGTAATAATGATATTATCTGTTTTTATTATAAAGTTTTTTTTGAACTTTTATGGGGAAATGTACTCCATAGGGCTGTGTATGAACTACAGAGACAAAAAAATATTTTTTTTGAATTTTGGTGATTATCTTTATATGGATAGTTTAGGTGGGATTGACAAGGGAATTCTATTATAGATTTATTATACATGTTGTAAAATTATCCTAATTAAATTGGCAGCACAGATGGTGTAGTGGTTAGCGTTCCAGGCTCCCAGTGATGAGGTTTGATTCCCACCTTGGCCCAATAATCTCCCTGCATTTGTGTTTACTCCATCTGCTCTGATTTTCCCACACTCCTGGTTGATTAATTGGTTGCCAACAAACATGAATTGGCTCTGAAAAGCACTGCAAAATATGTGTGAACTATATAAATAACTGGAAATAATGATATTATCTATACTTATAATAATGTTTTAATGGTTTGTTTTTAGAAATGTACCCTGTAGCGCTGTGTATAAACTATCGTGACAGAAGATGGGTTTTTTTTCAGAATTATTGTTTGTCTTGTTGATCATTCCGGCATAACACAAAAACTACTGTAAAGTGATAGTGACAGGGGAGCAGAAGGGCAAAAGCTCGCTTGATCTTGATTTTCAGTATGATTTGCTGGTACCTAATCTCTCTCCACTTTATATCTCTCTGAGGTTTGCTATATCTCCCGTAAGTATGAAATATTATCATTTTGAACATGTGGTGATTATTTTTGAAAGGATAGTTTATGTGGCATTACCAAGGGATTTCTATTATAGATTTATTATACATGTTGTAAAATGCTCCTAATATAGTGGGCAGCACAGATGGTGTAGTGGTTAGTGTTCTTGCTTCCCAGCGTTGAGGTTGTGGATTCATAATTTCTCTGTGTTTGTGTTTCCTCCATGTACTCTGCTTTTCCCACACTCCTGTTTGATTAATTGGTTCCCAACAAACATGAATTGGCTCTGAAAAGTACTGCAAAATATGTGTGAACTATATCAATAATTGGAAATAATGATATTATCTGTACTTATAATAAAGTTTTAATGGTTTGTTTTTAGAAATTTACCCTTTAGCGCTGTGTATAAACTATCGAGACAGAAGATGGGTTATTTTTCAGAATTTTTGTTTGTCTGGTTGTTCATTCCGGCATTACACAAAAACTACTGTAAAGTGACAGTGACAGGGGAGCAGAAGGGCAAAAGCTCACTTGATCTTGATTTTCAGTATGATTTGCTGGTACCTAATCTCTCTCCACTTTATATCTCTCTGAGGTTTGCTATATCTCCCCTAAGTATGAAATATTATCATTTTGAACATGTGGTGATTATTTTTGTAAGGATGCTTTACGTGGCATTACCAAGGGATTTCTATTATAGAATTTTAAAATATTTTTTAATATACTCTGTAAAGCACTACAGAATATGTGTGAGCTTTATAAATAACTGGTAATAATGATATTATCTGTTTTTATTATAAAGTTTTTTTTGAACTGTTATGGGGAAATGTACTCCATAGCGCTGTATATGAACTACGGAGACAAAAAAATATTTTTTTTGAATTTTGGTGATTATCTTTATATGGATAGTTTTGGTGGAATTGCCAAGGGAATTCTATTATAGATTTATTATACATGTTGTAAAATTATCCTAATTAAATGGGCAGCACAGATGGTGTAGTGGTTAGCGTTCCAGGCTCCCAGTGATGAGGTTTGATTCCCACCTTGGCCCAATAATCTCCCTGCATTTGTGTTTACTCCATGTGCTCTGATTTTCCCACACTCCTGGTTGATTAATTGGTTGCCAACAAACATGAATTGGCTCTGAAAAGTACTGCAAAATATGTGTGAACTATATAAATAATTGGAAATAATGATATTATCTGTACTTATAATAAAGTTTTAATGGTTTGTTTTTAGAAATTTACACTTTAGTGTAGTGGTTAGTGTTCTTGCTTCCCAGCGTTGAGTTTGTGGGTTCAATTCCCACCCATTATTTCCCTGTGTTTGTGTTTCCTCCATGTGCTCTGCTTTTCCCACACTCCTGTTTGATTAATTGGTTCCCAACAAACATGAATTGGCTCTGAAAAGTACTGCAAAATATGTGTGAACTATATAAATAATTGGAAATAATGATATTATCTGTACTTATAATAAAGTTTTAATGGTTTGTTTTTAGAAATTTGCCCTTTAGCGCTGTGTATAAACTATCGAGACAGAAAATGTTTTTTTTTTCAGAATTTTTGTTTGTCTGGTTGTTCATTCCGGCATTACACAAAAACTACTGTAAAGTGACAGTGACAGGGGAGCAGAAGGGCAAAAGCTCACTTGATCTTGATTTTCAGTATGATTTGCTGGTACCTAATCTCTCTCCACTTTATATCTCTCTGAGGTTTGCTATATCTCCCCTAAGTATGAAATATTATCATTTTCAACATGTGGTGATTATTTTTGTAAGGATGGTTTACGTGGCATTACCAAGGGATTTCTATTATAGAATTTTAATATATTTTTCAATATACTCTGTAAAGCACTACAGAATATGAGTGAGCTTTATAAATAACTGGTAATAATGATATTATCTGTTTTTATTATAAAGTTTTTTTTGAACTGTTATGGGCAAATGTACTCCATAGGGCTGTGTATGAACTATGGAGACAAAAAAATATTTTTTTGGAATTTTGGTGATTATCTTTATATGGATAGTTTAGGTGGGATTGCCAAGGGAATTCTATTATAGATTTATTATACATGTTGTAAAATTATCCTAATTAAATTGGCAGCACAGATGGTGTAGTGGTTAGCGTTCCAGGCTCCCAGTGATGAGGTTTGATTCCCACCTTGGCCCAATAATCTCCCTGCATTTGTGTTTACTCCATGTGCTCTGATTTTCCCACACTCCTGGTTGATTAATTGGTTGCCAACAAACATGAATTGGCTCTGAAAAGCACTGCAAAATATGTGTGAACTATATAAATAACTGGAAATAATGATATTATCTATACTTTTAATAATGATTTAATGGTTTGTTTTTAGAAATTTACCCTTTAGCGTGTGTATAAACTATCGTGACAGAACTTGGGTTTTTTTTCAGAATTTTTGTTTGCCTTGTTGTTCATTCCGGCATAACACAAAAACTACTGTAAAGTGATAGTGACAGGGGAGCAGAAGGGCAAAAGCTCACTTGATCTTGATTTTCAGTATGATTTGCTGGTACCTAATCTCTCTCCACTTTATATCTCTCTGAGGTTTGCTATATCTCCCGTAAGTATGAAATATTATCATTTTGAACATGTGGTGATTATTTTTGTAAGGATAGTTTATGTGGCATTACCAAGGGATTTCTATTATAGATTTATTATACATGTTGTAAAATGCTCCTAATTTAGTGGGCAGCACAGATGGTGTAGTTGTTAGTGTTCTTGCTTCCCAGCATTGAGGTTGTGGGTTCAATTTCCACCCATAATTTCCCTGTGTTTGTGTTTCCTACATGTACTCTGCTTTTCCCACACTCCTGTTTGATTAATTGGTTCCCAACAAACATGAATTGGCTCTGAAAAGTACTGCAAAATATGAGTGAACTATATAAATAATTGGAAATAATGATATTATCTGTACTTATAATAAAGTTTTAATGGTTTGTTTTTAGAAATTTACCCTTTAGCGCTGTGTATAAACTATCGAGACAGAAAATGTTTTTTTTTTCCGAATTTTTGTTTGTCTGGTTGTTCATTCCGGCATTACACAAAAACTACTGTAAAGTGACAGTGACAGGGGAGCAGAAGGGCAAAAGCTCACTTGATCTTGATTTTCAGTATGATTTGCTGGTACCTAATCTCTCTCCACTTTATAT
Organism: Taudactylus pleione; assembly: GCA_031769625.1. Classification (NCBI taxonomy): domain Eukaryota; kingdom Metazoa; phylum Chordata; class Amphibia; order Anura; family Myobatrachidae; genus Taudactylus; species Taudactylus pleione. The sequence continues at coordinate 2,943,701 of JAUIMM010000461.1, read as the reverse complement.
CTCTCTGAGGTTTGCTATATCTCCCCTAAGTATGAAATATTATCATTTTGAACATGTGGTGATTATTTTTGTAAGGATGGTTTACGTGGCATTACCAAGGGATTTCTATTATAGAATTTTAATATATTTTTTAATATACTCTGTAAAGCACTACAGAATATGTGTGAGCTTTATAAATAACTGGTAATAATGATATTATCTGTTTTTATTATAAAGTTTTTTTTTAACTGTTATTGGGAAATGTACTCCATAGGGCTGTGTATGAACTACGGAGACAAAAAAATATTTTTTTTGAATTTTGGTGATTATCTTTATATGGATAGTTTAGGTGGGATTGCCAAGGGAATTCTATTATAGATTTATTATACATGTTGTAAAATTAGCCTAATTAAATTGGCAGCACAGATGGTGTAGTGGTTAGCGTTCCAGGCTCCCAGTGATGAGGTTTGATTCCCACCTTGGCCCAATAATCTCCCTGCATTTGTGTTTACTCCATGTGCTCTGATTTTCCCACACTCCTGGTTGATTAATTGGTTGCCAACAAACATGAATTGGCTCTGAAAAGCACTGCAAAATATGTGTGAACTATATAAATAACTGGAAATAATGATATTATCTATACTTATAATAATGATTTAATGTGTTTTTTTTTAAATTTACCCTTTAGCGCTGTGTATAAACTATCGTGAGAGAACTTGGGGTTTTTTTCAGAATTTTTGTTTGTCTTGTTGTTCATTCCGGCATAACACAAAAACTACTGTAAAGTGATAGTGACAGGGGAGCAGAAGGGCAAAAGCTCACTTGATCTTGATTTTCAGTATGATTTGCTGGTACCTAATCTCTCTCCACTTTATATCTCTCTGAGGTTTGCTATATCTCCCGTAAGTATGAAATATTATCATTTTGAACATGTGGTGATTATTTTTGTAAGGATAGTTTATGTGGTATTACCAAGGGATTTCTATTATAGATTTATTATACATGTTGTAAAATGCTCCTAATTTGGAGGGCAGCACAGATGGTGTAGTTGTTAGTGTTCTTGCTTCCCAGCATTGAGGTTGTGGGTTCAATTTCCACCCATAATTTCCCTGTGTTTGTGTTTCCTACATGTACTCTGCTTTTCCCACACTCCTGTTTGATTAATTGGTTCCCAACAAACATGAATTGGCTCTGAAAAGTACAGCAAAATATGTGTGAACTATATAAATAACTGGAAATAATGATATTATCTGTACTTATAATAAAGTTTTAATGGTTTGGTTTTAGAAATTTACCCTTTAGCGCTGTGTATAAACTATCGAGACAGAAAATGTTTTTTTTTCAGAATTTTTGTTTCTCTGGTTGTTCATTCCTGCATTACACAAAAACTACTGTAAAGTGACAGTGACAGGGGAGCAGATGGGCAAAAGCTCGCTTGATCTTGATTTTCAGTATGATTTGTTGGTACCTAATCTCTCTCCACCTTATATCTCTCTGAGGTTTGCTATATCTCCCCTAAGTATGAAATATTATCATTTTGAACATGTGGTGATTATTTTTGTATGGGTGGTTTACGTGGCATTACCAAGGGATTTGTATTATAGAATTTTAATATATTTTTTAATATACTCTGTAAAGCACTACAGAATATGTGTGAGCTTTATAAATAACTGGTAATAATGATATTATCTGTTTTTATTATAAAGTTTTTTTTGAACTGTTATTGGGAAATGTACTCCATAGGGCTGTGTATGAACTACGGAGACAAAAAAATATTTTTTTTGAATTTTGGTGATTATCTTTATATGGATAGTTTAGGTGGGATTGCCAAGGGAATTCTATTATAGATTTATTATACATGTTGTAAAATTAGCCTAATTAAATTGGCAGCACAGATGGTGTAGTGGTTAGCGTTCCAGGCTCCCAGTGATGAGGTTTGATTCCCACCTTGGCCCAATAATCTCCCTGCATTTGTGATTACTCCATGTGCTCTGATTTTCCCACACTCCTGGTTGATTAATTGGTTGCCAACAAACATGAATTGGCTCTGAAAAGCACTGCAAAATATGTGTGAACTATATAAATAACTGGAAATAATGATATTATCTATACTTATAATAATGTTTTAATGGTTTGTTTTTAGAAATTTACCCTTTAGCGCTGTGTATAAACTATCGTGACAGAACTTGGGGTTTTTTTCAGAATTTTTGTTTGTCTTGTTGTTCATTCCGGCATAACACAAAAACTACTGTAAAGTGATAGTGACAGGGGAGCAGAAGGGCAAAAGCTCACTTGATCTTGATTTTCAGTATGATTTGCTGGTACCTAATCTCTCTCCACTTTATATCTCTCTGAGGTTTGCTATATCTCCCGTAAGTATGAAATATTATCATTTTGAACATGTGGTGATTATTTTTGTAAGGATAGTTTATGTTGTATTACCAAGGGATTTCTATTATAGATTTATTATACATGTTGTAAAATGCTCCTAATTTAGAGGGCAGCACAGATGGTGCAGTTGTTAGTGTTCTTGCTTCCCAGCATTGAGGTTGTGGGTTCAATTTCCACCCATAATTTCCCTGTGTTTGTGTTTCCTACATGTACTCTGCTTTTCCCACACTCCTGTTTGATTAATTGGTTCCCAACAAACATGAATTGGCTCTGAAAAGTACTGCAAAATATGTGTGAACTATATAAATAATTGGAAATAATGATATTATCTGTACTTATAATAAAGTTTTAATGGTTTGTTTTTAGAAATTTACCCTTTAGCGCTGTGTATAAACTATCGAGACAGAAAATGTTTTTTTTTTCAGAATTTTTGTTTGTCTGGTTGTTCATTCCGGCATTACACAAAAACTACTGTAAAGTGACAGTGACAGGGGAGCAGAAGGGCAAAAGCTCACTTGATCTTGATTTTCAGTATGATTTGCTGGTACCTAATCTCTCTCCACTTTATATCTCTCTGAGGTTTGCTATATCTCCCCTAAGTATGAAATATTATCATTTTGAACATGTGGTGATTATTTTTGTAAGGATGGTTTACGTGGCATTACCAAGGGATTTCTATTATAGAATTTTAATATATATTTTAATATACTCTGTAAAGCACTACAGAATATGTGTGAGCTTTATAAATAACTGGTAATAATGATATTATCTGTTTTTATTATAAAGTTTTTTTTGAACTGTTATTGGGAAATGTACTCCATAGGTCTGTGTATGAACTACGGAGACAAAAAAATATTTTTTTTGAATTTTGGTGATTATCTTTATATGGATAGTTTAGGTGGGATTGCCAAGGGAATTCTATTATAGATTTATTATACATGTTGTAAAATTAGCCTAATTAAATTGGCAGCACAGATGGTGTAGTGGTTAGCGTTCCAGGCTCCCAGTGATGAGGTTTGATTCCCACCTTGGCCCAATAATCTCCCTGCATTTGTGATTACTCCATGTGCTCTGATTTTCCCACACTCCTGGTTGATTAATTGGTTGCCAACAAACATGAATTGGCTCTGAAAAGCACTGCAAAATATGTGTGAACTATATAAATAACTGGAAATAATGATATTATCTATACTTATAATAATGTTTTAATGGTTTGTTTTTAGAAATTTACCCTTTAGCGCTGTGTATAAACTATCATGACAGAAGATGGGTTTTTTTTCAGAATTTTTGTTTGTCTTGTTGTTCATTCCGGCATAGCACAAAAACTACTGTAAAGTGATAGTGACAGGGGAGCAGAAGGGCAAAAGCTCGCTTGATCTTGATTTTCAGTATGATTTGCTGGTACCTAATCTCTCTCCACTTTATATCTCTCTGAGGTTTGCTATATCTCCCGTAAGTATGAAATATTATCATTTTGAACATGTGGTGATTATTTTTGTAAGGATAGTTTATGTGGCATTACCAAGGGATTTCTATTATAGATTTATTATACATGTTGTAAAATGCTCCTAATTTAGTGGGCAGCACAGATGGTGTAGTTGTTAGTGTTCTTGCTTCCCAGCATTGAGGTTGTGGGTTCAATTTCCACCCATAATTTCCCTGTGTTTGTGTTTCCTACATGTACTCTGCTTTTCCCACACTCCTGTTTGATTAATTGGTTCCCAACAAACATGAATTGGCTCTGAAAAGTACTGCAAAATATGAGTGAACTATATAAATAATTGGAAATAATGATATTATCTGTACTTATAATAAAGTTTTAATGGTTTGTTTTTAGAAATTTACCCTTTAGCGCTGTGTATAAACTATCGAGACAGAAAATGTTTTTTTTTTCCGAATTTTTGTTTGTCTGGTTGTTCATTCCGGCATTACACAAAAACTACTGTAAAGTGACAGTGACAGGGGAGCAGAAGGGCAAAAGCTCACTTGATCTTGATTTTCAGTATGATTTGCTGGTACCTAATCTCTCTCCACTTTATATCTCTCTGAGGTTTGCTATATCTCCCCTAAGTATGAAATATTATCATTTTGAACATGTGGTGATTATTTTTGTAAGGATGGTTTACGTGGCATTACCAAGGGATTTCTATTATAGAATTTTAATATATTTTTTAATATACTCTGTAAAGCACTACAGAATATGTGTGAGCTTTATAAATAACTGGTAATAATGATATTATCTGTTTTTATTATAAAGTTTTTTTTTAACTGTTATTGGGAAATGTACTCCATAGGGCTGTGTATGAACTACGGAGACAAAAAAATATTTTTTTTGAATTTTGGTGATTATCTTTATATGGATAGTTTAGGTGGGATTGCCAAGGGAATTCTATTATAGATTTATTATACATGTTGTAAAATTAGCCTAATTAAATTGGCAGCACAGATGGTGTAGTGGTTAGCGTTCCAGGCTCCCAGTGATGAGGTTTGATTCCCACCTTGGCCCAATAATCTCCCTGCATTTGTGTTTACTCCATGTGCTCTGATTTTCCCACACTCCTGGTTGATTAATTGGTTGCCAACAAACATGAATTGGCTCTGAAAAGCACTGCAAAATATGTGTGAACTATATAAATAACTGGAAATAATGATATTATCTATACTTATAATAATGATTTAATGTTTTTTTTTTTAAATTTACCCTTTAGCGCTGTGTATAAACTATCGTGAGAGAACTTGGGGTTTTTTTCAGAATTTTTGTTTGTCTTGTTGTTCATTCCGGCATAACACAAAAACTACTGTAAAGTGATAGTGACAGGGGAGCAGAAGGGCAAAAGCTCACTTGATCTTGATTTTCAGTATGATTTGCTGGTACCTAATCTCTCTCCACTTTATATCTCTCTGAGGTTTGCTATATCTCCCGTAAGTATGAAATATTATCATTTTGAACATGTGGTGATTATTTTTGTAAGGATAGTTTATGTGGTATTACCAAGGGATTTCTATTATAGATTTATTATACATGTTGTAAAATGCTCCTAATTTAGAGGGCAGCACAGATGGTGTAGTTGTTAGTGTTCTTGCTTCCCAGCATTGAGGTTGTCTGTTCAATTTCCACCCATAATTTCCCTGTGTTTGTGTTTCCTACATGTACTCTGCTTTTCCCACACTCCTGTTTGATTAATTGGTTCCCAACAAACATGAATTGGCTCTGAAAAGTACTGCAAAATATGTGTGAACTATATAAATAACTGGAAATAATGATATTATCTGTACTTATAATAAAGTTTTAATGGTTTGGTTTTAGAAATTTACCCTTTAGCGCTGTGTATAAACTATCGAGACAGAAAATGTTTTTTTTTCAGAATTTTTGTTTCTCTGGTTGTTCATTCCTGCATTACACAAAAACTACTGTAAAGTGACAGTGACAGGGGAGCAGATGGGCAAAAGCTCGCTTGATCTTGATTTTCAGTATGATTTGTTGGTACCTAATCTCTCTCCACTTTATATCTCTCTGAGGTTTGCTATATCTCCCCTAAGTATGAAATATTATCATTTTGAACATGTGGTGATTATTTTTGTATGGGTGGTTTACGTGGCATTACCAAGGGATTTGTATTATAGAATTTTAATATATTTTTTAATATACTCTGTAAAGCACTACAGAATATGTGTGAGCTTTATAAATAACTGGTAATAATGATATTATCTGTTTTTATTATAAAGTTTTTTTTGAACTGTTATTGGGAAATGTACTCCATAGGGCTGTGTATGAACTACGGAGACAAAAAAATATTTTTTTTGAATTTTGGTGATTATCTTTATATGGATAGTTTAGGTGGGATTGCCAAGGGAATTCTATTATAGATTTATTATACATGTTGTAAAATTAGCCTAATTAAATTGGCAGCACATATGGTGTAGTGGTTAGCGTTCCAGGCTCCCAGTGATGAGGTTTGATTCCCACCTTGGCCCAATAATCTCCCTGCATTTGTGATTACTCCATGTGCTCTGATTTTCCCACACTCCTGGTTGATTAATTGGTTGCCAACAAACATGAATTGGCTCTGAAAAGCACTGCAAAATATGTGTGAACTATATAAATAACTGGAAATAATGATATTATCTATACTTATAATAATGTTTTAATGGTTTGTTTTTAGAAATTTACCCTTTAGCGCTGTGTATAAACTATCGTGACAGAACTTGGGGTTTTTTTCAGAATTTTTGTTTGTCTTGTTGTTCATTCCGGCATAACACAAAAACTACTGTAAAGTGATAGTGACAGGGGAGCAGAAGGGCAAAAGCTCACTTGATCTTGATTTTCAGTATGATTTGCTGGTACCTAATCTCTCTCCACTTTATATCTCTCTGAGGTTTGCTATATCTCCCGTAAGTATGAAATATTATCATTTTGAACATGTGGTGATTATTTTTGTAAGGATAGTTTATGTTGTATTACCAAGGGATTTCTATTATAGATTTATTATACATGTTGTAAAATGCTCCTAATTTAGAGGGCAGCACAGATGGTGCAGTTGTTAGTGTTCTTGCTTCCCAGCATTGAGGTTGTGGGTTCAATTTCCACCCATAATTTCCCTGTGTTTGTGTTTCCTACATGTACTCTGCTTTTCCCACACTCCTGTTTGATTAATTGGTTCCCAACAAACATGAATTGGCTCTGAAAAGTACTGCAAAATATGTGTGAACTATATAAATAATTGGAAATAATGATATTATCTGTACTTATAATAAAGTTTTAATGGTTTGTTTTTAGAAATTTACCCTTTAGCGCTGTGTATAAACTATCGAGACAGAAAATGTTTTTTTTTTCAGAATTTTTGTTTGTCTGGTTGTTCATTCCGGCATTACACAAAAACTACTGTAAAGTGACAGTGACAGGGGAGCAGAAGGGCAAAAGCTCACTTGATCTTGATTTTCAGTATGATTTGCTGGTACCTAATCTCTCTCCACTTTATATCTCTCTGAGGTTTGCTATATCTCCCCTAAGTATGAAATATTATCATTTTGAACATGTGGTGATTATTTTTGTAAGGATGGTTTACGTGGCATTACCAAGGGATTTCTATTATAGAATTTTAATATATATTTTAATATACTCTGTAAAGCACTACAGAATATGTGTGAGCTTTATAAATAACTGGTAATAATGATATTATCTGTTTTTATTATAAAGTTTTTTTTGAACTGTTATTGGGAAATGTACTCCATAGGTCTGTGTATGAACTACGGAGACAAAAAAATATTTTTTTTGAATTTTGGTGATTATCTTTATATGGATAGTTTAGGTGGGATTGCCAAGGGAATTCTATTATAGATTTATTATACATGTTGTAAAATTAGCCTAATTAAATTGGCAGCACAGATGGTGTAGTGGTTAGCGTTCCAGGCTCCCAGTGATGAGGTTTGATTCCCACCTTGGCCCAATAATCTCCCTGCATTTGTGATTACTCCATGTGCTCTGATTTTCCCACACTCCTGGTTGATTAATTGGTTGCCAACAAACATGAATTGGCTCTGAAAAGCACTGCAAAATATGTGTGAACTATATAAATAACTGGAAATAATGATATTATCTATACTTATAATAATGTTTTAATGGTTTGTTTTTAGAAATTTACCCTTTAGCGCTGTGTATAAACTATCGTGACAGAAGATGGGTTTTTTTTCAGAATTTTTGTTTGTCTTGTTGTTCATTCCGGCATAGCACAAAAACTACTGTAAAGTGATAGTGACAGGGGAGCAGAAGGGCAAAAGCTCGCTTGATCTTGATTTTCAGTATGATTTGCTGGTACCTAATCTCTCTCCACTTTATATCTCTCTGAGGTTTGCTATATCTCCCGTAAGTATGAAATATTATCATTTTGAACATGTGGTGATTATTTTTGTAAGGATAGTTTATGTGGCATTACCAAGGGATTTCTATTATAGATTTATTATACATGTTGTAAAATGCTCCTAATTTAGTGGGCAGCACAGATGGTGTAGTTGTTAGTGTTCTTGCTTCCCAGCATTGAGGTTGTGGGTTCAATTTCCACCCATAATTTCCCTGTGTTTGTGTTTCCTACATGTACTCTGCTTTTCCCACACTCCTGTTTGATTAATTGGTTCCCAACAAACATGAATTGGCTCTGAAAAGTACTGCAAAATATGAGTGAACTATATAAATAATTGGAAATAATGATATTATCTGTACTTATAATAAAGTTTTAATGGTTTGTTTTTAGAAATTTACCCTTTAGCGCTGTGTATAAACTATCGAGACAGAAAATGTTTTTTTTTTCCGAATTTTTGTTTGTCTGGTTGTTCATTCCTCCATTACACAAAAACTACTGTAAAGTGACAGTGACAGGGGAGCAGAAGGGCAAAAGCTCACTTGATCTTGATTTTCAGTATGATTTGCTGGTACCTAATCTCTCTCCACTTTATATCTCTCTGAGGTTTGCTTTATCTCCCCTAAGTATGAAATATTATCATTTTGAACATGTGGTGATTATTTTTGTAAGGATGGTTTACGTGGCATTACCAAGGGATTTCTATTATAGAATTTTAATATATTTTTTAATATACTCTGTAAAGCACTACAGAATATGTGTGAGCTTTATAAATAACTGGTAATAATGATATTATCTGTTTTTATTATAAAGTTTTTTTTTAACTGTTATTGGGAAATGTACTCCATAGGGCTGTGTATGAACTACGGAGACAAAAAAATATTTTTTTTGAATTTTGGTGATTATCTTTATATGGATAGTTTAGGTGGGATTGCCAAGGGAATTCTATTATAGATTTATTATACATGTTGTAAAATTAGCCTAATTAAATTGGCAGCACAGATGGTGTAGTGGTTAGCGTTCCAGGCTCCCAGTGATGAGGTTTGATTCCCACCTTGGCCCAATAATCTCCCTGCATTTGTGTTTACTCCATGTGCTCTGATTTTCCCACACTCCTGGTTGATTAATTGGTTGCCAACAAACATGAATTGGCTCTGAAAAGCACTGCAAAATATGTGTGAACTATATAAATAACTGGAAATAATGATATTATCTATACTTATAATAATGATTTAATGTTTTTTTTTTTAAATTTACCCTTTAGCGCTGTGTATAAACTATCGTGAGAGAACTTGGGGTTTTTTTCAGAATTTTTGTTTGTCTTGTTGTTCATTCCGGCATAACACAAAAACTACTGTAAAGTGATAGTGACAGGGGAGCAGAAGGGCAAAAGCTCACTTGATCTTGATTTTCAGTATGATTTGCTGGTACCTAATCTCTCTCCACTTTATATCTCTCTGAGGTTTGCTATATCTCCCGTAAGTATGAAATATTATCATTTTGAACATGTGGTGATTATTTTTGTAAGGATAGTTTATGTGGCATTACCAAGGGATTTCTATTATAGATTTATTATACATGTTGTAAAATGCTCCTAATTTAGTGGGCAGCACAGATGGTGTAGTTGTTAGTGTTCTTGCTTCCCAGCATTGAGGTTGTGGGTTCAATTTCCACCCATAATTTCCCTGTGTTTGTGTTTCCTACATGTACTCTGCTTTTCCCACACTCCTGTTTGATTAATTGGTTCCCAACAAACATGAATTGGCTCTGAAAAGTACTGCAAAATATGAGTGAACTATATAAATAATTGGAAATAATGATATTATCTGTACTTATAATAAAGTTTTAATGGTTTGTTTTTAGAAATTTACCCTTTAGCGCTGTGTATAAACTATCGAGACAGAAAATGTTTTTTTTTTCCGAATTTTTGTTTGTCTGGTTGTTCATTCCGGCATTACACAAAAACTACTGTAAAGTGACAGTGACAGGGGAGCAGAAGGGCAAAAGCTCACTTGATCTTGATTTTCAGTATGATTTGCTGGTACCTAATCTCTCTCCACTTTATATCTCTCTGAGGTTTGCTATATCTCCCCTAAGTATGAAATATTATCATTTTGAACATGTGGTGATTATTTTTGTAAGGATGGTTTACGTGGCATTACCAAGGGATTTCTATTATAGAATTTTAATATATTTTTTAATATACTCTGTAAAGCACTACAGAATATGTGTGAGCTTTATAAATAACTGGTAATAATGATATTATCTGTTTTTATTATAAAGTTTTTTTTTAACTGTTATTGGGAAATGTACTCCATAGGGCTGTGTATGAACTACGGAGACAAAAAAATATTTTTTTTGAATTTTGGTGATTATCTTTATATGGATAGTTTAGGTGGGATTGCCAAGGGAATTCTATTATAGATTTATTATACATGTTGTAAAATTAGCCTAATTAAATTGGCAGCACAGATGGTGTAGTGGTTAGCGTTCCAGGCTCCCAGTGATGAGGTTTGATTCCCACCTTGGCCCAATAATCTCCCTGCATTTGTGTTTACTCCATGTGCTCTGATTTTCCCACACTCCTGGTTGATTAATTGGTTGCCAACAAACATGAATTGGCTCTGAAAAGCACTGCAAAATATGTGTGAACTATATAAATAACTGGAAATAATGATATTATCTATACTTATAATAATGATTTAATGTGTTTTTTTTTAAATTTACCCTTTAGCGCTGTGTATAAACTATCGTGAGAGAACTTGGGGTTTTTTTCAGAATTTTTGTTTGTCTTGTTGTTCATTCCGGCATAACACAAAAACTACTGTAAAGTGATAGTGACAGGGGAGCAGAAGGGCAAAAGCTCACTTGATCTTGATTTTCAGTATGATTTGCTGGTACCTAATCTCTCTCCACTTTATATCTCTCTGAGGTTTGCTATATCTCCCGTAAGTATGAAATATTATCATTTTGAACATGTGGTGATTATTTTTGTAAGGATAGTTTATGTGGTATTACCAAGGGATTTCTATTATAGATTTATTATACATGTTGTAAAATGCTCCTAATTTAGAGGGCAGCACAGATGGTGTAGTTGTTAGTGTTCTTGCTTCCCAGCATTGAGGTTGTGGGTTCAATTTCCACCCATAATTTCCCTGTGTTTGTGTTTCCTACATGTACTCTGCTTTTCCCACACTCCTGTTTGATTAATTGGTTCCCAACAAACATGAATTGGCTCTGAAAAGTACTGCAAAATATGTGTGAACTATATAAATAACTGGAAATAATGATATTATCTGTACTTATAATAAAGTTTTAATGGTTTGGTTTTAGAAATTTACCCTTTAGCGCTGTGTATAAACTATCGAGACAGAAAATGTTTTTTTTTCAGAATTTTTGTTTCTCTGGTTGTTCATTCCTGCATTACACAAAAACTACTGTAAAGTGACAGTGACAGGGGAGCAGATGGGCAAAAGCTCGCTTGATCTTGATTTTCAGTATGATTTGTTGGTACCTAATCTCTCTCCACTTTATATCTCTCTGAGGTTTGCTATATCTCCCCTAAGTATGAAATATTATCATTTTGAACATGTGGTGATTATTTTTGTATGGGTGGTTTACGTGGCATTACCAAGGGATTTGTATTATAGAATTTTAATATATTTTTTAATATACTCTGTAAAGCACTACAGAATATGTGTGAGCTTTATAAATAACTGGTAATAATGATATTATCTGTTTTTATTATAAAGTTTTTTTTGAACTGTTATTGGGAAATGTACTCCATAGGGCTGTGTATGAACTACGGAGACAAAAAAATATTTTTTTTGAATTTTGGTGATTATCTTTATATGGATAGTTTAGGTGGGATTGCCAAGGGAATTCTATTATAGATTTATTATACATGTTGTAAAATTAGCCTAATTAAATTGGCAGCACAGATGGTGTAGTGGTTAGCGTTCCAGGCTCCCAGTGATGAGGTTTGATTCCCACCTTGGCCCAATAATCTCCCTGCATTTGTGATTACTCCATGTGCTCTGATTTTCCCACACTCCTGGTTGATTAATTGGTTGCCAACAAACATGAATTGGCTCTGAAAAGCACTGCAAAATATGTGTGAACTATATAAATAACTGGAAATAATGATATTATCTATACTTATAATAATGTTTTAATGGTTTGTTTTTAGAAATTTACCCTTTAGCGCTGTGTATAAACTATCGTGACAGAACTTGGGGTTTTTTTCAGAATTTTTGTTTGTCTTGTTGTTCATTCCGGCATAACACAAAAACTACTGTAAAGTGATAGTGACAGGGGAGCAGAAGGGCAAAAGCTCACTTGATCTTGATTTTCAGTATGATTTGCTGGTACCTAATCTCTCTCCACTTTATATCTCTCTGAGGTTTGCTATATCTCCCGTAAGTATGAAATATTATCATTTTGAACATGTGGTGATTATTTTTGTAAGGATAGTTTATGTTGTATTACCAAGGGATTTCTATTATAGATTTATTATACATGTTGTAAAATGCTCCTAATTTAGAGGGCAGCACAGATGGTGCAGTTGTTAGTGTTCTTGCTTCCCAGCATTGAGGTTGTGGGTTCAATTTCCACCCATAATTTCCCTGTGTTTGTGTTTCCTACATGTACTCTGCTTTTCCCACACTCCTGTTTGATTAATTGGTTCCCAACAAACATGAATTGGCTCTGAAAAGTACTGCAAAATATGTGTGAACTATATAAATAATTGGAAATAATGATATTATCTGTACTTATAATAAAGTTTTAATGGTTTGTTTTTAGAAATTTACCCTTTAGCGCTGTGTATAAACTATCGAGACAGAAAATGTTTTTTTTTTCAGAATTTTTGTTTGTCTGGTTGTTCATTCCGGCATTACACAAAAACTACTGTAAAGTGACAGTGACAGGGGAGCAGAAGGGCAAAAGCTCACTTGATCTTGATTTTCAGTATGATTTGCTGGTACCTAATCTCTCTCCACTTTATATCTCTCTGAGGTTTGCTATATCTCCCCTAAGTATGAAATATTATCATTTTGAACATGTGGTGATTATTTTTGTAAGGATGGTTTACGTGGCATTACCAAGGGATTTCTATTATAGAATTTTAATATATATTTTAATATACTCTGTAAAGCACTACAGAATATGTGTGAGCTTTATAAATAACTGGTAATAATGATATTATCTGTTTTTATTATAAAGTTTTTTTTGAACTGTTATTGGGAAATGTACTCCATAGGTCTGTGTATGAACTACGGAGACAAAAAAATATTTTTTTTGAATTTTGGTGATTATCTTTATATGGATAGTTTAGGTGGGATTGCCAAGGGAATTCTATTATAGATTTATTATACATGTTGTAAAATTAGCCTAATTAAATTGGCAGCACAGATGGTGTAGTGGTTAGCGTTCCAGGCTCCCAGTGATGAGGTTTGATTCCCACCTTGGCCCAATAATCTCCCTGCATTTGTGATTACTCCATGTGCTCTGATTTTCCCACACTCCTGGTTGATTAATTGGTTGCCAACAAACATGAATTGGCTCTGAAAAGCACTGCAAAATATGTGTGAACTATATAAATAACTGGAAATAATGATATTATCTATACTTATAATAATGTTTTAATGGTTTGTTTTTAGAAATTTACCCTTTAGCGCTGTGTATAAACTATCGTGACAGAAGATGGGTTTTTTTTCAGAATTTTTGTTTGTCTTGTTGTTCATTCCGGCATAGCACAAAAACTACTGTAAAGTGATAGTGACAGGGGAGCAGAAGGGCAAAAGCTCGCTTGATCTTGATTTTCAGTATGATTTGCTGGTACCTAATCTCTCTCCACTTTATATCTCTCTGAGGTTTGCTATATCTCCCGTAAGTATGAAATATTATCATTTTGAACATGTGGTGATTATTTTTGTAAGGATAGTTTATGTGGCATTACCAAGGGATTTCTATTATAGATTTATTATACATGTTGTAAAATGCTCCTAATTTAGTGGGCAGCACAGATGGTGTAGTTGTTAGTGTTCTTGCTTCCCAGCATTGAGGTTGTGGGTTCAATTTCCACCCATAATTTCCCTGTGTTTGTGTTTCCTACATGTACTCTGCTTTTCCCACACTCCTGTTTGATTAATTGGTTCCCAACAAACATGAATTGGCTCTGAAAAGTACTGCAAAATATGAGTGAACTATATAAATAATTGGAAATAATGATATTATCTGTACTTATAATAAAGTTTTAATGGTTTGTTTTTAGAAATTTACCCTTTAGCGCTGTGTATAAACTATCGAGACAGAAAATGTTTTTTTTTTCCGAATTTTTGTTTGTCTGGTTGTTCATTCCGGCATTACACAAAAACTACTGTAAAGTGACAGTGACAGGGGAGCAGAAGGGCAAAAGCTCACTTGATCTTGATTTTCAGTATGATTTGCTGGTACCTAATCTCTCTCCACTTTATATCTCTCTGAGGTTTGCTATATCTCCCCTAAGTATGAAATATTATCATTTTGAACATGTGGTGATTATTTTTGTAAGGATGGTTTACGTGGCATTACCAAGGGATTTCTATTATAGAATTTTAATATATTTTTTAATATACTCTGTAAAGCACTACAGAATATGTGTGAGCTTTATAAATAACTGGTAATAATGATATTATCTGTTTTTATTATAAAGTTTTTTTTTAACTGTTATTGGGAAATGTACTCCATAGGGCTGTGTATGAACTACGGAGACAAAAAAATATTTTTTTTGAATTTTGGTGATTATCTTTATATGGATAGTTTAGGTGGGATTGCCAAGGGAATTCTATTATAGATTTATTATACATGTTGTAAAATTAGCCTAATTAAATTGGCAGCACAGATGGTGTAGTGGTTAGCGTTCCAGGCTCCCAGTGATGAGGTTTGATTCCCACCTTGGCCCAATAATCTCCCTGCATTTGTGTTTACTCCATGTGCTCTGATTTTCCCACACTCCTGGTTGATTAATTGGTTGCCAACAAACATGAATTGGCTCTGAAAAGCACTGCAAAATATGTGTGAACTATATAAATAACTGGAAATAATGATATTATCTATACTTATAATAATGATTTAATGTTTTTTTTTTTAAATTTACCCTTTAGCGCTGTGTATAAACTATCGTGAGAGAACTTGGGGTTTTTTTCAGAATTTTTGTTTGTCTTGTTGTTCATTCCGGCATAACACAAAAACTACTGTAAAGTGATAGTGACAGGGGAGCAGAAGGGCAAAAGCTCACTTGATCTTGATTTTCAGTATGATTTGCTGGTACCTAATCTCTCTCCACTTTATATCTCTCTGAGGTTTGCTATATCTCCCGTAAGTATGAAATATTATCATTTTGAACATGTGGTGATTATTTTTGTAAGGATAGTTTATGTGGTATTACCAAGGGATTTCTATTATAGATTTATTATACATGTTGTAAAATGCTCCTAATTTAGAGGGCAGCACAGATGGTGTAGTTGTTAGTGTTCTTGCTTCCCAGCATTGAGGTTGTGGGTTCAATTTCCACCCATAATTTCCCTGTGTTTGTGTTTCCTACATGTACTCTGCTTTTCCCACACTCCTGTTTGATTAATTGGTTCCCAACAAACATGAATTGGCTCTGAAAAGTACTGCAAAATATGTGTGAACTATATAAATAACTGGAAATAATGATATTATCTGTACTTATAATAAAGTTTTAATGGTTTGGTTTTAGAAATTTACCCTTTAGCGCTGTGTATAAACTATCGAGACAGAAAATGTTTTTTTTTCAGAATTTTTGTTTCTCTGGTTGTTCATTCCTGCATTACACAAAAACTACTGTAAAGTGACAGTGACAGGGGAGCAGATGGGCAAAAGCTCGCTTGATCTTGATTTTCAGTATGATTTGTTGGTACCTAATCTCTCTCCACTTTATATCTCTCTGAGGTTTGCTATATCTCCCCTAAGTATGAAATATTATCATTTTGAACATGTGGTGATTATTTTTGTATGGGTGGTTTACGTGGCATTACCAAGGGATTTGTATTATAGAATTTTAATATATTTTTTAATATACTCTGTAAAGCACTACAGAATATGTGTGAGCTTTATAAATAACTGGTAATAATGATATTATCTGTTTTTATTATAAAGTTTTTTTTGAACTGTTATTGGGAAATGTACTCCATAGGGCTGTGTATGAACTACGGAGACAAAAAAATATTTTTTTTGAATTTTGGTGATTATCTTTATATGGATAGTTTAGGTGGGATTGCCAAGGGAATTCTATTATAGATTTATTATACATGTTGTAAAATTAGCCTAATTAAATTGGCAGCACAGATGGTGTAGTGGTTAGCGTTCCAGGCTCCCAGTGATGAGGTTTGATTCCCACCTTGGCCCAATAATCTCCCTGCATTTGTGATTACTCCATGTGCTCTGATTTTCCCACACTCCTGGTTGATTAATTGGTTGCCAACAAACATGAATTGGCTCTGAAAAGCACTGCAAAATATGTGTGAACTATATAAATAACTGGAAATAATGATATTATCTATACTTATAATAATGTTTTAATGGTTTGTTTTTAGAAATTTACCCTTTAGCGCTGTGTATAAACTATCGTGACAGAACTTGGGGTTTTTTTCAGAATTTTTGTTTGTCTTGTTGTTCATTCCGGCATAACACAAAAACTACTGTAAAGTGATAGTGACAGGGGAGCAGAAGGGCAAAAGCTCACTTGATCTTGATTTTCAGTATGATTTGCTGGTACCTAATCTCTCTCCACTTTATATCTCTCTGAGGTTTGCTATATCTCCCGTAAGTATGAAATATTATCATTTTGAACATGTGGTGATTATTTTTGTAAGGATAGTTTATGTTGTATTACCAAGGGATTTCTATTATAGATTTATTATACATGTTGTAAAATGCTCCTAATTTAGAGGGCAGCACAGATGGTGCAGTTGTTAGTGTTCTTGCTTCCCAGCATTGAGGTTGTGGGTTCAATTTCCACCCATAATTTCCCTGTGTTTGTGTTTCCTACATGTACTCTGCTTTTCCCACACTCCTGTTTGATTAATTGGTTCCCAACAAACATGAATTGGCTCTGAAAAGTACTGCAAAATATGTGTGAACTATATAAATAATTGGAAATAATGATATTATCTGTACTTATAATAAAGTTTTAATGGTTTGTTTTTAGAAATTTACCCTTTAGCGCTGTGTATAAACTATCGAGACAGAAAATGTTTTTTTTTTCAGAATTTTTGTTTGTCTGGTTGTTCATTCCGGCATTACACAAAAACTACTGTAAAGTGACAGTGACAGGGGAGCAGAAGGGCAAAAGCTCACTTGATCTTGATTTTCAGTATGATTTGCTGGTACCTAATCTCTCTCCACTTTATATCTCTCTGAGGTTTGCTATATCTCCCCTAAGTATGAAATATTATCATTTTGAACATGTGGTGATTATTTTTGTATGGGTGGTTTACGTGGCATTACCAAGGGATTTGTATTATAGAATTTTAATATATTTTTTAATATACTCTGTAAAGCACTACAGAATATGTGTGAGCTTTATAAATAACTGGTAATAATGATATTATCTGTTTTTATTATAAAGTTTTTTTTGAACTGTTATTGGGAAATGTACTCCATAGGGCTGTGTATGAACTACGGAGACAAAAAAATATTTTTTTTGAATTTTGGTGATTATCTTTATATGGATAGTTTAGGTGGGATTGCCAAGGGAATTCTATTATAGATTTATTATACATGTTGTAAAATTAGCCTAATTAAATTGGCAGCACAGATGGTGTAGTGGTTAGCGTTCCAGGCTCCCAGTGATGAGGTTTGATTCCCACCTTGGCCCAATAATCTCCCTGCATTTGTGATTACTCCATGTGCTCTGATTTTCCCACACTCCTGGTTGATTAATTGGTTGCCAACAAACATGAATTGGCTCTGAAAAGCACTGCAAAATATGTGTGAACTATATAAATAACTGGAAATAATGATATTATCTATACTTATAATAATGTTTTAATGGTTTGTTTTTAGAAATTTACCCTTTAGCGCTGTGTATAAACTATCGTGACAGAACTTGGGGTTTTTTTCAGAATTTTTGTTTGTCTTGTTGTTCATTCCGGCATAACACAAAAACTACTGTAAAGTGATAGTGACAGGGGAGCAGAAGGGCAAAAGCTCACTTGATCTTGATTTTCAGTATGATTTGCTGGTACCTAATCTCTCTCCACTTTATATCTCTCTGAGGTTTGCTATATCTCCCGTAAGTATGAAATATTATCATTTTGAACATGTGGTGATTATTTTTGTAAGGATAGTTTATGTTGTATTACCAAGGGATTTCTATTATAGATTTATTATACATGTTGTAAAATGCTCCTAATTTAGAGGGCAGCACAGATGGTGCAGTTGTTAGTGTTCTTGCTTCCCAGCATTGAGGTTGTGGGTTCAATTTCCACCCATAATTTCCCTGTGTTTGTGTTTCCTACATGTACTCTGCTTTTCCCACACTCCTGTTTGATTAATTGGTTCCCAACAAACATGAATTGGCTCTGAAAAGTACTGCAAAATATGTGTGAACTATATAAATAATTGGAAATAATGATATTATCTGTACTTATAATAAAGTTTTAATGGTTTGTTTTTAGAAATTTACCCTTTAGCGCTGTGTATAAACTATCGAGACAGAAAATGTTTTTTTTTTCAGAATTTTTGTTTGTCTGGTTGTTCATTCCGGCATTACACAAAAACTACTGTAAAGTGACAGTGACAGGGGAGCAGAAGGGCAAAAGCTCACTTGATCTTGATTTTCAGTATGATTTGCTGGTACCTAATCTCTCTCCACTTTATATCTCTCTGAGGTTTGCTATATCTCCCCTAAGTATGAAATATTATCATTTTGAACATGTGGTGATTATTTTTGTATGGGTGGTTTACGTGGCATTACCAAGGGATTTGTATTATAGAATTTTAATATATTTTTTAATATACTCTGTAAAGCACTACAGAATATGTGTGAGCTTTATAAATAACTGGTAATAATGATATTATCTGTTTTTATTATAAAGTTTTTTTTGAACTGTTATTGGGAAATGTACTCCATAGGGCTGTGTATGAACTACGGAGACAAAAAAATATTTTTTTTGAATTTTGGTGATTATCTTTATATGGATAGTTTAGGTGGGATTGCCAAGGGAATTCTATTATAGATTTATTATACATGTTGTAAAATTAGCCTAATTAAATTGGCAGCACAGATGGTGTAGTGGTTAGCGTTCCAGGCTCCCAGTGATGAGGTTTGATTCCCACCTTGGCCCAATAATCTCCCTGCATTTGTGATTACTCCATGTGCTCTGATTTTCCCACACTCCTGGTTGATTAATTGGTTGCCAACAAACATGAATTGGCTCTGAAAAGCACTGCAAAATATGTGTGAACTATATAAATAACTGGAAATAATGATATTATCTATACTTATAATAATGTTTTAATGGTTTGTTTTTAGAAATTTACCCTTTAGCGCTGTGTATAAACTATCGTGACAGAACTTGGGGTTTTTTTCAGAATTTTTGTTTGTCTTGTTGTTCATTCCGGCATAACACAAAAACTACTGTAAAGTGATAGTGACAGGGGAGCAGAAGGGCAAAAGCTCACTTGATCTTGATTTTCAGTATGATTTGCTGGTACCTAATCTCTCTCCACTTTATATCTCTCTGAGGTTTGCTATATCTCCCGTAAGTATGAAATATTATCATTTTGAACATGTGGTGATTATTTTTGTAAGGATAGTTTATGTTGTATTACCAAGGGATTTCTATTATAGATTTATTATACATGTTGTAAAATGCTCCTAATTTAGAGGGCAGCACAGATGGTGCAGTTGTTAGTGTTCTTGCTTCCCAGCATTGAGGTTGTGGGTTCAATTTCCACCCATAATTTCCCTGTGTTTGTGTTTCCTACATGTACTCTGCTTTTCCCACACTCCTGTTTGATTAATTGGTTCCCAACAAACATGAATTGGCTCTGAAAAGTACTGCAAAATATGTGTGAACTATATAAATAATTGGAAATAATGATATTATCTGTACTTATAATAAAGTTTTAATGGTTTGTTTTTAGAAATTTACCCTTTAGCGCTGTGTATAAACTATCGAGACAGAAAATGTTTTTTTTTTCAGAATTTTTGTTTGTCTGGTTGTTCATTCCGGCATTACACAAAAACTACTGTAAAGTGACAGTGACAGGGGAGCAGAAGGGCAAAAGCTCACTTGATCTTGATTTTCAGTATGATTTCCTGGTACCTAATCTCTCTCCACTTTATATCTCTCTGAGGTTTGCTATATCTCCCCTAAGTATGAAATATTATCATTTTGAACATGTGGTGATTATTTTTGTAAGGATGGTTTACGTGGCATTACCAAGGGATTTCTATTATAGAATTTTAATATATATTTTAATATACTCTGTAAAGCACTACAGAATATGTGTGAGCTTTATAAATAACTGGTAATAATGATATTATCTGTTTTTATTATAAAGTTTTTTTTGAACTGTTATTGGGAAATGTACTCCATAGGTCTGTGTATGAACTACGGAGACAAAAAAATATTTTTTTTGAATTTTGGTGATTATCTTTATATGGATAGTTTAGGTGGGATTGCCAAGGGAATTCTATTATAGATTTATTATACATGTTGTAAAATTAGCCTAATTAAATTGGCAGCACAGATGGTGTAGTGGTTAGCGTTCCAGGCTCCCAGTGATGAGGTTTGATTCCCACCTTGGCCCAATAATCTCCCTGCATTTGTGATTACTCCATGTGCTCTGATTTTCCCACACTCCTGGTTGATTAATTGGTTGCCAACAAACATGAATTGGCTCTGAAAAGCACTGCAAAATATGTGTGAACTATATAAATAACTGGAAATAATGATATTATCTATACTTATAATAATGTTTTAATGGTTTGTTTTTAGAAATTTACCCTTTAGCGCTGTGTATAAACTATCGTGACAGAAGATGGGTTTTTTTTCAGAATTTTTGTTTGTCTTGTTGTTCATTCCGGCATAGCACAAAAACTACTGTAAAGTGATAGTGACAGGGGAGCAGAAGGGCAAAAGCTCGCTTGATCTTGATTTTCAGTATGATTTGCTGGTACCTAATCTCTCTCCACTTTATATCTCTCTGAGGTTTGCTATATCTCCCGTAAGTATGAAATATTATCATTTTGAACATGTGGTGATTATTTTTGTAAGGATAGTTTATGTGGCATTACCAAGGGATTTCTATTATAGATTTATTATACATGTTGTAAAATGCTCCTAATTTAGTGGGCAGCACAGATGGTGTAGTTGTTAGTGTTCTTGCTTCCCAGCATTGAGGTTGTGGGTTCAATTTCCACCCATAATTTCCCTGTGTTTGTGTTTCCTACATGTACTCTGCTTTTCCCACACTCCTGTTTGATTAATTGGTTCCCAACAAACA
Source organism: Taudactylus pleione (assembly GCA_031769625.1). Lineage (NCBI taxonomy): Eukaryota > Metazoa > Chordata > Amphibia > Anura > Myobatrachidae > Taudactylus > Taudactylus pleione. The sequence continues at coordinate 2,921,955 of JAUIMM010000461.1, read as the reverse complement.
TGAATTGGCTCTGAAAAGTACTGCAAAATATGAGTGAACTATATAAATAATTGGAAATAATGATATTATCTGTACTTATAATAAAGTTTTAATGGTTTGTTTTTAGAAATTTACCCTTTAGCGCTGTGTATAAACTATCGAGACAGAAAATGTTTTTTTTTTCCGAATTTTTGTTTGTCTGGTTGTTCATTCCGGCATTACACAAAAACTACTGTAAAGTGACAGTGACAGGGGAGCAGAAGGGCAAAAGCTCACTTGATCTTGATTTTCAGTATGATTTGCTGGTACCTAATCTCTCTCCACTTTATATCTCTCTGAGGTTTGCTTTATCTCCCCTAAGTATGAAATATTATCATTTTGAACATGTGGTGATTATTTTTGTAAGGATGGTTTACGTGGCATTACCAAGGGATTTCTATTATAGAATTTTAATATATTTTTTAATATACTCTGTAAAGCACTACAGAATATGTGTGAGCTTTATAAATAACTGGTAATAATGATATTATCTGTTTTTATTATAAAGTTTTTTTTTAACTGTTATTGGGAAATGTACTCCATAGGGCTGTGTATGAACTACGGAGACAAAAAAATATTTTTTTTGAATTTTGGTGATTATCTTTATATGGATAGTTTAGGTGGGATTGCCAAGGGAATTCTATTATAGATTTATTATACATGTTGTAAAATTAGCCTAATTAAATTGGCAGCACAGATGGTGTAGTGGTTAGCGTTCCAGGCTCCCAGTGATGAGGTTTGATTCCCACCTTGGCCCAATAATCTCCCTGCATTTGTGTTTACTCCATGTGCTCTGATTTTCCCACACTCCTGGTTGATTAATTGGTTGCCAACAAACATGAATTGGCTCTGAAAAGCACTGCAAAATATGTGTGAACTATATAAATAACTGGAAATAATGATATTATCTATACTTATAATAATGATTTAATGTTTTTTTTTTTAAATTTACCCTTTAGCGCTGTGTATAAACTATCGTGAGAGAACTTGGGGTTTTTTTCAGAATTTTTGTTTGTCTTGTTGTTCATTCCGGCATAACACAAAAACTACTGTAAAGTGATAGTGACAGGGGAGCAGAAGGGCAAAAGCTCACTTGATCTTGATTTTCAGTATGATTTGCTGGTACCTAATCTCTCTCCACTTTATATCTCTCTGAGGTTTGCTATATCTCCCGTAAGTATGAAATATTATCATTTTGAACATGTGGTGATTATTTTTGTAAGGATAGTTTATGTGGCATTACCAAGGGATTTCTATTATAGATTTATTATACATGTTGTAAAATGCTCCTAATTTAGTGGGCAGCACAGATGGTGTAGTTGTTAGTGTTCTTGCTTCCCAGCATTGAGGTTGTGGGTTCAATTTCCACCCATAATTTCCCTGTGTTTGTGTTTCCTACATGTACTCTGCTTTTCCCACACTCCTGTTTGATTAATTGGTTCCCAACAAACATGAATTGGCTCTGAAAAGTACTGCAAAATATGAGTGAACTATATAAATAATTGGAAATAATGATATTATCTGTACTTATAATAAAGTTTTAATGGTTTGTTTTTAGAAATTTACCCTTTAGCGCTGTGTATAAACTATCGAGACAGAAAATGTTTTTTTTTTCCGAATTTTTGTTTGTCTGGTTGTTCATTCCGGCATTACACAAAAACTACTGTAAAGTGACAGTGACAGGGGAGCAGATGGGCAAAAGCTCGCTTGATCTTGATTTTCAGTATGATTTGTTGGTACCTAATCTCTCTCCACTTTATATCTCTCTGAGGTTTGCTATATCTCCCCTAAGTATGAAATATTATCATTTTGAACATGTGGTGATTATTTTTGTATGGGTGGTTTACGTGGCATTACCAAGGGATTTGTATTATAGAATTTTAATATATTTTTTAATATACTCTGTAAAGCACTACAGAATATGTGTGAGCTTTATAAATAACTGGTAATAATGATATTATCTGTTTTTATTATAAAGTTTTTTTTGAACTGTTATTGGGAAATGTACTCCATAGGGCTGTGTATGAACTACGGAGACAAAAAAATATTTTTTTTGAATTTTGGTGATTATCTTTATATGGATAGTTTAGGTGGGATTGCCAAGGGAATTCTATTATAGATTTATTATACATGTTGTAAAATTAGCCTAATTAAATTGGCAGCACAGATGGTGTAGTGGTTAGCGTTCCAGGATCCCAGTGATGAGGTTTGATTCCCACCTTGGCCCAATAATCTCCCTGCATTTGTGATTACTCCATGTGCTCTGATTTTCCCACACTCCTGGTTGATTAATTGGTTGCCAACAAACATGAATTGGCTCTGAAAAGCACTGCAAAATATGTGTGAACTATATAAATAACTGGAAATAATGATATTATCTATACTTATAATAATGTTTTAATGGTTTGTTTTTAGAAATTTACCCTTTAGCGCTGTGTATAAACTATCGTGACAGAACTTGGGGTTTTTTTCAGAATTTTTGTTTGTCTTGTTGTTCATTCCGGCATAACACAAAAACTACTGTAAAGTGATAGTGACAGGGGAGCAGAAGGGCAAAAGCTCACTTGATCTTGATTTTCAGTATGATTTGCTGGTACCTAATCTCTCTCCACTTTATATCTCTCTGAGGTTTGCTATATCTCCCGTAAGTATGAAATATTATCATTTTGAACATGTGGTGATTATTTTTGTAAGGATAGTTTATGTTGTATTACCAAGGGATTTCTATTATAGATTTATTATACATGTTGTAAAATGCTCCTAATTTAGAGGGCAGCACAGATGGTGCAGTTGTTAGTGTTCTTGCTTCCCAGCATTGAGGTTGTGGGTTCAATTTCCACCCATAATTTCCCTGTGTTTGTGTTTCCTACATGTACTCTGCTTTTCCCACACTCCTGTTTGATTAATTGGTTCCCAACAAACATGAATTGGCTCTGAAAAGTACTGCAAAATATGTGTGAACTATATAAATAATTGGAAATAATGATATTATCTGTACTTATAATAAAGTTTTAATGGTTTGTTTTTAGAAATTTACCCTTTAGCGCTGTGTATAAACTATCGAGACAGAAAATGTTTTTTTTTTCAGAATTTTTGTTTGTCTGGTTGTTCATTCCGGCATTACACAAAAACTACTGTAAAGTGACAGTGACAGGGGAGCAGAAGGGCAAAAGCTCACTTGATCTTGATTTTCAGTATGATTTGCTGGTACCTAATCTCTCTCCACTTTATATCTCTCTGAGGTTTGCTATATCTCCCCTAAGTATGAAATATTATCATTTTGAACATGTGGTGATTATTTTTGTAAGGATGGTTTACGTGGCATTACCAAGGGATTTCTATTATAGAATTTTAATATATATTTTAATATACTCTGTAAAGCACTACAGAATATGTGTGAGCTTTATAAATAACTGGTAATAATGATATTATCTGTTTTTATTATAAAGTTTTTTTTGAACTGTTATTGGGAAATGTACTCCATAGGTCTGTGTATGAACTACGGAGACAAAAAAATATTTTTTTTGAATTTTGGTGATTATCTTTATATGGATAGTTTAGGTGGGATTGCCAAGGGAATTCTATTATAGATTTATTATACATGTTGTAAAATTAGCCTAATTAAATTGGCAGCACAGATGGTGTAGTGGTTAGCGTTCCAGGCTCCCAGTGATGAGGTTTGATTCCCACCTTGGCCCAATAATCTCCCTGCATTTGTGATTACTCCATGTGCTCTGATTTTCCCACACTCCTGGTTGATTAATTGGTTGCCAACAAACATGAATTGGCTCTGAAAAGCACTGCAAAATATGTGTGAACTATATAAATAACTGGAAATAATGATATTATCTATACTTATAATAATGTTTTAATGGTTTGTTTTTAGAAATTTACCCTTTAGCGCTGTGTATAAACTATCGTGACAGAAGATGGGTTTTTTTTCAGAATTTTTGTTTGTCTTGTTGTTCATTCCGGCATAGCACAAAAACTACTGTAAAGTGATAGTGACAGGGGAGCAGAAGGGCAAAAGCTCGCTTGATCTTGATTTTCAGTATGATTTGCTGGTACCTAATCTCTCTCCACTTTATATCTCTCTGAGGTTTGCTATATCTCCCGTAAGTATGAAATATTATCATTTTGAACATGTGGTGATTATTTTTGTAAGGATAGTTTATGTGGCATTACCAAGGGATTTCTATTATAGATTTATTATACATGTTGTAAAATGCTCCTAATTTAGTGGGCAGCACAGATGGTGTAGTTGTTAGTGTTCTTGCTTCCCAGCATTGAGGTTGTGGGTTCAATTTCCACCCATAATTTCCCTGTGTTTGTGTTTCCTACATGTACTCTGCTTTTCCCACACTCCTGTTTGATTAATTGGTTCCCAACAAACATGAATTGGCTCTGAAAAGTACTGCAAAATATGAGTGAACTATATAAATAATTGGAAATAATGATATTATCTGTACTTATAATAAAGTTTTAATGGTTTGTTTTTAGAAATTTACCCTTTAGCGCTGTGTATAAACTATCGAGACAGAAAATGTTTTTTTTTTCCGAATTTTTGTTTGTCTGGTTGTTCATTCCGGCATTACACAAAAACTACTGTAAAGTGACAGTGACAGGGGAGCAGAAGGGCAAAAGCTCACTTGATCTTGATTTTCAGTATGATTTGCTGGTACCTAATCTCTCTCCACTTTATATCTCTCTGAGGTTTGCTTTATCTCCCCTAAGTATGAAATATTATCATTTTGAACATGTGGTGATTATTTTTGTAAGGATGGTTTACGTGGCATTACCAAGGGATTTCTATTATAGAATTTTAATATATTTTTTAATATACTCTGTAAAGCACTACAGAATATGTGTGAGCTTTATAAATAACTGGTAATAATGATATTATCTGTTTTTATTATAAAGTTTTTTTTTAACTGTTATTGGGAAATGTACTCCATAGGGCTGTGTATGAACTACGGAGACAAAAAAATATTTTTTTTGAATTTTGGTGATTATCTTTATATGGATAGTTTAGGTGGGATTGCCAAGGGAATTCTATTATAGATTTATTATACATGTTGTAAAATTAGCCTAATTAAATTGGCAGCACAGATGGTGTAGTGGTTAGCGTTCCAGGCTCCCAGTGATGAGGTTTGATTCCCACCTTGGCCCAATAATCTCCCTGCATTTGTGTTTACTCCATGTGCTCTGATTTTCCCACACTCCTGGTTGATTAATTGGTTGCCAACAAACATGAATTGGCTCTGAAAAGCACTGCAAAATATGTGTGAACTATATAAATAACTGGAAATAATGATATTATCTATACTTATAATAATGATTTAATGTTTTTTTTTTTAAATTTACCCTTTAGCGCTGTGTATAAACTATCGTGAGAGAACTTGGGGTTTTTTTCAGAATTTTTGTTTGTCTTGTTGTTCATTCCGGCATAACACAAAAACTACTGTAAAGTGATAGTGACAGGGGAGCAGAAGGGCAAAAGCTCACTTGATCTTGATTTTCAGTATGATTTGCTGGTACCTAATCTCTCTCCACTTTATATCTCTCTGAGGTTTGCTATATCTCCCGTAAGTATGAAATATTATCATTTTGAACATGTGGTGATTATTTTTGTAAGGATAGTTTATGTGGCATTACCAAGGGATTTCTATTATAGATTTATTATACATGTTGTAAAATGCTCCTAATTTAGTGGGCAGCACAGATGGTGTAGTTGTTAGTGTTCTTGCTTCCCAGCATTGAGGTTGTGGGTTCAATTTCCACCCATAATTTCCCTGTGTTTGTGTTTCCTACATGTACTCTGCTTTTCCCACACTCCTGTTTGATTAATTGGTTCCCAACAAACATGAATTGGCTCTGAAAAGTACTGCAAAATATGAGTGAACTATATAAATAATTGGAAATAATGATATTATCTGTACTTATAATAAAGTTTTAATGGTTTGTTTTTAGAAATTTGCCCTTTAGCGCTGTGTATAAACTATCGAGACAGAAAATGTTTTTTTTTTCCGAATTTTTGTTTGTCTGGTTGTTCATTCCGGCATTACACAAAAACTACTGTAAAGTGACAGTGACAGGGGAGCAGAAGGGCAAAAGCTCACTTGATCTTGATTTTCAGTATGATTTGCTGGTACCTAATCTCTCTCCACTTTATATCTCTCTGAGGTTTGCTATATCTCCCCTAAGTATGAAATATTATCATTTTGAACATGTGGTGATTATTTTTGTAAGGATGGTTTACGTGGCATTACCAAGGGATTTCTATTATAGAATTTTAATATATTTTTTAATATACTCTGTAAAGCACTACAGAATATGTGTGAGCTTTATAAATAACTGGTAATAATGATATTATCTGTTTTTATTATAAAGTTTTTTTTTAACTGTTATTGGGAAATGTACTCCATAGGGCTGTGTATGAACTACGGAGACAAAAAAATATTTTTTTTGAATTTTGGTGATTATCTTTATATGGATAGTTTAGGTGGGATTGCCAAGGGAATTCTATTATAGATTTATTATACATGTTGTAAAATTAGCCTAATTAAATTGGCAGCACAGATGGTGTAGTGGTTAGCGTTCCAGGCTCCCAGTGATGAGGTTTGATTCCCACCTTGGCCCAATAATCTCCCTGCATTTGTGTTTACTCCATGTGCTCTGATTTTCCCACACTCCTGGTTGATTAATTGGTTGCCAACAAACATGAATTGGCTCTGAAAAGCACTGCAAAATATGTGTGAACTATATAAATAACTGGAAATAATGATATTATCTATACTTATAATAATGTTTTAATGGTTTGTTTTTAGAAATTTACCCTTTAGCGCTGTGTATAAACTATCGTGACAGAACTTGGGGTTTTTTTCAGAATTTTTGTTTGTCTTGTTGTTCATTCCGGCATAACACAAAAACTACTGTAAAGTGATAGTGACAGGGGAGCAGAAGGGCAAAAGCTCACTTGATCTTGATTTTCAGTATGATTTGCTGGTACCTAATCTCTCTCCACTTTATATCTCTCTGAGGTTTGCTATATCTCCCGTAAGTATGAAATATTATCATTTTGAACATGTGGTGATTATTTTTGTAAGGATAGTTTATGTTGTATTACCAAGGGATTTCTATTATAGATTTATTATACATGTTGTAAAATGCTCCTAATTTAGAGGGCAGCACAGATGGTGCAGTTGTTAGTGTTCTTGCTTCCCAGCATTGAGGTTGTGGGTTCAATTTCCACCCATAATTTCCCTGTGTTTGTGTTTCCTACATGTACTCTGCTTTTCCCACACTCCTGTTTGATTAATTGGTTCCCAACAAACATGAATTGGCTCTGAAAAGTACTGCAAAATATGTGTGAACTATATAAATAATTGGAAATAATGATATTATCTGTACTTATAATAAAGTTTTAATGGTTTGTTTTTAGAAATTTACCCTTTAGCGCTGTGTATAAACTATCGAGACAGAAAATGTTTTTTTTTCAGAATTTTTGTTTGTCTGGTTGTTCATTCCGGCATTACACAAAAACTACTGTAAAGTGACAGTGACAGGGGAGCAGAAGGGCAAAAGCTCACTTGATCTTGATTTTCAGTATGATTTGCTGGTACCTAATCTCTCTCCACTTTATATCTCTCTGAGGTTTGCTATATCTCCCCTAAGTATGAAATATTATCATTTTGAACATGTGGTGATTATTTTTGTAAGGATGGTTTACGTGGCATTACCAAGGGATTTCTATTATAGAATTTTAATATATATTTTAATATACTCTGTAAAGCACTACAGAATATGTGTGAGCTTTATAAATAACTGGTAATAATGATATTATCTGTTTTTATTATAAAGTTTTTTTTGAACTGTTATTGGGAAATGTACTCCATAGGTCTGTGTATGAACTACGGAGACAAAAAAATATTTTTTTTGAATTTTGGTGATTATCTTTATATGGATAGTTTAGGTGGGATTGCCAAGGGAATTCTATTATAGATTTATTATACATGTTGTAAAATTAGCCTAATTAAATTGGCAGCACAGATGGTGTAGTGGTTAGCGTTCCAGGCTCCCAGTGATGAGGTTTGATTCCCACCTTGGCCCAATAATCTCCCTGCATTTGTGATTACTCCATGTGCTCTGATTTTCCCACACTCCTGGTTGATTAATTGGTTGCCAACAAACATGAATTGGCTCTGAAAAGCACTGCAAAATATGTGTGAACTATATAAATAACTGGAAATAATGATATTATCTATACTTATAATAATGTTTTAATGGTTTGTTTTTAGAAATTTACCCTTTAGCGCTGTGTATAAACTATCGTGACAGAAGATGGGTTTTTTTTCAGAATTTTTGTTTGTCTTGTTGTTCATTCCGGCATAGCACAAAAACTACTGTAAAGTGATAGTGACAGGGGAGCAGAAGGGCAAAAGCTCGCTTGATCTTGATTTTCAGTATGATTTGCTGGTACCTAATCTCTCTCCACTTTATATCTCTCTGAGGTTTGCTATATCTCCCGTAAGTATGAAATATTATCATTTTGAACATGTGGTGATTATTTTTGTAAGGATAGTTTATGTGGCATTACCAAGGGATTTCTATTATAGATTTATTATACATGTTGTAAAATGCTCCTAATTTAGTGGGCAGCACAGATGGTGTAGTTGTTAGTGTTCTTGCTTCCCAGCATTGAGGTTGTGGGTTCAATTTCCACCCATAATTTCCCTGTGTTTGTGTTTCCTACATGTACTCTGCTTTTCCCACACTCCTGTTTGATTAATTGGTTCCCAACAAACATGAATTGGCTCTGAAAAGTACTGCAAAATATGAGTGAACTATATAAATAATTGGAAATAATGATATTATCTGTACTTATAATAAAGTTTTAATGGTTTGTTTTTAGAAATTTACCCTTTAGCGCTGTGTATAAACTATCGAGACAGAAAATGTTTTTTTTTTCCGAATTTTTGTTTGTCTGGTTGTTCATTCCTGCATTACACAAAAACTACTGTAAAGTGACAGTGACAGGGGAGCAGAAGGGCAAAAGCTCACTTGATCTTGATTTTCAGTATGATTTGCTGGTACCTAATCTCTCTCCACTTTATATCTCTCTGAGGTTTGCTTTATCTCCCCTAAGTATGAAATATTATCATTTTGAACATGTGGTGATTATTTTTGTAAGGATGGTTTACGTGGCATTACCAAGGGATTTCTATTATAGAATTTTAATATATTTTTTAATATACTCTGTAAAGCACTACAGAATATGTGTGAGCTTTATAAATAACTGGTAATAATGATATTATCTGTTTTTATTATAAAGTTTTTTTTTAACTGTTATTGGGAAATGTACTCCATAGGGCTGTGTATGAACTACGGAGACAAAAAAATATTTTTTTTGAATTTTGGTGATTATCTTTATATGGATAGTTTAGGTGGGATTGCCAAGGGAATTCTATTATAGATTTATTATACATGTTGTAAAATTAGCCTAATTAAATTGGCAGCACAGATGGTGTAGTGGTTAGCGTTCCAGGCTCCCAGTGATGAGGTTTGATTCCCACCTTGGCCCAATAATCTCCCTGCATTTGTGTTTACTCCATGTGCTCTGATTTTCCCACACTCCTGGTTGATTAATTGGTTGCCAACAAACATGAATTGGCTCTGAAAAGCACTGCAAAATATGTGTGAACTATATAAATAACTGGAAATAATGATATTATCTATACTTATAATAATGTTTTAATGGTTTGTTTTTAGAAATTTACCCTTTAGCGCTGTGTATAAACTATCGTGACAGAACTTGGGGTTTTTTTCAGAATTTTTGTTTGTCTTGTTGTTCATTCCGGCATAACACAAAAACTACTGTAAAGTGATAGTGACAGGGGAGCAGAAGGGCAAAAGCTCACTTGATCTTGATTTTCAGTATGATTTGCTGGTACCTAATCTCTCTCCACTTTATATCTCTCTGAGGTTTGCTATATCTCCCGTAAGTATGAAATATTATCATTTTGAACATGTGGTGATTATTTTTGTAAGGATAGTTTATGTTGTATTACCAAGGGATTTCTATTATAGATTTATTATACATGTTGTAAAATGCTCCTAATTTAGAGGGCAGCACAGATGGTGCAGTTGTTAGTGTTCTTGCTTCCCAGCATTGAGGTTGTGGGTTCAATTTCCACCCATAATTTCCCTGTGTTTGTGTTTCCTACATGTACTCTGCTTTTCCCACACTCCTGTTTGATTAATTGGTTCCCAACAAACATGAATTGGCTCTGAAAAGTACTGCAAAATATGTGTGAACTATATAAATAATTGGAAATAATGATATTATCTGTACTTATAATAAAGTTTTAATGGTTTGTTTTTAGAAATTTACCCTTTAGCGCTGTGTATAAACTATCGAGACAGAAAATGTTTTTTTTTCAGAATTTTTGTTTGTCTGGTTGTTCATTCCGGCATTACACAAAAACTACTGTAAAGTGACAGTGACAGGGGAGCAGAAGGGCAAAAGCTCACTTGATCTTGATTTTCAGTATGATTTGCTGGTACCTAATCTCTCTCCACTTTATATCTCTCTGAGGTTTGCTATATCTCCCCTAAGTATGAAATATTATCATTTTGAACATGTGGTGATTATTTTTGTAAGGATGGTTTACGTGGCATTACCAAGGGATTTCTATTATAGAATTTTAATATATATTTTAATATACTCTGTAAAGCACTACAGAATATGTGTGAGCTTTATAAATAACTGGTAATAATGATATTATCTGTTTTTATTATAAAGTTTTTTTTGAACTGTTATTGGGAAATGTACTCCATAGGTCTGTGTATGAACTACGGAGACAAAAAAATATTTTTTTTGAATTTTGGTGATTATCTTTATATGGATAGTTTAGGTGGGATTGCCAAGGGAATTCTATTATAGATTTATTATACATGTTGTAAAATTAGCCTAATTAAATTGGCAGCACAGATGGTGTAGTGGTTAGCGTTCCAGGCTCCCAGTGATGAGGTTTGATTCCCACCTTGGCCCAATAATCTCCCTGCATTTGTGATTACTCCATGTGCTCTGATTTTCCCACACTCCTGGTTGATTAATTGGTTGCCAACAAACATGAATTGGCTCTGAAAAGCACTGCAAAATATGTGTGAACTATATAAATAACTGGAAATAATGATATTATCTATACTTATAATAATGTTTTAATGGTTTGTTTTTAGAAATTTACCCTTTAGCGCTGTGTATAAACTATCGTGACAGAAGATGGGTTTTTTTTCAGAATTTTTGTTTGTCTTGTTGTTCATTCCGGCATAGCACAAAAACTACTGTAAAGTGATAGTGACAGGGGAGCAGAAGGGCAAAAGCTCGCTTGATCTTGATTTTCAGTATGATTTGCTGGTACCTAATCTCTCTCCACTTTATATCTCTCTGAGGTTTGCTATATCTCCCGTAAGTATGAAATATTATCATTTTGAACATGTGGTGATTATTTTTGTAAGGATAGTTTATGTGGCATTACCAAGGGATTTCTATTATAGATTTATTATACATGTTGTAAAATGCTCCTAATTTAGTGGGCAGCACAGATGGTGTAGTTGTTAGTGTTCTTGCTTCCCAGCATTGAGGTTGTGGGTTCAATTTCCACCCATAATTTCCCTGTGTTTGTGTTTCCTACATGTACTCTGCTTTTCCCACACTCCTGTTTGATTAATTGGTTCCCAACAAACATGAATTGGCTCTGAAAAGTACTGCAAAATATGAGTGAACTATATAAATAATTGGAAATAATGATATTATCTGTACTTATAATAAAGTTTTAATGGTTTGTTTTTAGAAATTTACCCTTTAGCGCTGTGTATAAACTATCGAGACAGAAAATGTTTTTTTTTTCCGAATTTTTGTTTGTCTGGTTGTTCATTCCTGCATTACACAAAAACTACTGTAAAGTGACAGTGACAGGGGAGCAGAAGGGCAAAAGCTCACTTGATCTTGATTTTCAGTATGATTTGCTGGTACCTAATCTCTCTCCACTTTATATCTCTCTGAGGTTTGCTTTATCTCCCCTAAGTATGAAATATTATCATTTTGAACATGTGGTGATTATTTTTGTAAGGATGGTTTACGTGGCATTACCAAGGGATTTCTATTATAGAATTTTAATATATTTTTTAATATACTCTGTAAAGCACTACAGAATATGTGTGAGCTTTATAAATAACTGGTAATAATGATATTATCTGTTTTTATTATAAAGTTTTTTTTTAACTGTTATTGGGAAATGTACTCCATAGGGCTGTGTATGAACTACGGAGACAAAAAAATATTTTTTTTGAATTTTGGTGATTATCTTTATATGGATAGTTTAGGTGGGATTGCCAAGGGAATTCTATTATAGATTTATTATACATGTTGTAAAATTAGCCTAATTAAATTGGCAGCACAGATGGTGTAGTGGTTAGCGTTCCAGGCTCCCAGTGATGAGGTTTGATTCCCACCTTGGCCCAATAATCTCCCTGCATTTGTGTTTACTCCATGTGCTCTGATTTTCCCACACTCCTGGTTGATTAATTGGTTGCCAACAAACATGAATTGGCTCTGAAAAGCACTGCAAAATATGTGTGAACTATATAAATAACTGGAAATAATGATATTATCTATACTTATAATAATGATTTAATGTTTTTTTTTTTAAATTTACCCTTTAGCGCTGTGTATAAACTATCGTGAGAGAACTTGGGGTTTTTTTCAGAATTTTTGTTTGTCTTGTTGTTCATTCCGGCATAACACAAAAACTACTGTAAAGTGATAGTGACAGGGGAGCAGAAGGGCAAAAGCTCACTTGATCTTGATTTTCAGTATGATTTGCTGGTACCTAATCTCTCTCCACTTTATATCTCTCTGAGGTTTGCTATATCTCCCGTAAGTATGAAATATTATCATTTTGAACATGTGGTGATTATTTTTGTAAGGATAGTTTATGTGGCATTACCAAGGGATTTCTATTATAGATTTATTATACATGTTGTAAAATGCTCCTAATTTAGTGGGCAGCACAGATGGTGTAGTTGTTAGTGTTCTTGCTTCCCAGCATTGAGGTTGTGGGTTCAATTTCCACCCATAATTTCCCTGTGTTTGTGTTTCCTACATGTACTCTGCTTTTCCCACACTCCTGTTTGATTAATTGGTTCCCAACAAACATGAATTGGCTCTGAAAAGTACTGCAAAATATGAGTGAACTATATAAATAATTGGAAATAATGATATTATCTGTACTTATAATAAAGTTTTAATGGTTTGTTTTTAGAAATTTACCCTTTAGCGCTGTGTATAAACTATCGAGACAGAAAATGTTTTTTTTTTCCGAATTTTTGTTTGTCTGGTTGTTCATTCCGGCATTACACAAAAACTACTGTAAAGTGACAGTGACAGGGGAGCAGAAGGGCAAAAGCTCACTTGATCTTGATTTTCAGTATGATTTGCTGGTACCTAATCTCTCTCCACTTTATATCTCTCTGAGGTTTGCTATATCTCCCCTAAGTATGAAATATTATCATTTTGAACATGTGGTGATTATTTTTGTAAGGATGGTTTACGTGGCATTACCAAGGGATTTCTATTATAGAATTTTAATATATTTTTTAATATACTCTGTAAAGCACTACAGAATATGTGTGAGCTTTATAAATAACTGGTAATAATGATATTATCTGTTTTTATTATAAAGTTTTTTTTTAACTGTTATTGGGAAATGTACTCCATAGGGCTGTGTATGAACTACGGAGACAAAAAAATATTTTTTTTGAATTTTGGTGATTATCTTTATATGGATAGTTTAGGTGGGATTGCCAAGGGAATTCTATTATAGATTTATTATACATGTTGTAAAATTAGCCTAATTAAATTGGCAGCACAGATGGTGTAGTGGTTAGCGTTCCAGGCTCCCAGTGATGAGGTTTGATTCCCACCTTGGCCCAATAATCTCCCTGCATTTGTGTTTACTCCATGTGCTCTGATTTTCCCACACTCCTGGTTGATTAATTGGTTGCCAACAAACATGAATTGGCTCTGAAAAGCACTGCAAAATATGTGTGAACTATATAAATAACTGGAAATAATGATATTATCTATACTTATAATAATGATTTAATGTGTTTTTTTTTAAATTTACCCTTTAGCGCTGTGTATAAACTATCGTGAGAGAACTTGGGGTTTTTTTCAGAATTTTTGTTTGTCTTGTTGTTCATTCCGGCATAACACAAAAACTACTGTAAAGTGATAGTGACAGGGGAGCAGAAGGGCAAAAGCTCACTTGATCTTGATTTTCAGTATGATTTGCTGGTACCTAATCTCTCTCCACTTTATATCTCTCTGAGGTTTGCTATATCTCCCGTAAGTATGAAATATTATCATTTTGAACATGTGGTGATTATTTTTGTAAGGATAGTTTATGTGGTATTACCAAGGGATTTCTATTATAGATTTATTATACATGTTGTAAAATGCTCCTAATTTAGAGGGCAGCACAGATGGTGTAGTTGTTAGTGTTCTTGCTTCCCAGCATTGAGGTTGTGGGTTCAATTTCCACCCATAATTTCCCTGTGTTTGTGTTTCCTACATGTACTCTGCTTTTCCCACACTCCTGTTTGATTAATTGGTTCCCAACAAACATGAATTGGCTCTGAAAAGTACTGCAAAATATGTGTGAACTATATAAATAACTGGAAATAATGATATTATCTGTACTTATAATAAAGTTTTAATGGTTTGGTTTTAGAAATTTACCCTTTAGCGCTGTGTATAAACTATCGAGACAGAAAATGTTTTTTTTTCAGAATTTTTGTTTCTCTGGTTGTTCATTCCTGCATTACACAAAAACTACTGTAAAGTGACAGTGACAGGGGAGCAGATGGGCAAAAGCTCGCTTGATCTTGATTTTCAGTATGATTTGTTGGTACCTAATCTCTCTCCACTTTATATCTCTCTGAGGTTTGCTATATCTCCCCTAAGTATGAAATATTATCATTTTGAACATGTGGTGATTATTTTTGTATGGGTGGTTTACGTGGCATTACCAAGGGATTTGTATTATAGAATTTTAATATATTTTTTAATATACTCTGTAAAGCACTACAGAATATGTGTGAGCTTTATAAATAACTGGTAATAATGATATTATCTGTTTTTATTATAAAGTTTTTTTTGAACTGTTATTGGGAAATGTACTCCATAGGGCTGTGTATGAACTACGGAGACAAAAAAATATTTTTTTTGAATTTTGGTGATTATCTTTATATGGATAGTTTAGGTGGGATTGCCAAGGGAATTCTATTATAGATTTATTATACATGTTGTAAAATTAGCCTAATTAAATTGGCAGCACAGATGGTGTAGTGGTTAGCGTTCCAGGCTCCCAGTGATGAGGTTTGATTCCCACCTTGGCCCAATAATCTCCCTGCATTTGTGATTACTCCATGTGCTCTGATTTTCCCACACTCCTGGTTGATTAATTGGTTGCCAACAAACATGAATTGGCTCTGAAAAGCACTGCAAAATATGTGTGAACTATATAAATAACTGGAAATAATGATATTATCTATACTTATAATAATGTTTTAATGGTTTGTTTTTAGAAATTTACCCTTTAGCGCTGTGTATAAACTATCGTGACAGAACTTGGGGTTTTTTTCAGAATTTTTGTTTGTCTTGTTGTTCATTCCGGCATAACACAAAAACTACTGTAAAGTGATAGTGACAGGGGAGCAGAAGGGCAAAAGCTCACTTGATCTTGATTTTCAGTATGATTTGCTGGTACCTAATCTCTCTCCACTTTATATCTCTCTGAGGTTTGCTATATCTCCCGTAAGTATGAAATATTATCATTTTGAACATGTGGTGATTATTTTTGTAAGGATAGTTTATGTTGTATTACCAAGGGATTTCTATTATAGATTTATTATACATGTTGTAAAATGCTCCTAATTTAGAGGGCAGCACAGATGGTGCAGTTGTTAGTGTTCTTGCTTCCCAGCATTGAGGTTGTGGGTTCAATTTCCACCCATAATTTCCCTGTGTTTGTGTTTCCTACATGTACTCTGCTTTTCCCACACTCCTGTTTGATTAATTGGTTCCCAACAAACATGAATTGGCTCTGAAAAGTACTGCAAAATATGTGTGAACTATATAAATAATTGGAAATAATGATATTATCTGTACTTATAATAAAGTTTTAATGGTTTGTTTTTAGAAATTTACCCTTTAGCGCTGTGTATAAACTATCGAGACAGAAAATGTTTTTTTTTTCAGAATTTTTGTTTGTCTGGTTGTTCATTCCGGCATTACACAAAAACTACTGTAAAGTGACAGTGACAGGGGAGCAGAAGGGCAAAAGCTCACTTGATCTTGATTTTCAGTATGATTTGCTGGTACCTAATCTCTCTCCACTTTATATCTCTCTGAGGTTTGCTATATCTCCCCTAAGTATGAAATATTATCATTTTGAACATGTGGTGATTATTTTTGTAAGGATGGTTTACGTGGCATTACCAAGGGATTTCTATTATAGAATTTTAATATATATTTTAATATACTCTGTAAAGCACTACAGAATATGTGTGAGCTTTATAAATAACTGGTAATAATGATATTATCTGTTTTTATTATAAAGTTTTTTTTGAACTGTTATTGGGAAATGTACTCCATAGGTCTGTGTATGAACTACGGAGACAAAAAAATATTTTTTTTGAATTTTGGTGATTATCTTTATATGGATAGTTTAGGTGGGATTGCCAAGGGAATTCTATTATAGATTTATTATACATGTTGTAAAATTAGCCTAATTAAATTGGCAGCACAGATGGTGTAGTGGTTAGCGTTCCAGGCTCCCAGTGATGAGGTTTGATTCCCACCTTGGCCCAATAATCTCCCTGCATTTGTGATTACTCCATGTGCTCTGATTTTCCCACACTCCTGGTTGATTAATTGGTTGCCAACAAACATGAATTGGCTCTGAAAAGCACTGCAAAATATGTGTGAACTATATAAATAACTGGAAATAATGATATTATCTATACTTATAATAATGTTTTAATGGTTTGTTTTTAGAAATTTACCCTTTAGCGCTGTGTATAAACTATCGTGACAGAAGATGGGTTTTTTTTCAGAATTTTTGTTTGTCTTGTTGTTCATTCCGGCATAGCACAAAAACTACTGTAAAGTGATAGTGACAGGGGAGCAGAAGGGCAAAAGCTCGCTTGATCTTGATTTTCAGTATGATTTGCTGGTACCTAATCTCTCTCCACTTTATATCTCTCTGAGGTTTGCTATATCTCCCGTAAGTATGAAATATTATCATTTTGAACATGTGGTGATTATTTTTGTAAGGATAGTTTATGTGGCATTACCAAGGGATTTCTATTATAGATTTATTATACATGTTGTAAAATGCTCCTAATTTAGTGGGCAGCACAGATGGTGTAGTTGTTAGTGTTCTTGCTTCCCAGCATTGAGGTTGTGGGTTCAATTTCCACCCATAATTTCCCTGTGTTTGTGTTTCCTACATGTACTCTGCTTTTCCCACACTCCTGTTTGATTAATTGGTTCCCAACAAACATGAATTGGCTCTGAAAAGTACTGCAAAATATGAGTGAACTATATAAATAATTGGAAATAATGATATTATCTGTACTTATAATAAAGTTTTAATGGTTTGTTTTTAGAAATTTACCCTTTAGCGCTGTGTATAAACTATCGAGA
The DNA here is from genome assembly GCA_031769625.1 of Taudactylus pleione. Taxonomy (NCBI): domain Eukaryota; kingdom Metazoa; phylum Chordata; class Amphibia; order Anura; family Myobatrachidae; genus Taudactylus; species Taudactylus pleione. The sequence goes on along the minus strand of JAUIMM010000461.1, from coordinate 2,904,167 downwards.
CAGAAAATGTTTTTTTTTTCCGAATTTTTGTTTGTCTGGTTGTTCATTCCGGCATTACACAAAAACTACTGTAAAGTGACAGTGACAGGGGAGCAGAAGGGCAAAAGCTCACTTGATCTTGATTTTCAGTATGATTTGCTGGTACCTAATCTCTCTCCACTTTATATCTCTCTGAGGTTTGCTATATCTCCCCTAAGTATGAAATATTATCATTTTGAACATGTGGTGATTATTTTTGTAAGGATGGTTTACGTGGCATTACCAAGGGATTTCTATTATAGAATTTTAATATATTTTTTAATATACTCTGTAAAGCACTACAGAATATGTGTGAGCTTTATAAATAACTGGTAATAATGATATTATCTGTTTTTATTATAAAGTTTTTTTTTAACTGTTATTGGGAAATGTACTCCATAGGGCTGTGTATGAACTACGGAGACAAAAAAATATTTTTTTTGAATTTTGGTGATTATCTTTATATGGATAGTTTAGGTGGGATTGCCAAGGGAATTCTATTATAGATTTATTATACATGTTGTAAAATTAGCCTAATTAAATTGGCAGCACAGATGGTGTAGTGGTTAGCGTTCCAGGCTCCCAGTGATGAGGTTTGATTCCCACCTTGGCCCAATAATCTCCCTGCATTTGTGTTTACTCCATGTGCTCTGATTTTCCCACACTCCTGGTTGATTAATTGGTTGCCAACAAACATGAATTGGCTCTGAAAAGCACTGCAAAATATGTGTGAACTATATAAATAACTGGAAATAATGATATTATCTATACTTATAATAATGATTTAATGTTTTTTTTTTTAAATTTACCCTTTAGCGCTGTGTATAAACTATCGTGAGAGAACTTGGGGTTTTTTTCAGAATTTTTGTTTGTCTTGTTGTTCATTCCGGCATAACACAAAAACTACTGTAAAGTGATAGTGACAGGGGAGCAGAAGGGCAAAAGCTCACTTGATCTTGATTTTCAGTATGATTTGCTGGTACCTAATCTCTCTCCACTTTATATCTCTCTGAGGTTTGCTATATCTCCCGTAAGTATGAAATATTATCATTTTGAACATGTGGTGATTATTTTTGTAAGGATAGTTTATGTGGTATTACCAAGGGATTTCTATTATAGATTTATTATACATGTTGTAAAATGCTCCTAATTTAGAGGGCAGCACAGATGGTGTAGTTGTTAGTGTTCTTGCTTCCCAGCATTGAGGTTGTGGGTTCAATTTCCACCCATAATTTCCCTGTGTTTGTGTTTCCTACATGTACTCTGCTTTTCCCACACTCCTGTTTGATTAATTGGTTCCCAACAAACATGAATTGGCTCTGAAAAGTACTGCAAAATATGTGTGAACTATATAAATAACTGGAAATAATGATATTATCTGTACTTATAATAAAGTTTTAATGGTTTGGTTTTAGAAATTTACCCTTTAGCGCTGTGTATAAACTATCGAGACAGAAAATGTTTTTTTTTCAGAATTTTTGTTTCTCTGGTTGTTCATTCCTGCATTACACAAAAACTACTGTAAAGTGACAGTGACAGGGGAGCAGATGGGCAAAAGCTCGCTTGATCTTGATTTTCAGTATGATTTGTTGGTACCTAATCTCTCTCCACTTTATATCTCTCTGAGGTTTGCTATATCTCCCCTAAGTATGAAATATTATCATTTTGAACATGTGGTGATTATTTTTGTATGGGTGGTTTACGTGGCATTACCAAGGGATTTGTATTATAGAATTTTAATATATTTTTTAATATACTCTGTAAAGCACTACAGAATATGTGTGAGCTTTATAAATAACTGGTAATAATGATATTATCTGTTTTTATTATAAAGTTTTTTTTGAACTGTTATGGGGAAATGTACTCCATAGGGCTGTGTATGAACTACGGAGACAAAAAAATATTTTTTTTGAATTTTGGTGATTATCTTTATATGGATAGTTTAGGTGGGATTGCCAAGGGAATTCTATTATAGATTTATTATACATGTTGTAAAATTATCCTAATTAAATTGGCAGCACAGATGGTGTAGTGGTTAGCGTTCCAGGCTCCCAGTGATGAGGTTTGATTCCCACCTTGGCCCAATAATCTCCCTGCATTTGTGTTTACTCCATGTGCTCTGATTTTCCCACACTCCTGGTTGATTAATTGGTTGCCAACAAACATGAATTGGCTCTGAAAAGCACTGCAAAATATGTGTGAACTATATAAATAACTGGAAATAATGATATTATCTATACTTATAATAAAGTTTTAATGGTTTGTTTTTAGAAATTTACCCTTTAGCGCTGTGTATAAACTATCGTGACAGAAAATGTTTTTTTTTTCAGAATTTTTGTTTCTCTGGTTGTTCATTCCGGCATAACACAAAAACTACTGTAAAGTGATAGTGACAGGGGAGCACAAGGGCAAAAGCTCACTTGATCTTGATTTTCAGTATAATTTGCTGGTACCTAATCTCTCTCCACTTTATATCTCTCTGAGGTTTGCTACATCTCCCCTAAGTATGAAATATTATCATTTTGAACATGTGGTGATTATTTTTGTAAGGATAGTTTATGTGGCATTACCAAGGGATATCTATTGTAGATTTATTATACATGTTGTAAAATGCTCCTAATATGGTGGGCAGCACAGATGGTGTAGAGGTTAGTGTTCTTGCTTCCCAGCGTTGAGGTTGTTGGTTCAATTCCCACCCATAATTTCCCTGTGTTTGTGTTTCCTCCATGTACTCTGCTTTTCCCACACTCCTGGTTGATTAATTGGTTGCCAACAAACATGAATTGGCTCTCAAAAGCACTGCAAAATATGTGTGAACTATATAAATAACTGGAAATAATGATATTATCTATACTTATAATAAAGTTTTAATGGTTTGTTTTTAGAAATTGACACTTTAGCACTGTGTATAAACTATCGTGACAGAAAATGTTTTTTTTTTCAGAATTTTTGTTTTGGTTGTTCATTCCGGCATAACACAAAAAATACTGTAAAGTGATAGTGACAGGGGAGCACAAGGGCAAAAGCTCACTTGATCTTGATTTTCAGTATGATTTGCTGGTACCTAATCTCTCTCCACTTTATATCTCTCTGAGGTTTGCTATATCTCCCGTAAGTATGAAATATTATCATTTTGAACATGTGGTGATTATTTTTGTAAGGATGGTTTACGTGGCATTACCAAGGGATTTCTATTATAGAATTTTAATATATTTTTTAATATACTCTGTAAAGCACTACAGAATATGTGTGAGCTTTATAAATAACTGGTAATAATGATATTATCTGTTTTTATTATAATGTTTTTTTTTTAACTGTTATGGGGAAATGTACTCCATAGGGCTGTGTATGAACTACGGAGACAAAAAAATATTTTTTTTGAATTTTGGTGATTATCTTTATATGGATAGTTTAGGTGGGATTGCCAAGGGAATTCTATTATAGATTTATTATACATGTTGTAAAATTAGCCTAATTAAATTGGCAGCACAGATGGTGTAGTGGTTAGCGTTCCAGGCTCCCAGTGATGAGGTTTGATTCCCACCTTGGCCCAATAATCTCCCTGCATTTGTGTTTACTCCATGTGCTCTGATTTTCCCACACTCCTGGTTGATTAATTGGTTGCCAACAAACATGAATTGGCTCTGAAAAGCACTGCAAAATATGTGTGAACTATATAAATAACTGGAAATAATGATATTATCTATACTTATAATAATGTTTTAATGGTTTGTTTTTAGAAATTTACCCTTTAGCGCTGTGTATAAACTATCGTGACAGAAGATGGGTTTTTTTTCAGAATTTTTGTTTGTCTTGTTGTTCATTCCGGCATAACACAAAAACTACTGTAAAGTGATAGTAACAGGGGAGCAGAAGGGCAAAAGCTCGCTTGATCTTGATTTTCAGTATGATTTGCTGGTACCTAATCTCTCTCCACTTTATATCTCTCTGAGGTTTGCTATATCTCCCGTAAGCATGAAATATTATCATTTTGAACATGTGGTGATTATTTTTGTAAGGATAGTTTATGTGGCATTACCAAGGGATTTCTATTATAGATTTATTATACATGTTGTAAAATGCTCCTAATATAGTGGGCAGCACAGATGGTGTAGTGGTTAGTGTTCTTGCTTCCCAGCGTTGAGGTTGTGGATTCATAATTTCCCTGTGTTTGTGCTTCCTCCATGTACTCTGCTTTTCCCACACTCCTGTTTGATTAATTGGTTCCCAACAAACATGAATTGGCTCTGAAAAGTACTGCAAAATATGTGTGAACTATATAAATAACTGGAAATAATGATGTTATCTGTACTTATAATAAAGTTTTAATGGTTTGGTTTTAGAAATTTACCCTTTAGCGCTGTGTATAAACTATCGAGACAGAAAATGTTTTTTTTTCAGAATTTTTGTTTCTCTGGTTGTTCATTCCTGCATTACACAAAAACTACTGTAAAGTGACAGTGACAGGGGAGCAGATGGGCAAAAGCTCGCTTGATCTTGATTTTCAGTATGATTTGTTGGTACCTAATCTCTCTCCACTTTATATCTCTCTGAGGTTTGCTATATCTCCCCTAAGTATGAAATATTATCATTTTGAACATGTGGTGATTATTTTTGTATGGGTGGTTTACGTGGCATTACCAAGGGATTTGTATTATAGAATTTTAATATATTTTTTAATATACTCTGTAAAGCACTACAGAATATGTGTGAGCTTTATAAATAACTGGTAATAATGATATTATCTGTTTTTATTATAAAGTTTTTTTTGAACTGTTATGGGGAAATGTACTCCATAGGGCTGTGTATGAACTACGGAGACAAAAAAATATTTTTTTTGAATTTTGGTGATTATCTTTATATGGATAGTTTAGGTGGGATTGCCAAGGGAATTCTATTATAGATTTATTATACATGTTGTAAAATTATCCTAATTAAATTGGCAGCACAGATGGTGTAGTGGTTAGCGTTCCAGGCTCCCAGTGATGAGGTTTGATTCCCACCTTGGCCCAATAATCTCCCTGCATTTGTGTTTACTCCATGTGCTCTGATTTTCCCACACTCCTGGTTGATTAATTGGTTGCCAACAAACATGAATTGGCTCTGAAAAGCACTGCAAAATATGTGTGAACTATATAAATAACTGGAAATAATGATATTATCTATACTTATAATAAAGTTTTAATGGTTTGTTTTTAGAAATTTACCCTTTAGCGCTGTGTATAAACTATCGTGACAGAAAATGTTTTTTTTTTCAGAATTTTTGTTTCTCTGGTTGTTCATTCCGGCATAACACAAAAACTACTGTAAAGTGATAGTGACAGGGGAGCACAAGGGCAAAAGCTCACTTGATCTTGATTTTCAGTATGATTTGCTGGTACCTAATCTCTCTCCACTTTATATCTCTCTGAGGTTTGCTACATCTCCCCTAAGTATGAAATATTATCATTTTGAACATGTGGTGATTATTTTTGTAAGGATAGTTTATGTGGCATTACCAAGGGATTTCTATTGTAGATTTATTATACATGTTGTAAAATGCTCCTAATATAGTGGGCAGCACAGATGGTGTAGTGGTTAGTGTTCTTGCTTCCCAGCTTTGAGGTTGTGGGTTCAATTCCCACCCATAATTTTCCTGTGTTTGTGTTTCCTCCATGTACACTCCTGTTTGATTAATTGGTTCCCAACAAACATGAATTGGCTCTGAAAAGTACTGCAAAATATGTGTGAACTATATAAATAATTGGAAATAATGATATTATCTGTACTTATAATAAAGTTTTAATGTTTGTTTTTTGAAATTTACTCTTTAGTGTAGTGGTTAGTGTTCTTGCTTCCCAGCGTTGAGGTTGTTGGTTCAATTCCCACCCATAATTTCCCTGTGTTTGTGTTTCCTCCATGTACTCTGCTTTTCCCACACTCCTGGTTGATAAATTGGTTGCCAACAAACATGAATTGGCTCTCAAAAGCACTGCAAAATATGTGTGAACTATATAAATAACTGGAAATAATGATATTATCTATACTTATAATAAAGTTTTAATGGTTTGTTTTTAGAAATTTACCCTTTAGCACTGTGTATAAACTATCGTGACAGAAAATGTTTTTTTTTTCAGAATTTTTGTTTTGGTTGTTCATTCCGGCATAACACAAAAAATACTGTAAAGTGATAGTGACAGGGGAGCACAAGGGCAAAAGCTCACTTGATCTTGATTTTCAGTATGATTTGCTGGTACCTAATCTCTCTCCACTTTATATCTCTCTGAGGTTTGCTATATCTCCCGTAAGTATGAAATATTATCATTTTGAACATGTGGTGATTATTTTTGTAAGGATGGTTTACGTGGCATTACCAAGGGATTTCTATTATAGAATTTTAATATATTTTTTAATATACTCTGTAAAGCACTACAGAATATGTGTGAGCTTTATAAATAACTGGTAATAATGATATTATCTGTTTTTATTATAATGTTTTTTTTTTAACTGTTATGGGGAAATGTACTCCATAGGGCTGTGTATGAACTACGGAGACAAAAAAATATTTTTTTTGAATTTTGGTGATTATCTTTATATGGATAGTTTAGGTGGGATTGCCAAGGGAATTCTATTATAGATTTATTATTATATATGTTGTAAAATTATCCTAATTATATTGGAAGTACAGATGGTGTAGTGGTTAGCGTTCCAGGCTCCCAGTGATGAGGTTTGATTCCCACCTTGGCCCAATAATCTCCCTGCATTTGTGTTTACTCCATGTGCTCTGATTTTCCCACACTCCTGGTTGATTAATTGGTTGCCAAAAACATGAATTGGCTCTGAAAAGCACTGCAAAATATGTTTGAACTATATAAATAACTGGAAATAATGATATTATCTATACTTATAATAAAGTTTTAATGGTTTGTTTTTAGAAATTTACCCTTTAGCGCTGTGTATAAACTATCGTGACAGAAGATGGGTTTTTTTTCAGAATTTTTATTTGTCTTGTTGTTCATTCCGGCATAACACAAAAACTACTGTAAAGTGATAGTGACAGGGGAGCACAAGGGCAAAAGTTCACTTGATCTTGATTTTCAGTATGATTTGCTGGTACCTAATCTCTCTCCACTTTATATCTCTCTGAGGTTTGCTATATCTCCCCTAAGTATGAAATATTATCATTTTGAACATGTGGTGATTATTTTTGTAAGGATAGTTTATGTGGCATTACCAAGGGATTTCTATTGTAGATTTATTATACATGTTGTAAAATGCTCCTAATATAGTGGGCAGCACAGATGGTGTAGTGGTTAGTGTTCTTGCTTCCCAGCTTTGAGGTTGTGGGTTCAATTCCCACCCATAATTTCCCTGTGTTTTTGTTTCCTCCATGTACTCTGCTTTTCCCACACTCCTGTTTGATTAATTGGTTCCCAACAAACATGAATTGGCTCTGAAAAGTACTGCAAAATATGTGTGAACTATATAAATAATTGGAAATAATGATATTATCTGTACTTATAATAAAGTTTTAATGGTTTGTTTTTAGAAATTTACCCTTTAGCGCTGTGTATAAACTATCGTGACAGAAGATGGGTTTTTTTTCAGAATTTTTATTTGTCTTGTTGTTCATTCCGGCATAACACAAAAACTACTGTAAAGTGATAGTGACAGGGGAGCACAAGGGCAAAAGTTCACTTGATCTTGATTTTCAGTATGATTTGCTGGTACCTAATCTCTCTCCACTTTATATCTCTCTGAGGTTTGCTATATCTCCCCTAAGTATGAAATATTATCATTTTGAACATGTGGTGATTATTTTTGTAAGGATAGTTTATGTGGCATTACCAAGGGATTTCTATTGTAGATTTATTATACATGTTGTAAAATGCTCCTAATATGGTGGGCAGCACAGATGGTGTAGTGGTTAGTGTTCTTGCTTCCCAGCTTTTGAGGTTGTGGGTTCAATTCCCACCCATAATTTCCCTGTGTTTTTGTTTCCTCCATGTACTCTGCTTTTCCCACACTCCTGTTTGATTAATTGGTTCCCAACAAACATGAATTGGCTCTGAAAAGTACTGCAAAATATGTGTGAACTATATAAATAATTGGAAATAATGATGTTATCTGTACTTATAATAAAGTTTTAATGGTTTGGTTTTAGAAATTTACCCTTTAGTGTAGTGGTTAGTGTTCTTGCTTCCCAGCATTGAGGTTGTGGGTTCAATTCCCACCCATAATTTCTCTGTGTTTGTGTTTCCTCCATGTACTCTGCTTTTCCCACACTCCTGTTTGATTAATTGGTTCCCAACAAACATGAATTGGCTCTGAAAAGTACTGCAAAATATGTGTGAACTATATAAATAACTGGAAATAATGATGTTATCTGTACTTATAATAAAGTTTTAATGGTTTGGTTTTAGAAATTTACCCTTTAGCGCTGTGTATAAACTATCGAGACAGAAAATGTTTTTTTTTCAGAATTTTTGTTTCTCTGGTTGTTCATTCCTGCATTACACAAAAACTACTGTAAAGTGACAGTGACAGGGGAGCAGATGGGCAAAAGCTCGCTTGATCTTGATTTTCAGTATGATTTGTTGGTACCTAATCTCTCTCCACTTTATATCTCTCTGAGGTTTGCTATATCTCCCCTAAGTATGAAATATTATCATTTTGAACATGTGGTGATTATTTTTGTATGGGTGGTTTACGTGGCATTACCAAGGGATTTGTATTATAGAATTTTAATATATTTTTTAATATACTCTGTAAAGCACTACAGAATATGTGTGAGCTTTATAAATAACTGGTAATAATGATATTATCTGTTTTTATTATAAAGTTTTTTTTGAACTGTTATGGGGAAATGTACTCCATAGGGCTGTGTATGAACTACGGAGACAAAAAAATATTTTTTTTGAATTTTGGTGATTATCTTTATATGGATAGTTTAGGTGGGATTGCCAAGGGAATTCTATTATAGATTTATTATACATGTTGTAAAATTATCCTAATTAAATTGGCAGCACAGATGGTGTAGTGGTTAGCGTTCCAGGCTCCCAGTGATGAGGTTTGATTCCCACCTTGGCCCAATAATCTCCCTGCATTTGTGTTTACTCCATGTGCTCTGATTTTCCCACACTCCTGGTTGATTAATTGGTTGCCAACAAACATGAATTGGCTCTGAAAAGCACTGCAAAATATGTGTGAACTATATAAATAACTGGAAATAATGATATTATCTATACTTATAATAAAGTTTTAATGGTTTGTTTTTAGAAATTTACCCTTTAGCGCTGTGTATAAACTATCGTGACAGAAAATGTTTTTTTTTTCAGAATTTTTGTTTCTCTGGTTGTTCATTCCGGCATAACACAAAAACTACTGTAAAGTGATAGTGACAGGGGAGCACAAGGGCAAAAGCTCACTTGATCTTGATTTTCAGTATGATTTGCTGGTACCTAATCTCTCTCCACTTTATATCTCTCTGAGGTTTGCTACATCTCCCCTAAGTATGAAATATTATCATTTTGAACATGTGGTGATTATTTTTGTAAGGATAGTTTATGTGGCATTACCAAGGGATTTCTATTGTAGATTTATTATACATGTTGTAAAATGCTCCTAATATAGTGGGCAGCACAGATGGTGTAGTGGTTAGTGTTCTTGCTTCCCAGCTTTGAGGTTGTGGGTTCAATTCCCACCCATAATTTTCCTGTGTTTGTGTTTCCTCCATGTACACTCCTGTTTGATTAATTGGTTCCCAACAAACATGAATTGGCTCTGAAAAGTACTGCAAAATATGTGTGAACTATATAAATAATTGGAAATAATGATATTATCTGTACTTATAATAAAGTTTTAATGTATGTTTTTTGAAATTTACTCTTTAGTGTAGTGGTTAGTGTTGTTGCTTCCCAGCGTTGAGGTTGTTGGTTCAATTCCCACCCATAATTTCCCTGTGTTTGTGTTTCCTCCATGTACTCTGCTTTTCCCACACTCCTGGTTGATTAATTGGTTGCCAACAAACATGAATTGGCTCTCAAAAGCACTGCAAAATATGTGTGAACTATATAAATAACTGGAAATAATGATATTATCTATACTTATAATAAAGTTTTAATGGTTTGTTTTTAGAAATTTACCCTTTAGCACTGTGTATAAACTATCGTGACAGAAAATGTTTTTTTTTTCAGAATTTTTGTTTTGGTTGTTCATTCCGGCATAACACAAAAAATACTGTAAAGTGATAGTGACAGGGGAGCACAAGGGCAAAAGCTCACTTGATCTTGATTTTCAGTATGATTTGCTGGTACCTAATCTCTCTCCACTTTATATCTCTCTGAGGTTTGCTATATCTCCCGTAAGTATGAAATATTATCATTTTGAACATGTGGTGATTATTTTTGTAAGGATGGTTTACGTGGCATTACCAAGGGATTTCTATTATAGAATTTTAATATATTTTTTAATATACTCTGTAAAGCACTACAGAATATGTGTGAGCTTTATAAATAACTGGTAATAATGATATTATCTGTTTTTATTATAATGTTTTTTTTTTAACTGTTATGGGGAAATGTACTCCATAGGGCTGTGTATGAACTACGGAGACAAAAAAATATTTTTTTTGAATTTTGGTGATTATCTTTATATGGATAGTTTAGGTGGGATTGCCAAGGGAATTCTATTATAGATTTATTATTATATATGTTGTAAAATTATCCTAATTAAATTGGAAGTACAGATGGTGTAGTGGTTAGCGTTCCAGGCTCCCAGTGATGAGGTTTGATTCCCACCTTGGCCCAATAATCTCCCTGCATTTGTGTTTATTCCATGTGCTCTGATTTTCCCACACTCCTGGTTGATTAATTGGTTGCCAAAAACATGAATTGGCTCTGAAAAGCACTGCAAAATATGTGTGAACTATATAAATAACTGGAAATAATGATATTATCTATACTTATAATAAAGTTTTAATGGTTTGTTTTTAGAAATTTACCCTTTAGCGCTGTGTATAAACTATCGTGACAGAAGATGGGTTTTTTTTCAGAATTTTTATTTGTCTTGTTGTTCATTCCGGCATAACACAAAAACTACTGTAAAGTGATAGTGACAGGGGAGCACAAGAGCAAAAGTTCACTTGATCTTGATTTTCAGTATGATTTGCTGGTACCTAATCTCTCTCCACTTTATATCTCTCTGAGGTTTGCTATATCTCCCCTAAGTATGAAATATTATCATTTTGAACATGTGGTGATTATTTTTGTAAGGATAGTTTATGTGGCATTACCAAGGGAATTCTATTATAGATTTATTATACATGTTGTAAAATTATCCTAATTAAATTGGCAGCACAGATGGTGTAGTGGTTAGCGTTCCAGGCTCCCAGTGATGAGGTTTGATTCCCACCTTGGCCCAATAATCTCCCTGCATTTGTGTTTACTCCATGTGCTCTGATTTTCCCACACTCCTGGTTGATTAATTGGTTGCCAACAAACATGAATTGGCTCTGAAAAGCACTGCAAAATATGTGTGAACTATATAAATAACTGGAAATAATGATATTATCTATACTTATAATAAAGTTATAATGGTTTGTTTTTAGAAATTTACCCTTTAGCGCTGTGTATAAACTATCGTGACAGAAAATGTTTTTTTTTTCAGAATTTTTGTTTCTCTGGTTGTTCATTCCGGCATAACACAAAAACTGCTGTAAAGTGATAGTGACAGGGGAGCACAAGGGCAAAAGCTCACTTGATCTTGATTTTCAGTATGATTTGCTGGTACCTAATCTCTCTCCACTTTATATCTCTCTGAGGTTTGCTACATCTCCCCTAAGTATGAAATATTATCATTTTGAACATGTGGTGATTATTTTTGTAAGGATAGTTTATGTGGCATTACCAAGGGATTTCTATTGTAGATTTATTATACATGTTGTAAAATGCTCCTGATATAGAGGGCAGCACAGATGGTGTAGTGGTTAGTGTTCTTGCTTCCCAGCTTTGAGGTTGTGGGTTCAATTCCCACCCATAATTTTCCTGTGTTTGTGTTTCCTCCATGTACACTCCTGTTTGATTAATTGGTTCCCAACAAACATGAATTGGCTCTGAAAAGTACTGCAAAATATGTGTGAACTATATAAATAATTGGAAATAATGATATTATCTGTACTTATAATAAAGTTTTAATGTTTGTTTTTTGAAATTTACTCTTTAGTGTAGTGGTTAGTGTTCTTGCTTCCCAGCGTTGAGGTTGTTGGTTCAATTCCCACCCATAATTTCCCTGTGTTTGTGTTTCCTCCATGTACTCTGCTTTTCCCACACTCCTGGTTGATTAATTGGTTGCCAACAAACATGAATTGGCTCTCAAAAGCACTGCAAAATATGTGTGAACTATATAAATAACTGGAAATAATGATATTATCTATACTTATAATAAAGTTTTAATGGTTTGTTTTTAGAAATTTACCCTTTAGCACTGTGTATAAACTATCGTGACAGAAAATGTTTTTTTTTTCAGAATTTTTGTTTTGGTTGTTCATTCCGGCATAACACAAAAAATACTGTAAAGTGATAGTGACAGGGGAGCACAAGGGCAAATGCTCACTTGATCTTGATTTTCAGTATGATTTGCTGGTACCTAATCTCTCTCCACTTTATATCTCTCTGAGGTTTGCTATATCTCCCGTAAGTATGAAATATTATCATTTTGAACATGTGGTGATTATTTTTGTAAGGATGGTTTACGTGGCATTACCAAGGGATTTCTATTATAGAATTTTAATATATTTTTTAATATACTCTGTAAAGCACTACAGAATATGTGTGAGCTTTATAAATAACTGGTAATAATGATATTATCTGTTTTTATTATAATGTTTTTTTTTTAACTGTTATGGGGAAATGTACTCCATAGGGCTGTGTATGAACTACGGAGACAAAAAAATATTTTTTTTGAATTTTGGTGATTATCTTTATATGGATAGTTTAGGTGGGATTGCCAAGGGAATTCTATTATAGATTTATTATTATATATGTTGTAAAATTATCCTAATTAAATTGGAAGTACAGATGGTGTAGTGGTTAGCGTTCCAGGCTCCCAGTGATGAGGTTTGATTCCCACCTTGGCCCAATAATCTCCCTGCATTTGTGTTTACTCCATGTGCTCTGATTTTCCCACACTCCTGGTTGATTAATTGGTTGCCAAAAACATGAATTGGCTCTGAAAAGCACTGCAAAATATGTGTGAACTATATAAATAACTGGAAATAATGATATTATCTATACTTATAATAAAGTTTTAACGGTTTGTTTTTAGAAATTTACCCTTTAGCGCTGTGTATAAACTATCGTGACAGAAGATGGGTTTTTTTTCAGAATTTTTATTTGTCTTGTTGTTCATTCCGGCATAACACAAAAACTACTGTAAAGTGATAGTGACAGGGGAGCACAAGGGCAAAAGTTCACTTGATCTTGATTTTCAGTATGATTTGCTGGTACCTAATCTCTCTCCACTTTATATCTCTCTGAGGTTTGCTATATCTCCCCTAAGTATGAAATATTATCATTTTGAACATGTGGTGATTATTTTTGTAAGGATAGTTTATGTGGCATTACCAAGGGATTTCTATTGTAGATTTATTATACATGTTGTAAAATGCTCCTAATATAGTGGGCAGCACAGATGGTGTAGTGGTTAGTGTTCTTGCTTCCCAGCTTTGAGGTTGTGGGTTCAATTCCCACCCATAATTTCCCTGTGTTTTTGTTTCCTCCATGTACTCTGCTTTTCCCACACTCCTGTTTGATTAATTGGTTCCCAACAAACATGAATTGGCTCTGAAAAGTACTGCAAAATATGTGTGAACTATATAAATAATTGGAAATAATGATATTATCTGTACTTATAATAAAGTTTTAATGGTTTGTTTTTAGAAATTTACCCTTTAGCGCTGTGTATAAACTATCGTGACAGAAGATGGGTTTTTTTTCAGAATTTTTATTTGTCTTGTTGTTCATTCCGGCATAACACAAAAACTACTGTAAAGTGATAGTGACAGGGGAGCACAAGGGCAAAAGTTCACTTGATCTTGATTTTCAGTATGATTTGCTGGTACCTAATCTCTCTCCACTTTATATCTCTCTGAGGTTTGCTATATCTCCCCTAAGTATGAAATATTATCATTTTGAACATGTGGTGATTATTTTTGTAAGGATAGTTTATGTGGCATTACCAAGGGATTTCTATTGTAGATTTATTATACATGTTGTAAAATGCTCCTAATATAGTGGGCAGCACAGATGGTGTAGTGGTTAGTGTTCTTGCTTCCCAGCTTTTGAGGTTGTGGGTTCAATTCCCACCCATAATTTCCCTGTGTTTTTGTTTCCTCCATGTACTCTGCTTTTCCCACACTCCTGTTTGATTAATTGGTTCCCAACAAACATGAATTGGCTCTGAAAAGTACTGCAAAATATGTGTGAACTATATAAATAATTGGAAATAATGATGTTATCTGTACTTATAATAAAGTTTTAATGGTTTGGTTTTAGAAATTTACCCTTTAGTGTAGTGGTTAGTGTTCTTGCTTCCCAGCATTGAGGTTGTGGGTTCAATTCCCACCCATAATTTCTCTGTGTTTGTGTTTCCTCCATGTACTCTGCTTTTCCCACACTCCTGTTTGATTAATTGGTTCCCAACAAACATGAATTGGCTCTGAAAAGTACTGCAAAATATGTGTGAACTATATAAATAACTGGAAATAATGATGTTATCTGTACTTATAATAAAGTTTTAATGGTTTGGTTTTAGAAATTTACCCTTTAGCGCTGTGTATAAACTATCGAGACAGAAAATGTTTTTTTTTCAGAATTTTTGTTTCTCTGGTTGTTCATTCCTGCATTACACAAAAACTACTGTAAAGTGACAGTGACAGGGGAGCAGATGGGCAAAAGCTCGCTTGATCTTGATTTTCAGTATGATTTGTTGGTACCTAATCTCTCTCCACTTTATATCTCTCTGAGGTTTGCTATATCTCCCCTAAGTATGAAATATTATCATTTTGAACATGTGGTGATTATTTTTGTATGGGTGGTTTACGTGGCATTACCAAGGGATTTGTATTATAGAATTTTAATATATTTTTTAATATACTCTGTAAAGCACTACAGAATATGTGTGAGCTTTATAAATAACTGGTAATAATGATATTATCTGTTTTTATTATAAAGTTTTTTTTGAACTGTTATGGGGAAATGTACTCCATAGGGCTGTGTATGAACTACGGAGACAAAAAAATATTTTTTTTGAATTTTGGTGATTATCTTTATATGGATAGTTTAGGTGGGATTGCCAAGGGAATTCTATTATAGATTTATTATACATGTTGTAAAATTATCCTAATTAAATTGGCAGCACAGATGGTGTAGTGGTTAGCGTTCCAGGCTCCCAGTGATGAGGTTTGATTCCCACCTTGGCCCAATAATCTCCCTGCATTTGTGTTTACTCCATGTGCTCTGATTTTCCCACACTCCTGGTTGATTAATTGGTTGCCAACAAACATGAATTGGCTCTGAAAAGCACTGCAAAATATGTGTGAACTATATAAATAACTGGAAATAATGATATTATCTATACTTATAATAAAGTTTTAATGGTTTGTTTTTAGAAATTTACCCTTTAGCGCTGTGTATAAACTATCGTGACAGAAAATGTTTTTTTTTTCAGAATTTTTGTTTCTCTGGTTGTTCATTCCGGCATAACACAAAAACTACTGTAAAGTGATAGTGACAGGGGAGCACAAGGGCAAAAGCTCACTTGATCTTGATTTTCAGTATGATTTGCTGGTACCTAATCTCTCTCCACTTTATATCTCTCTGAGGTTTGCTACATCTCCCCTAAGTATGAAATATTATCATTTTGAACATGTGGTGATTATTTTTGTAAGGATAGTTTATGTGGCATTACCAAGGGATTTCTATTGTAGATTTATTATACATGTTGTAAAATGCTCCTAATATAGTGGGCAGCACAGATGGTGTAGTGGTTAGTGTTTTTGCTTCCCAGCTTTGAGGTTGTGGGTTCACTTCCCACCCATAATTTTCCTGTGTTTGTGTTTCCTCCATGTACACTACTTTTCCCACACTCCTGTTTGATTAATTGGTTCCCAACAAACATGAATTGGCTCTGAAAAGTACTGCAAAATATGTGTGAACTATATAAATAATTGGAAATAATGATATTATCTGTACTTATAATAAAGTTTTAATGTTTGTTTTTTGAAATTTACTCTTTAGTGTAGTGGTTAGTGTTGTTGCTTCCCAGCGTTGAGGTTGTTGGTTCAATTCCCACCCATAATTTCCCTGTGTTTGTGTTTCCTCCATGTACTCTGCTTTTCCCACACTCCTGGTTGATTAATTGGTTGCCAACAAACATGAATTGGCTCTCAAAAGCACTGCAAAATATGTGTGAACTATATAAATAACTGGAAATAATGATATTATCTATACTTATAATAAAGTTTTAATGGTTTGTTTTTAGAAATTTACCCTTTAGCACTGTGTATAAACTATCGTGACAGAAAATGTTTTTTTTTTCAGAATTTTTGTTTTGGTTGTTCATTCCGGCATAACACAAAAAATACTGTAAAGTGATAGTGACAGGGGAGCACAAGGGCAAAAGCTCACTTGATCTTGATTTTCAGTATGATTTGCTGGTACCTAATCTCTCTCCACTTTATATCTCTCTGAGGTTTGCTATATCTCCCGTAAGTATGAAATATTATCATTTTGAACATGTGGTGATTATTTTTGTAAGGATGGTTTACGTGGCATTACCAAGGGATTTCTATTATAGAATTTTAATATATTTTTTAATATACTCTGTAAAGCACTACAGAATATGTGTGAGCTTTATAAATAACTGGTAATTATGATATTATCTGTTTTTATTATAATGTTTTTTTTTTAACTGTTATGGGGAAATGTACTCCATAGGGCTGTGTATGAACTACGGAGACAAAAAAATATTTTTTTTGAATTTTGGTGATTATCTTTATATGGATAGTTTAGGTGGGATTGCCAAGGGAATTCTATTATAGATTTATTATTATATATGTTGTAAAATTATCCTAATTAAATTGGAAGTACAGATGGTGTAGTGGTTAGCGTTCCAGGCTCCCAGTGATGAGGTTTGATTCCCACCTTGGCCCAATAATCTCCCTGCATTTGTGTTTACTCCATGTGCTCTGATTTTCCCACACTCCTGGTTGATTAATTGGTTGCCAAAAACATGAATTGGCTCTGAAAAGCACTGCAAAATATGTGTGAACTATATAAATAACTGGAAATAATGATATTATCTATACTTATAATAAAGTTTTAATGGTTTGTTTTTAGAAATTTACCCTTTAGCGCTGTGTATAAACTATCGTGACAGAAGATGGGTTTTTTTTCAGAATTTTTATTTGTCTTGTTGTTCATTCCGGCATAACACAAAAACTACTGTAAAGTGATAGTGACAGGGGAGCACAAGGGCAAAAGTTCACTTGATCTTGATTTTCAGTATGATTTGCTGGTACCTAATCTCTCTCCACTTTATATCTCTCTGAGGTTTGCTATATCTCCCCTAAGTATGAAATATTATCATTTTGAACATGTGGTGATTATTTTTGTAAGGATAGTTTATGTGGCATTACCAAGGGATTTCTATTGTAGATTTATTATACATGTTGTAAAATGCTCCAAATATAGTGGGCAGCACAGATGGTGTAGTGGTTAGTGTTCTTGCTTCCCAGCTTTGAGGTTGTGGGTTCAATTCCCACCCATAATTTCCCTGTGTTTTTGTTTCCTCCATGTACTCTGCTTTTCCCACACTCCTGTTTGATTAATTGGTTCCCAACAAACATGAATTGGCTCTGAAAAGTACTGCAAAATATGTGTGAACTATATAAATAATTGGAAATAATGATATTATCTGTACTTATAATAAAGTTTTAATGGTTTGTTTTTAGAAATTTACCCTTTAGCGCTGTGTATAAACTATCGTGACAGAAGATGGGTTTTTTTTCAGAATTTTTATTTGTCTTGTTGTTCATTCCGGCATAACACAAAAACTACTGTAAAGTGATAGTGACAGGGGAGCACAAGGGCAAAAGTTCACTTGATCTTGATTTTCAGTATGATTTGCTGGTACCTAATCTCTCTCCACTTTATATCTCTCTGAGGTTTGCTATATCTCCCCTAAGTATGAAATATTATCATTTTGAACATGTGGTGATTATTTTTGTAAGGATAGTTTATGTGGCATTACCAAGGGATTTCTATTGTAGATTTATTATACATGTTGTAAAATGCTCCTAATATAGTGGGCAGCACAGATGGTGTAGTGGCTAGTGTTCTTGCTTCCCAGCTTTTGAGGTTGTGGGTTCAATTCCCACCCATAATTTCCCTGTGTTTTTGTTTCCTCCATGTACTCTGCTTTTCCCACACTCCTGTTTGATTAATTGGTTCCCAACAAACATGAATTGGCTCTGAAAAGTACTGCAAAATATGTGTGAACTATATAAATAATTGGAAATAATGATGTTATCTGTACTTATAATAAAGTTTTAATGGTTTGGTTTTAGAAATTTACCCTTTAGTGTAGTGGTTAGTGTTCTTGCTTCCCAGCATTGAGGTTGTGGGTTCAATTCCCACCCATAATTTCTCTGTGTTTGTGTTTCCTCCATGTACTCTGCTTTTCCCACACTCCTGTTTGATTAATTGGTTCCCAACAAACATGAATTGGCTCTGAAAAGTACTGCAAAATATGTGTGAACTATATAAATAACTGGAAATAATGATGTTATCTGTACTTATAATAAAGTTTTAATGGTTTGGTTTTAGAAATTTACCCTTTAGCGCTGTGTATAAACTATCGAGACAGAAAATGTTTTTTTTTCAGAATTTTTGTTTCTCTGGTTGTTCATTCCTGCATTACACAAAAACTACTGTAAAGTGACAGTGACAGGGGAGCAGATGGGCAAAAGCTCGCTTGATCTTGATTTTCAGTATGATTTGTTGGTACCTAATCTCTCTCCACTTTATATCTCTCTGAGGTTTGCTATATCTCCCCTAAGTATGAAATATTATCATTTTGAACATGTGGTGATTATTTTTGTATGGGTGGTTTACGTGGCATTACCAAGGGATTTGTATTATAGAATTTTAATATATTTTTTAATATACTCTGTAAAGCACTACAGAATATGTGTGAGCTTTATAAATAACTGGAAATAATGATATTATCTGTTTTTATTATAATGTTTTTTTTTTAACTGTTATGGGGAAATGTACTCCATAGGGCTGTGTATGAACTACGGAGACAAAAAAATATTTTTTTTGAATTTTGGTGATTATCTTTATATGGATAGTTTAGGTGGGATTGCCAAGGGAATTCTATTATAGATTTATTATTATATATGTTGTAATATTATCCTAATTAAATTGGAAGTACAGATGGTGTAGTGGTTAGCGTTCCAGGCTCCCAGTGATGAGGTTTGATTCCCACCTTGGCCCAATAATCTCCCTGCATTTGTGTTTACTCCATGTGCTCTGATTTTCCCACACTCCTGGTTGATTAATTGGTTGCCAACAAACATGAATTGGCTCTGAAAAGCACTGCAAAATATGTGTGAACTATATAAATAACTGGAAATAATGATATTATCTATACTTATAATAAAGTTTTAATGGTTTGTTTTTAGAAATTTACCCTTTAGCGCTGTGTATAAACTATCGTGACAGAAGATGGGTTTTTTTTCAGAATTTTTATTTGTCTTGTTGTTCATTCCGGCATTACACAAAAACTACTGTAAAGTGATAGTGACAGGGGAGCACAAGGGCAAAAGTTCACTTGATCTTGATTTTCAGTATGATTTGCTGGTACCTAATCTCTCTCCACTTTATATCTCTCTGAGGTTTGCTATATCTCCCCTAAGTATGAAATATTATCATTTTGAACATGTGGTGCTTATTTTTGTAAGGATAGTTTATGTGGCATTACCAAGGGATTTCTATTGTAGATTTATTATACATGTTGTAAAATGCTCCTCATATAGTGGGCAGCACAGATGGTGTAGTGGTTAGTGTTCTTGCTTCCCAGCTTTGAGGTTGTGGGTTCAATTCCCACCCATAATTTCCCTGTGTTTTTGTTTCCTCCATGTACTCTGCTTTTCCCACACTCCTGTTTGATTAATTGGTTCCCAACAAACATGAATTGGCTCTGAAAAGTACTGCAAAATATGTGTGAACTATATAAATAATTGGAAATAATGATGTTATCTGTACTTATAATAAAGTTTTAATGGTTTGGTTTTAGAAATTTACCCTTTAGTGTAGTGGTTAGTGTTCTTGCTTCCCAGCATTGAGGTTGTGGGTTCAATTCCCACCCATAATTTCCCTGTGTTTGTGTTTCCTCCATGTACTCTGCTTTTCCCACACTCCTGTTTGATTAATTGGTTCCCAACAAACATGAATTGGCTCTGAAAAGTACTGCAAAATATGTGTGAACTATATAAATAACTGGAAATAATGATGTTATCTATACTTATAATAAAGTTTTAATGGTTTGGTTTTAGAAATTTACCCTTTAGCGCTGTGTATAAACTATCGAGACTGAAAATGTTTTTTTTTCAGAATTTTTGTTTCTCTGGTTGTTCATTCCTGCATTACACAAAAACTAATGTAAAGTGACAGTGACAGGGGAGCAGAAGGGCAAAAGCTCGCTTGATCTTGATTTTCAGTATGATTTGTTGGTACCTAATCTCTCTCCACTTTATATCTCTCTGAGGTTTGCTATATCTCCCCTAAGTATGAAATATTATCATTTTGAACATGTGGTGATTATTTTTGTATGGGTGGTTTACGTGGCATTACCAAGGGATTTGTATTATAGAATTTTAATATATTTTTTAATATACTCTGTAAAGCACTACAGAATATGTGTGAGCTTTATAAATAACTGGAAATAATGATATTATCTGTTTTTATTATAATGTTTTTTTTTTAACTGTTATGGGGAAATGTACTCCATAGGGCTGTGTATGAACTACGGAGACAAAAAAATATTTTTTTTGAATTTTGGTGATTATCTTTATATGGATAGTTTAGGTGGGATTGCCAAGGGAATTCTATTATAGATTTATTATTATATATGTTGTAATATTATCCTAATTAAATTGGAAGTACAGATGGTGTAGTGGTTAGCGTTCCAGGCTCCCAGTGATGAGGTTTGATTCCCACCTTGGCCCAATAATCTCCCTGCATTTGTGTTTACTCCATGTGCTCTGATTTTCCCACACTCCTGGTTGATTAATTGGTTGCCAACAAACATGAATTGGCTCTGAAAAGCACTGCAAAATATGTGTGAACTATATAAATAACTGGAAATAATGATATTATCTATACTTATAATAAAGTTTTAATGGTTTGTTTTTAGAAATTTACCCTTTAGCGCTGTGTATAAACTATCGTGACAGAAGATGGGTTTTTTTTCAGAATTTTTATTTGTCTTGTTGTTCATTCCGGCATAACACAAAAACTACTGTAAAGTGATAGTGACAGGGGAGCACAAGGGCAAAAGTTCACTTGATCTTGATTTTCAGTATGATTTGCTGGTACCTAATCTCTCTCCACTTTATATCTCTCTGAGGTTTGCTATATCTCCCCTAAGTATGAAATATTATCATTTTGAACATGTGGTGATTATTTTTGTAAGGATAGTTTATGTGGCATTACCAATGGATTTCTATTGTAGATTTATTATACATGTTGTAAAATGCTCCTAATATAGTGGGCAGCACAGATGGTGTAGTGGTTAGTGTTCTTGCTTCCCAGCTTTGAGGTTGTGGGTTCAATTCCCACCCATAATTTCCCTGTGTTTTTGTTTCCTCCATGTACTCTGCTTTTCCCACACTCCTGTTTGATTAATTGGTTCCCAACAAACATGAATTGGCTCTGAAAAGTACTGCAAAATATGTGTGAACTATATAAATAACTGGAAATAATGATGTTATCTGTACTTATAATAAAGTTTTAATGGTTTGGTTTTAGAAATTTACCCTTTAGCGCTGTGTATAAACTATCGAGACTGAAAATGTTTTTTTTTCAGAATTTTTGTTTCTCTGGTTGTTCATTCCTGCATTACACAAAAACTAATGTAAAGTGATAGTGACAGGGGGGCAGAAGGGCAAAAGCTCGCTTGATCTTGATTTTCAGTATGATTTGTTGGTACCTAATCTCTCTCCACTTTATATCTCTCTGAGGTTTGCTATATCTCCCCTAAGTATGAAATATTATCATTTTGAACATGTGGTGATTATTTTTGTATGGGTGGTTTACGTGGCATTACCAAGGGATTTGTATTATAGAATTTTAATATATTTTTTAATATACTCTGTAAAGCACTACAGAATATGTGTGAGCTTTATAAATAACTGGTAATAATGATATTATCTGTTTTTATTATAAAGTTTTTTTTGAACTGTTATGGGGAAATGTACTCCATAGGGCTGTGTATGAACTACGGAGACAAAAAAATATTTTTTTTGAATTTTGGTGATTATCTTTATATGGATAGTTTAGGTGGGATTGCCAAGGGAATTCTATTATAGATTTATTATACATGTTGTAAAATTATCCTAATTAAATTGGCAGCACAGATGGTGTAGTGGTTAGCATTCCAGGCTCCCAGTGATGAGGTTTGATTCCCACCTTGGCCCAATAATCTCCCTGCATTTGTGTTTACTCCATGTGCTCTGATTTTCCCACACTCCTGGTTGATAATTTGGTTGCCAACAAACATGAATTGGCTCTGAAAAGCACTGCAAAATATGTGTGAACTATATAAATAACTGGAAATAATGATATTATCTATACTTATAATAAAGTTTTAATGGTTTGCTTTTAGAAATTTACCCTTTAGCGCTGTGTATAAACTATCATGACAGAAAATGTTTTTTTTTTCAGAATTTTTGTTTGTCTGGTTGTTCATTCCGGCATAACACAAAAACTACTGTAAAGTGATAGTGACAGTGGAGCACAAGGGCAAAAGCTCTCTTGATCTTGATTTTCAGTATGATTTGCTGGTACCTAATCTCTCTCCACTTTATATCTCTCTGAGGTTTGCTATATCTCCCCTAAGTATGAAATATTATCATTTTGAACATGTGGTGATTATATTTGTAAGGATGGTTTACGTGGCATTACCAAGGGATTTCTATTACAGAATTTTAATATATTTTTTAATATACTCGGTAAAGCACTACAGAATATGTGTGAGCTTTATAAATAACTGGTAATAATGATATCTGTTTTTATTATAAAGTTTTTTTTGAACTGTTATGGGGAAATGTACTCCTTAGGGCTGTGCATGAACTACGGAGACAAAAAAATATTTTTTTTGAATTTTGGTGATTATCTTTATATGGATAGTTTAGGTGGGATTGCCAAGGGAATTCTATTATAGATTTATTATACATGTTGTAAAATTATCCTAATTAAATTGGCAGTACAGATGGTGTAGTGGTTAGCGTTCCAGGCTCCCAGGGATGAGGTTTGATTCCCACCTTGGCCCAATAATCTCCCTGCATTTGTGTTTACTCCATGTGCTCTGATTTTCCCACACTCCAGGTTGATTAATTGGTTGCCAACAAACATGAATTGGCTCTGAAAAGCACTGCAAAATATGTGTGAACTATATAAATAACTGGAAATAATGATATTATCTATACTTATAATAAAGTTTTAATGGTTTGTTTTTAGAAATTTACTCTTTAGCGCTGTGTATAAACTATCATGACAGAAAATGTTTTTTTTTTCAGAATTTTTGTTTCTCTGGTTGTTCATTCCGGCATAACACAAAAACTACTGTAAAGTGATAGTGACAGTGGAGCACAAGGGCAAAAGCTCACTTGATCTTGATTTTCAGTATGATTTGCTGGTACCTAATCTCTCTCCACTTTATATCTCTCTGAGGTTTGCTATATCTCCCGTAAGTATGAAATATTATCATTTTGAACATGTGGTGATTATTTTTGTAAGGATAGTTTATGTGGCATTACCAAGGGATTTCTATTGTAGATTTATTATACATGTTGTAAAATGCTCCTAATATGGTGGGCAGCACAGATGGTGTAGAGGTTAGTGTTCTTGCTTCCCAGCGTTGAGGTTGTGGGTTCAATTCCCACCCATAATTTCCCTGTGTTTGTGTTTCCTCCATGTACTCTGCTTTTCCCACACTCCTGTTTGATTAATTGGTTCCCAACAAACATGAATTGGCTCTGAAAAGTAATGCAAAATATGTGTGAACTATATAAATAATTGGAAATAATGATATTATCTGTACTTATAATAAAGTTTTAATGGTTTGTTTTTAGAAATTTGCCCTTTAGCGCTGTGTATAAACTATCGAGACAGAATAAGGGTTTTTTTTCAGAATTTTTGTTTGTCTGGTAGTTCATTCCGGCATTACACAAAAACTACTGTAAAGTGACAGTGACAGGGGAGCAGAGGGGCAAAAGCCCACTTGATCTTGATTTTCAGTATGATTTGCTGGTACCTAATCTCTCTCCACTTTATATCTCTCTGAGGTTTGCTATATCTCCCCTAAGTATGAATTATTATCATTTTGAACATGTGGTGATTATTTTTGTAAGGATGGTTTCCGTGGCATTACCAAGGGATTTCTATTATAGAATTTGAATATATTTTTTAATATACTCTGTAAAGCACTACAGAATATGTGTGAGCTTTATAAATAACTGGTAATAATGATATTATCTGTTTTTATTATAAAGTTTTTTTTGAACTGTTATGGGAAAATGTACTCCATAGGGCTGTGTATGAACTACGGAGACAAAAAAATATTTTTTTTGAATTTTGGTGATTATCTTTATATGGATAGTTTAGGTGGGATTGCCAAGGGAATTCTATTATAGATTTATTATACATGTTGTAAAATTATCCTAAATAAATTGGCAGCACAGATGGTGTAGTGGTTAGCGTTCCAGGCTCCCAGTGATGAGGTTTGATTCCCACCTTGGCCCAATAATCTCCCTGCATTTGTGTTTACTCCATGTGCTCTGATTTTCCCACACTCCAGGTTGATTAATTGGTTGCCAACAAACATGAATTGGCTCTGAAAAGCACTGCAAAATATGTGTGAACTATATAAATAACTGGAAATAATGATATTATCTATACTTATAATAAAGTTTTAATGGTTTGTTTTTAGAAATTTACCCTTTAGCGCTGTGTATAAACTATCGTGACAGAAACTGTTTTTTTTTTCAGAATTTTTGTTTGTCTGGTTGTTCATTCCGGCATAACACAAAAACTACTATAAAGTGATAGTGACAGGGGAGCACAAGGGCAAAAGCTCACTTGATCTTGATTTTCAGTACGATTTGCTGGTACCTAATCTCTCTCCACTTTATATCTCTCTGAGGTTTGCTATATCTCCCGTAAGTATGAAATATTATCATTTTGAACATGTGGTGATTATTTTTGTAAGGATAGTTTATGTGGCATTACCAAGAGTTTTCTATTATAGATTTATTATTCATGTTGTAAAATGCTCCTAATATAGTGGGCAACACAGATGGTGAAGTGGTTAGTGTTCTTGCTTCCCAGCATTGAGGTTGTGGGTTCAATTCCCATCCATAATTTCCCTGTGTTTTTGTTTCCTCCATGTACTCTGCTTTTCCCACACTCCTGTTTGATTAATTGGTTCCCAACAAACATGAATTGGCTCTGAAAAGTACTGCAAAATATGTGTGAACTATATAAATAATTGGAAATAATGATATTATCTGTACTTATAATAAAGTTTTAATGGTTTGTTTTTAGAAATTTACCCTTTAGCGCTGTGTATAAACTATCGTGACAGAAGATGGGTTTTTTTTCAGAATTTTTATTTGTCTTGTTGTTCATTCCGGCATAACACAAAAACTACTGTAAAGTGATAGTGACAGGGGAGCACAAGGGCAAAAGTTCACTTGATCTTGATTTTCAGTATGATTTGCTGGTACCTAATCTCTCTCCACTTTATATCTCTCTGAGGTTTGCTATATCTCCCCTAAGTATGAAATATTATCATTTTGAACATGTGGTGATTATTTTTGTAAGGATAGTTTATGTGGCATTACCAAGGGATTTCTATTGTAGATTTATTATACATGTTGTAAAATGCTCCTAATATAGTGGGCAGCACAGATGGTGTAGTGGTTAGTGTTCTTGCTTCCCAGCTTTTGAGGTTGTGGGTTCAATTCCCACCCATAATTTCCCTGTGTTTTTGTTTCCTCCATGTACTCTGCTTTTCCCACACTCCTGTTTGATTAATTGGTTCCCAACAAACATGAATTGGCTCTGAAAAGTACTGCAAAATATGTGTGAACTATATAAATAATTGGAAATAATGATGTTATCTGTACTTATAATAAAGTTTTAATGGTTTGGTTTTAGAAATTTACCCTTTAGTGTAGTGGTTAGTGTTCTTGCTTCCCAGCATTGAGGTTGTGGGTTCAATTCCCACCCATAATTTCTCTGTGTTTGTGTTTCCTCCATGTACTCTGCTTTTCCCACACTCCTGTTTGATTAATTGGTTCCCAACAAACATGAATTGGCTCTGAAAAGTACTGCAAAATATGTGTGAACTATATAAATAACTGGAAATAATGATGTTATCTGTACTTATAATAAAGTTTTAATGGTTTGGTTTTAGAAATTTACCCTTTAGCGCTGTGTATAAACTATCGAGACAGAAAATGTTTTTTTTTCAGAATTTTTGTTTCTCTGGTTGTTCATTCCTGCATTACACAAAAACTACTGTAAAGTGACAGTGACAGGGGAGCAGATGGGCAAAAGCTCCCTTGATCTTGATTTTCAGTATGATTTGTTGGTACCTAATCTCTCTCCACTTTATATCTCTCTGAGGTTTGCTATATCTCCCCTAAGTATGAAATATTATCATTTTGAACATGTGGTGATTATTTTTGTATGGGTGGTTTACGTGGCATTACCAAGGGATTTGTATTATAGAATTTTAATATATTTTTTAATATACTCTGTAAAGCACTACAGAATATGTGTGAGCTTTATAAATAACTGGAAATAATGATATTATCTGTTTTTATTATAATGTTTTTTTTTTAACTGTTATGGGGAAATGTACTCCATAGGGCTGTGTATGAACTACGGAGACAAAAAAATATTTTTTTTGAATTTTGGTGATTATCTTTATATGGATAGTTTAGGTGGGATTGCCAAGGGAATTCTATTATAGATTTATTATTATATATGTTGTAATATTATCCTAATTAAATTGGAAGTACAGATGGTGTAGTGGTTAGCGTTCCAGGCTCCCAGTGATGAGGTTTGATTCCCACCTTGGCCCAATAATCTCCCTGCATTTGTGTTTACTCCATGTGCTCTGATTTTCCCACACTCCTGGTTGATTAATTGGTTGCCAACAAACATGAATTGGCTCTGAAAAGCACTGCAAAATATGTGTGAACTATATAAATAACTGGAAATAATGATATTATCTATACTTATAATAAAGTTTTAATGGTTTGTTTTTAGAAATTTACCCTTTAGCGCTGTGTATAAACTATCGTGACAGAAGATGGGTTTTTTTTCAGAATTTTTATTTGTCTTGTTGTTCATTCCGGCATTACACAAAAACTACTGTAAAGTGATAGTGACAGGGGAGCACAAGGGCAAAAGTTCACTTGATCTTGATTTTCAGTATGATTTGCTGGTACCTAATCTCTCTCCACTTTATATCTCTCTGAGGTTTGCTATATCTCCCCTAAGTATGAAATATTATCATTTTGAACATGTGGTGCTTATTTTTGTAAGGATAGTTTATGTGGCATTACCAAGGGATTTCTATTGTAGATTTATTATACATGTTGTAAAATGCTCCTCATATAGTGGGCAGCACAGATGGTGTAGTGGTTAGTGTTCTTGCTTCCCAGCTTTGAGGTTGTGGGTTCAATTCCCACCCATAATTTCCCTGTGTTTTTGTTTCCTCCATGTACTCTGCTTTTCCCACACTCCTGTTTGATTAATTGGTTCCCAACAAACATGAATTGGCTCTGAAAAGTACTGCAAAATATGTGTGAACTATATAAATAATTGGAAATAATGATGTTATCTGTACTTATAATAAAGTTTTAATGGTTTGGTTTTAGAAATTTACCCTTTAGTGTAGTGGTTAGTGTTCTTGCTTCCCAGCATTGAGGTTGTGGGTTCAATTCCCACCCATAATTTCCCTGTGTTTGTGTTTCCTCCATGTACTCTGCTTTTCCCACACTCCTGTTTGATTAATTGGTTCCCAACAAACATGAATTGGCTCTGAAAAGTACTGCAAAATATGTGTGAACTATATAAATAACTGGAAATAATGATGTTATCTGTACTTATAATAAAGTTTTAATGGTTTGGTTTTAGAAATTTACCCTTTAGCGCTGTGTATAAACTATCGAGACTGAAAATGTTTTTTTTTCAGAATTTTTGTTTCTCTGGTTGTTCATTCCTGCATTACACAAAAACTAATGTAAAGTGACAGTGACAGGGGAGCAGAAGGGCAAAAGCTCGCTTGATCTTGATTTTCAGTATGATTTGTTGGTACCTAATCTCTCTCCACTTTATATCTCTCTGAGGTTTGCTATATCTCCCCTAAGTATGAAATATTATCATTTTGAACATGTGGTGATTATTTTTGTATGGGTGGTTTACGTGGCATTACCAAGGGATTTGTATTATAGAATTTTAATATATTTTTTAATATACTCTGTAAAGCACTACAGAATATGTGTGAGCTTTATAAATAACTGGAAATAATGATATTATCTGTTTTTATTATAATGTTTTTTTTTTAACTGTTATGGGGAAATGTACTCCATAGGGCTGTGTATGAACTACGGAGACAAAAAAATATTTTTTTTGAATTTTGGTGATTATCTTTATATGGATAGTTTAGGTGGGATTGCCAAGGGAATTCTATTATAGATTTATTATTATATATGTTGTAATATTATCCTAATTAAATTGGAAGTACAGATGGTGTAGTGGTTAGCGTTCCAGGCTCCCAGTGATGAGGTTTGATTCCCACCTTGGCCCAATAATCTCCCTGCATTTGTGTTTACTCCATGTGCTCTGATTTTCCCACACTCCTGGTTGATTAATTGGTTGCCAACAAACATGAATTGGCTCTGAAAAGCACTGCAAAATATGTGTGAACTATATAAATAACTGGAAATAATGATATTATCTATACTTATAATAAAGTTTTAATGGTTTGTTTTTAGAAATTTACCCTTTAGCGCTGTGTATAAACTATCGTGACAGAAGATGGGTTTTTTTTCAGAATTTTTATTTGTCTTGTTGTTCATTCCGGCATAACACAAAAACTACTGTAAAGTGATAGTGACAGGGGAGCACAAGGGCAAAAGTTCACTTGATCTTGATTTTCAGTATGATTTGCTGGTACCTAATCTCTCTCCACTTTATATCTCTCTGAGGTTTGCTATATCTCCCCTAAGTATGAAATATTATCATTTTGAACATGTGGTGATTATTTTTGTAAGGATAGTTTATGTGGCATTACCAAGGGATTTCTATTGTAGATTTATTATACATGTTGTAAAATGCTCCTAATATAGTGGGCAGCACAGATGGTGTAGTGGTTAGTGTTCTTGCTTCCCAGCTTTGAGGTTGTGGGTTCAATTCCCACCCATAATTTCCCTGTGTTTTTGTTTCCTCCATGTACTCTGCTTTTCCCACACTCCTGTTTGATTAATTGGTTCCCAACAAACATGAATTGGCTCTGAAAAGTACTGCAAAATATGTGTGAACTATATAAATAACTGGAAATAATGATGTTATCTGTACTTATAATAAAGTTTTAATGGTTTGGTTTTAGAAATTTACCCTTTAGCGCTGTGTATAAACTATCGAGACTGAAAATGTTTTTTTTTCAGAATTTTTGTTTCTCTGGTTGTTCATTCCTGCATTACACAAAAACTAATGTAAAGTGATAGTGACAGGGGGGCAGAAGGGCAAAAGCTCGCTTGATCTTGATTTTCAGTATGATTTGTTGGTACCTAATCTCTCTCCACTTTATATCTCTCTGAGGTTTGCTATATCTCCCCTAAGTATGAAATATTATCATTTTGAACATGTGGTGATTATTTTTGTATGGGTGGTTTACGTGGCATTACCAAGGGATTTGTATTATAGAATTTTAATATATTTTTTAATATACTCTGTAAAGCACTACAGAATATGTGTGAGCTTTATAAATAACTGGTAATAATGATATTATCTGTTTTTATTATAAAGTTTTTTTTGAACTGTTATGGGGAAATGTACTCCATAGGGCTGTGTATGAACTACGGAGACAAAAAAATATTTTTTTTGAATTTTGGTGATTATCTTTATATGGATAGTTTAGGTGGGATTGCCAAGGGAATTCTATTATAGATTTATTATACATGTTGTAAAATTATCCTAATTAAATTGGCAGCACAGATGGTGTAGTGGTTAGCGTTCCAGGCTCCCAGTGATGAGGTTTGATTCCCACCTTGGCCCAATAATCTCCCTGCATTTGTGTTTACTCCATGTGCTCTGATTTTCCCACACTCCTGGTTGATAATTTGGTTGCCAACAAACATGAATTGGCTCTGAAAAGCACTGCAAAATATGTGTGAACTATATAAATAACTGGAAATAATGATATTATCTATACTTATAATAAAGTTTTAATGGTTTGCTTTTAGAAATTTACCCTTTAGCGCTGTGTATAAACTATCATGACAGAAAATGTTTTTTTTTTCAGAATTTTTGTTTGTCTGGTTGTTCATTCCGGCATAACACAAAAACTACTGTAAAGTGATAGTGACAGTGGAGCACAAGGGCAAAAGCTCTCTTGATCTTGATTTTCAGTATGATTTGCTGGTACCTAATCTCTCTCCACTTTATATCTCTCTGAGGTTTGCTATATCTCCCCTAAGTATGAAATATTATCATTTTGAACATGTGGTGATTATATTTGTAAGGATGGTTTACGTGGCATTACCAAGGGATTTCTATTACAGAATTTTAATATATTTTTTAATATACTCTGTAAAGCACTGCAGAATATGTGTGAGCTTTATAAATAACTGGTAATAATGATATTATCTGTTTTTATTATAAAGTTTTTTTTGAACTGTTATGGGGAAATGTACTCCATAGGGCTGTGCATGAATTACGGAGACAAAAAAATATTTTTTTTGAATTTTGGTGATTATCTTTATATGGATAGTTTAGGTGGGATTGCCAAGGGAATTCTATTATAGATTTATTATACATGTTGTAAAATTATCCTAATTAAATTGGCAGTACAGATGGTGTAGTGGTTAGTGTTCCAGGCTCCCAGTGATGAGGTTTGATTCCCACCTTGCCCAATAATCTCCCTGCATTTGTGTTTACTCCATGTGCTCTGATTTTCCCACACTCCTGGTTGATTAATTGGTTGCCAACAAACAGGAATTGGCTCTGAAAAGTACTGCAAAATATGTGTGAACTATATAAATAATTGGAAATAATGATATTATCTGTACTTATAATAAAGTTTTAATGGTTTGTTTTTAGAAATTTACCCTTTAGCGCTGTGTATAAACTATCATGACAGAAAATGTTTTTTTTTTCAGAATTTTTGTTTGTCTGGTTGTTCATTCCGGCATAACACAAAAACTACTGTAAAGTGATAGTGACAGGGGAGCACAAGGGCAAAAGCTCACTTGATCTTGATTTTCAGTATGATTTGCTGGTACCTAATCTCTCTCCACTTTATATCTCTCTGAGGTTTGCTATATCTCCCCTAAGTATGAAATATTATCATTTTGAACATGTGGTGATTATTTTTGTAAGGATGGTTTACGTGGCATTACCAAGGGATTTCTATTACAGAATTTTAATATATTTTTTAATATACTCTGTAAAGCACTACAGAATATGTGTGAGCTTTATAAATAACTGGTAATAATGATATCTGTTTTTATTATAAAGTTTTTTTTGAACTGTTATGGGGAAATGTACTCCTTAGGGCTGTGCATGAACTACGGAGACAAAAAAATATTTTTTTTGAATTTTGGTGATTATCTTTATATGGATAGTTTAGGTGGGATTGCCAAGGGAATTCTATTATAGATTTATTATACATGTTGTAAAATTATCCTAATTAAATTGGCAGTACAGATGGTGTAGTGGTTAGCGTTCCAGGCTCCCAGGGATGAGGTTTGATTCCCACCTTGGCCCAATAATCTCCCTGCATTTGTGTTTACTCCATGTGCTCTGATTTTCCCACACTCCAGGTTGATTAATTGGTTGCCAACAAACATGAATTGGCTCTGAAAAGCACTGCAAAATATGTGTGAACTATATAAATAACTGGAAATAATGATATTATCTATACTTATAATAAAGTTTTAATGGTTTGTTTTTAGAAATTTACTCTTTAGCGCTGTGTATAAACTATCATGACAGAAAATGTTTTTTTTTTCAGAATTTTTGTTTCTCTGGTTGTTCATTCCGGCATAACACAAAAACTACTGTAAAGTGATAGTGACAGTGGAGCACAAGGGCAAAAGCTCACTTGATCTTGATTTTCAGTATGATTTGCTGGTACCTAATCTCTCTCCACTTTATATCTCTCTGAGGTTTGCTATATCTCCCGTAAGTATGAAATATTATCATTTTGAACATGTGGTGATTATTTTTGTAAGGATAGTTTATGTGGCATTACCAAGGGATTTCTATTGTAGATTTATTATACATGTTGTAAAATGCTCCTAATATGGTGGGCAGCACAGATGGTGTAGAGGTTAGTGTTCTTGCTTCCCAGCGTTGAGGTTGTGGGTTCAATTCCCACCCATAATTTCCCTGTGTTTGTGTTTCCTCCATGTACTCTGCTTTTCCCACACTCCTGTTTGATTAATTGGTTCCCAACAAACATGAATTGGCTCTGAAAAGCACTGCAAAATATGTGTGAACTATATAAATAACTGGAAATAACGATATTATCTATACTTATAATAAAGTTTTAATGGTTTGTTTTTAGAAATTTACCCTTTAGCGCTGTGTATAAACTATCGTGACAGAAACTGTTTTTTTTTTCAGAATTTTTGTTTGTCTGGTTGTTCATTCCGGCATAACACAAAAACTACTGTAAAGTGATAGTGACAGGGGAGCACAAGGGCAAAAGCTCACTTGATCTTGATTTTCAGTACGATTTGCTGGTACCTAATCTCTCTCCACTTTATATCTCTCTGAGGTTTGCTATATCTCCCCTAAGTATGAAATATTATCATTTTGAACATGTGGTGATTATTTTTGTAAGGATAGTTTATGTGGCATTACCAAGGGATTTCTATTGTAGATTTATTATACATGTTGTAAAATGCTCCTAATATGGTGGGCAGCACAGATGGTGTAGAGGTTAGTGTTCTTGCTTCCCAGCGTTGAGGTTGTGGGTTCAATTCCCACCCATAATTTCCCTGTGTTTGTGTTTCCTCCATGTACTCTGCTTTTCCCACACTCCTGTTTGATTAATTGGTTCCCAACAAACATGAATTGGCTCTGAAAAGTAATGCAAAATATGTGTGAACTATATAAATAATTGGAAATAATGATATTATCTGTACTTATAATAAAGTTTTAATGGTTTGTTTTTAGAAATTTGCCCTTTAGCGCTGTGTATAAACTATCGAGACAGAATAAGGGTTTTTTTTCAGAATTTTTGTTTGTCTGGTAGTTCATTCCGGCATTACACAAAAACTACTGTAAAGTGACAGTGACAGGGGAGCAGAGGGGCAAAAGCCCACTTGATCTTGATTTTCAGTATGATTTGCTGGTACCTAATCTCTCTCCACTTTATATCTCTCTGAGGTTTGCTATATCTCCCCTAAGTATGAATTATTATCATTTTGAACATGTGGTGATTATTTTTGTAAGGATGGTTTCCGTGGCATTACCAAGGGATTTCTATTATAGAATTTGAATATATTTTTTAATATACTCTGTAAAGCACTACAGAATATGTGTGAGCTTTATAAATAACTGGTAATAATGATATTATCTGTTTTTATTATAAAGTTTTTTTTGAACTGTTATGGGAAAATGTACTCCATAGGGCTGTGTATGAACTACGGAGACAAAAAAATATTTTTTTTGAATTTTGGTGATTATCTTTATATGGATAGTTTAGGTGGGATTGCCAAGGGAATTCTATTATAGATTTATTATACATGTTGTAAAATTATCCTAAATAAATTGGCAGCACAGATGGTGTAGTGGTTAGCGTTCCAGGCTCCCAGTGATGAGGTTTGATTCCCACCTTGGCCCAATAATCTCCCTGCATTTGTGTTTACTCCATGTGCTCTGATTTTCCCACACTCCAGGTTGATTAATTGGTTGCCAACAAACATGAATTGGCTCTGAAAAGCACTGCAAAATATGTGTGAACTATATAAATAACTGGAAATAATGATATTATCTATACTTATAATAAAGTTTTAATGGTTTGTTTTTAGAAATTTACCCTTTAGCGCTGTGTATAAACTATCGTGACAGAAACTGTTTTTTTTTTCAGAATTTTTGTTTGTCTGGTTGTTCATTCCGGCATAACACAAAAACTACTATAAAGTGATAGTGACAGGGGAGCACAAGGGCAAAAGCTCACTTGATCTTGATTTTCAGTACGATTTGCTGGTACCTAATCTCTCTCCACTTTATATCTCTCTGAGGTTTGCTATATCTCCCGTAAGTATGAAATATTATCATTTTGAACATGTGGTGATTATTTTTGTAAGGATAGTTTATGTGGCATTACCAAGAGTTTTCTATTATAGATTTATTATTCATGTTGTAAAATGCTCCTAATATAGTGGGCAACACAGATGGTGAAGTGGTTAGTGTTCTTGCTTCCCAGCATTGAGGTTGTGGGTTCAATTCCCACCCATAATTTCCCTGTGTTTTTGTTTCCTCCATGTACTCTGCTTTTCCCACACTCCTGTTTGATTAATTGGTTCCCAACAAACATGAATTGGCTCTGAAAAGTACTGCAAAATATGTGTGAACTATATAAATAATTGGAAATAATGATATTATCTGTACTTATAATAAAGTTTTAATGGTTTGTTTTTAGAAATTTACCCTTTAGCGCTGTGTATAAACTATCGTGACAGAAGATGGGTTTTTTTTCAGAATTTTTATTTGTCTTGTTGTTCATTCCGGCATAACACAAAAACTACTGTAAAGTGATAGTGACAGGGGAGCACAAGGGCAAAAGTTCACTTGATCTTGATTTTCAGTATGATTTGCTGGTACCTAATCTCTCTCCACTTTATATCTCTCTGAGGTTTGCTATATCTCCCCTAAGTATGAAATATTATCATTTTGAACATGTGGTGATTATTTTTGTAAGGATAGTTTATGTGGCATTACCAAGGGATTTCTATTGTAGATTTATTATACATGTTGTAAAATGCTCCTAATATAGTGGGCAGCACAGATGGTGCAGTGGTTAGTGTTCTTGCTTCCCAGCTTTTGAGGTTGTGGGTTCAATTCCCACCCATAATTTCCCTGTGTTTTTGTTTCCTCCATGTACTCTGCTTTTCCCACACTCCTGTTTGATTAATTGGTTCCCAACAAACATGAATTGGCTCTGAAAAGTACTGCAAAATATGTGTGAACTATATAAATAATTGGAAATAATGATGTTATCTGTACTTATAATAAAGTTTTAATGGTTTGGTTTTAGAAATTTACCCTTTAGTGTAGTGGTTAGTGTTCTTGCTTCCCAGCATTGAGGTTGTGGGTTCAATTCCCACCCATAATTTCTCTGTGTTTGTGTTTCCTCCATGTACTCTGCTTTTCCCACACTCCTGTTTGATTAATTGGTTCCCAACAAACATGAATTGGCTCTGAAAAGTACTGCAAAATATGTGTGAACTATATAAATAACTGGAAATAATGATGTTATCTGTACTTATAATAAAGTTTTAATGGTTTGGTTTTAGAAATTTACCCTTTAGCGCTGTGTATAAACTATCGAGACAGAAAATGTTTTTTTTTCAGAATTTTTGTTTCTCTGGTTGTTCATTCCTGCATTACACAAAAACTACTGTAAAGTGACAGTGACAGGGGAGCAGATGGGCAAAAGCTCGCTTGATCTTGATTTTCAGTATGATTTGTTGGTACCTAATCTCTCTCCACTTTATATCTCTCTGAGGTTTGCTATATCTCCCCTAAGTATGAAATATTATCATTTTGAACATGTGGTGATTATTTTTGTATGGGTGGTTTACGTGGCATTACCAAGGGATTTGTATTATAGAATTTTAATATATTTTTTAATATACTCTGTAAAGCACTACAGAATATGTGTGAGCTTTATAAATAACTGGAAATAATGATATTATCTGTTTTTATTATAATGTTTTTTTTTTAACTGTTATAGGGAAATGTACTCCATAGGGCTGTGTATGAACTACGGAGACAAAAAAATATTTTTTTTGAATTTTGGTGATTATCTTTATATGGATAGTTTAGGTGGGATTGCCAAGGGAATTCTATTATAGATTTATTATTATATATGTTGTAATATTATCCTAATTAAATTGGAAGTACAGATGGTGTAGTGGTTAGCGTTCCAGGCTCCCAGTGATGAGGTTTGATTCCCACCTTGGCCCAATAATCTCCCTGCATTTGTGTTTACTCCATGTGCTCTGATTTTCCCACACTCCTGGTTGATTAATGGTTGCCAACAAACATGAATTGGCTCTGAAAAGCACTGCAAAATATGTGTGAACTATATAAATAACTGGAAATAATGATATTATCTATACTTATAATAAAGTTTTAATGGTTTGTTTTTAGAAATTTACCCTTTAGCGCTGTGTATAAACTATCGTGACAGAAGATGGGTTTTTTTTCAGAATTTTTATTTGTCTTGTTGTTCATTCCGGCATTACACAAAAACTACTGTAAAGTGATAGTGACAGGGGAGCACAAGGGCAAAAGTTCACTTGATCTTGATTTTCAGTATGATTTGCTGGTACCTAATCTCTCTCCACTTTATATCTCTCTGAGGTTTGCTATATCTCCCCTAAGTATGAAATATTATCATTTTGAACATGTGGTGCTTATTTTTGTAAGGATAGTTTATGTGGCATTACCAAGGGATTTCTATTGTAGATTTATTATACATGTTGTAAAATGCTCCTCATATAGTGGGCAGCACAGATGGTGTAGTGGTTAGTGTTCTTGCTTCCCAGCTTTGAGGTTGTGGGTTCAATTCCCACCCATAATTTCCCTGTGTTTTTGTTTCCTCCATGTACTCTGCTTTTCCCACACTCCTGTTTGATTAATTGGTTCCCAACAAACATGAATTGGCTCTGAAAAGTACTGCAAAATATGTGTGAACTATATAAATAATTGGAAATAATGATGTTATCTGTACTTATAATAAAGTTTTAATGGTTTGGTTTTAGAAATTTACCCTTTAGTGTAGTGGTTAGTGTTCTTGCTTCCCAGCATTGAGGTTGTGGGTTCAATTCCCACCCATAATTTCCCTGTGTTTGTGTTTCCTCCATGTACTCTGCTTTTCCCACACTCCTGTTTGATTAATTGGTTCCCAACAAACATGAATTGGCTCTGAAAAGTACTGCAAAATATGTGTGAACTATATAAATAACTGGAAATAATGATGTTATCTGTACTTATAATAAAGTTTTAATGGTTTGGTTTTAGAAATTTACCCTTTAGCGCTGTGTATAAACTATCGAGACTGAAAATGTTTTTTTTCAGAATTTTTGTTTCTCTGGTTGTTCATTCCTGCATTACACAAAAACTAATGTAAAGTGACAGTGACAGGGGAGCAGAAGGGCAAAAGCTCGCTTGATCTTGATTTTCAGTATGATTTGTTGGTACCTAATCTCTCTCCACTTTATATCTCTCTGAGGTTTGCTATATCTCCCCTAAGTATGAAATATTATCATTTTGAACATGTGGTGATTATTTTTGTATGGGTGGTTTACGTGGCATTACCAAGGGATTTGTATTATAGAATTTTAATATATTTTTTAATATACTCTGTAAAGCACTACAGAATATGTGTGAGCTTTATAAATAACTGGAAATAATGATATTATCTGTTTTTATTATAATGTTTTTTTTTTAACTGTTATGGGGAAATGTACTCCATAGGGCTGTGTATGAACTACGGAGACAAAAAAATATTTTTTTTGAATTTTGGTGATTATCTTTATATGGATAGTTTAGGTGGGATTGCCAAGGGAATTCTATTATAGATTTATTATTATATATGTTGTAATATTATCCTAATTAAATTGGAAGTACAGATGGTGTAGTGGTTAGCGTTCCAGGCTCCCAGTGATGAGGTTTGATTCCCACCTTGGCCCAATAATCTCCCTGCATTTGTGTTTACTCCATGTGCTCTGATTTTCCCACACTCCTGGTTGATTAATTGGTTGCCAACAAACATGAATTGGCTCTGAAAAGCACTGCAAAATATGTGTGAACTATATAAATAACTGGAAATAATGATATTATCTATACTTATAATAAAGTTTTAATGGTTTGTTTTTAGAAATTTACCCTTTAGCGCTGTGTATAAACTATCGTGACAGAAGATGGGTTTTTTTTCAGAATTTTTATTTGTCTTGTTGTTCATTCCGGCATTACACAAAAACTACTGTAAAGTGATAGTGACAGGGGAGCACAAGGGCAAAAGTTCACTTGATCTTGATTTTCAGTATGATTTGCTGGTACCTAATCTCTCTCCACTTTATATCTCTCTGAGGTTTGCTATATCTCCCCTAAGTATGAAATATTATCATTTTGAACATGTGGTGCTTATTTTTGTAAGGATAGTTTATGTGGCATTACCAAGGGATTTCTATTGTAGATTTATTATACATGTTGTAAAATGCTCCTCATATAGTGGGCAGCACAGATGGTGTAGTGGTTAGTGTTCTTGCTTCCCAGCTTTGAGGTTGTGGGTTCAATTCCCACCCATAATTTCCCTGTGTTTTTGTTTCCTCCATGTACTCTGCTTTTCCCACACTCCTGTTTGATTAATTGGTTCCCAACAAACATGAATTGGCTCTGAAAAGTACTGCAAAATATGTGTGAACTATATAAATAATTGGAAATAATGATGTTATCTGTACTTATAATAAAGTTTTAATGGTTTGGTTTTAGAAATTTACCCTTTAGTGTAGTGGTTAGTGTTCTTGCTTCCCAGCATTGAGGTTGTGGGTTCAATTCCCACCCATAATTTCCCTGTGTTTGTGTTTCCTCCATGTACTCTGCTTTTCCCACACTCCTGTTTGATTAATTGGTTCCCAACAAACATGAATTGGCTCTGAAAAGTACTGCAAAATATGTGTGAACTATATAAATAACTGGAAATAATGATGTTATCTGTACTTATAATAAAGTTTTAATGGTTTGGTTTTAGAAATTTACCCTTTAGCGCTGTGTATAAACTATCGAGACTGAAAATGTTTTTTTTTCAGAATTTTTGTTTCTCTGGTTGTTCATTCCTGCATTACACAAAAACTAATGTAAAGTGACAGTGACAGGGGAGCAGAAGGGCAAAAGCTCGCTTGATCTTGATTTTCAGTATGATTTGTTGGTACCTAATCTCTCTCCACTTTATATCTCTCTGAGGTTTGCTATATCTCCCCTAAGTATGAAATATTATCATTTTGAACATGTGGTGATTATTTTTGTATGGGTGGTTTACGTGGCATTACCAAGGGATTTGTATTATAGAATTTTAATATATTTTTTAATATACTCTGTAAAGCACTACAGAATATGTGTGAGCTTTATAAATAACTGGAAATAATGATATTATCTGTTTTTATTATAATGTTTTTTTTTTAACTGTTATGGGGAAATGTACTCCATAGGGCTGTGTATGAACTACGGAGACAAAAAAATATTTTTTTTGAATTTTGGTGATTATCTTTATATGGATAGTTTAGGTGGGATTGCCAAGGGAATTCTATTATAGATTTATTATTATATATGTTGTAATATTATCCTAATTAAATTGGAAGTACAGATGGTGTAGTGGTTAGCGTTCCAGGCTCCCAGTGATGAGGTTTGATTCCCACCTTGGCCCAATAATCTCCCTGCATTTGTGTTTACTCCATGTGCTCTGATTTTCCCACACTCCTGGTTGATTAATTGGTTGCCAACAAACATGAATTGGCTCTGAAAAGCACTGCAAAATATGTGTGAACTATATAAATAACTGGAAATAATGATATTATCTATACTTATAATAAAGTTTTAATGGTTTGTTTTTAGAAATTTACCCTTTAGCGCTGTGTATAAACTATCGTGACAGAAGATGGGTTTTTTTTCAGAATTTTTATTTGTCTTGTTGTTCATTCCGGCATAACACAAAAACTACTGTAAAGTGATAGTGACAGGGGAGCACAAGGGCAAAAGTTCACTTGATCTTGATTTTCAGTATGATTTGCTGGTACCTAATCTCTCTCCACTTTATATCTCTCTGAGGTTTGCTATATCTCCCCTAAGTATGAAATATTATCATTTTGAACATGTGGTGATTATTTTTGTAAGGATAGTTTATGTGGCATTACCAAGGGATTTCTATTGTAGATTTATTATACATGTTGTAAAATGCTCCTAATATAGTGGGCAGCACAGATGGTGTAGTGGTTAGTGTTCTTGCTTCCCAGCTTTGAGGTTGTGGGTTCAATTCCCACCCATAATTTCCCTGTGTTTTTGTTTCCTCCATGTACTCTGCTTTTCCCACACTCCTGTTTGATTAATTGGTTCCCAACAAACATGAATTGGCTCTGAAAAGTACTGCAAAATATGTGTGAACTATATAAATAACTGGAAATAATGATGTTATCTGTACTTATAATAAAGTTTTAATGGTTTGGTTTTAGAAATTTACCCTTTAGCGCTGTGTATAAACTATCGAGACTGAAAATGTTTTTTTTTCAGAATTTTTGTTTCTCTGGTTGTTCATTCCTGCATTACACAAAAACTAATGTAAAGTGATAGTGACAGGGGGGCAGAAGGGCAAAAGCTCGCTTGATCTTGATTTTCAGTATGATTTGTTGGTACCTAATCTCTCTCCACTTTATATCTCTCTGAGGTTTGCTATATCTCCCCTAAGTATGAAATATTATCATTTTGAACATGTGGTGATTATTTTTGTATGGGTGGTTTACGTGGCATTACCAAGGGATTTGTATTATAGAATTTTAATATATTTTTTAATATACTCTGTAAAGCACTACAGAATATGTGTGAGCTTTATAAATAACTGGAAATAATGATATTATCTGTTTTTATTATAATGTTTTTTTTTTAACTGTTATGGGGAAATGTACTCCATAGGGCTGTGTATGAACTACGGAGACAAAAAAATATTTTTTTTGAATTTTGGTGATTATCTTTATATGGATAGTTTAGGTGGGATTGCCAAGGGAATTCTATTATAGATTTATTATTATATATGTTGTAATATTATCCTAATTAAATTGGAAGTACAGATGGTGTAGTGGTTAGCGTTCCAGGCTCCCAGTGATGAGGTTTGATTCCCACCTTGGCCCAATAATCTCCCTGCATTTGTGTTTACTCCATGTGCTCTGATTTTCCCACACTCCTGGTTGATTAATTGGTTGCCAACAAACATGAATTGGCTCTGAAAAGCACTGCAAAATATGTGTGAACTATATAAATAACTGGAAATAATGATATTATCTATACTTATAATAAAGTTTTAATGGTTTGTTTTTAGAAATTTACCCTTTAGCGCTGTGTATAAACTATCGTGACAGAAGATGGGTTTTTTTTCAGAATTTTTATTTGTCTTGTTGTTCATTCCGGCATAACACAAAAACTACTGTAAAGTGATAGTGACAGGGGAGCACAAGGGCAAAAGTTCACTTGATCTTGATTTTCAGTATGATTTGCTGGTACCTAATCTCTCTCCACTTTATATCTCTCTGAGGTTTGCTATATCTCCCCTAAGTATGAAATATTATCATTTTGAACATGTGGTGATTATTTTTGTAAGGATAGTTTATGTGGCATTACCAAGGGATTTCTATTGTAGATTTATTATACATGTTGTAAAATGCTCCTAATATAGTGGGCAGCACAGATGGTGTAGTGGTTAGTGTTCTTGCTTCCCAGCTTTGAGGTTGTGGGTTCAATTCCCACCCATAATTTCCCTGTGTTTTTGTTTCCTCCATGTACTCTGCTTTTCCCACACTCCTGTTTGATTAATTGGTTCCCAACAAACATGAATTGGCTCTGAAAAGTACTGCAAAATATGTGTGAACTATATAAATAACTGGAAATAATGATGTTATCTGTACTTATAATAAAGTTTTAATGGTTTGGTTTTAGAAATTTACCCTTTAGCGCTGTGTATAAACTATCGAGACTGAAAATGTTTTTTTTTCAGAATTTTTGTTTCTCTGGTTGTTCATTCCTGCATTACACAAAAACTAATGTAAAGTGATAGTGACAGGGGGGCAGAAGGGCAAAAGCTCGCTTGATCTTGATTTTCAGTATGATTTGTTGGTACCTAATCTCTCTCCACTTTATATCTCTCTGAGGTTTGCTATATCTCCCCTAAGTATGAAATATTATCATTTTGAACATGTGGTGATTATTTTTGTATGGGTGGTTTACGTGGCATTACCAAGGGATTTGTATTATAGAATTTTAATATATTTTTTAATATACTCTGTAAAGCACTACAGAATATGTGTGAGCTTTATAAATAACTGGTAATAATGATATTATCTGTTTTTATTATAAAGTTTTTTTTGAACTGTTATGGGGAAATGTACTCCATAGGGCTGTGTATGAACTACGGAGACAAAAAAATATTTTTTTTGAATTTTGGTGATTATCTTTATATGGATAGTTTAGGTGGGATTGCCAAGGGAATTCTATTATAGATTTATTATACATGTTGTAAAATTATCCTAATTAAATTGGCAGCACAGATGGTGTAGTGGTTAGCGTTCCAGGCTCCCAGTGATGAGGTTTG
Organism: Taudactylus pleione; assembly: GCA_031769625.1. NCBI lineage: Eukaryota > Metazoa > Chordata > Amphibia > Anura > Myobatrachidae > Taudactylus > Taudactylus pleione. The sequence goes on along the minus strand of JAUIMM010000461.1, from coordinate 2,861,000 downwards.
ATTCCCACCTTGGCCCAATAATCTCCCTGCATTTGTGTTTACTCCATGTGCTCTGATTTTCCCACACTCCTGGTTGATAATTTGGTTGCCAACAAACATGAATTGGCTCTGAAAAGCACTGCAAAATATGTGTGAACTATATAAATAACTGGAAATAATGATATTATCTATACTTATAATAAAGTTTTAATGGTTTGCTTTTAGAAATTTACCCTTTAGCGCTGTGTATAAACTATCATGACAGAAAATGTTTTTTTTTTCAGAATTTTTGTTTGTCTGGTTGTTCATTCCGGCATAACACAAAAACTACTGTAAAGTGATAGTGACAGTGGAGCACAAGGGCAAAAGCTCTCTTGATCTTGATTTTCAGTATGATTTGCTGGTACCTAATCTCTCTCCACTTTATATCTCTCTGAGGTTTGCTATATCTCCCCTAAGTATGAAATATTATCATTTTGAACATGTGGTGATTATATTTGTAAGGATGGTTTACGTGGCATTACCAAGGGATTTCTATTACAGAATTTTAATATATTTTTTAATATACTCTGTAAAGCACTGCAGAATATGTGTGAGCTTTATAAATAACTGGTAATAATGATATTATCTGTTTTTATTATAAAGTTTTTTTTGAACTGTTATGGGGAAATGTACTCCATAGGGCTGTGCATGAATTACGGAGACAAAAAAATATTTTTTTTGAATTTTGGTGATTATCTTTATATGGATAGTTTAGGTGGGATTGCCAAGGGAATTCTATTATAGATTTATTATACATGTTGTAAAATTATCCTAATTAAATTGGCAGTACAGATGGTGTAGTGGTTAGTGTTCCAGGCTCCCAGTGATGAGGTTTGATTCCCACCTTGCCCAATAATCTCCCTGCATTTGTGTTTACTCCATGTGCTCTGATTTTCCCACACTCCTGGTTGATTAATTGGTTGCCAACAAACAGGAATTGGCTCTGAAAAGTACTGCAAAATATGTGTGAACTATATAAATAATTGGAAATAATGATATTATCTGTACTTATAATAAAGTTTTAATGGTTTGTTTTTAGAAATTTACCCTTTAGCGCTGTGTATAAACTATCATGACAGAAAATGTTTTTTTTTTCAGAATTTTTGTTTGTCTGGTTGTTCATTCCGGCATAACACAAAAACTACTGTAAAGTGATAGTGACAGGGGAGCACAAGGGCAAAAGCTCACTTGATCTTGATTTTCAGTATGATTTGCTGGTACCTAATCTCTCTCCACTTTATATCTCTCTGAGGTTTGCTATATCTCCCCTAAGTATGAAATATTATCATTTTGAACATGTGGTGATTATTTTTGTAAGGATGGTTTACGTGGCATTACCAAGGGATTTCTATTACAGAATTTTAATATATTTTTTAATATACTCTGTAAAGCACTACAGAATATGTGTGAGCTTTATAAATAACTGGTAATAATGATATCTGTTTTTATTATAAAGTTTTTTTTGAACTGTTATGGGGAAATGTACTCCTTAGGGCTGTGCATGAACTACGGAGACAAAAAAATATTTTTTTTGAATTTTGGTGATTATCTTTATATGGATAGTTTAGGTGGGATTGCCAAGGGAATTCTATTATAGATTTATTATACATGTTGTAAAATTATCCTAATTAAATTGGCAGTACAGATGGTGTAGTGGTTAGCGTTCCAGGCTCCCAGGGATGAGGTTTGATTCCCACCTTGGCCCAATAATCTCCCTGCATTTGTGTTTACTCCATGTGCTCTGATTTTCCCACACTCCAGGTTGATTAATTGGTTGCCAACAAACATGAATTGGCTCTGAAAAGCACTGCAAAATATGTGTGAACTATATAAATAACTGGAAATAATGATATTATCTATACTTATAATAAAGTTTTAATGGTTTGTTTTTAGAAATTTACTCTTTAGCGCTGTGTATAAACTATCATGACAGAAAATGTTTTTTTTTTCAGAATTTTTGTTTCTCTGGTTGTTCATTCCGGCATAACACAAAAACTACTGTAAAGTGATAGTGACAGTGGAGCACAAGGGCAAAAGCTCACTTGATCTTGATTTTCAGTATGATTTGCTGGTACCTAATCTCTCTCCACTTTATATCTCTCTGAGGTTTGCTATATCTCCCGTAAGTATGAAATATTATCATTTTGAACATGTGGTGATTATTTTTGTAAGGATAGTTTATGTGGCATTACCAAGGGATTTCTATTGTAGATTTATTATACATGTTGTAAAATGCTCCTAATATGGTGGGCAGCACAGATGGTGTAGAGGTTAGTGTTCTTGCTTCCCAGCGTTGAGGTTGTGGGTTCAATTCCCACCCATAATTTCCCTGTGTTTGTGTTTCCTCCATGTACTCTGCTTTTCCCACACTCCTGTTTGATTAATTGGTTCCCAACAAACATGAATTGGCTCTGAAAAGTAATGCAAAATATGTGTGAACTATATAAATAATTGGAAATAATGATATTATCTGTACTTATAATAAAGTTTTAATGGTTTGTTTTTAGAAATTTGCCCTTTAGCGCTGTGTATAAACTATCGAGACAGAATAAGGGTTTTTTTTCAGAATTTTTGTTTGTCTGGTAGTTCATTCCGGCATTACACAAAAACTACTGTAAAGTGACAGTGACAGGGGAGCAGAGGGGCAAAAGCCCACTTGATCTTGATTTTCAGTATGATTTGCTGGTACCTAATCTCTCTCCACTTTATATCTCTCTGAGGTTTGCTATATCTCCCCTAAGTATGAATTATTATCATTTTGAACATGTGGTGATTATTTTTGTAAGGATGGTTTCCGTGGCATTACCAAGGGATTTCTATTATAGAATTTGAATATATTTTTTAATATACTCTGTAAAGCACTACAGAATATGTGTGAGCTTTATAAATAACTGGTAATAATGATATTATCTGTTTTTATTATAAAGTTTTTTTTGAACTGTTATGGGAAAATGTACTCCATAGGGCTGTGTATGAACTACGGAGACAAAAAAATATTTTTTTTGAATTTTGGTGATTATCTTTATATGGATAGTTTAGGTGGGATTGCCAAGGGAATTCTATTATAGATTTATTATACATGTTGTAAAATTATCCTAAATAAATTGGCAGCACAGATGGTGTAGTGGTTAGCGTTCCAGGCTCCCAGTGATGAGGTTTGATTCCCACCTTGGCCCAATAATCTCCCTGCATTTGTGTTTACTCCATGTGCTCTGATTTTCCCACACTCCAGGTTGATTAATTGGTTGCCAACAAACATGAATTGGCTCTGAAAAGCACTGCAAAATATGTGTGAACTATATAAATAACTGGAAATAATGATATTATCTATACTTATAATAAAGTTTTAATGGTTTGTTTTTAGAAATTTACCCTTTAGCGCTGTGTATAAACTATCGTGACAGAAACTGTTTTTTTTTTCAGAATTTTTGTTTGTCTGGTTGTTCATTCCGGCATAACACAAAAACTACTATAAAGTGATAGTGACAGGGGAGCACAAGGGCAAAAGCTCACTTGATCTTGATTTTCAGTACGATTTGCTGGTACCTAATCTCTCTCCACTTTATATCTCTCTGAGGTTTGCTATATCTCCCGTAAGTATGAAATATTATCATTTTGAACATGTGGTGATTATTTTTGTAAGGATAGTTTATGTGGCATTACCAAGAGTTTTCTATTATAGATTTATTATTCATGTTGTAAAATGCTCCTAATATAGTGGGCAACACAGATGGTGAAGTGGTTAGTGTTCTTGCTTCCCAGCATTGAGGTTGTGGGTTCAATTCCCACCCATAATTTCCCTGTGTTTTTGTTTCCTCCATGTACTCTGCTTTTCCCACACTCCTGTTTGATTAATTGGTTCCCAACAAACATGAATTGGCTCTGAAAAGTACTGCAAAATATGTGTGAACTATATAAATAATTGGAAATAATGATATTATCTGTACTTATAATAAAGTTTTAATGGTTTGTTTTTAGAAATTTACCCTTTAGCGCTGTGTATAAACTATCGTGACAGAAGATGGGTTTTTTTTCAGAATTTTTATTTGTCTTGTTGTTCATTCCGGCATAACACAAAAACTACTGTAAAGTGATAGTGACAGGGGAGCACAAGGGCAAAAGTTCACTTGATCTTGATTTTCAGTATGATTTGCTGGTACCTAATCTCTCTCCACTTTATATCTCTCTGAGGTTTGCTATATCTCCCCTAAGTATGAAATATTATCATTTTGAACATGTGGTGATTATTTTTGTAAGGATAGTTTATGTGGCATTACCAAGGGATTTCTATTGTAGATTTATTATACATGTTGTAAAATGCTCCTAATATAGTGGGCAGCACAGATGGTGTAGTGGTTAGTGTTCTTGCTTCCCAGCTTTTGAGGTTGTGGGTTCAATTCCCACCCATAATTTCCCTGTGTTTTTGTTTCCTCCATGTACTCTGCTTTTCCCACACTCCTGTTTGATTAATTGGTTCCCAACAAACATGAATTGGCTCTGAAAAGTACTGCAAAATATGTGTGAACTATATAAATAATTGGAAATAATGATGTTATCTGTACTTATAATAAAGTTTTAATGGTTTGGTTTTAGAAATTTACCCTTTAGTGTAGTGGTTAGTGTTCTTGCTTCCCAGCATTGAGGTTGTGGGTTCAATTCCCACCCATAATTTCTCTGTGTTTGTGTTTCCTCCATGTACTCTGCTTTTCCCACACTCCTGTTTGATTAATTGGTTCCCAACAAACATGAATTGGCTCTGAAAAGTACTGCAAAATATGTGTGAACTATATAAATAACTGGAAATAATGATGTTATCTGTACTTATAATAAAGTTTTAATGGTTTGGTTTTAGAAATTTACCCTTTAGCGCTGTGTATAAACTATCGAGACAGAAAATGTTTTTTTTTCAGAATTTTTGTTTCTCTGGTTGTTCATTCCTGCATTACACAAAAACTACTGTAAAGTGACAGTGACAGGGGAGCAGATGGGCAAAAGCTCGCTTGATCTTGATTTTCAGTATGATTTGTTGGTACCTAATCTCTCTCCACTTTATATCTCTCTGAGGTTTGCTATATCTCCCCTAAGTATGAAATATTATCATTTTGAACATGTGGTGATTATTTTTGTATGGGTGGTTTACGTGGCATTACCAAGGGATTTGTATTATAGAATTTTAATATATTTTTTAATATACTCTGTAAAGCACTACAGAATATGTGTGAGCTTTATAAATAACTGGAAATAATGATATTATCTGTTTTTATTATAATGTTTTTTTTTTAACTGTTATAGGGAAATGTACTCCATAGGGCTGTGTATGAACTACGGAGACAAAAAAATATTTTTTTTGAATTTTGGTGATTATCTTTATATGGATAGTTTAGGTGGGATTGCCAAGGGAATTCTATTATAGATTTATTATTATATATGTTGTAATATTATCCTAATTAAATTGGAAGTACAGATGGTGTAGTGGTTAGCGTTCCAGGCTCCCAGTGATGAGGTTTGATTCCCACCTTGGCCCAATAATCTCCCTGCATTTGTGTTTACTCCATGTGCTCTGATTTTCCCACACTCCTGGTTGATTAATTGGTTGCCAACAAACATGAATTGGCTCTGAAAAGCACTGCAAAATATGTGTGAACTATATAAATAACTGGAAATAATGATATTATCTATACTTATAATAAAGTTTTAATGGTTTGTTTTTAGAAATTTACCCTTTAGCGCTGTGTATAAACTATCGTGACAGAAGATGGGTTTTTTTTCAGAATTTTTATTTGTCTTGTTGTTCATTCCGGCATTACACAAAAACTACTGTAAAGTGATAGTGACAGGGGAGCACAAGGGCAAAAGTTCACTTGATCTTGATTTTCAGTATGATTTGCTGGTACCTAATCTCTCTCCACTTTATATCTCTCTGAGGTTTGCTATATCTCCCCTAAGTATGAAATATTATCATTTTGAACATGTGGTGCTTATTTTTGTAAGGATAGTTTATGTGGCATTACCAAGGGATTTCTATTGTAGATTTATTATACATGTTGTAAAATGCTCCTCATATAGTGGGCAGCACAGATGGTGTAGTGGTTAGTGTTCTTGCTTCCCAGCTTTGAGGTTGTGGGTTCAATTCCCACCCATAATTTCCCTGTGTTTTTGTTTCCTCCATGTACTCTGCTTTTCCCACACTCCTGTTTGATTAATTGGTTCCCAACAAACATGAATTGGCTCTGAAAAGTACTGCAAAATATGTGTGAACTATATAAATAATTGGAAATAATGATGTTATCTGTACTTATAATAAAGTTTTAATGGTTTGGTTTTAGAAATTTACCCTTTAGTGTAGTGGTTAGTGTTCTTGCTTCCCAGCATTGAGGTTGTGGGTTCAATTCCCACCCATAATTTCCCTGTGTTTGTGTTTCCTCCATGTACTCTGCTTTTCCCACACTCCTGTTTGATTAATTGGTTCCCAACAAACATGAATTGGCTCTGAAAAGTACTGCAAAATATGTGTGAACTATATAAATAACTGGAAATAATGATGTTATCTGTACTTATAATAAAGTTTTAATGGTTTGGTTTTAGAAATTTACCCTTTAGCGCTGTGTATAAACTATCGAGACTGAAAATGTTTTTTTTTCAGAATTTTTGTTTCTCTGGTTGTTCATTCCTGCATTACACAAAAACTAATGTAAAGTGACAGTGACAGGGGAGCAGAAGGGCAAAAGCTCGCTTGATCTTGATTTTCAGTATGATTTGTTGGTACCTAATCTCTCTCCACTTTATATCTCTCTGAGGTTTGCTATATCTCCCCTAAGTATGAAATATTATCATTTTGAACATGTGGTGATTATTTTTGTATGGGTGGTTTACGTGGCATTACCAAGGGATTTGTATTATAGAATTTTAATATATTTTTTAATATACTCTGTAAAGCACTACAGAATATGTGTGAGCTTTATAAATAACTGGAAATAATGATATTATCTGTTTTTATTATAATGTTTTTTTTTTAACTGTTATGGGGAAATGTACTCCATAGGGCTGTGTATGAACTACGGAGACAAAAAAATATTTTTTTTGAATTTTGGTGATTATCTTTATATGGATAGTTTAGGTGGGATTGCCAAGGGAATTCTATTATAGATTTATTATTATATATGTTGTAATATTATCCTAATTAAATTGGAAGTACAGATGGTGTAGTGGTTAGCGTTCCAGGCTCCCAGTGATGAGGTTTGATTCCCACCTTGGCCCAATAATCTCCCTGCATTTGTGTTTACTCCATGTGCTCTGATTTTCCCACACTCCTGGTTGATTAATTGGTTGCCAACAAACATGAATTGGCTCTGAAAAGCACTGCAAAATATGTGTGAACTATATAAATAACTGGAAATAATGATATTATCTATACTTATAATAAAGTTTTAATGGTTTGTTTTTAGAAATTTACCCTTTAGCGCTGTGTATAAACTATCGTGACAGAAGATGGGTTTTTTTTCAGAATTTTTATTTGTCTTGTTGTTCATTCCGGCATAACACAAAAACTACTGTAAAGTGATAGTGACAGGGGAGCACAAGGGCAAAAGTTCACTTGATCTTGATTTTCAGTATGATTTGCTGGTACCTAATCTCTCTCCACTTTATATCTCTCTGAGGTTTGCTATATCTCCCCTAAGTATGAAATATTATCATTTTGAACATGTGGTGATTATTTTTGTAAGGATAGTTTATGTGGCATTACCAAGGGATTTCTATTGTAGATTTATTATACATGTTGTAAAATGCTCCTAATATAGTGGGCAGCACAGATGGTGTAGTGGTTAGTGTTCTTGCTTCCCAGCTTTGAGGTTGTGGGTTCAATTCCCACCCATAATTTCCCTGTGTTTTTGTTTCCTCCATGTACTCTGCTTTTCCCACACTCCTGTTTGATTAATTGGTTCCCAACAAACATGAATTGGCTCTGAAAAGTACTGCAAAATATGTGTGAACTATATAAATAACTGGAAATAATGATGTTATCTGTACTTATAATAAAGTTTTAATGGTTTGGTTTTAGAAATTTACCCTTTAGCGCTGTGTATAAACTATCGAGACTGAAAATGTTTTTTTTTCAGAATTTTTGTTTCTCTGGTTGTTCATTCCTGCATTACACAAAAACTAATGTAAAGTGATAGTGACAGGGGGGCAGAAGGGCAAAAGCTCGCTTGATCTTGATTTTCAGTATGATTTGTTGGTACCTAATCTCTCTCCACTTTATATCTCTCTGAGGTTTGCTATATCTCCCCTAAGTATGAAATATTATCATTTTGAACATGTGGTGATTATTTTTGTATGGGTGGTTTACGTGGCATTACCAAGGGATTTGTATTATAGAATTTTAATATATTTTTTAATATACTCTGTAAAGCACTACAGAATATGTGTGAGCTTTATAAATAACTGGTAATAATGATATTATCTGTTTTTATTATAAAGTTTTTTTTGAACTGTTATGGGGAAATGTACTCCATAGGGCTGTGTATGAACTACGGAGACAAAAAAATATTTTTTTTGAATTTTGGTGATTATCTTTATATGGATAGTTTAGGTGGGATTGCCAAGGGAATTCTATTATAGATTTATTATACATGTTGTAAAATTATCCTAATTAAATTGGCAGCACAGATGGTGTAGTGGTTAGCATTCCAGGCTCCCAGTGATGAGGTTTGATTCCCACCTTGGCCCAATAATCTCCCTGCATTTGTGTTTACTCCATGTGCTCTGATTTTCCCACACTCCTGGTTGATAATTTGGTTGCCAACAAACATGAATTGGCTCTGAAAAGCACTGCAAAATATGTGTGAACTATATAAATAACTGGAAATAATGATATTATCTATACTTATAATAAAGTTTTAATGGTTTGCTTTTAGAAATTTACCCTTTAGCGCTGTGTATAAACTATCATGACAGAAAATGTTTTTTTTTTCAGAATTTTTGTTTGTCTGGTTGTTCATTCCGGCATAACACAAAAACTACTGTAAAGTGATAGTGACAGTGGAGCACAAGGGCAAAAGCTCTCTTGATCTTGATTTTCAGTATGATTTGCTGGTACCTAATCTCTCTCCACTTTATATCTCTCTGAGGTTTGCTATATCTCCCCTAAGTATGAAATATTATCATTTTGAACATGTGGTGATTATATTTGTAAGGATGGTTTACGTGGCATTACCAAGGGATTTCTATTACAGAATTTTAATATATTTTTTAATATACTCTGTAAAGCACTGCAGAATATGTGTGAGCTTTATAAATAACTGGTAATAATGATATTATCTGTTTTTATTATAAAGTTTTTTTTGAACTGTTATGGGGAAATGTACTCCATAGGGCTGTGCATGAATTACGGAGACAAAAAAATATTTTTTTTGAATTTTGGTGATTATCTTTATATGGATAGTTTAGGTGGGATTGCCAAGGGAATTCTATTATAGATTTATTATACATGTTGTAAAATTATCCTAATTAAATTGGCAGTACAGATGGTGTAGTGGTTAGTGTTCCAGGCTCCCAGTGATGAGGTTTGATTCCCACCTTGCCCAATAATCTCCCTGCATTTGTGTTTACTCCATGTGCTCTGATTTTCCCACACTCCTGGTTGATTAATTGGTTGCCAACAAACAGGAATTGGCTCTGAAAAGTACTGCAAAATATGTGTGAACTATATAAATAATTGGAAATAATGATATTATCTGTACTTATAATAAAGTTTTAATGGTTTGTTTTTAGAAATTTACCCTTTAGCGCTGTGTATAAACTATCATGACAGAAAATGTTTTTTTTTTCAGAATTTTTGTTTGTCTGGTTGTTCATTCCGGCATAACACAAAAACTACTGTAAAGTGATAGTGACAGGGGAGCACAAGGGCAAAAGCTCACTTGATCTTGATTTTCAGTATGATTTGCTGGTACCTAATCTCTCTCCACTTTATATCTCTCTGAGGTTTGCTATATCTCCCCTAAGTATGAAATATTATCATTTTGAACATGTGGTGATTATTTTTGTAAGGATGGTTTACGTGGCATTACCAAGGGATTTCTATTACAGAATTTTAATATATTTTTTAATATACTCTGTAAAGCACTACAGAATATGTGTGAGCTTTATAAATAACTGGTAATAATGATATCTGTTTTTATTATAAAGTTTTTTTTGAACTGTTATGGGGAAATGTACTCCTTAGGGCTGTGCATGAACTACGGAGACAAAAAAATATTTTTTTTGAATTTTGGTGATTATCTTTATATGGATAGTTTAGGTGGGATTGCCAAGGGAATTCTATTATAGATTTATTATACATGTTGTAAAATTATCCTAATTAAATTGGCAGTACAGATGGTGTAGTGGTTAGCGTTCCAGGCTCCCAGGGATGAGGTTTGATTCCCACCTTGGCCCAATAATCTCCCTGCATTTGTGTTTACTCCATGTGCTCTGATTTTCCCACACTCCAGGTTGATTAATTGGTTGCCAACAAACATGAATTGGCTCTGAAAAGCACTGCAAAATATGTGTGAACTATATAAATAACTGGAAATAATGATATTATCTATACTTATAATAAAGTTTTAATGGTTTGTTTTTAGAAATTTACTCTTTAGCGCTGTGTATAAACTATCATGACAGAAAATGTTTTTTTTTTCAGAATTTTTGTTTCTCTGGTTGTTCATTCCGGCATAACACAAAAACTACTGTAAAGTGATAGTGACAGTGGAGCACAAGGGCAAAAGCTCACTTGATCTTGATTTTCAGTATGATTTGCTGGTACCTAATCTCTCTCCACTTTATATCTCTCTGAGGTTTGCTATATCTCCCGTAAGTATGAAATATTATCATTTTGAACATGTGGTGATTATTTTTGTAAGGATAGTTTATGTGGCATTACCAAGGGATTTCTATTGTAGATTTATTATACATGTTGTAAAATGCTCCTAATATGGTGGGCAGCACAGATGGTGTAGAGGTTAGTGTTCTTGCTTCCCAGCGTTGAGGTTGTGGGTTCAATTCCCACCCATAATTTCCCTGTGTTTGTGTTTCCTCCATGTAATCTGCTTTTCCCACACTCCTGTTTGATTAATTGGTTCCCAACAAACATGAATTGGCTCTGAAAAGTAATGCAAAATATGTGTGAACTATATAAATAATTGGAAATAATGATATTATCTGTACTTATAATAAAGTTTTAATGGTTTGTTTTTAGAAATTTGCCCTTTAGCGCTGTGTATAAACTATCGAGACAGAATAAGGGTTTTTTTTCAGAATTTTTGTTTGTCTGGTAGTTCATTCCGGCATTACACAAAAACTACTGTAAAGTGACAGTGACAGGGGAGCAGAGGGGCAAAAGCCCACTTGATCTTGATTTTCAGTATGATTTGCTGGTACCTAATCTCTCTCCACTTTATATCTCTCTGAGGTTTGCTATATCTCCCCTAAGTATGAATTATTATCATTTTGAACATGTGGTGATTATTTTTGTAAGGATGGTTTCCGTGGCATTACCAAGGGATTTCTATTATAGAATTTGAATATATTTTTTAATATACTCTGTAAAGCACTACAGAATATGTGTGAGCTTTATAAATAACTGGTAATAATGATATTATCTGTTTTTATTATAAAGTTTTTTTTGAACTGTTATGGGAAAATGTACTCCATAGGGCTGTGTATGAACTACGGAGACAAAAAAATATTTTTTTTGAATTTTGGTGATTATCTTTATATGGATAGTTTAGGTGGGATTGCCAAGGGAATTCTATTATAGATTTATTATACATGTTGTAAAATTATCCTAAATAAATTGGCAGCACAGATGGTGTAGTGGTTAGCGTTCCAGGCTCCCAGTGATGAGGTTTGATTCCCACCTTGGCCCAATAATCTCCCTGCATTTGTGTTTACTCCATGTGCTCTGATTTTCCCACACTCCTGGTTGATTAATTGGTTGCCAACAAACATGAATTGGCTCTGAAAAGCACTGCAAAATATGTGTGAACTATATAAATAACTGGAAATAATGATATTATCTATACTTATAATAAAGTTTTAATGGTTTGTTTTTAGAAATTTACCCTTTAGCGCTGTGTATAAACTATCGTGACAGAAACTGTTTTTTTTTTCAGAATTTTTGTTTGTCTGGTTGTTCATTCCGGCATAACACAAAAACTACTATAAAGTGATAGTGACAGGGGAGCACAAGGGCAAAAGCTCACTTGATCTTGATTTTCAGTACGATTTGCTGGTACCTAATCTCTCTCCACTTTATATCTCTCTGAGGTTTGCTATATCTCCCGTAAGTATGAAATATTATCATTTTGAACATGTGGTGATTATTTTTGTAAGGATAGTTTATGTGGCATTACCAAGAGTTTTCTATTATAGATTTATTATTCATGTTGTAAAATGCTCCTAATATAGTGGGCAACACAGATGGTGAAGTGGTTAGTGTTCTTGCTTCCCAGCATTGAGGTTGTGGGTTCAATTCCCACCCATAATTTCCCTGTGTTTTTGTTTCCTCCATGTACTCTGCTTTTCCCACACTCCTGTTTGATTAATTGGTTCCCAACAAACATGAATTGGCTCTGAAAAGTACTGCAAAATATGTGTGAACTATATAAATAATTGGAAATAATGATATTATCTGTACTTATAATAAAGTTTTAATGGTTTGTTTTTAGAAATTTACCCTTTAGCGCTGTGTATAAACTATCGTGACAGAAGATGGGTTTTTTTTCAGAATTTTTATTTGTCTTGTTGTTCATTCCGGCATAACACAAAAACTACTGTAAAGTGATAGTGACAGGGGAGCACAAGGGCAAAAGTTCACTTGATCTTGATTTTCAGTATGATTTGCTGGTACCTAATCTCTCTCCACTTTATATCTCTCTGAGGTTTGCTATATCTCCCCTAAGTATGAAATATTATCATTTTGAACATGTGGTGATTATTTTTGTAAGGATAGTTTATGTGGCATTACCAAGGGATTTCTATTGTAGATTTATTATACATGTTGTAAAATGCTCCTAATATAGTGGGCAGCACAGATGGTGTAGTGGTTAGTGTTCTTGCTTCCCAGCTTTTGAGGTTGTGGGTTCAATTCCCACCCATAATTTCCCTGTGTTTTTGTTTCCTCCATGTACTCTGCTTTTCCCACACTCCTGTTTGATTAATTGGTTCCCAACAAACATGAATTGGCTCTGAAAAGTACTGCAAAATATGTGTGAACTATATAAATAATTGGAAATAATGATGTTATCTGTACTTATAATAAAGTTTTAATGGTTTGGTTTTAGAAATTTACCCTTTAGTGTAGTGGTTAGTGTTCTTGCTTCCCAGCATTCAGGTTGTGGGTTCAATTCCCACCCATAATTTCTCTGTGTTTGTGTTTCCTCCATGTACTCTGCTTTTCCCACACTCCTGTTTGATTAATTGGTTCCCAACAAACATGAATTGGCTCTGAAAAGTACTGCAAAATATGTGTGAACTATATAAATAACTGGAAATAATGATGTTATCTGTACTTATAATAAAGTTTTAATGGTTTGGTTTTAGAAATTTACCCTTTAGCGCTGTGTATAAACTATCGAGACAGAAAATGTTTTTTTTTCAGAATTTTTGTTTCTCTGGTTGTTCATTCCTGCATTACACAAAAACTACTGTAAAGTGACAGTGACAGGGGAGCAGATGGGCAAAAGCTCGCTTGATCTTGATTTTCAGTATGATTTGTTGGTACCTAATCTCTCTCCACTTTATATCTCTCTGAGGTTTGCTATATCTCCCCTAAGTATGAAATATTATCATTTTGAACATGTGGTGATTATTTTTGTATGGGTGGTTTACGTGGCATTACCAAGGGATTTGTATTATAGAATTTTAATATATTTTTTAATATACTCTGTAAAGCACTACAGAATATGTGTGAGCTTTATAAATAACTGGAAATAATGATATTATCTGTTTTTATTATAATGTTTTTTTTTTAACTGTTATGGGGAAATGTACTCCATAGGGCTGTGTATGAACTACGGAGACAAAAAAATATTTTTTTTGAATTTTGGTGATTATCTTTATATGGATAGTTTAGGTGGGATTGCCAAGGGAATTCTATTATAGATTTATTATTATATATGTTGTAATATTATCCTAATTAAATTGGAAGTACAGATGGTGTAGTGGTTAGCGTTCCAGGCTCCCAGTGATGAGGTTTGATTCCCACCTTGGCCCAATAATCTCCCTGCATTTGTGTTTACTCCATGTGCTCTGATTTTCCCACACTCCTGGTTGATTAATTGGTTGCCAACAAACATGAATTGGCTCTGAAAAGCACTGCAAAATATGTGTGAACTATATAAATAACTGGAAATAATGATATTATCTATACTTATAATAAAGTTTTAATGGTTTGTTTTTAGAAATTTACCCTTTAGCGCTGTGTATAAACTATCGTGACAGAAGATGGGTTTTTTTTCAGAATTTTTATTTGTCTTGTTGTTCATTCCGGCATTACACAAAAACTACTGTAAAGTGATAGTGACAGGGGAGCACAAGGGCAAAAGTTCACTTGATCTTGATTTTCAGTATGATTTGCTGGTACCTAATCTCTCTCCACTTTATATCTCTCTGAGGTTTGCTATATCTCCCCTAAGTATGAAATATTATCATTTTGAACATGTGGTGCTTATTTTTGTAAGGATAGTTTATGTGGCATTACCAAGGGATTTCTATTGTAGATTTATTATACATGTTGTAAAATGCTCCTCATATAGTGGGCAGCACAGATGGTGTAGTGGTTAGTGTTCTTGCTTCCCAGCTTTGAGGTTGTGGGTTCAATTCCCACCCATAATTTCCCTGTGTTTTTGTTTCCTCCATGTACTCTGCTTTTCCCACACTCCTGTTTGATTAATTGGTTCCCAACAAACATGAATTGGCTCTGAAAAGTACTGCAAAATATGTGTGAACTATATAAATAATTGGAAATAATGATGTTATCTGTACTTATAATAAAGTTTTAATGGTTTGGTTTTAGAAATTTACCCTTTAGTGTAGTGGTTAGTGTTCTTGCTTCCCAGCATTGAGGTTGTGGGTTCAATTCCCACCCATGATTTCCCTGTGTTTGTGTTTCCTCCATGTACTCTGCTTTTCCCACACTCCTGTTTGATTAATTGGTTCCCAACAAACATGAATTGGCTCTGAAAAGTACTGCAAAATATGTGTGAACTATATAAATAACTGGAAATAATGATGTTATCTGTACTTATAATAAAGTTTTAATGGTTTGGTTTTAGAAATTTACCCTTTAGCGCTGTGTATAAACTATCGAGACTGAAAATGTTTTTTTTTCAGAATTTTTGTTTCTCTGGTTGTTCATTCCTGCATTACACAAAAACTAATGTAAAGTGACAGTGACAGGGGAGCAGAAGGGCAAAAGCTCGCTTGATCTTGATTTTCAGTATGATTTGTTGGTACCTAATCTCTCTCCACTTTATATCTCTCTGAGGTTTGCTATATCTCCCCTAAGTATGAAATATTATCATTTTGAACATGTGGTGATTATTTTTGTATGGGTGGTTTACGTGGCATTACCAAGGGATTTGTATTATAGAATTTTAATATATTTTTTAATATACTCTGTAAAGCACTACAGAATATGTGTGAGCTTTATAAATAACTGGAAATAATGATATTATCTGTTTTTATTATAATGTTTTTTTTTTAACTGTTATGGGGAAATGTACTCCATAGGGCTGTGTATGAACTACGGAGACAAAAAAATATTTTTTTTGAATTTTGGTGATTATCTTTATATGGATAGTTTAGGTGGGATTGCCAAGGGAATTCTATTATAGATTTATTATTATATATGTTGTAATATTATCCTAATTAAATTGGAAGTACAGATGGTGTAGTGGTTAGCGTTCCAGGCTCCCAGTGATGAGGTTTGATTCCCACCTTGGCCCAATAATCTCCCTGCATTTGTGTTTACTCCATGTGCTCTGATTTTCCCACACTCCTGGTTGATTAATTGGTTGCCAACAAACATGAATTGGCTCTGAAAAGCACTGCAAAATATGTGTGAACTATATAAATAACTGGAAATAATGATATTATCTATACTTATAATAAAGTTTTAATGGTTTGTTTTTAGAAATTTACCCTTTAGCGCTGTGTATAAACTATCGTGACAGAAGATGGGTTTTTTTTCAGAATTTTTATTTGTCTTGTTGTTCATTCCGGCATAACACAAAAACTACTGTAAAGTGATAGTGACAGGGGAGCACAAGGGCAAAAGTTCACTTGATCTTGATTTTCAGTATGATTTGCTGGTACCTAATCTCTCTCCACTTTATATCTCTCTGAGGTTTGCTATATCTCCCCTAAGTATGAAATATTATCATTTTGAACATGTGGTGATTATTTTTGTAAGGATAGTTTATGTGGCATTACCAAGGGATTTCTATTGTAGATTTATTATACATGTTGTAAAATGCTCCTAATATAGTGGGCAGCACAGATGGTGTAGTGGTTAGTGTTCTTGCTTCCCAGCTTTGAGGTTGTGGGTTCAATTCCCACCCATAATTTCCCTGTGTTTTTGTTTCCTCCATGTACTCTGCTTTTCCCACACTCCTGTTTGATTAATTGGTTCCCAACAAACATGAATTGGCTCTGAAAAGTACTGCAAAATATGTGTGAACTATATAAATAACTGGAAATAATGATGTTATCTGTACTTATAATAAAGTTTTAATGGTTTGGTTTTAGAAATTTACCCTTTAGCGCTGTGTATAAACTATCGAGACTGAAAATGTTTTTTTTTCAGAATTTTTGTTTCTCTGGTTGTTCATTCCTGCATTACACAAAAACTAATGTAAAGTGATAGTGACAGGGGGGCAGAAGGGCAAAAGCTCGCTTGATCTTGATTTTCAGTATGATTTGTTGGTACCTAATCTCTCTCCACTTTATATCTCTCTGAGGTTTGCTATATCTCCCCTAAGTATGAAATATTATCATTTTGAACATGTGGTGATTATTTTTGTATGGGTGGTTTACGTGGCATTACCAAGGGATTTGTATTATAGAATTTTAATATATTTTTTAATATACTCTGTAAAGCACTACAGAATATGTGTGAGCTTTATAAATAACTGGTAATAATGATATTATCTGTTTTTATTATAAAGTTTTTTTTGAACTGTTATGGGGAAATGTACTCCATAGGGCTGTGTATGAACTACGGAGACAAAAAAATATTTTTTTTGAATTTTGGTGATTATCTTTATATGGATAGTTTAGGTGGGATTGCCAAGGGAATTCTATTATAGATTTATTATACATGTTGTAAAATTATCCTAATTAAATTGGCAGCACAGATGGTGTAGTGGTTAGCGTTCCAGGCTCCCAGTGATGAGGTTTGATTCCCACCTTGGCCCAATAATCTCCCTGCATTTGTGTTTACTCCATGTGCTCTGATTTTCCCACACTCCTGGTTGATAATTTGGTTGCCAACAAACATGAATTGGCTCTGAAAAGCACTGCAAAATATGTGTGAACTATATAAATAACTGGAAATAATGATATTATCTATACTTATAATAAAGTTTTAATGGTTTGCTTTTAGAAATTTACCCTTTAGCGCTGTGTATAAACTATCATGACAGAAAATGTTTTTTTTTTCAGAATTTTTGTTTGTCTGGTTGTTCATTCCGGCATAACACAAAAACTACTGTAAAGTGATAGTGACAGTGGAGCACAAGGGCAAAAGCTCTCTTGATCTTGATTTTCAGTATGATTTGCTGGTACCTAATCTCTCTCCACTTTATATCTCTCTGAGGTTTGCTATATCTCCCCTAAGTATGAAATATTATCATTTTGAACATGTGGTGATTATATTTGTAAGGATGGTTTACGTGGCATTACCAAGGGATTTCTATTACAGAATTTTAATATATTTTTTAATATACTCTGTAAAGCACTGCAGAATATGTGTGAGCTTTATAAATAACTGGTAATAATGATATTATCTGTTTTTATTATAAAGTTTTTTTTGAACTGTTATGGGGAAATGTACTCCATAGGGCTGTGCATGAATTACGGAGACAAAAAAATATTTTTTTTGAATTTTGGTGATTATCTTTATATGGATAGTTTAGGTGGGATTGCCAAGGGAATTCTATTATAGATTTATTATACATGTTGTAAAATTATCCTAATTAAATTGGCAGTACAGATGGTGTAGTGGTTAGTGTTCCAGGCTCCCAGTGATGAGGTTTGATTCCCACCTTGCCCAATAATCTCCCTGCATTTGTGTTTACTCCATGTGCTCTGATTTTCCCACACTCCTGGTTGATTAATTGGTTGCCAACAAACAGGAATTGGCACTGAAAAGTACTGCAAAATATGTGTGAACTATATAAATAATTGGAAATAATGATATTATCTGTACTTATAATAAAGTTTTAATGGTTTGTTTTTAGAAATTTACCCTTTAGCGCTGTGTATAAACTATCATGACAGAAAATGTTTTTTTTTTCAGAATTTTTGTTTGTCTGGTTGTTCATTCCGGCATAACACAAAAACTACTGTAAAGTGATAGTGACAGGGGAGCACAAGGGCAAAAGCTCACTTGATCTTGATTTTCAGTATGATTTGCTGGTACCTAATCTCTCTCCACTTTATATCTCTCTGAGGTTTGCTATATCTCCCCTAAGTATGAAATATTATCATTTTGAACATGTGGTGATTATTTTTGTAAGGATGGTTTACGTGGCATTACCAAGGGATTTCTATTACAGAATTTTAATATATTTTTTAATATACTCTGTAAAGCACTACAGAATATGTGTGAGCTTTATAAATAACTGGTAATAATGATATCTGTTTTTATTATAAAGTTTTTTTTGAACTGTTATGGGGAAATGTACTCCTTAGGGCTGTGCATGAACTACGGAGACAAAAAAATATTTTTTTTGAATTTTGGTGATTATCTTTATATGGTTAGTTTAGGTGGGATTGCCAAGGGAATTCTATTATAGATTTATTATACATGTTGTAAAATTATCCTAATTAAATTGGCAGTACAGATGGTGTAGTGGTTAGCGTTCCAGGCTCCCAGGGATGAGGTTTGATTCCCACCTTGGCCCAATAATCTCCCTGCATTTGTGTTTACTCCATGTGCTCTGATTTTCCCACACTCCAGGTTGATTAATTGGTTGCCAACAAACATGAATTGGCTCTGAAAAGCACTGCAAAATATGTGTGAACTATATAAATAACTGGAAATAATGATATTATCTATACTTATAATAAAGTTTTAATGGTTTGTTTTTAGAAATTTACTCTTTAGCGCTGTGTATAAACTATCATGACAGAAAATGTTTTTTTTTTCAGAATTTTTGTTTCTCTGGTTGTTCATTCCGGCATAACACAAAAACTACTGTAAAGTGATAGTGACAGTGGAGCACAAGGGCAAAAGCTCACTTGATCTTGATTTTCAGTATGATTTGCTGGTACCTAATCTCTCTCCACTTTATATCTCTCTGAGGTTTGCTATATCTCCCGTAAGTATGAAATATTATCATTTTGAACATGTGGTGATTATTTTTGTAAGGATAGTTTATGTGGCATTACCAAGGGATTTCTATTGTAGATTTATTATACATGTTGTAAAATGCTCCTAATATGGTGGGCAGCACAGATGGTGTAGAGGTTAGTGTTCTTGCTTCCCAGCGTTGAGGTTGTGGGTTCAATTCCCACCCATAATTTCCCTGTGTTTGTGTTTCCTCCATGTACTCTGCTTTTCCCACACTCCTGTTTGATTAATTGGTTCCCAACAAACATGAATTGGCTCTGAAAAGTAATGCAAAATATGTGTGAACTATATAAATAATTGGAAATAATGATATTATCTGTACTTATAATAAAGTTTTAATGGTTTGTTTTTAGAAATTTGCCCTTTAGCGCTGTGTATAAACTATCGAGACAGAATAAGGGTTTTTTTTCAGAATTTTTGTTTGTCTGGTAGTTCATTCCGGCATTACACAAAAACTACTGTAAAGTGACAGTGACAGGGGAGCAGAGGGGCAAAAGCCCACTTGATCTTGATTTTCAGTATGATTTGCTGGTACCTAATCTCTCTCCACTTTATATCTCTCTGAGGTTTGCTATATCTCCCCTAAGTATGAATTATTATCATTTTGAACATGTGGTGATTATTTTTGTAAGGATGGTTTCCGTGGCATTACCAAGGGATTTCTATTATAGAATTTGAATATATTTTTTAATATACTCTGTAAAGCACTACAGAATATGTGTGAGCTTTATAAATAACTGGTAATAATGATATTATCTGTTTTTATTATAAAGTTTTTTTTGAACTGTTATGGGAAAATGTACTCCATAGGGCTGTGTATGAACTACGGAGACAAAAAAATATTTTTTTTGAATTTTGGTGATTATCTTTATATGGATAGTTTAGGTGGGATTGCCAAGGGAATTCTATTATAGATTTATTATACATGTTGTAAAATTATCCTAAATAAATTGGCAGCACAGATGGTGTAGTGGTTAGCGTTCCAGGCTCCCAGTGATGAGGTTTGATTCCCACCTTGGCCCAATAATCTCCCTGCATTTGTGTTTACTCCATGTGCTCTGATTTTCCCACACTCCAGGTTGATTAATTGGTTGCCAACAAACATGAATTGGCTCTGAAAAGCACTGCAAAATATGTGTGAACTATATAAATAACTGGAAATAATGATATTATCTATACTTATAATAAAGTTTTAATGGTTTGTTTTTAGAAATTTACCCTTTAGCGCTGTGTATAAACTATCGTGACAGAAACTGTTTTTTTTTTCAGAATTTTTGTTTGTCTGGTTGTTCATTCCGGCATAACACAAAAACTACTATAAAGTGATAGTGACAGGGGAGCACAAGGGCAAAAGCTCACTTGATCTTGATTTTCAGTACGATTTGCTGGTACCTAATCTCTCTCCACTTTATATCTCTCTGAGGTTTGCTATATCTCCCGTAAGTATGAAATATTATCATTTTGAACATGTGGTGATTATTTTTGTAAGGATAGTTTATGTGGCATTACCAAGAGTTTTCTATTATAGATTTATTATTCATGTTGTAAAATGCTCCTAATATAGTGGGCAACACAGATGGTGAAGTGGTTAGTGTTCTTGCTTCCCAGCATTGAGGTTGTGGGTTCAATTCCCATCCATAATTTCCCTGTGTTTGTGTTTCCTCCATGTACTCTGCTTTTCCCACACTCCTGTTTGATTAATTGGTTCCCAACAAACATGAATTGGCTCTGAAAAGTACTGCAAAATATGTGTGAACTATATAAATAATTGGAAATAATGATGTTATCTGTACTTATAATAAAGTTTTAATGGTTTGGTTTTAGAAATTTACCCTTTAGTGTAGTGGTTAGTGTTCTTGCTTCCCAGCATTGAGGTTGTGGGTTCAATTCCCACCCATAATTTCCCTGTGTTTGTGTTTCCTCCATGTACTCTGCTTTTCCCACACTCCTGTTTGATTAATTGGTTCCCAACAAACATGAATTGGCTCTGAAAAGTACTGCAAAATATGTGTGAACTATATAAATAACTGGAAATAATGATGTTATCTGTACTTATAATAAAGTTTTAATGGTTTGGTTTTAGAAATTTACCCTTTAGCGCTGTGTATAAACTATCGAGACTGAAAATGTTTTTTTTTCAGAATTTTTGTTTCTCTGGTTGTTCATTCCTGCATTACACAAAAACTAATGTAAAGTGACAGTGACAGGGGAGCAGAAGGGCAAAAGCTCGCTTGATCTTGATTTTCAGTATGATTTGTTGGTACCTAATCTCTCTCCACTTTATATCTCTCTGAGGTTTGCTATATCTCCCCTAAGTATGAAATATTATCATTTTGAACATGTGGTGATTATTTTTGTATGGGTGGTTTACGTGGCATTACCAAGGGATTTGTATTATAGAATTTTAATATATTTTTTAATATACTCTGTAAAGCACTACAGAATATGTGTGAGCTTTATAAATAACTGGAAATAATGATATTATCTGTTTTTATTATAATGTTTTTTTTTTAACTGTTATGGGGAAATGTACTCCATAGGGCTGTGTATGAACTACGGAGACAAAAAAATATTTTTTTTGAATTTTGGTGATTATCTTTATATGGATAGTTTAGGTGGGATTGCCAAGGGAATTCTATTATAGATTTATTATTATATATGTTGTAATATTATCCTAATTAAATTGGAAGTACAGATGGTGTAGTGGTTAGCGTTCCAGGCTCCCAGTGATGAGGTTTGATTCCCACCTTGGCCCAATAATCTCCCTGCATTTGTGTTTACTCCATGTGCTCTGATTTTCCCACACTCCTGGTTGATTAATTGGTTGCCAACAAACATGAATTGGCTCTGAAAAGCACTGCAAAATATGTGTGAACTATATAAATAACTGGAAATAATGATATTATCTATACTTATAATAAAGTTTTAATGGTTTGTTTTTAGAAATTTACCCTTTAGCGCTGTGTATAAACTATCGTGACAGAAGATGGGTTTTTTTTCAGAATTTTTATTTGTCTTGTTGTTCATTCCGGCATAACACAAAAACTACTGTAAAGTGATAGTGACAGGGGAGCACAAGGGCAAAAGTTCACTTGATCTTGATTTTCAGTATGATTTGCTGGTACCTAATCTCTCTCCACTTTATATCTCTCTGAGGTTTGCTATATCTCCCCTAAGTATGAAATATTATCATTTTGAACATGTGGTGATTATTTTTGTAAGGATAGTTTATGTGGCATTACCAAGGGATTTCTATTGTAGATTTATTATACATGTTGTAAAATGCTCCTAATATAGTGGGCAGCACAGATGGTGTAGTGGTTAGTGTTCTTGCTTCCCAGCTTTGAGGTTGTGGGTTCAATTCCCACCCATAATTTCCCTGTGTTTTTGTTTCCTCCATGTACTCTGCTTTTCCCACACTCCTGTTTGATTAATTGGTTCCCAACAAACATGAATTGGCTCTGAAAAGTACTGCAAAATATGTGTGAACTATATAAATAACTGGAAATAATGATGTTATCTGTACTTATAATAAAGTTTTAATGGTTTGGTTTTAGAAATTTACCCTTTAGCGCTGTGTATAAACTATCGAGACTGAAAATGTTTTTTTTTCAGAATTTTTGTTTCTCTGGTTGTTCATTCCTGCATTACACAAAAACTAATGTAAAGTGATAGTGACAGGGGGGCAGAAGGGCAAAAGCTCGCTTGATCTTGATTTTCAGTATGATTTGTTGGTACCTAATCTCTCTCCACTTTATATCTCTCTGAGGTTTGCTATATCTCCCCTAAGTATGAAATATTATCATTTTGAACATGTGGTGATTATTTTTGTATGGGTGGTTTACGTGGCATTACCAAGGGATTTGTATTATAGAATTTTAATATATTTTTTAATATACTCTGTAAAGCACTACAGAATATGTGTGAGCTTTATAAATAACTGGTAATAATGATATTATCTGTTTTTATTATAAAGTTTTTTTTGAACTGTTATGGGGAAATGTACTCCATAGGGCTGTGTATGAACTACGGAGACAAAAAAATATTTTTTTTGAATTTTGGTGATTATCTTTATATGGATAGTTTAGGTGGGATTGCCAAGGGAATTCTATTATAGATTTATTATACATCTTGTAAAATTATCCTAATTAAATTGGCAGCACAGATGGTGTAGTGGTTAGCGTTCCAGGCTCCCAGTGATGAGGTTTGATTCCCACCTTGGCCCAATAATCTCCCTGCATTTGTGTTTACTCCATGTGCTCTGATTTTCCCACACTCCTGGTTGATAATTTGGTTGCCAACAAACATGAATTGGCTCTGAAAAGCACTGCAAAATATGTGTGAACTATATAAATAACTGGAAATAATGATATTATCTATACTTATAATAAAGTTTTAATGGTTTGCTTTTAGAAATTTACCCTTTAGCGCTGTGTATAAACTATCATGACAGAAAATGTTTTTTTTTTCAGAATTTTTGTTTGTCTGGTTGTTCATTCCGGCATAACACAAAAACTACTGTAAAGTGATAGTGACAGTGGAGCACAAGGGCAAAAGCTCTCTTGATCTTGATTTTCAGTATGATTTGCTGGTACCTAATCTCTCTCCACTTTATATCTCTCTGAGGTTTGCTATATCTCCCCTAAGTATGAAATATTATCATTTTGAACATGTGGTGATTATATTTGTAAGGATGGTTTACGTGGCATTACCAAGGTATTTCTATTACAGAATTTTAATATATTTTTTAATATACTCTGTAAAGCACTGCAGAATATGTGTGAGCTTTATAAATAACTGGTAATAATGATATTATCTGTTTTTATTATAAAGTTTTTTTTGAACTGTTATGGGGAAATGTACTCCATAGGGCTGTGCATGAATTACGGAGACAAAAAAATATTTTTTTTGAATTTTGGTGATTATCTTTATATGGATAGTTTAGGTGGGATTGCCAAGGGAATTCTATTATAGATTTATTATACATGTTGTAAAATTATCCTAATTAAATTGGCAGTACAGATGGTGTAGTGGTTAGTGTTCCAGGCTCCCAGTGATGAGGTTTGATTCCCACCTTGCCCAATAATCTCCCTGCATTTGTGTTTACTCCATGTGCTCTGATTTTCCCACACTCCTGGTTGATTAATTGGTTGCCAACAAACAGGAATTGGCTCTGAAAAGTACTGCAAAATATGTGTGAACTATATAAATAATTGGAAATAATGATATTATCTGTACTTATAATAAAGTTTTAATGGTTTGTTTTTAGAAATTTACCCTTTAGCGCTGTGTATAAACTATCATGACAGAAAATGTTTTTTTTTCAGAATTTTTGTTTGTCTGGTTGTTCATTCCGGCATAACACAAAAACTACTGTAAAGTGATAGTGACAGGGGAGCACAAGGGCAAAAGCTCACTTGATCTTGATTTTCAGTATGATTTGCTGGTACCTAATCTCTCTCCACTTTATATCTCTCTGAGGTTTGCTATATCTCCCCTAAGTATGAAATATTATCATTTTGAACATGTGGTGATTATTTTTGTAAGGATGGTTTACGTGGCATTACCAAGGGATTTCTATTACAGAATTTTAATATATTTTTTAATATACTCTGTAAAGCACTACAGAATATGTGTGAGCTTTATAAATAACTGGTAATAATGATATCTGTTTTTATTATAAAGTTTTTTTTGAACTGTTATGGGGAAATGTACTCCTTAGGGCTGTGCATGAACTACGGAGACAAAAAAATATTTTTTTTGAATTTTGGTGATTATCTTTATATGGATAGTTTAGGTGGGATTGCCAAGGGAATTCTATTATAGATTTATTATACATGTTGTAAAATTATCCTAATTAAATTGGCAGTACAGATGGTGTAGTGGTTAGCGTTCCAGGCTCCCAGGGATGAGGTTTGATTCCCACCTTGGCCCAATAATCTCCCTGCATTTGTGTTTACTCCATGTGCTCTGATTTTCCCACACTCCAGGTTGATTAATTGGTTGCCAACAAACATGAATTGGCTCTGAAAAGCACTGCAAAATATGTGTGAACTATATAAATAACTGGAAATAATGATATTATCTATACTTATAATAAAGTTTTAATGGTTTGTTTTTAGAAATTTACTCTTTAGCGCTGTGTATAAACTATCATGACAGAAAATGTTTTTTTTTTCAGAATTTTTGTTTCTCTGGTTGTTCATTCCGGCATAACACAAAAACTACTGTAAAGTGATAGTGACAGTGGAGCACAAGGGCAAAAGCTCACTTGATCTTGATTTTCAGTATGATTTGCTGGTACCTAATCTCTCTCCACTTTATATCTCTCTGAGGTTTGCTATATCTCCCGTAAGTATGAAATATTATCATTTTGAACATGTGGTGATTATTTTTGTAAGGATAGTTTATGTGGCATTACCAAGGGATTTCTATTGTAGATTTATTATACATGTTGTAAAATGCTCCTAATATGGTGGGCAGCACAGATGGTGTAGAGGTTAGTGTTCTTGCTTCCCAGCGTTGAGGTTGTGGGTTCAATTCCCACCCATAATTTCCCTGTGTTTGTGTTTCCTCCATGTACTCTGCTTTTCCCACACTCCTGTTTGATTAATTGGTTCCCAACAAACATGAATTGGCTCTGAAAAGTAATGCAAAATATGTGTGAACTATATAAATAATTGGAAATAATGATATTATCTGTACTTATAATAAAGTTTTAATGGTTTGTTTTTAGAAATTTGCCCTTTAGCGCTGTGTATAAACTATCGAGACAGAATAAGGGTTTTTTTTCAGAATTTTTGTTTGTCTGGTAGTTCATTCCGGCATTACACAAAAACTACTGTAAAGTGACAGTGACAGGGGAGCAGAGGGGCAAAAGCCCACTTGATCTTGATTTTCAGTATGATTTGCTGGTACCTAATCTCTCTCCACTTTATATCTCTCTGAGGTTTGCTATATCTCCCCTAAGTATGAATTATTATCATTTTGAACATGTGGTGATTATTTTTGTAAGGATGGTTTCCGTGGCATTACCAAGGGATTTCTATTATAGAATTTGAATATATTTTTTAATATACTCTGTAAAGCACTACAGAATATGTGTGAGCTTTATAAATAACTGGTAATAATGATATTATCTGTTTTTATTATAAAGTTTTTTTTGAACTGTTATGGGAAAATGTACTCCATAGGGCTGTGTATGAACTACGGAGACAAAAAAATATTTTTTTTGAATTTTGGTGATTATCTTTATATGGATAGTTTAGGTGGGATTGCCAAGGGAATTCTATTATAGATTTATTATACATGTTGTAAAATTATCCTTAATAAATTAGCAGCACAGATGGTGTAGTGGTTAGCGTTCCAGGCTCCCAGTGATGAGGTTTGATTCCCACCTTGGCCCAATAATCTCCCTGCATTTGTGTTTACTCCATGTGCTCTGATTTTCCCACACTCCAGGTTGATTAATTGGTTGCCAACAAACATGAATTGGCTCTGAAAAGCACTGCAAAATATGTGTGAACTATATAAATAACTGGAAATAATGATATTATCTATACTTATAATAAAGTTTTAATGGTTTGTTTTTAGAAATTTACCCTTTAGCGCTGTGTATAAACTATCGTGACAGAAACTGTTTTTTTTTTCAGAATTTTTGTTTGTCTGGTTGTTCATTCCGGCATAACACAAAAACTACTATAAAGTGATAGTGACAGGGGAGCACAAGGGCAAAAGCTCACTTGATCTTGATTTTCAGTACGATTTGCTGGTACCTAATCTCTCTCCACTTTATATCTCTCTGAGGTTTGCTATATCTCCCGTAAGTATGAAATATTATCATTTTGAACATGTGGTGATTATTTTTGTAAGGATAGTTTATGTGGCATTACCAAGAGTTTTCTATTATAGATTTATTATTCATGTTGTAAAATGCTCCTAATATAGTGGGCAACACAGATGGTGAAGTGGTTAGTGTTCTTGCTTCCCAGCATTGAGGTTGTGGGTTCAATTCCCATCCATAATTTCCCTGTGTTTGTGTTTCCTCCATGTACTCTGCTTTTCCCACACTCCTGTTTGATAAAATGGTTCCCAACAAACATGAATTGGCTCTGAAAAGTACTGCAAAATATGTGTGAACTATATAAATAACTGGAAATAATGATGTTATCTGTACTTATAATAAAGTTTTAATGGTTTGGTTTTAGAAATTTACCCTTTAGCGCTGTGTATAAACTATCGAGACTGAAAATGTTTTTTTTTCAGAATTTTTGTTTCTCTGGTTGTTCATTCCGGCATTACACAAAAACTACTGTAAAGTGACAGTGACAGGGGAGCAGAAGGGCAAAAGCTCGCTTGATCTTGATTTTCAGTATGATTTGTTGGTACCTAATCTCTCTCCACTTTATATCTCTCTGAGGTTTGCTATATCTCCCCTAAGTATGAAATATTATCATTTTGAACATGTGGTGATTATTTTTGTATGGGTGGTTTACGTGGCATTACCAAGGGATTTGTATTATAGAATTTTAATATATTTTTTAATATACTCTGTAAAGCACTACAGAATATGTGTGAGCTTTATAAATAACTGGTAATAATGATATTATCTGTTTTTATTATAAAGTTTTTTTTGAACTGTTATGGGGAAATGTACGCCATAGGGCTGTGTATGAACTACGGAGACAAAAAAATATTTTTTTTGAATTTTGGTGATTATCTTTATATGTATAGTTTAGGTGGGATTGCCAAGGGAATTCTATTATAGATTTATTATACATGTTGTAAAATTATCCTAATTAAATTGGCAGCACAGATGTTGTAGTGGTTAGCGTTCCAGGCTCCTAGTGATGAGGTTTGATTCCCACCTTGGCCCAATAATCTCCCTGCATTTGTGTTTACTCCATGTGCTCTGATTTTCCCACACTCCTGGTTGATAATTTGGTTGCCAACAAACATGAATTGGCTCTGAAAAGCACTGCAAAATATGTGTGAACTATATAAATAACTGGAAATAATGATATTATCTATACTTATAATAAAGTTTTAATGGTTTGTTTTTAGAAATTTACCCTTTAGCGCTGTGTATAAACTATCATGACAGAAAATGTTTTTTTTTTCAGAATTTTTGTTTGTCTGGTTGTTCATTCCGGCATAACACAAAAACTACTGTAAAGTGATAGTGACAGGGGAGCACAAGGGCAAAAGCTCACTTGATCTTGATTTTCAGTATGATTTGCTGGTACCTAATCTCTCTCCACTTTATATCTCTCTGAGGTTTGCTATATCTCCCCTAAGTATGAAATATTATCATTTTGAACATGTGGTGATTATTTTTGTAAGGATAGTTTATGTGGCATTACCAAGGGATTTCTATTGTAGATTTATTATACATGTTGTAAAATGCTCCTAATATGGTGGGCAGCACAGATGGTGTAGAGGTTAGTGTTCTTGCTTCCCAGCGTTGAGGTTGTGGGTTCAATTCCCACCCATAATTTCCCTGTGTTTGTGTTTCCTCCATGTACTCTGCTTTTCCCACACTCCTGTTTGATTAATTGGTTCCCAACAAACATGAATTGGCTCTGAAAAGTAATGCAAAATATGTGTGAACTATATAAATAATTGGAAATAATGATATTATCTGTACTTATAATAAAGTTTTAATGGTTTGTTTTTAGAAATTTGCCCTTTAGCGCTGTGTATAAACTATCGAGACAGAAAAAGGTTTTTTTTTCAGAATTTTTGTTTGTCTGGTTGTTCATTCCGGCATTACACAAAAACTACTGTAAAGTGACAGTGACAGGGGAGCAGAGGGGCAAAAGCCCACTTGATCTTGATTTTCAGTATGATTTGCTGGTACCTAATCTCTCTCCACTTTATATCTCTCTGAGGTTTGCTATATCTCCCCTAAGTATGAATTATTATCATTTTGAACATGTGGTGATTATTTTTGTAAGGATGGTTTCCGTGGCATTACCAAGGGATTTCTATTATAGAATTTTAATATATTTTTTAATATACTCTGTAAAGCACTACAGAATATGTGTGAGCTTTATAAATAACTGGTAATAATGATATTATCTGTTTTTATTATAAAGTTTTTTTTGAACTGTTATGGGAAAATGTACTCCATAGGGCTGTGTATGAACTACGGAGACAAAAAAATATTTTTTTTGAATTTTGGTGATTATCTTTATATGGATAGTTTAGGTGGGATTGCCAAGGGAATTCTATTATAGATTTATTATACATGTTGTAAAATTATCCTAAATAAATTGGCAGCACAGATGGTGTAGTGGTTAGCGTTCCAGGCTCCCAGTGATGAGGTTTGATTCCCACCTTGGCCCAATAATCTCCCTGCATTTGTGTTTACTCCATGTGCTCTGATTTTCCCACACTCCAGGTTGATTAATTGGTTGCCAACAAACATGAATTGGCTCTGAAAAGCACTGCAAAATATGTGTGAACTATATAAATAACTGGAAATAACGATATTATCTATACTTATAATAAAGTTTTAATGGTTTGTTTTTAGAAATTTACCCTTTAGCGCTGTGTATAAACTATCGTGACAGAAACTGTTTTTTTTTTCAGAATTTTTGTTTGTCTGGTTGTTCATTCCGGCATAACACAAAAACTACTGTAAAGTGATAGTGACAGGGGAGCACAAGGGCAAAAGCTCACTTGATCTTGATTTTCAGTACGATTTGCTGGTACCTAATCTCTCTCCACTTTATATCTCTCTGAGGTTTGCTATATCTCCCCTAAGTATGAAATATTATCATTTTGAACATGTGGTGATTATTTTTGTAAGGATAGTTTATGTGGCATTACCAAGGGATTTCTATTGTAGATTTATTATACATGTTGTAAAATGCTCCTAATATGGTGGGCAGCACAGATGGTGTAGAGGTTAGTGTTCTTGCTTCCCAGCGTTGAGGTTGTGGGTTCAATTCCCACCCATAATTTCCCTGTGTTTGTGTTTCCTCCATGTACTCTGCTTTTCCCACACTCCTGTTTGATTAATTGGTTCCCAACAAACATGAATTGGCTCTGAAAAGTAATGCAAAATATGTGTGAACTATATAAATAATTGGAAATAATGATATTATCTGTACTTATAATAAAGTTTTAATGGTTTGTTTTTAGAAATTTGCCCTTTAGCGCTGTGTATAAACTATCGAGACAGAAAAAGGTTTTTTTTTCAGAATTTTTGTTTGTCTGGTTGTTCATTCCGGCATTACACAAAAACTACTGTAAAGTGACAGTGACAGGGGAGCAGAGGGGCAAAAGCCCACTTGATCTTGATTTTCAGTATGATTTGCTGGTACCTAATCTCTCTCCACTTTATATCTCTCTGAGGTTTGCTATATCTCCCCTAAGTATGAATTATTATCATTTTGAACATGTGGTGATTATTTTTGTAAGGATGGTTTCCGTGGCATTACCAAGGGATTTCTATTATAGAATTTTAATATATTTTTTAATATACTCTGTAAAGCACTACAGAATATGTGTGAGCTTTATAAATAACTGGTAATAATGATATTATCTGTTTTTATTATAAAGTTTTTTTTGAACTGTTATGGGAAAATGTACTCCATAGGGCTGTGTATGAACTACGGAGACAAAAAAATATTTTTTTTGAATTTTGGTGATTATCTTTATATGGATAGTTTAGGTGGGATTGCCAAGGGAATTCTATTATAGATTTATTATACATGTTGTAAAATTATCCTAAATAAATTGGCAGCACAGATGGTGTAGTGGTTAGCGTTCCAGGCTCCCAGTGATGAGGTTTGCTTCCCACCTTGGCCCAATAATCTCCCTGCATTTGTGTTTACTCCATGTGCTCTGATTTTCCCACACTCCAGGTTGATTAATTGGTTGCCAACAAACATGAATTGGCTCTGAAAAGCACTGCAAAATATGTGTGAACTATATAAATAACTGGAAATAATGATATTATCTATACTTATAATAAAGTTTTAATGGTTTGTTTTTAGAAATTTACCCTTTAGCGCTGTGTATAAACTATCGTGACAGAAACTGTTTTTTTTTTCAGAATTTTTGTTTGTCTGGTTGTTCATTCCGGCATAACACAAAAACTACTGTAAAGTGATAGTGACAGGGGAGCACAAGGGCAAAAGCTCACATGATCTTGATTTTCAGTACGATTTGCTGGTACCTAATCTCTCTCCACTTTATATCTCTCTGAGGTTTGCTATATCTCCCGTAAGTATGAAATATTATCATTTTGAACATGTGGTGATTATTTTTGTAAGGATAGTTTATGTGGCATTACCAAGAGTTTTCTATTATAGATTTATTATTCATGTTGTAAAATGCTCCTAATACAGTGGGCAACACAGATGGTGTAGTGGTTAGTGTTCTTGCTTCCCAGCATTGAGGTTGTGGGTTCAACTCCCATCCATAATTTCCCTGTGTTTGTGTTTCCTCCATGTACTCTGCTTTTCCCACACTCCTGTTTGATTAATTGGTTCCCAACAAACATGAATTGGCTCTGAAAAGTACTGCAAAATATGTGTGAACTATATAAATAACTGGAAATAATGATGTTATCTGTACTTATAATAAAGTTTTAATGGTTTGGTTTTAGAAATTTACCCTTTAGCGCTGTGTATAAACTATCGAGACTGAAAATGTTTTTTTTTCAGAATTTTTGTTTCTCTGGTTGTTCATTCCGGCATTACACAAAAACTACTGTAAAGTGACAGTGACAGGGGAGCAGAAGGGCAAAAGCTCGCTTGATCTTGATTTTCAGTATGATTTGTTGGTACCTAATCTCTCTCCACTTTATATCTCTCTGAGGTTTGCTATATCTCCCCTAAGTATGAAATATTATCATTTTGAACATGTGGTGATTATTTTTGTATGGGTGGTTTACGTGGCATTACCAAGGGATTTGTATTATAGAATTTTAATATATTTTTTAATATACTCTGTAAAGCACTACAGAATATGTGTGAGCTTTATAAATAACTGGTAATAATGATATTATCTGTTTTTATTATAAAGTTTTTTTTGAACTGTTATGGGGAAATGTACGCCATAGGGCTGTGTATGAACTACGGAGACAAAAAAATATTTTTTTTGAATTTTGGTGATTATCTTTATATGTATAGTTTAGGTGGGATTGCCAAGGGAATTCTATTATAGATTTATTATACATGTTGTAAAATTATCCTAATTAAATTGGCAGCACAGATGGTGTAGTGGTTAGCGTTCCAGGCTCCCAGTGATGAGGTTTGATTCCCACCTTGGCCCAATAATCTCCCTGCATTTGTGTTTACTCCATGTGCTCTGATTTTCCCACACTCCTGGTTGATAATTTGGTTGCCAACAAACATGAATTGGCTCTGAAAAGCACTGCAAAATATGTGTGAACTATATAAATAACTGGAAATAATGATATTATCTATACTTATAATAAAGTTTTAATGGTTTGTTTTTAGAAATTTACTCTTTAGCGCTGTGTATAAACTATCATGACAGAAAATGTTTTTTTTTTCAGAATTTTTGTTTGTCTGGTTGTTCATTCCGGCATAACACAAAAACTACTGTAAAGTGATAGTGACAGGGGAGCACAAGGGCAAAAGCTCACTTGATCTTGATTTTCAGTATGATTTGCTGGTACCTAATCTCTCTCCACTTTATATCTCTCTGAGGTTTGCTATATCTCCCCTAAGTATGAAATATTATCATTTTGAACATGTGGTGATTATTTTTGTAAGGATAGTTTATGTGGCATTACCAAGGGATTTCTATTGTAGATTTATTATACATGTTGTAAAATGCTCCTAATATGGTGGGCAGCACAGATGGTGTAGAGGTTAGTGTTCTTGCTTCCCAGCGTTGAGGTTGTGGGTTCAATTCCCACCCATAATTTCCCTGTGTTTGTGTTTCCTCCATGTACTCTGCTTTTCCCACACTCCTGTTTGATTAATTGGTTCCCAACAAACATGAATTGGCTCTGAAAAGTAATGCAAAATATGTGTGAACTATATAAATAATTGGAAATAATGATATTATCTGTACTTATAATAAAGTTTTAATGGTTTGTTTTTAGAAATTTGCCCTTTAGCGCTGTGTATAAACTATCGAGACAGAAAAAGGTTTTTTTTTCAGAATTTTTGTTTGTCTGGTTGTTCATTCCGGCATTACACAAAAACTACTGTAAAGTGACAGTGACAGGGGAGCAGAGGGGCAAAAGCCCACTTGATCTTGATTTTCAGTATGATTTGCTGGTACCTAATCTCTCTCCACTTTATATCTCTCTGAGGTTTGCTATATCTCCCCTAAGTATGAATTATTATCATTTTGAACATGTGGTGATTATTTTTGTAAGGATGGTTTCCGTGGCATTACCAAGGGATTTCTATTATAGAATTTTAATATATTTTTTAATATACTCTGTAAAGCACTACAGAATATGTGTGAGCTTTATAAATAACTGGTAATAATGATATTATCTGTTTTTATTATAAAGTTTTTTTTGAACTGTTATGGGAAAATGTACTCCATAGGGCTGTGTATGAACTACGGAGACAAAAAAATATTTTTTTTGAATTTTGGTGATTATCTTTATATGGATAGTTTAGGTGGGATTGCCAAGGGAATTCTATTATAGATTTATTATACATGTTGTAAAATTATCCTAAATAAATTGGCAGCACAGATGGTGTAGTGGTTAGCGTTCCAGGCTCCCAGTGATGAGGTTTGATTCCCACCTTGGCCCAATAATCTCCCTGCATTTGTGTTTACTCCATGTGCTCTGATTTTCCCACACTCCAGGTTGATTAATTGGTTGCCAACAAACATGAATTGGCTCTGAAAAGCACTGCAAAATATGTGTGAACTATATAAATAACTGGAAATAACGATATTATCTATACTTATAATAAAGTTTTAATGGTTTGTTTTTAGAAATTTACCCTTTAGCGCTGTGTATAAACTATCGTGACAGAAACTGTTTTTTTTTTCAGAATTTTTGTTTGTCTGGTTGTTCATTCCGGCATAACACAAAAACTACTGTAAAGTGATAGTGACAGGGGAGCACAAGGGCAAAAGCTCACTTGATCTTGATTTTCAGTACGATTTGCTGGTACCTAATCTCTCTCCACTTTATATCTCTCTGAGGTTTGCTATATCTCCCCTAAGTATGAAATATTATCATTTTGAACATGTGGTGATTATTTTTGTAAGGATAGTTTATGTGGCATTACCAAGGGATTTCTATTGTAGATTTATTATACATGTTGTAAAATGCTCCTAATATGGTGGGCAGCACAGATGGTGTAGAGGTTAGTGTTCTTGCTTCCCAGCGTTGAGGTTGTGGGTTCAATTCCCACCCATAATTTCCCTGTGTTTGTGTTTCCTCCATGTACTCTGCTTTTCCCACACTCCTGTTTGATTAATTGGTTCCCAACAAACATGAATTGGCTCTGAAAAGTAATGCAAAATATGTGTGAACTATATAAATAATTGGAAATAATGATATTATCTGTACTTATAATAAAGTTTTAATGGTTTGTTTTTAGAAATTTGCCCTTTAGCGCTGTGTATAAACTATCGAGACAGAAAAAGGTTTTTTTTTCAGAATTTTTGTTTGTCTGGTTGTTCATTCCGGCATTACACAAAAACTACTGTAAAGTGACAGTGACAGGGGAGCAGAGGGGCAAAAGCCCACTTGATCTTGATTTTCAGTATGATTTGCTGGTACCTAATCTCTCTCCACTTTATATCTCTCTGAGGTTTGCTATATCTCCCCTAAGTATGAATTATTATCATTTTGAACATGTGGTGATTATTTTTGTAAGGATGGTTTCCGTGGCATTACCAAGGGATTTCTATTATAGAATTTTAATATATTTTTTAATATACTCTGTAAAGCACTACAGAATATGTGTGAGCTTTATAAATAACTGGTAATAATGATATTATCTGTTTTTATTATAAAGTTTTTTTTGAACTGTTATGGGAAAATGTACTCCATAGGGCTGTGTATGAACTACGGAGACAAAAAAATATTTTTTTTGAATTTTGGTGATTATCTTTATATGGATAGTTTAGGTGGGATTGCCAAGGGAATTCTATTATAGATTTATTATACATGTTGTAAAATTATCCTAAATAAATTGGCAGCACAGATGGTGTAGTGGTTAGCGTTCCAGGCTCCCAGTGATGAGGTTTGCTTCCCACCTTGGCCCAATAATCTCCCTGCATTTGTGTTTACTCCATGTGCTCTGATTTTCCCACACTCCAGGTTGATTAATTGGTTGCCAACAAACATGAATTGGCTCTGAAAAGCACTGCAAAATATGTGTGAACTATATAAATAACTGGAAATAATGATATTATCTATACTTATAATAAAGTTTTAATGGTTTGTTTTTAGAAATTTACCCTTTAGCGCTGTGTATAAACTATCGTGACAGAAACTGTTTTTTTTTTCAGAATTTTTGTTTGTCTGGTTGTTCATTCCGGCATAACACAAAAACTACTGTAAAGTGATAGTGACAGGGGAGCACAAGGGCAAAAGCTCACATGATCTTGATTTTCAGTACGATTTGCTGGTACCTAATCTCTCTCCACTTTATATCTCTCTGAGGTTTGCTATATCTCCCGTAAGTATGAAATATTATCATTTTGAACATGTGGTGATTATTTTTGTAAGGATAGTTTATGTGGCATTACCAAGAGTTTTCTATTATAGATTTATTATTCATGTTGTAAAATGCTCCTAATACAGTGGGCAACACAGATGGTGTAGTGGTTAGTGTTCTTGCTTCCCAGCATTGAGGTTGTGGGTTCAACTCCCATCCATAATTTCCCTGTGTTTGTGTTTCCTCCATGTACTCTGCTTTTCCCACACTCCTGTTTGATTAATTGGTTCCCAACAAACATGAATTGGCTCTGAAAAGTACTGCAAAATATGTGTGAACTATATAAATAACTGGAAATAATGATGTTATCTGTACTTATAATAAAGTTTTAATGGTTTGGTTTTAGAAATTTACCCTTTAGCGCTGTGTATAAACTATCGAGACTGAAAATGTTTTTTTTTCAGAATTTTTGTTTCTCTGGTTGTTCATTCCGGCATTACACAAAAACTACTGTAAAGTGACAGTGACAGGGGAGCAGAAGGGCAAAAGCTCGCTTGATCTTGATTTTCAGTATGATTTGTTGGTACCTAATCTCTCTCCACTTTATATCTCTCTGAGGTTTGCTATATCTCCCCTAAGTATGAAATATTATCATTTTGAACATGTGGTGATTATTTTTGTATGGGTGGTTTACGTGGCATTACCAAGGGATTTGTATTATAGAATTTTAATATATTTTTTAATATACTCTGTAAAGCACTACAGAATATGTGTGAGCTTTATAAATAACTGGTAATAATGATATTATCTGTTTTTATTATAAAGTTTTTTTTGAACTGTTATGGGGAAATGTACGCCATAGGGCTGTGTATGAACTACGGAGACAAAAAAATATTTTTTTTGAATTTTGGTGATTATCTTTATATGTATAGTTTAGGTGGGATTGCCAAGGGAATTCTATTATAGATTTATTATACATGTTGTAAAATTATCCTAATTAAATTGGCAGCACAGATGGTGTAGTGGTTAGCGTTCCAGGCTCCCAGTGATGAGGTTTGATTCCCACCTTGGCCCAATAATCTCCCTGCATTTGTGTTTACTCCATGTGCTCTGATTTTCCCACACTCCTGGTTGATAATTTGGTTGCCAACAAACATGAATTGGCTCTGAAAAGCACTGCAAAATATGTGTGAACTATATAAATAACTGGAAATAATGATATTATCTATACTTATAATAAAGTTTTAATGGTTTGTTTTTAGAAATTTACTCTTTAGCGCTGTGTATAAACTATCATGACAGAAAATGTTTTTTTTTTCAGAATTTTTGTTTGTCTGGTTGTTCATTCCGGCATAACACAAAAACTACTGTAAAGTGATAGTGACAGGGGAGCACAAGGGCAAAAGCTCACTTGATCTTGATTTTCAGTATGATTTGCTGGTACCTAATCTCTCTCCACTTTATATCTCTCTGAGGTTTGCTATATCTCCCCTAAGTATGAAATATTATCATTTTGAACATGTGGTGATTATTTTTGTAAGGATAGTTTATGTGGCATTACCAAGGGATTTCTATTGTAGATTTATTATACATGTTGTAAAATGCTCCTAATATGGTGGGCAGCACAGATGGTGTAGAGGTTAGTGTTCTTGCTTCCCAGCTTTGAGGTTGTGGGTTCAATTCCCACCCATAATTTCCCTGTGTTTGTGTTTCCTCCATGTACTATTCTTTTCCCACACTCCTGTTTGATTAATTGGTTCCCAACAAACATGAATTGGCTCTGAAAAGTAATGCAAAATATGTGTGAACTATATAAATAATTGGAAATAATGATATTATCTGTACTTATAATAAAGTTTTAATGGTTTGTTTTTAGAAATTTGCCCTTTAGCGCTGTGTATAAACTATCGAGACAGAAAAAGGTTTTTTTTTCAGAATTTTTGTTTGTCTGGTTGTTCATTCCGGCATTACACAAAAACTACTGTAAAGTGACAGTGTCAGGGGAGCAGAGGGGCAAAAGCCCACTTGATCTTGATTTTCAGTATGATTTGCTGGTACCTAATCTCTCTCCACTTTATATCTCTCTGAGGTTTGCTATATCTCCCCTAAGTATGAATTATTATCATTTTGAACATGTGGTGATTATTTTTGTAAGGATGGTTTCCGTGGCATTACCAAGGTATTTCTATTATAGAATTTTAATATATTTTTTAATATACTCTGTAAAGCACTACAGAATATGTGTGAGCTTTATAAATAACTGGTAATAATGATATTATCTGTTTTTATTATAAAGTTTTTTTTGAACTGTTATGGGAAAATGTACTCCATAGGGCTGTGTATGAACTACGGAGACAAAAAAATATTTTTTTTGAATTTTGGTGATTATCTTTATATGGATAGTTTAGGTGGGATTGCCAAGGGAATTCTATTATAGATTTATTATACATGTTGTAAAATTATCCTAAATAAATTGGCAGCACAGATGGTGTAGTGGTTAGCGTTCCAGGCTCCCAGTGATGAGGTTTGATTCCCACCTTGGCCCAATAATCTCCCTGCATTTGTGTTTACTCCATGTGCTCTGATTTTCCCACACTCCAGGTTGATTAATTGGTTGCCAACAAACATGAATTGGCTCTGAAAAGCACTGCAAAATATGTGTGAACTATATAAATAACTGGAAATAATGATATTATCTATACTTATAATAAAGTTTTAATGGTTTGTTTTTAGAAATTTACCCTTTAGCGCTGTGTATAAACTATCGTGACAGAAACTGTTTTTTTTTTCAGAATTTTTGTTTGTCTGGTTGTTCATTCCGGCATAACACAAAAACTACTGTAAAGTGATAGTGACAGGGGAGCACAAGGGCAAAAGCTCACTTGATCTTGATTTTCAGTACGATTTGCTGGTACCTAATCTCTCTCCACTTTATATCTCTCTGAGGTTTGCTATATCTCCCGTAAGTATGAAATATTATCATTTTGAACATGTGGTGATTATTTTTGTAAGGATAGTTTATGTGGCATTACCAAGAGTTTTCTATTATAGATTTATTATTCATGTTGTAAAATGCTCCTAATATAGTGGGCAACACAGATGGTGTAGTGGTTAGTGTTCTTGCTTCCCAGCGTTGAGGTTGTGGATTCAATTCCCATCCATAATTTCCCTGTGTTTGTGTTTCCTCCATGTACTCTGCTTTTCCCACACTCCTGTTTGATTAATTGGTTCCCAACAAACATGAATTGGCTCTGAAAAGTACTGCAAAATATGTGTGAACTATATAACTAACTGGAAATAATGATGTTATCTGTACTTATAATAAAGTTTTAATGGTTTGGTTTTAGAAATTTACCCTTTAGCGCTGTGTATAAACTATCGAGACTGAAAATGTTTTTTTTTCAGAATTTTTGTTTCTCTGGTTGTTCATTCCGGCATTACACAAAAACTACTGTAAAGTGACAGTGACAGGGGAGCAGAAGGGCAAAAGCTCGCTTGATCTTGATTTTCAGTATGATTTGTTGGTACCTAATCTCTCTCCACTTTATATCTCTCTGAGGTTTGCTATATCTCCCCTAAGTATGAAATATTATCATTTTGAACATGTGCTGATTATTTTTGTATGGGTGGTTTACGTGGCATTACCAAGGGATTTGTATTATAGAATTTTAATATATTTTTTAATATACTCTGTAAAGCACTACAGAATATGTGTGAGCTTTATAAATAACTGGTAATAATGATATTATCTGTTTTTATTATAAAGTTTTTTTTGAACTGTTATGGGGAAATGTACGCCATAGGGCTGTGTATGAACTACGGAGACAAAAAAATATTTTTTTTGAATTTTGGTGAATATCTTTATATGTATAGTTTAGGAGGGATTGCCAAGGGAATTCTATTATAGATTTATTATACATGTTGTAAAATTATCCTAATTAAATTGGCAGCACAGATGGTGTAGTGGTTAGCGTTCCAGGCTCCCAGTGATGAGGTTTGATTCCCACCTTGGCCCAATAATCTCCCTGCATTTGTGTTTACTCCATGTGCTCTGATTTTCCCACACTCCTGGTTGATAATTTGGTTGCCAACAAACATGAATTGGCTCTGAAAAGCACTGCAAAATATGTGTGAACTATATAAATAACTGGAAATAATGATATTATCTATACTTATAATAAAGTTTTAATGGTTTGTTTTTAGAAATTTACCCTTTAGCGCTGTGTATAAACTATCGTGACAGAAACTGTTTTTTTTTTCAGAATTTTTGTTTGTCTGGTTGTTCATTCCGGCATAACACAAAAACTACTGTAAAGTGATAGTGACAGGGGAGCACAAGGGCAAAAGCTCACTTGATCTTGATTTTCAGTATGATTTGCTGGTACCTAATCTCTCTCCACTTTATATCTCTCTGAGGTTTGCTATATCTCCCGTAAGTATGAAATATTATCATTTTGAACATGTGGTGATTATTTTTGTAAGGATAGTTTATGTGGCATTACCAAGAGTTTTCTATTATAGATTTATTATTCATGTTGTAAAATGCTCCTAATATAGTGGGCAACACAGATGGTGTAGTGGTTAGTGTTCTTGCTTCCCAGCATTGAGGTTGTGGGTTCAATTCCCATCCATAATTTCCCTGTGTTTGTGTTTCCTCCATGTACTCTGCTTTTCCCACACTCCTGTTTGATTAATTGGTTCCCAACAAACATGAATTGGCTCTGAAAAGTACTGCAAAATATGTGTGAACTATATAAATAACTGGAAATAATGATGTTATCTGTACTTATAATAAAGTTTTAATGGTTTGGTTTTAGAAATTTACCCTTTAGCGCTGTGTATAAACTATCGAGACTGAAAATGTTTTTTTTTCAGAATTTTTGTTTCTCTGGTTGTTCATTCCGGCATTACACAAAAACTACTGTAAAGTGACAGTGACAGGGGAGCAGAAGGGCAAAAGCTCACTTGATCTTGATTTTCAGTATGATTTGTTGGTACCTAATCTCTCTCCACTTTATATCTCTCTGAGGTTTGCTATATCTCCCCTAAGTATGAATTATTATCATTTTGAACATGTGGTGATTATTTTTGTAAGGATGGTTTCCGTGGCATTACCAAGGTATTTCTATTATAGAATTTTAATATATTTTTTAATATACTCTGTAAAGCACTACAGAATATGTGTGAGCTTTATAAATAACTGGTAATAATGATATTATCTGTTTTTATTATAAAGTTTTTTTTGAACTGTTATGGGAAAATGTACTCCATAGGGCTGTGTATGAACTACGGAGACAAAAAAATATTTTTTTTGAATTTTGGTGATTATCTTTATATGGATAGTTTAGGTGGGATTGCCAAGGGAATTCTATTATAGATTTATTATACATGTTGTAAAATTATCCTAAATAAATTGGCAGCACAGATGGTGTAGTGGTTAGCGTTCCAGGCTCCCAGTGATGAGGTTTGATTCCCACCTTGGCCCAATAATCTCCCTGCATTTGTGTTTACTCCATGTGCTCTGATTTTCCCACACTCCAGGTTGATTAATTGGTTGCCAACAAACATGAATTGGCTCTGAAAAGCACTGCAAAATATGTGTGAACTATATAAATAACTGGAAATAATGATATTATCTATACTTATAATAAAGTTTTAATGGTTTGTTTTTAGAAATTTACCCTTTAGCGCTGTGTATAAACTATCGTGACAGAAACTGTTTTTTTTTTCAGAATTTTTGTTTGTCTGGTTGTTCATTCCGGCATAACACAAAAACTACTGTAAAGTGATAGTGACAGGGGAGCACAAGGGCAAAAGCTCACTTGATCTTGATTTTCAGTACGATTTGCTGGTACCTAATCTCTCTCCACTTTATATCTCTCTGAGGTTTGCTATATCTCCCGTAAGTATGAAATATTATCATTTTGAACATGTGGTGATTATTTTTGTAAGGATAGTTTATGTGGCATTACCAAGAGTTTTCTATTATAGATTTATTATTCATGTTGTAAAATGCTCCTAATATAGTGGGCAACACAGATGGTGTAGTGGTTAGTGTTCTTGCTTCC
This sequence comes from Taudactylus pleione, assembly GCA_031769625.1. Classification (NCBI taxonomy): domain Eukaryota; kingdom Metazoa; phylum Chordata; class Amphibia; order Anura; family Myobatrachidae; genus Taudactylus; species Taudactylus pleione. Next base: position 2,818,668 of record JAUIMM010000461.1, on the reverse strand, counting down.
CAGCGTTGAGGTTGTGGATTCAATTCCCATCCATAATTTCCCTGTGTTTGTGTTTCCTCCATGTACTCTGCTTTTCCCACACTCCTGTTTGATTAATTGGTTCCCAACAAACATGAATTGGCTCTGAAAAGTACTGCAAAATATGTGTGAACTATATAAATAACTGGAAATAATGATGTTATCTGTACTTATAATAAAGTTTTAATGGTTTGGTTTTAGAAATTTACCCTTTAGCGCTGTGTATAAACTATCGAGACTGAAAATGTTTTTTTTTCAGAATTTTTGTTTCTCTGGTTGTTCATTCCGGCATTACACAAAAACTACTGTAAAGTGACAGTGACAGGGGAGCAGAAGGGCAAAAGCTCGCTTGATCTTGATTTTCAGTATGATTTGTTGGTACCTAATCTCTCTCCACTTTATATCTCTCTGAGGTTTGCTATATCTCCCCTAAGTATGAAATATTATCATTTTGAACATGTGGTGATTATTTTTGTATGGGTGGTTTACGTGGCATTACCAAGGGATTTGTATTATAGAATTTTAATATATTTTTTAATATACTCTGTAAAGCACTACAGAATATGTGTGAGCTTTATAAATAACTGGTAATAATGATATTATCTGTTTTTATTATAAAGTTTTTTTTGAACTGTTATGGGGAAATGTATGCCATAGGGCTGTGTATGAACTACGGAGACAAAAAAATATTTTTTTTGAATTTTGGTGATTATCTTTATATGTATAGTTTAGGAGGGATTGCCAAGGGAATTCTATTATAGATTTATTATACATGTTGTAAAATTATCCTAATTAAATTGGCAGCACAGATGGTGTAGTGGTTAGCGTTCCAGGCTCCCAGTGATGAGGTTTGATTCCCACCTTGGCCCAATAATCTCCCTGCATTTGTGTTTACTCCATGTGCTCTGATTTTCCCACACTCCTGGTTGATAATTTGGTTGCCAACAAACATGAATTGGCTCTGAAAAGCACTGCAAAATATGTGTGAACTATATAAATAACTGGAAATAATGATATTATCTATACTTATAATAAAGTTTTAATGGTTTGTTTTTAGAAATTTACCCTTTAGCGCTGTGTATAAACTATCGTGACAGAAACTGTTTTTTTTTTCAGAATTTTTGTTTGTCTGGTTGTTCATTCCGGCATAACACAAAAACTACTGTAAAGTGATAGTGACAGGGGAGCACAAGGGCAAAAGCTCACTTGATCTTGATTTTCAGTATGATTTGCTGGTACCTAATCTCTCTCCACTTTATATCTCTCTGAGGTTTGCTATATCTCCCGTAAGTATGAAATATTATCATTTTGAACATGTGGTGATTATTTTTGTAAGGATAGTTTATGTGGCATTACCAAGAGTTTTCTATTATAGATTTATTATTCATGTTGTAAAATGCTCCTAATATAGTGGGCAACACAGATGGTGTAGTGGTTAGTGTTCTTGCTTCCCAGCATTGAGGTTGTGGGTTCAATTCCCATCCATAATTTCCCTGTGTTTGTGTTTCCTCCATGTACTCTGCTTTTCCCACACTCCTGTTTGATTAATTGGTTCCCAACAAACATGAATTGTCTCTGAAAAGTACTGCAAAATATGTGTGAACTATATAAATAACTGGAAATAATGATGTTATCTGTACTTATAATAAAGTTTTAATGGTTTGGTTTTAGAAATTTACCCTTTAGCGCTGTGTATAAACTATCGAGACTGAAAATGTTTTTTTTTCAGAATTTTTGTTTCTCTGGTTGTTCATTCCGGCATTACACAAAAACTACTGTAAAGTGACAGTGACAGGGGAGCAGAAGGGCAAAAGCTCACTTGATCTTGATTTTCAGTATGATTTGTTGGTACCTAATCTCTCTCCACTTTATATCTCTCTGAGGTTTGCTATATCTCCCCTAAGTATGAAATATTATCATTTTGAACATGTGGTGATTATTTTTGTATGGGTGGTTTACGTGGCATTACCAAGGGATTTGTATTATAGAATTTTAATATATTTTTTAATATACTCTGTAAAGCACTACAGAATATGTGTGAGCTTTATAAATAACTGGTAATAATGATATTATCTGTTTTTATTATAAAGTTTTTTTTGAACTGTTATGGGGAAATGTACGCCATAGGGCTGTGTATGAACTACGGAGACAAAAAAATATTTTTTTTGAATTTTGGTGATTATCTTTATATGTATAGTTTAGGTGGGATTGCCAAGGGAATTCTATTATAGATTTATTATACATGTTGTAAAATTATCCTAAATAAATTGGCAGCACAGATGGTGTAGTGGTTAGCGTTCCAGGCTCCCAGTGATGAGGTTTGATTCCCACCTTGGCCCAATAATCTCCCTGCATTTGTGTTTACTCCATGTGCTCTGATTTTCCCACACTCCTGGTTGATTAATTGGTTGCCAACAAACATGAATTGGCTCTGAAAAGCACTGCAAAATATGTGTGAACTATATAAATAACTGGAAATAATGATATTATCTATACTTATAATAAAGTTTTAATGGTTTGTTTTTAGAAATTTACCCTTTAGCGCTGTGTATAAACTATCATGACAGAAACTGTTTTTTTTTTCAGAATTTTTGTTTGTCTGGTTGTTCATTCCGGCATAACACAAAAACTACTGTAAAGTGATAGTGACAGGGGAGCACAAGGGCAAAAGCTCACTTGATCTTGATTTTCAGTACGATTTGCTGGTACCTAATCTCTCTCCACTTTATATCTCTCTGAGGTTTGCTATATCTCCCGTAAGTATGAAATATTATCATTTTGAACATGTGGTGATTATTTTTGTAAGGATAGTTTATGTGGCATTACCAAGAGTTTTCTATTATAGATTTATTATTCATGTTGTAAAATGCTCCTACTATAGTGGGCAACACAGATGGTGTAGTGGTTAGTGTTCTTGCTTCCCAGCGTTGAGGTTGTGGATTCAATTCCCATCCATAATTTCCCTGTGTTTGTGTTTCCTCCATGTACTCTGCTTTTCCCACACTCCTGTTTGATTAATTGGTTCCCAACAAACATGAATTGTCTCTGAAAAGTACTGCAAAATATGTGTGAACTATATAAATAACTGGAAATAATGATGTTATCTGTACTTATAATAAAGTTTTAATGGTTTGGTTTTAGAAATTTACCCATTAGCGCTGTGTATAAACTATCGAGACTGAAAATGTTTTTTTTTCAGAATTTTTGTTTCTCTGGTTGTTCATTCCGGCATTACACAAAAACTACTGTAAAGTGACAGTGACAGGGGAGCAGAAGGGCAAAAGCTCACTTGATCTTGATTTTCAGTATGATTTGTTGGTACCTAATCTCTCTCCACTTTATATCTCTCTGAGGTTTGCTATATCTCCCCTAAGTATGAAATATTATCATTTTGAACATGTGGTGATTATTTTTGTATGGGTGGTTTACGTGGCATTACCAAGGGATTTGTATTATAGAATTTTAATATATTTTTTAATATACTCTGTAAAGCACTACAGAATATGTGTGAGCTTTATAAATAACTGGTAATAATGATATTATCTGTTTTTATTATAAAGTTTTTTTTGAACTGTTATGGGGAAATGTACGCCATAGGGCTGTGAATGAACTACGGAGACAAAAAAATATTTTTTTTGAATTTTGGTGATTATCTTTATATGTATAGTTTAGGTGGGATTGCCAAGGGAATTCTATTATAGATTTATTATACATGTTGTAAAATTATCCTAAATAAATTGGCAGCACAGATGGTGTAGTGGTTAGCGTTCCAGGCTCCCAGTGATGAGGTTTGATTCCCACCTTGGCCCAATAATCTCCCTGCATTTGTGTTTACTCCATGTGCTCTGATTTTCCCACACTCCTGGTTGATTAATTGGTTGCCAACAAACATGAATTGGCTCTGAAAAGCACTGCAAAATATGTGTGAACTATATAAATAACTGGAAATAATGATATTATCTATACTTATAATAAAGTTTTAATGGTTTGTTTTTAGAAATTTACCCTTTAGCGCTGTGTATAAACTATCGTGACAGAAACTGTTTTTTTTTTCAGAATTTTTGTTTGTCTGGTTGTTCATTCCGGCATAACACAAAAACTACTGTAAAGTGATAGTGACAGGGGAGCACAAGGGCAAAAGCTCACTTGATCTTGATTTTCAGTACGATTTGCTGGTACCTAATCTCTCTCCACTTTATATCTCTCTGAGGTTTGCTATATCTCCCGTAAGTATGAAATATTATCATTTTGAACATGTGGTGATTATTTTTGTAAGGATAGTTTATGTGGCATTACCAAGAGTTTTCTATTATAGATTTATTATTCATGTTGTAAAATGCTCCTACTATAGTGGGCAACACAGATGGTGTAGTGGTTAGTGTTCTTGCTTCCCAGCGTTGAGGTTGTGGATTCAATTCCCATCCATAATTTCCCTGTGTTTGTGTTTCCTCCATGTACTCTGCTTTTCCCACACTCCTGTTTGATTAATTGGTTCCCAACAAACATGAATTGGCTCTGAAAAGTACTGCAAAATATGTGTGAACTATATAAATAACTGGAAATAATGATGTTATCTGTACTTATAATAAAGTTTTAATGGTTTGGTTTTAGAAATTTACCCTTTAGCGCTGTGTATAAACTATCGAGACTGAAAATGTTTTTTTTTCAGAATTTTTGTTTCTCTGGTTGTTCATTCCGGCATTACACAAAAACTACTGTAAAGTGACAGTGACAGGGGAGCAGAAGGGCAAAAGCTCGCTTGATCTTGATTTTCAGTATGATTTGTTGGTACCTAATCTCTCTCCACTTTATATCTCTCTGAGGTTTGCTATATCTCCCCTAAGTATGAAATATTATCATTTTGAACATGTGGTGATTATTTTTGTATGGGTGGTTTACGTGGCATTACCAAGGGATTTGTATTATAGAATTTTAATATATTTTTTAATATACTCTGTAAAGCACTACAGAATATGTGTGAGCTTTATAAATAACTGGTAATAATGATATTATCTGTTTTTATTATAAAGTTTTTTTTGAACTGTTATGGGGAAATGTACGCCATAGGGCTGTGTATGAACTACGGAGACAAAAAAATATTTTTTTTGAATTTTGGTGATTATCTTTATATGTATAGTTTAGGAGGGATTGCCAAGGGAATTCTATTATAGATTTATTATACATGTTGTAAAATTATCCTAATTAAATTGGCAGCACAGATGGTGTAGTGGTTAGCGTTCCAGGCTCCCAGTGATGAGGTTTGATTCCCACCTTGGCCCAATAATCTCCCTGCATTTGTGTTTACTCCATGTGCTCTGATTTTCCCACACTCCTGGTTGATAATTTGGTTGCCAACAAACATGAATTGGCTCTGAAAAGCACTGCAAAATATGTGTGAACTATATAAATAACTGGAAATAATGATATTATCTATACTTATAATAAAGTTTTAATGGTTTGTTTTTAGAAATTTACCCTTTAGCGCTGTGTATAAACTATCGTGACAGAAACTGTTTTTTTTTTCAGAATTTTTGTTTGTCTGGTTGTTCATTCCGGCATAACACAAAAACTACTGTAAAGTGATAGTGACAGGGGAGCACAAGGGCAAAAGCTCACTTGATCTTGATTTTCAGTATGATTTGCTGGTACCTAATCTCTCTCCACTTTATATCTCTCTGAGGTTTGCTATATCTCCCGTAAGTATGAAATATTATCATTTTGAACATGTGGTGATTATTTTTGTAAGGATAGTTTATGTGGCATTACCAAGAGTTTTCTATTATAGATTTATTATTCATGTTGTAAAATGCTCCTAATATAGTGGGCAACACAGATGGTGTAGTGGTTAGTGTTCTTGCTTCCCAGCATTGAGGTTGTGGGTTCAATTCCCATCCATAATTTCCCTGTGTTTGTGTTTCCTCCATGTACTCTGCTTTTCCCACACTCCTGTTTGATTAATTGGTTCCCAACAAACATGAATTGTCTCTGAAAAGTACTGCAAAATATGTGTGAACTATATAAATAACTGGAAATAATGATGTTATCTGTACTTATAATAAAGTTTTAATGGTTTGGTTTTAGAAATTTACCCTTTAGCGCTGTGTATAAACTATCGAGACTGAAAATGTTTTTTTTTCAGAATTTTTGTTTCTCTGGTTGTTCATTCCGGCATTACACAAAAACTACTGTAAAGTGACAGTGACAGGGGAGCAGAAGGGCAAAAGCTCACTTGATCTTGATTTTCAGTATGATTTGTTGGTACCTAATCTCTCTCCACTTTATATCTCTCTGAGGTTTGCTATATCTCCCCTAAGTATGAAATATTATCATTTTGAACATGTGGTGATTATTTTTGTATGGGTGGTTTACGTGGCATTACCAAGGGATTTGTATTATAGAATTTTAATATATTTTTTAATATACTCTGTAAAGCACTACAGAATATGTGTGAGCTTTATAAATAACTGGTAATAATGATATTATCTGTTTTTATTATAAAGTTTTTTTTGAACTGTTATGGGGAAATGTACGCCATAGGGCTGTGTATGAACTACGGAGACAAAAAAATATTTTTTTTGAATTTTGGTGATTATCTTTATATGTATAGTTTAGGTGGGATTGCCAAGGGAATTCTATTATAGATTTATTATACATGTTGTAAAATTATCCTAAATAAATTGGCAGCACAGATGGTGTAGTGGTTAGCGTTCCAGGCTCCCAGTGATGAGGTTTGATTCCCACCTTGGCCCAATAATCTCCCTGCATTTGTGTTTACTCCATGTGCTCTGATTTTCCCACACTCCTGGTTGATTAATTGGTTGCCAACAAACATGAATTGGCTCTGAAAAGCACTGCAAAATATGTGTGAACTATATAAATAACTGGAAATAATGATATTATCTATACTTATAATAAAGTTTTAATGGTTTGTTTTTAGAAATTTACCCTTTAGCGCTGTGTATAAACTATCGTGACAGAAACTGTTTTTTTTTTCAGAATTTTTGTTTGTCTGGTTGTTCATTCCGGCATAACACAAAAACTACTGTAAAGTGATAGTGACAGGGGAGCACAAGGGCAAAAGCTCACTTGATCTTGATTTTCAGTACGATTTGCTGGTACCTAATCTCTCTCCACTTTATATCTCTCTGAGGTTTGCTATATCTCCCGTAAGTATGAAATATTATCATTTTGAACATGTGGTGATTATTTTTGTAAGGATAGTTTATGTGGCATTACCAAGAGTTTTCTATTATAGATTTATTATTCATGTTGTAAAATGCTCCTACTATAGTGGGCAACACAGATGGTGTAGTGGTTAGTGTTCTTGCTTCCCAGCGTTGAGGTTGTGGATTCAATTCCCATCCATAATTTCCCTGTGTTTGTGTTTCCTCCATGTACTCTGCTTTTCCCACACTCCTGTTTGATTAATTGGTTCCCAACAAACATGAATTGTCTCTGAAAAGTACTGCAAAATATGTGTGAACTATATAAATAACTGGAAATAATGATGTTATCTGTACTTATAATAAAGTTTTAATGGTTTGGTTTTAGAAATTTACCCATTAGCGCTGTGTATAAACTATCGAGACTGAAAATGTTTTTTTTTCAGAATTTTTGTTTCTCTGGTTGTTCATTCCGGCATTACACAAAAACTACTGTAAAGTGACAGTGACAGGGGAGCAGAAGGGCAAAAGCTCACTTGATCTTGATTTTCAGTATGATTTGTTGGTACCTAATCTCTCTCCACTTTATATCTCTCTGAGGTTTGCTATATCTCCCCTAAGTATGAAATATTATCATTTTGAACATGTGGTGATTATTTTTGTATGGGTGGTTTACGTGGCATTACCAAGGGATTTGTATTATAGAATTTTAATATATTTTTTAATATACTCTGTAAAGCACTACAGAATATGTGTGAGCTTTATAAATAACTGGTAATAATGATATTATCTGTTTTTATTATAAAGTTTTTTTTGAACTGTTATGGGGAAATGTACGCCATAGGGCTGTGAATGAACTACGGAGACAAAAAAATATTTTTTTTGAATTTTGGTGATTATCTTTATATGTATAGTTTAGGTGGGATTGCCAAGGGAATTCTATTATAGATTTATTATACATGTTGTAAAATTATCCTAAATAAATTGGCAGCACAGATGGTGTAGTGGTTAGCGTTCCAGGCTCCCAGTGATGAGGTTTGATTCCCACCTTGGCCCAATAATCTCCCTGCATTTGTGTTTACTCCATGTGCTCTGATTTTCCCACACTCCTGGTTGATTAATTGGTTGCCAACAAACATGAATTGGCTCTGAAAAGCACTGCAAAATATGTGTGAACTATATAAATAACTGGAAATAATGATATTATCTATACTTATAATAAAGTTTTAATGGTTTGTTTTTAGAAATTTACCCTTTAGCGCTGTGTATAAACTATCGTGACAGAAACTGTTTTTTTTTTCAGAATTTTTGTTTGTCTGGTTGTTCATTCCGGCATAACACAAAAACTACTGTAAAGTGATAGTGACAGGGGAGCACAAGGGCAAAAGCTCACTTGATCTTGATTTTCAGTACGATTTGCTGGTACCTAATCTCTCTCCACTTTATATCTCTCTGAGGTTTGCTATATCTCCCGTAAGTATGAAATATTATCATTTTGAACATGTGGTGATTATTTTTGTAAGGATAGTTTATGTGGCATTACCAAGAGTTTTCTATTATAGATTTATTATTCATGTTGTAAAATGCTCCTACTATAGTGGGCAACACAGATGGTGTAGTGGTTAGTGTTCTTGCTTCCCAGCGTTGAGGTTGTGGATTCAATTCCCATCCATAATTTCCCTGTGTTTGTGTTTCCTCCATGTACTCTGCTTTTCCCACACTCCTGTTTGATTAATTGGTTCACAACAAACATGAATTGGCTCTGAAAAGTACTGCAAAATATGTGTGAACTATATAAATAATTGGAAATAATGATGTTATCTGTACTTATAATAAAGTTTAATGGTTTGGTTTTAGAAATTTACCCTTTAGCGCTGTGTATAAACTATCGAGACTGAAAATGTTTTTTTTTCAGAATTTTTGTTTCTCTGGTTGTTCATTCCGGCATTACACAAAAACTACTGTAAAGTGACAGTGACAGGGCAGCAGAAGGGCAAAAGCTCGCTTGATCTTGATTTTCAGTATGATTTGTTGGTACCTAATCTCTCTCCACTTTATATCTCTCTGAGGTTTGCTATATCTCCCCTAAGTATGAAATATTATCATTTTGAACATGTGGTGATTATTTTTGTATGGGTGGTTTACGTGGCATTACCAAGGGATTTGTATTATAGAATTTTAATATATTTTTTAATATACTCTGTAAAGCACTACAGAATATGTGTGAGCTTTATAAATAACTGGTAATAATGATATTATCTGTTTTTATTATAAAGTTTTTTTTGAACTGTTATGGGGAAATGTACTCCATAGGGCTGTGTATGAACTACGGAGACAAAAAAATATTTTTTTTGAATTTTGGTGATTATCTTTATATGTATAGTTTAGGAGGGATTGCCAAGGGAATTCTATTATAGATTTATTATACATGTTGTAAAATTATCCTAATTAAATTGGCAGCACAGATGGTGTAGTGGTTAGCGTTCCAGGCTCCCAGTGATGAGGTTTGATTCCCACCTTGGCCCAATAATCTCCCTACATTTGTGTTTACTCCATGTGCTCTGATTTTCCCACACTCCTGGTTGATAATTTGGTTGCCAACAAACATGAATTGGCTCTGAAAAGCACTGCAAAATATGTGTGAACTATATAAATAACTGGAAATAATGATATTATCTATACTTATAATAAAGTTTTAATGGTTTGTTTTTAGAAATTTACCCTTTAGCGCTGTGTATAAACTATCATGACAGAAAATGTTTTTTTTTTCAGAATTTTTGTTTGTCTGGTTGTTCATTCCGGCATAACACAAAAACTACTGTAAAGTGATAGTGACAGGGGAGCACAAGGGCAAAAGCTCACTTGATCTTGATTTTCAGTATGATTTGCTGGTACCTAATCTCTCTCCACTTTATATCTCTCTGAGGTTTGCTATATCTCCCCTAAGTATGAAATATTATCATTTTGAACATGTGGTGATTATTTTTGTAAGGATAGTTTATGTGGCATTACCAAGGGATTTCTATTGTAGATTTATTATACATGTTGTAAAATGCTAATAATATGGTGGGCAGCACAGATGGTGTAGAGGTTAGTGTTCTTGCTTCCCAGCGTTGAGGTTGTGGGTTCAATTCCCACCCATAATTTCCCTGTGTTTGTGTTTCCTCCATGTACTCTGCTTTTCCCACACTCCTGTTTGATTAATTGGTTCCCAACAAACATGAATTGGCTCTGAAAAGTAATGCAAAATATGTGTGAACTATATAAATAATTGGAAATAATGATATTATCTGTACTTATAATAAAGTTTTAATGGTTTGTTTTTAGAAATTTGCCCTTTAGCGCTGTGTATAAACTATCGAGACAGAAAAAGGTTTTTTTTTCAGAATTTTTGTTTGTCTGGTTGTTCATTCCGGCATTACACAAAAACTACTGTAAAGTGACAGTGACAGGGGAGCAGAGGGGCAAAAGCCCACTTGATCTTGATTTTCAGTATGATTTGCTGGTACCTAATCTCTCTCCACTTTATATCTCTCTGAGGTTTGCTATATCTCCCCTAAGTATGAATTATTTTCATTTTGAACATGTGGTGATTATTTTTGTAAGGATGGTTTCCGTGGCATTACCAAGGTATTTCTATTATAGAATTTTAATATATTTTTTAATATACTCTGTAAAGCACTACAGAATATGTGTGAGCTTTATAAATAACTGGTAATAATGATATTATCTGTTTTTATTATAAAGTTTTTTTTGAACTGTTATGGGAAAATGTACTCCATAGGGCTGTGTATGAACTACGGAGACAAAAAAATATTTTTTTTGAATTTTGGTGATTATCTTTATATGGATAGTTTAGGTGGGATTGCCAAGGGAATTCTATTATAGATTTATTATACATGTTGTAAAATTATCCTAAATAAATTGGCAGCACAGATGGTGTAGTGGTTAGCGTTCCAGGCTCCCAGTGATGAGGTTTGATTCCCACCTTGGCCCAATAATCTCCCTGCATTTGTATTTACTCCATGTGCTCTGATTATCCCACACTCCAGGTTGATTAATTGGTTGCCAACAAACATGAATTGGCTCTGAAAAGCACTGCAAAATATGTGTGAACTATATAAATAAATGGAAATAATGATATTATCTATACTTATAATAAAGTTTTAATGGTTTGTTTTTAGAAATTTACCCTTTAGCGCTGTGTATAAACTATCGTGACAGAAACTGTTTTTTTTTTCAGAATTTTTGTTTGTCTGGTTGTTCATTCCGGCATAACACAAAAACTACTGTAAAGTGATAGTGACAGGGGAGCACAAGGGCAAAAGCTCACTTGATCTTGATTTTCAGTACGATTTGCTGGTACCTAATCTCTCTCCACTTTATATCTCTCTGAGGTTTGCTATATCTCCCGTAAGTATGAAATATTATCATTTTGAACATGTGGTGATTATTTTTGTAAGGATAGTTTATGTGGCATTACCAAGAGTTTTCTATTATAGATTTATTATTCATGTTGTAAAATGCTCCTAATATAGTGGGCAACACAGATGGTGTAGTGGTTAGTGTTCTTGCTTCCCAGCGTTGAGGTTGTGGATTCAATTCCCATCCATAATTTCCCTGTGTTTGTGTTTCCTCCATGTACTCTGCTTTTCCCACACTCCTGTTTGATTAATTGGTTCCCAACAAACATGAATTGGCTCTGAAAAGTACTGCAAAATATGTGTGAACTATATAAATAACTGGAAATAATGATGTTATCTGTACTTATAATAAAGTTTTAATGGTTTGGTTTTAGAAATTTACCCTTTAGCGCTGTGTATAAACTATCGAGACTGAAAATGTTTTTTTTTCAGAATTTTTGTTTCTCTGGTTGTTCATTCCGGCATTACACAAAAACTACTGTAAAGTGACAGTGACAGGGGAGCAGAAGGGCAAAAGCTCGCTTGATCTTGATTTTCAGTATGATTTGTTGGTACCTAATCTCTCTCCACTTTATATCTCTCTGAGGTTTGCTATATCTCCCCTAAGTATGAAATATTATCATTTTGAACATGTGGTGATTATTTTTGTATGGGTGGTTTACGTGGCATTACCAAGGGATTTGTATTATAGAATTTTAATATATTTTTTAATATACTCTGTAAAGCACTACAGAATATGTGTGAGCTTTATAAATAACTGGTAATAATGATATTATCTGTTTTTATTATAAAGTTTTTTTTGAACTGTTATGGGGAAATGTACGCCATAGGGCTGTGTATGAACTACGGAGACAAAAAAATATTTTTTTTGAATTTTGGTGATTATCTTTATATGTATAGTTTAGGTGGGATTGCCAAGGGAATTCTATTATAGATTTATTATACATGTTGTAAAATTATCCTAATTAAATTGGCAGCACAGATGGTGTAGTGGTTAGCGTTCCAGGCTCCCAGTGATGAGGTTTGATTCCCACCTTGGCCCAATAATCTCCCTGCATTTGTGTTTACTCCATGTGCTCTGATTTTCCCACACTCCTGGTTGATAATTTGGTTGCCAACAAACATGAATTGGCTCTGAAAAGCACTGCAAAATATGTGTGAACTATATAAATAACTGGAAATAATGATATTATCTATACTTATAATAAAGTTTTAATGGTTTGTTTTTAGAAATTTACCCTTTAGCGCTGTGTATAAACTATCATGACAGAAAATGTTTTTTTTTTCAGAATTTTTGTTTGTCTGGTTGTTCATTCCGGCATAACACAAAAACTACTGTAAAGTGATAGTGACAGGGGAGCACAAGGGCAAAAGCTCACTTGATCTTGATTTTCTGTATGATTTGCTGGTACCTAATCTCTCTCCACTTTATATCTCTCTGAGGTTTGCTATATCTCCCCTAAGTATGAAATATTATCATTTTGAACATGTGGTGATTATTTTTGTAAGGATGGTTTACGTGGCATTACCAAGGGATTTCTATTACTGAATTTTAAAATATTTTTTAATATACTCTGTAAAGCACTGCAGAATATATGTGAGCTTTATAAATAACTGGTAATAATGATATTATCTGTTTTTATTATAAAGTTTTTTTTGAACTGTTATGGGGAAATGTACTCCATAGGGCTGTGCATGAACTACGGAGACAAAAAAATATTTTTTTTGAATTTTGGTGATTATCTTTATATGGATAGTTTAGGTGGGATTGCCAAGGGAATTCTATTATAGATTTATTATACATGTTGTAAAATTATCCTAATTAAATTGGCAGTACAGATGGTGTAGTGGTTAGCGTTCCAGGCTCTTAGTGATGAGGTTTGATTCCCACCTTGGCCCAATAATCTCCCTGCATTTGTGTTTACTCCATGTGCTCTGATTTTCCCACACTCCTGGTTGATTAATTGGTTGCCAACAAACATGAATTGGCTCTGAAAAGCACTGCAAAATATGTGTGAACTATATAAATAACTGGAAATAATGATATTATCTATACTTATAATAAAGTTTTAATGGTTTGTTTTTAGAAATTTACCCTTTAGCGCTGTGTATAAACTATCGTGACAGAAACTGTTTTTTTTTTCAGAATTTTTGTTTGTCTGGTTGTTCATTCCGGCATAACACAAAAACTACTGTAAAGTGATAGTGACAGGGGAGCACAAGGGCAAAAGCTCACTTGATCTTGATTTTCAGTATGATTTGCTGGTACCTAATCTCTCTCCACTTTATATCTCTCTGAGGTTTGCTATATCTCCCGTAAGTATGAAATATTATCATTTTGAACATGTGGTGATTATTTTTGTATGGGTGGTTTACGTGGCATTACCAAGGGATTTGTATTATAGAATTTTAATATATTTTTTAATATACTCTGTAAAGCACTACAGAATATGTGTGAGCTTTATAAATAACTGGTAATAATGATATTATCTGTTTTTATTATAAAGTTTTTTTTGAACTGTTATGGGGAAATGTACGCCATAGGGCTGTGTATGAACTACGGAGACAAAAAAATATTTTTTTTGAATTTTGGTGATTATCTTTATATGTATAGTTTAGGTGGGATTGCCAAGGGAATTCTATTATAGATTTATTATACATGTTGTAAAATTATCCTAAATAAATTGGCAGCGCAGATGGTGTAGTGGTTAGCGTTCCAGGCTCCCAGTGATGAGGTTTGATTCCCACCTTGGCCCAATAATCTCCCTGCATTTGTGTTTACTCCATGTGCTCTGATTTTCCCACACTCCTGGTTGATAATTTGGTTGCCAACAAACATGAATTGGCTCTGAAAAGCACTGCAAAATATGTGTGAACTATATAAATAACTGGAAATAATGATATTATCTATACTTATAATAAAGTTTTAATGGTTTGTTTTTAGAAATTTACCCTTTAGCGCTGTGTATAAACTATCATGACAGAAAAATTTTTTTTTTTCAGAATTTTTGTTTGTCTGGTTGTTCATTCCGGCATAACACAAAAACTACTGTAAAGTGATAGTGACAGGGGAGCACAAGGGCAAAAGCTCACTTGATCTTGATTTTCAGTATGATTTGCTGGTACCTAATCTCTCTCCACTTTATATCTCTCTGAGGTTTGCTATATCTCCCCTAAGTATGAAATATTATCATTTTGAACATGTGGTGATTATTTTTGTAAGGATGGTTTACGTGGCATTACCAAGGGATTTCTATTACAGAATTTTAATATATTTTTTAATATACTCTGTAAAGCACTGCAGAATATATGTGAGCTTTATAAATAACTGGTAATAATGATATTATCTGTTTTTATTATAAAGTTTTTTTTGAACTGTTATGGGGAAATGTACTCCATAGGGCTGTGCATGAACTACGGAGACAAAAAAATATTTTTTTTGAATTTTGGTGATTATCTTTATATGGATAGTTTAAGTGGGATTGCCAAGGGAATTCTATTATAGATTTATTATACATGTTGTAAAATTATCCTAAATAAATTGGCAGTACAGATGGTGTAGTGGTTAGCGTTCCAGGCTCTTAGTGATGAGGTTTGATTCCCACCTTGGCCCAATAATCTCCCTGCATTTGTGTTTACTCCATGTGCTCTGATTTTCCCACACTCCTGGTTGATTAATTGGTTGCCAACAAACATGAATTGGCTCTGAAAAGTACTGCAAAATATGTGTGAACTATATAAATAATTGGAAATAATGATATTATCTGTACTTATAATAAAGTTTTAATGGTTTGTTTTTAGAAATTTACCCTTTAGCGCTGTGTATAAACTATCGAGACAGAAAATGGTTTTTTTTTCAGAATTTTTGTTTGTCTGGATGTTCATTCCGGCATTACACAAAAACTACTGTAAAGTGATAGTGACAGGGGAGCACAAGGGCAAAAGCTCACTTGATCTTGATTTTCAGTATGATTTGCTGGTACCTAATCTCTCTCCACTTTATATCTCTCTGAGGTTTGCTATATCTCCCCTAAGTATGAAATATTATCATTTTGAACATGTGGTGATTATTTTTGTAAGGATAGTTTATGTGGCATTACCAAGAGTTTTCTATTATAGATTTATTATTCATGTTGTAAAATGCTCCTAATAGAGTGGGCAACACAGATGGTGTAGTGGTTAGTGTTCTTGCTTCCCAGCGTTGAGGTTGTGGGTTCAATTCCCACCCACAATTTCCCTGTGTTTGTGTTTCCATGTACTCTGCTTTTCCCACACTCCTGTTTGATTAATTGGTTCCCAACAAACATGAATTGGCTCTGAAAAGTACTGCAAAATATGTGTGAACTATATAAATAATTGGAAATAATGATATTATCTGTACTTATTATAAAGTTTTAATGGTTTGTTTTTAGAAATTTACCCTTTAGTGTAGTGTTAGTGTTCTTGCTTCCCAGCATTGAGGTTGTGGGTTCAATTCCCACCCATAATTTCCCTGTGTTTGTGTTTCCTCCATGTACTCTGCTTTTCCCACACTCCTGTTTGATTAATTGGTTCCCAACAAACATGAATTGGCTCTGAAAAGTACTGCAAAATATGTGTGAACTATATAAATAACTGGAAATAATGATGTTATCTGTACTTATAATAAAGTTTTAATGGTTTGGTTTTAGAAATTTTCCCTTTAGCGCTGTGTATAAACTATCGAGACTGAAAATGTTTTTTTTCAGAATTTTTGTTTCTCTGGTTGTTCATTCCTGCATTACACAAAAACTACTGTAAAGTGACAGTGACACGGGAGCAGAAGGGCAAAAGCTCGCTTGATCTTGATTTTCAGTATGATTTGATGGTACCTAATCTCTCTCCACTTTATATCTCTCTGAGGTTTGCAATATCTCCCCTAAGTATGAAATATTATCATTTTGAACATGTGGTGATTATTTTTGTATGGGTGGTTTACGTGGCATTACCAAGGGATTTGTATTATAGAATTTTAATATATTTTTTAATATACTCTGTAAAGCACTACAGAATATGTGTGAGCTTTATAAATAACTGGTAATAATGATATTATCTGTTTTTATTAAAAAGTTTTTTTTGAACTGTTATGGGGAAATGGACTCCATAGGGCTGTGTATGAACTACGGAGACAAAAAAATATTTTTTTTGAATTTTGGTGATTATCTTTATATGGATAGTTTAGGTGGGATTGCCAAGGGAATTCTATTATAGATTTATTATACATGTTGTAAAATTATCCTAATTAAATTGGCAGCACAGATGGTGTAGTGGTTAGCGTTCCAGGCTCCCAGTGATGAGGTTTGATTCCCACCTTGGCCCAATAATTTCCCTGCATTTGTGTTTACTCCATGTGCTCTGATTTTCCCACACTCCTGGTTGATTAATTGGTTGCCAACAAACATGAATTGGCTCTGAAAAGCACTGCAAAATATGTGTGAACTATATAAATAACTGGAAATAATGATATTATCTATACCTAATCTCTCTCCACTTTATATCTCTCTGAGGTTTGCTATATCTCCCGTAAGTATGAAATATTATCATTTTGAACATGTGGTGATTATTTTTGTAAGGATGGTTTACGTGGCATTACCAAGGGATTTCTATTATAGAATTTTAATATATTTTTTAATATACTCTGTAAAGCACTACAGAATATGTGTGAGCTTTATAAATAACTGGTAATAATGATATTATCTGTTTTTATTATAATGTTTTTTTTTTAACTGTTATGGGGAAATGTACTCCATAGGGCTGTGTATGAACTACGGAGACAAAAAAATATTTTTTTTGAATTTTGGTGATTATCTTTATATGGATAGTTTAGGTGGGATTGCCAAGGGAATTCTATTATAGATTTATTGTTATATATGTTGTAAAATTATCCTAATTAAATTGGAAGTACAGATGGTGTAGTGGTTAGCGTTCCAGGCTCCCAGTGATGAGGTTTGATTCCCACCTTGGCCCAATAATCTCCCTGCATTTGTGTTTACTCCATGTGCTCTGATTTTCCCACACTCCTGGTTGATTAATTGGTTGCCAACAAACATGAATTGGCTCTGAAAAGCACTGCAAAATATGTGTGAACTATATAAATAACTGGAAATAATGATATTATCTATACTTATAATAAAGTTTTAATGGTTTGTTTTTAGAAATTTACCCTTTAGCGCTGTGTATAAACTATCGTGACAGAAGATGGGTTTTTTTTCAGAATTTTTATTTGTCTTGTTGTTCATTCCGGCATAACACAAAAACTACTGTAAAGTGATAGTGACAGGGGAGCACAAGGGCAAAAGATCACTTGATCTTGATTTTCAGTATGATTTGCTGGTACCTAATCTCTCTCCACTTTATATCTCTCTGAGGTTTGCTATATCTCCCCTAAGTATGAAATATTATCATTTTGAACATGTGGTGATATTTTTTGTAAGGATCGTTTATGTGGCATTACCAAGGGATTTCTATTGTAGATTTATTATACATGTTGTAAAATGCTCCTAATATAGTGGGCAGCACAGATCGTGTAGTGGTTAGTGTTCTTGCTTCCCAGCTTTGAGGTTGTGGGTTCAATTCCCACCCATAATTTCCCTGTGTTTTTGTTTCCTCCATGTACTCTGCTTTTCCCACACTCCTGTTTGATTAATTGGTTCCCAACAAACATGAATTGGCTCTGAAAAGTACTGCAAAATATGTGTGAACTATATAAATAATTGTAAATAATGATGTTATCTGTACTTATAATAAAGTTTTAATGGTTTGGTTTTAGAAATTTACCCTTTAGTGTAGTGGTTAGTGTTCTTGCTTCCCAGCATTGAGGTTGTGGGTTCAATTCCCACCCATAATTTCCCTGTGTTTGTGTTTCCTCCATGTACTCTGCTTTTCCCACACTCCTGTTTGATTAATTGGTTCCCAACAAACATGAATTGGCTCTGAAAAGTACTGCAAAATATGTGTGAACTATATAAATAACTGGAAATAATGATGTTATCTGTACTTATAATAAAGTTTTAATGGTTTGGTTTTAGAAATTTACCCTTTAGCGCTGTGTATAAACTATCATGACAGAAAATGTTTTTTTTTCAGAATTTTTGTTTGTCTGGTTGTTCATTCCGGCATAACACAAAAACTACTGTAAAGTGATAGTGACAGGGGAGCACAAGGGCAAAAGCTCACTTGATCTTGATTTTCAGTATGATTTGCTGGTACCTAATCTCTCTCCACTTTATATCTCTCTGAGGTTTGCTATATCTCCCCTAAGTATGAAATATTATCATTTTGAACATGTGGTGATTATTTTTGTAAGGATGGTTTACGTGGCATTACCAAGGGATTTCTATTACAGAATTTTAATATATTTTTTAATATACTCTGTAAAGCACTGCAGAATATATGTGAGCTTTATAAATAACTGGTAATAATGATATTATCTGTTTTTATTATAAAGTTTTTTTTGAACTGTTATGGGGAAATGTACTCCATAGGGCTGTGCATGAACTACGGAGACAAAAAAATATTTTTTTTGAATTTTGGTGATTATTTTTATATGGATAATTTAGGTGGGATTGCCAAGGGAATTCTATTATAGATTTATTATACATGTTGTAAAATTATCCTAATTAAATTGGCAGTACAGATGGTGTAGTGGTTAGCGTTCCAGGCTCCTAGTGATGAGGTTTGATTCCCACCTTGGCCCAATAATCTCCCTGCATTTGTGTTTACTCCATGTGCTCTGATTTTCCCACACTCCTGGTTGATTAATTGGTTGCCAACAAACATGAATTGGCTCTGAAAAGTACTGCAAAATATGTGTGAACTATATAAATAATTGGAAATAATGATATTATCTGTACTTATAATAAAGTTTTAATGGTTTGTTTTTAGAAATTTACCCTTTAGCGCTGTGTATAAACTATCGAGACAGAAAATGGTTTTTTTTTCAGAATTTTTGTTTGTCTGGATGTTCATTCCGGCATTACACAAAAACTACTGTAAAGTGATAGTGACAGGGGAGCACAAGGGCAAAAGCTCACTTGATCTTGATTTTCAGTATGATTTGCTGGTACCTAATCTCTCTCCACTTTATATCTCTCTGAGGTTTGCTATATCTCCCGTAAGTATGAAATATTATCATTTTGAACATGTGGTGATTATTTTTGTAAGGATAGTTTATGTGGCATTACCAAGAGTTTTCTATTATAGATTTATTATTCATGTTGTAAAATGCTCCTAATATAGTGGGCAACACAGATGGTGTAGTGGTTAGTGTTCTTGCTTCCCAGCGTTGAGGTTGTGGATTCATAATTTCCCTGTGTTTGTGTTTCCTCCATGTACTCTGCTTTTCCCACACTCCTGTTTGATTAATTGGTTCCCAACAAACATGAATTGGCTCTGAAAAGTACTGCAAAATATGTGTGAACTATATAAATAATTGGAAATAATGATATTATCTGTACTTATTATAAAGTTTTAATGGTTTGTTTTTAGAAATTTACCCTTTAGTGTAGTGTTAGTGTTCTTGCTTCCCAGCATTGAGGTTGTGGGTTCAATTCCCACCCATAATTTCCCTGTGTTTGTGTTTCCTCCATGTACTCTGCTTTTCCCACACTCCTGTTTGATTAATTGGTTCCCAACAAACATGAATTGGCTTTGAAAAGTACTGCAAAATATGTGTGAACTATATAAATAACTGGAAATAATGATGTTATCTGTACTTATAATAAAGTTTTAATGGTTTGGTTTTAGAAATTTTCCATTTAGCGCTGTGTATAAACTATCGAGACTGAAAATGTTTTTTTTCAGAATTTTTGTTTCTCTGGTTGTTCATTCCTGCATTACACAAAAACTACTGTAAAGTGACAGTGACACGGGAGCAGAAGGGCAAAAGCTCGCTTGATCTTGATTTTCAGTATGATTTGATGGTACCTAATCTCTCTCCACTTTATATCTCTCTGAGGTTTGCTATATCTCCCCTAAATATGAAATATTATCATTTTGAACATGTGGTGATTATTTTTGTATGGGTGGTTTACGTGGCATTACCAAGGGATTTGTATTATAGAATTTTAATATATTTTTTAATATACTCTGTAAAGCACTACAGAATATGTGTGAGCTTTATAAATAACTGGTAATAATGATATTATCTGTTTTTATTAAAAAGTTTTTTTTGAACTGTTATGGGGAAATGGACTCCATAGGGCTGTGTATGAACTACGGAGACAAAAAAATATTTTTTTTGAATTTTGGTGATTATCTTTATATGGATAGTTTAGGTGGGATTGCCAAGGGAATTCTATTATAGATTTATTATACATGTTGTAAAATTATCCTAATTAAATTGGCAGCACAGATGGTGTAGTGGTTAGCGTTCCAGGCTCCCAGTGATGAGGTTTGATTCCCACCTTGGCCCAATAATCTCCCTGCATTTGTGTTTACTCCATGTCCTCTGATTTTCCCACACTCCTGGTTGATTAATTGGTTGCCAACAAACATGAATTGGCTCTGAAAAGCACTGCAAAATATGTGTGAACTATATAAATAACTGGAAATAATGATATTATCTATACTTATAATAAAGTTTTAATGGTTTGTTTTTAGAAATTTACCCTTTAGCACTGTGTATAAACTATCGTGACAGAAAATGTTTTTTTTTTCAGAATTTTTGTTTTGGTTGTTCATTCCGGCATAAAACAAAAAATACTGTAAAGTGATAGTGACAGGGGAGCACAAGGGCAAAAGCTCACTTGATCTTGATTTTCAGTATGATTTGCTGGTACCTAATCTCTCTCCACTTTATATCTCTCTGAGGTTTGCTATATCTCCCGTAAGTATGAAATATTATCATTTTGAACATGTGGTGATTATTTTTGTAAGGATGGTTTACGTGGCATTACCAAGGGATTTCTATTATAGAATTTTAATATATTTTTTAATATACTCTGTAAAGCACTACAGAATATGTGTGAGCTTTATAAATAACTGGTAATAATGATATTATCTGTTTTTATTATAATGTTTTTTTTTTAACTGTTATGGGGAAATGTACTCCATAGGGCTGTGTATGAACTACGGAGACAAAAAAATATTTTTTTTGAATTTTGGTGATTATCTTTATATGGATAGTTTAGGTGGGATTGCCAAGGGAATTCTATTATAGATTTATTATTATATATGTTGTAAAATTATCCTAATTAAATTGGAAGTACATATGGTGTAGTGGTTAGCGTTCCAGGCTCCCAGTGATGAGGTTTGATTCCCACCTTGGCCCAATAATCTCCCTGCATTTGTGTTTACTCCATGTGCTCTGATTTTCCCACACTCCTGGTTGATTAATTGGTTGCCAACAAACATGAATTGGCTCTGAAAAGCACTGCAAAATATGTGTGAACTATATAAATAACTGGAAATAATGATATTATCTATACTTATAATAAAGTTTTAATGGTTTGTTTTTAGAAATTTACCCTTTAGCGCTGTGTATAAACTATCGTGACAGAAGATGGGTTTTTTTTCAGAATTTTTATTTGTCTTGTTGTTCATTCCGGCATAACACAAAAACTACTGTAAAGTGATAGTGACAGGGGAGCACAAGGGCAAAAGTTCACTTGATCTTGATTTTCAGTATGATTTGCTGGTACCTAATCTCTCTCCACTTTATATCTCTCTGAGGTTTGCTATATCTCCCCTAAGTATGAAATATTATCATTTTGAACATGTGGTGATATTTTTTGTAAGGATCGTTTATGTGGCATTACCAAGGGATTTCTATTGTAGATTTATTATACATGTTGTAAAATGCTCCTAATATAGTGGGCAGCACAGATGGTGTAGTGGTTAGTGTTCTTGCTTCCCAGCTTTGAGGTTGTGGGTTCAATTCCCACCCATAATTTCCCTGTGTTTTTGTTTCCTCCATGTACTCTGCTTTTCCCACACTCCTGTTTGATTAATTGGTTCCCAACAAACATGAATTGGCTCTGAAAAGTACTGCAAAATATGTGTGAACTATATAAATAATTGGAAATAATGATGTTATCTGTACTTATAATAAAGTTTTAATGGTTTGGTTTTAGAAATTTACCCTTTAGTGTAGTGGTTAGTGTTCTTGCTTCCCAGCATTGAGGTTGTGGGTTCAATTCCCACCCATAATTTCCCTGTGTTTGTGTTTCCTCCATGTACTCTGCTTTTCCCACACTCCTGTTTGATTAATTGGTTCCCAACAAACATGAATTGGCTCTGAAAAGTACTGCAAAATATGTGTGAACTATATAAATAACTGGAAATAATGATGTTATCTGTACTTATAATAAAGTTTTAATGGTTTGGTTTTAGAAATTTACCCTTTAGCGCTGTGTATAAACTATCATGACAGAAAATGTTTTTTTTTTCAGAATTTTTGTTTGTCTGGTTGTTCATTCCGGCATAACACAAAAACTACTGTAAAGTGATAGTGACAGGGGAGCACAAGGGCAAAAGCTCACTTGATCTTGATTTTCAGTATGATTTGCTGGTACCTAATCTCTCTCCACTTTATATCTCTCTGAGGTTTGCTATATCTCCCCTAAGTATGAAATATTATCATTTTGAACATGTGGTGATTATTTTTGTAAGGATGGTTTACGTGGCATTACCAAGGGATTTCTATTACAGAATTTTAATATATTTTTTAATATACTCTGTAAAGCACTGCAGAATATATGTGAGCTTTATAAATAACTGGTAATAATGATATTATCTGTTTTTATTATAAAGTTTTTTTTGAACTGTTATGGGGAAATGTACTCCATAGGGCTGTGCATGAACTACGGAGACAAAAAAATATTTTTTTTGAATTTTGGTGATTATCTTTATATGGATAATTAAGGTGGGATTGCCAAGGGAATTCTATTATAGATTTATTATACATGTTGTAAAATTATCCTAATTAAATTGGCAGTACAGATGGTGTAGTGGTTAGCGTTCCAGGCTCCTAGTGATGAGGTTTGATTCCCACCTTGGCCCAATAATCTCCCTGCATTTGTGTTTACTCCATGTGCTCTGATTTTCCCACACTCCTGGTTGATTAATTGGTTGCCAACAAACATGAATTGGCTCTGAAAAGTACTGCAAAATATGTGTGAACTATATAAATAATTGGAAATAATGATATTATCTGTACTTATAATAAAGTTTTAATGGTTTGTTTTTAGAAATTTACCCTTTAGCGCTGTGTATAAACTATCGAGACAGAAAATGGTTTTTTTTTCAGAATTTTTGTTTGTCTGGATGTTCATTCCGGCATTACACAAAAACTACTGTAAAGTGATAGTGACAGGGGAGCACAAGGGCAAAAGCTCACTTGATCTTGATTTTCAGTATGATTTGCTGGTACCTAATCTCTCTCCACTTTATATCTCTCTGAGGTTTGCTATATCTCCCGTAAGTATGAAATATTATCATTTTGAACATGTGGTGATTATTTTTGTAAGGATGGTTTACGTGGCATTACCAAGGGATTTCTATTATAGAATTTTAATATATTTTTTAATATACTCTGTAAAGCACTACAGAATATGTGTGAGCTTTATAAATAACTGGTAATAATGATATTATCTGTTTTTATTATAATGTTTTTTTTTTAACTGTTATGGGGAAATGTACTCCATAGGGCTGTGTATGAACTACGGAGACAAAAAAATATTTTTTTTGAATTTTGGTGATTATCTTTATATGGATAGTTTAGGTGGGATTGCCAAGGGAATTCTATTATAGATTTATTATTATATATGTTGTAAAATTATCCTAATTAAATTGGAAGTACATATGGTGTAGTGGTTAGCGTTCCAGGCTCCCAGTGATGAGGTTTGATTCCCACCTTGGCCCAATAATCTCCCTGCATTTGTGTTTACTCCATGTGCTCTGATTTTCCCACACTCCTGGTTGATTAATTGGTTGCCAACAAACATGAATTGGCTCTGAAAAGCACTGCAAAATATGTGTGAACTATATAAATAACTGGAAATAATGATATTATCTATACTTATAATAAAGTTTTAATGGTTTGTTTTTAGAAATTTACCCTTTAGCGCTGTGTATAAACTATCGTGACAGAAGATGGGTTTTTTTTCAGAATTTTTATTTGTCTTGTTGTTCATTCCGGCATAACACAAAAACTACTGTAAAGTGATAGTGACAGGGGAGCACAAGGGCAAAAGTTCACTTGATCTTGATTTTCAGTATGATTTGCTGGTACCTAATCTCTCTCCACTTTATATCTCTCTGAGGTTTGCTATATCTCCCCTAAGTATGAAATATTATCATTTTGAACATGTGGTGATATTTTTTGTAAGGATCGTTTATGTGGCATTACCAAGGGATTTCTATTGTAGATTTATTATACATGTTGTAAAATGCTCCTAATATAGTGGGCAGCACAGATGGTGTAGTGGTTAGTGTTCTTGCTTCCCAGCTTTGAGGTTGTGGGTTCAATTCCCACCCATAATTTCCCTGTGTTTTTGTTTCCTCCATGTACTCTGCTTTTCCCACACTCCTGTTTGATTAATTGGTTCCCAACAAACATGAATTGGCTCTGAAAAGTACTGCAAAATATGTGTGAACTATATAAATAATTGGAAATAATGATGTTATCTGTACTTATAATAAAGTTTTAATGGTTTGGTTTTAGAAATTTACCCTTTAGTGTAGTGGTTAGTGTTCTTGCTTCCCAGCATTGAGGTTGTGGGTTCAATTCCCACCCATAATTTCCCTGTGTTTGTGTTTCCTCCATGTACTCTGCTTTTCCCACACTCCTGTTTGATTAATTGGTTCCCAACAAACATGAATTGGCTCTGAAAAGTACTGCAAAATATGTGTGAACTATATAAATAACTGGAAATAATGATGTTATCTGTACTTATAATAAAGTTTTAATGGTTTGGTTTTAGAAATTTACCCTTTAGCGCTGTGTATAAACTATCATGACAGAAAATGTTTTTTTTTTCAGAATTTTTGTTTGTCTGGTTGTTCATTCCGGCATAACACAAAAACTACTGTAAAGTGATAGTGACAGGGGAGCACAAGGGCAAAAGCTCACTTGATCTTGATTTTCAGTATGATTTGCTGGTACCTAATCTCTCTCCACTTTATATCTCTCTGAGGTTTGCTATATCTCCCCTAAGTATGAAATATTATCATTTTGAACATGTGGTGATTATTTTTGTAAGGATGGTTTACGTGGCATTACCAAGGGATTTCTATTACAGAATTTTAATATATTTTTTAATATACTCTGTAAAGCACTGCAGAATATATGTGAGCTTTATAAATAACTGGTAATAATGATATTATCTGTTTTTATTATAAAGTTTTTTTTTAACTGTTATGGGGAAATGTACTCCATAGGGCTGTGCATGAACTACGGAGACAAAAAAATATTTTTTTTGAATTTTGGTGATTATCTTTATATGGATAATTAAGGTGGGATTGCCAAGGGAATTCTATTATAGATTTATTATACATGTTGTAAAATTATCCTAATTAAATTGGCAGTACAGATGGTGTAGTGGTTAGCGTTCCAGGCTCCTAGTGATGAGGTTTGATTCCCACCTTGGCCCAATAATCTCCCTGCATTTGTGTTTACTCCATGTGCTCTGATTTTCCCACACTCCTGGTTGATTAATTGGTTGCCAACAAACATGAATTGGCTCTGAAAAGTACTGCAAAATATGTGTGAACTATATAAATAATTGGAAATAATTATATTATCTGTACTTATAATAAAGTTTTAATGGTTTGTTTTTAGAAATTTACCCTTTAGCGCTGTGTATAAACTATCGAGACAGAAAATGGTTTTTTTTTCAGAATTTTTGTTTGTCTGGATGTTCATTCCGGCATTACACAAAAACTACTGTAAAGTGATAGTGACAGGGGAGCACAAGGGCAAAAGCTCACTTGATCTTGATTTTCAGTATGATTTGCTGGTACCTAATCTCTCTCCACTTTATATCTCTCTGAGGTTTGCTATATCTCCCGTAAGTATGAAATATTATCATTTTGAACATGTGGTGATTATTTTTGTAAGGATAGTTTATGTGGCATTACCAAGAGTTTTCTATTATAGATTTATTATTCATGTTGTAAAATGCTCCTAATATAGTGGGCAACACAGATGGTGTAGTGGTTAGTGTTCTTGCTTCCCAGCGTTGAGGTTGTGGATTCATAATTTCCCTGTGTTTGTGTTTCCTCCATGTACTCTGCTTTTCCCACACTCCTGTTTGATTAATTGGTTCCCAACAAACATGAATTGGCTCTGAAAAGTACTGCAAAATATGTGTGAACTATATAAATAATTGGAAATAATGATATTATCTGTACTTATTATAAAGTTTTAATGGTTTGTTTTTAGAAATTTACCCTTTAGTGTAGTGTTAGTGTTCTTGCTTCCCAGCATTGAGGTTGTGGGTTCAATTCCCACCCATAATTTCCCTGTGTTTGTGTTTCCTCCATGTACTCTGCTTTTCCCACACTCCTGTTTGATTAATTGGTTCCCAACAAACATGAATTGGCTCTGAAAAGTACTGCAAAATATGTGTGAACTATATAAATAACTGGAAATAATGATGTTATCTGTACTTATAATAAAGTTTTAATGGTTTGGTTTTAGAAATTTACCCTTTAGCGCTGTGTATAAACTATCATGACAGAAAATGTTTTTTTTTTCAGAATTTTTGTTTGTCTGGTTGTTCATTCCGGCATAACACAAAAACTACTGTAAAGTGATAGTGACAGGGGAGCACAAGGGCAAAAGCTCACTTGATCTTGATTTTCAGTATGATTTGCTGGTACCTAATCTCTCTCCACTTTATATCTCTCTGAGGTTTGCTATATCTCCCCTAAGTATGAAATATTATCATTTTGAACATGTGGTGATTATTTTTGTAAGGATGGTTTACGTGGCATTACCAAGGGATTTCTATTACAGAATTTTAATATATTTTTTAATATACTCTGTAAAGCACTGCAGAATATATGTGAGCTTTATAAATAACTGGTAATAATGATATTATCTGTTTTTATTATAAAGTTTTTTTTGAACTGTTATGGGGAAATGTACTCCATAGGGCTGTGCATGAACTACGGAGACAAAAAAATATTTTTTTTGAATTTTGGTGATTATCTTTATATGGATAATTAAGGTGGGATTGCCAAGGGAATTCTATTATAGATTTATTATACATGTTGTAAAATTATCCTAATTAAATTGGCAGTACAGATGGTGTAGTGGTTAGCGTTCCAGGCTCCTAGTGATGAGGTTTGATTCCCACCTTGGCCCAATAATCTCCCTGCATTTGTGTTTACTCCATGTGCTCTGATTTTCCCACACTCCTGGTTGATTAATTGGTTGCCAACAAACATGAATTGGCTCTGAAAAGTACTGCAAAATATGTGTGAACTATATAAATAATTGGAAATAATGATATTATCTGTACTTATAATAAAGTTTTAATGGTTTGTTTTTAGAAATTTACCCTTTAGCGCTGTGTATAAACTATCGAGACAGAAAATGGTTTTTTTTTCAGAATTTTTGTTTGTCTGGATGTTCATTCCGGCATTACACAAAAACTACTGTAAAGTGATAGTGACAGGGGAGCACAAGGGCAAAAGCTCACTTGATCTTGATTTTCAGTATGATTTGCTGGTACCTAATCTCTCTCCACTTTATATCTCTCTGAGGTTTGCTATATCTCCCGTAAGTATGAAATATTATCATTTTGAACATGTGGTGATTATTTTTGTAAGGATGGTTTACGTGGCATTACCAAGGGATTTCTATTATAGAATTTTAATATATTTTTTAATATACTCTGTAAAGCACTACAGAATATGTGTGAGCTTTATAAATAACTGGTAATAATGATATTATCTGTTTTTATTATAATGTTTTTTTTTTAACTGTTATGGGGAAATGTACTCCATAGGGCTGTGTATGAACTACGGAGACAAAAAAATATTTTTTTTGAATTTTGGTGATTATCTTTATATGGATAGTTTAGGTGGGATTGCCAAGGGAATTCTATTATAGATTTATTATTATATATGTTGTAAAATTATCCTAATTAAATTGGAAGTACATATGGTGTAGTGGTTAGCGTTCCAGGCTCCCAGTGATGAGGTTTGATTCCCACCTTGGCCCAATAATCTCCCTGCATTTGTGTTTACTCCATGTGCTCTGATTTTCCCACACTCCTGGTTGATTAATTGGTTGCCAACAAACATGAATTGGCTCTGAAAAGCACTGCAAAATATGTGTGAACTATATAAATAACTGGAAATAATGATATTATCTATACTTATAATAAAGTTTTAATGGTTTGTTTTTAGAAATTTACCCTTTAGCGCTGTGTATAAACTATCGTGACAGAAGATGGGTTTTTTTTCAGAATTTTTATTTGTCTTGTTGTTCATTCCGGCATAACACAAAAACTACTGTAAAGTGATAGTGACAGGGGAGCACAAGGGCAAAAGTTCACTTGATCTTGATTTTCAGTATGATTTGCTGGTACCTAATCTCTCTCCACTTTATATCTCTCTGAGGTTTGCTATATCTCCCCTAAGTATGAAATATTATCATTTTGAACATGTGGTGATATTTTTTGTAAGGATCGTTTATGTGGCATTACCAAGGGATTTCTATTGTAGATTTATTATACATGTTGTAAAATGCTCCTAATATAGTGGGCAGCACAGATGGTGTAGTGGTTAGTGTTCTTGCTTCCCAGCTTTGAGGTTGTGGGTTCAATTCCCACCCATAATTTCCCTGTGTTTTTGTTTCCTCCATGTACTCTGCTTTTCCCACACTCCTGTTTGATTAATTGGTTCCCAACAAACATGAATTGGCTCTGAAAAGTACTGCAAAATATGTGTGAACTATATAAATAATTGGAAATAATGATGTTATCTGTACTTATAATAAAGTTTTAATGGTTTGGTTTTAGAAATTTACCCTTTAGTGTAGTGGTTAGTGTTCTTGCTTCCCAGCATTGAGGTTGTGGGTTCAATTCCCACCC
This sequence comes from Taudactylus pleione, assembly GCA_031769625.1. Classification (NCBI taxonomy): domain Eukaryota; kingdom Metazoa; phylum Chordata; class Amphibia; order Anura; family Myobatrachidae; genus Taudactylus; species Taudactylus pleione. The sequence goes on along the minus strand of JAUIMM010000461.1, from coordinate 2,789,001 downwards.
ATAATTTCCCTGTGTTTGTGTTTCCTCCATGTACTCTGCTTTTCCCACACTCCTGTTTGATTAATTGGTTCCCAACAAACATGAATTGGCTCTGAAAAGTACTGCAAAATATGTGTGAACTATATAAATAACTGGAAATAATGATGTTATCTGTACTTATAATAAAGTTTTAATGGTTTGGTTTTAGAAATTTACCCTTTAGCGCTGTGTATAAACTATCATGACAGAAAATGTTTTTTTTTTCAGAATTTTTGTTTGTCTGGTTGTTCATTCCGGCATAACACAAAAACTACTGTAAAGTGATAGTGACAGGGGAGCACAAGGGCAAAAGCTCACTTGATCTTGATTTTCAGTATGATTTGCTGGTACCTAATCTCTCTCCACTTTATATCTCTCTGAGGTTTGCTATATCTCCCCTAAGTATGAAATATTATCATTTTGAACATGTGGTGATTATTTTTGTAAGGATGGTTTACGTGGCATTACCAAGGGATTTCTATTACAGAATTTTAATATATTTTTTAATATACTCTGTAAAGCACTGCAGAATATATGTGAGCTTTATAAATAACTGGTAATAATGATATTATCTGTTTTTATTATAAAGTTTTTTTTTAACTGTTATGGGGAAATGTACTCCATAGGGCTGTGCATGAACTACGGAGACAAAAAAATATTTTTTTTGAATTTTGGTGATTATCTTTATATGGATAATTAAGGTGGGATTGCCAAGGGAATTCTATTATAGATTTATTATACATGTTGTAAAATTATCCTAATTAAATTGGCAGTACAGATGGTGTAGTGGTTAGCGTTCCAGGCTCCTAGTGATGAGGTTTGATTCCCACCTTGGCCCAATAATCTCCCTGCATTTGTGTTTACTCCATGTGCTCTGATTTTCCCACACTCCTGGTTGATTAATTGGTTGCCAACAAACATGAATTGGCTCTGAAAAGTACTGCAAAATATGTGTGAACTATATAAATAATTGGAAATAATTATATTATCTGTACTTATAATAAAGTTTTAATGGTTTGTTTTTAGAAATTTACCCTTTAGCGCTGTGTATAAACTATCGAGACAGAAAATGGTTTTTTTTTCAGAATTTTTGTTTGTCTGGATGTTCATTCCGGCATTACACAAAAACTACTGTAAAGTGATAGTGACAGGGGAGCACAAGGGCAAAAGCTCACTTGATCTTGATTTTCAGTATGATTTGCTGGTACCTAATCTCTCTCCACTTTATATCTCTCTGAGGTTTGCTATATCTCCCGTAAGTATGAAATATTATCATTTTGAACATGTGGTGATTATTTTTGTAAGGATAGTTTATGTGGCATTACCAAGAGTTTTCTATTATAGATTTATTATTCATGTTGTAAAATGCTCCTAATATAGTGGGCAACACAGATGGTGTAGTGGTTAGTGTTCTTGCTTCCCAGCGTTGAGGTTGTGGATTCATAATTTCCCTGTGTTTGTGTTTCCTCCATGTACTCTGCTTTTCCCACACTCCTGTTTGATTAATTGGTTCCCAACAAACATGAATTGGCTCTGAAAAGTACTGCAAAATATGTGTGAACTATATAAATAATTGGAAATAATGATATTATCTGTACTTATTATAAAGTTTTAATGGTTTGTTTTTAGAAATTTACCCTTTAGTGTAGTGTTAGTGTTCTTGCTTCCCAGCATTGAGGTTGTGGGTTCAATTCCCACCCATAATTTCCCTGTGTTTGTGTTTCCTCCATGTACTCTGCTTTTCCCACACTCCTGTTTGATTAATTGGTTCCCAACAAACATGAATTGGCTCTGAAAAGTACTGCAAAATATGTGTGAACTATATAAATAACTGGAAATAATGATGTTATCTGTACTTATAATAAAGTTTTAATGGTTTGGTTTTAGAAATTTTCCCTTTAGCGCTGTGTATAAACTATCGAGACTGAAAATGTTTTTTTTCAGAATTTTTGTTTCTCTGGTTGTTCATTCCTGCATTACACAAAAACTACTGTAAAGTGACAGTGACACGGGAGCAGAAGGGCAAAAGCTCGCTTGATCTTGATTTTCAGTATGATTTGATGGTACCTAATCTCTCTCCACTTTATATCTCTCTGAGGTTTGCTATATCTCCCCTAAGTATGAAATATTATCATTTTGAACATGTGGTGATTATTTTTGTATGGGTGGTTTACGTGGCATTACCAAGGGATTTGTATTATAGAATTTTAATATATTTTTTAATATACTCTGTAAAGCACTACAGAATATGTGTGAGCTTTATAAATAACTGGTAATAATGATATTATCTGTTTTTATTAAAAAGTTTTTTTTGAACTGTTATGGGGAAATGGACTCCATAGGGCTGTGTATGAACTACGGAGACAAAAAAATATTTTTTTTGAATTTTGGTGATTATCTTTATATGGATAGTTTAGGTGGGATTGCCAAGGGAATTCTATTATAGATTTATTATACATGTTGTAAAATTATCCTAATTAAATTGGCAGCACAGATGGTGTAGTGGTTAGCGTTCCAGGCTCCCAGTGATGAGGTTTGATTCCCACCTTGGCCCAATAATCTCCCTGCATTTGTGTTTACTCCATGTGCTCTGATTTTCCCACACTCCTGGTTGATTAATTGGTTGCCAACAAACATGAATTGGCTCTGAAAAGCACTGCAAAATATGTGTGAACTATATAAATAACTGGAAATAATGATATTATCTATACTTATAATAAAGTTTTAATGGTTTGTTTTTAGAAATTTACCCTTTAGCACTGTGTATAAACTATCGTGACAGAAAATGTTTTTTTTTTCAGAATTTTGTTTTGGTTGTTCATTCCGGCATAACACAAAAAATACTGTAAAGTGATAGTGACAGGGGAGCACAAGGGCAAAAGCTCACTTGATCTTGATTTTCAGTATGATTTGCTGGTACCTAATCTCTCTCCACTTTATATCTCTCTGAGGTTTGCTATATCTCCCGTAAGTATGAAATATTATCATTTTGAACATGTGGTGATTATTTTTGTAAGGATGGTTTACGTGGCATTACCAAGGGATTTCTATTATAGAATTTTAATATATTTTTTAATATACTCTGTAAAGCACTACAGAATATGTGTGAGCTTTATAAATAACTGGTAATAATGATATTATCTGTTTTTATTATAATGTTTTTTTTTTAACTGTTATGGGGAAATGTACTCCATAGGGCTGTGTATGAACTACGGAGACAAAAAAATATTTTTTTTGAATTTTGGTGATTATCTTTATATGGATAGTTTAGGTGGGATTGCCAAGGGAATTCTATTATAGATTTATTATTATATATGTTGTAAAATTATCCTAATTAAATTGGAAGTACATATGGTGTAGTGGTTAGCGTTCCAGGCTCCCAGTGATGAGGTTTGATTCCCACCTTGGCCCAATAATCTCCCTGCATTTGTGTTTACTCCATGTGCTCTGATTTTCCCACACTCCTGGTTGATTAATTGGTTGCCAACAAACATGAATTGGCTCTGAAAAGCACTGCAAAATATGTGTGAACTATATAAATAACTGGAAATAATGATATTATCTATACTTATAATAAAGTTTTAATGGTTTGTTTTTAGAAATTTACCCTTTAGCGCTGTGTATAAACTATCGTGACAGAAGATGGGGTTTTTTTCAGAATTTTTATTTGTCTTGTTGTTCATTCCGGCATAACACAAAAACTACTGTAAAGTGATAGTGACAGGGGAGCACAAGGGCAAAAGTTCACTTGATCTTGATTTTCAGTATGATTTGCTGGTACCTAATCTCTCTCCACTTTATATCTCTCTGAGGTTTGCTATATCTCCCCTAAGTATGAAATATTATCATTTTGAACATGTGGTGATATTTTTTGTAAGGATCGTTTATGTGGCATTACCAAGGGATTTCTATTGTAGATTTATTATACATGTTGTAAAATGCTCCCAATATAGTGGGCAGCACAGATGGTGTAGTGGTTAGAGTTCTTGCTTCCCAGCTTTGAGGTTGTGGGTTCAATTCCCACCCATAATTTCCCTGTGTTTTTGTTTCCTCCATGTACTCTGCTTTTCCCACACTCCTGTTTGATTAATTGGTTCCCAACAAACATGAATTGGCTCTGAAAAGTACTGCAAAATATGTGTGAACTATATAAATAATTGGAAATAATGATGTTATCTGTACTTATAATAAAGTTTTAATGGTTTGGTTTTAGAAATTTACCCTTTAGTGTAGTGGTTAGTGTTCTTGCTTCCCAGCATTGAGGTTGTGGGTTCAATTCCCACCCATAATTTCCCTGTGTTTGTGTTTCCTCCATGTACTCTGCTTTTCCCACACTCCTGTTTGATTAATTGGTTCCCAACAAACATGAATTGGCTCTGAAAAGTACTGCAAAATATGTGTGAACTATATAAATAACTGGAAATAATGATGTTATCTGTACTTATAATAAAGTTTTAATGGTTTGGTTTTAGAAATTTACCCTTTAGCGCTGTGTATAAACTATCATGACAGAAAATGTTTTTTTTTTCAGAATTTTTGTTTGTCTGGTTGTTCATTCCGGCATAACACAAAAACTACTGTAAAGTGATAGTGACAGGGGAGCACAAGGGCAAAAGCTCACTTGATCTTGATTTTCAGTATGATTTGCTGGTACCTAATCTCTCTCCACTTTATATCTCTCTGAGGTTTGCTATATCTCCCCTAAGTATGAAATATTATCATTTTGAACATGTGGTGATTATTTTTGTAAGGATGGTTTACGTGGCATTACCAAGGGATTTCTATTACAGAATTTTAATATATTTTTTAATATACTCTGTAAAGCACTGCAGAATATATGTGAGCTATATAAATAACTGGTAATAATGATATTATCTGTTTTTATTATAAAGTTTTTTTTGAACTGTTATGGGGAAATGTACTCCATAGGGCTGTGCATGAACTACGGAGACAAAAAAATATTTTTTTTGAATTTTGGTGATTATCTTTATATGGATAATTAAGGTGGGATTGCCAAGGGAATTCTATTATAGATTTATTATACATGTTGTAAAATTATCCTAATTAAATTGGCAGTACAGATGGTGTAGTGGTTAGCGTTCCAGGCTCCTAGTGATGAGGTTTGATTCCCACCTTGGCCCAATAATCTCCCTGCATTTGTGTTTACTCCATGTGCTCTGATTTTCCCACACTCCTGGTTGATTAATTGGTTGCCAACAAACATGAATTGGCTCTGAAAAGTACTGCAAAATATGTGTGAACTATATAAATAATTGGAAATAATGATATTATCTGTACTTATAATAAAGTTTTAATGGTTTGTTTTTAGAAATTTACCCTTTAGCGCTGTGTATAAACTATCGAGACAGAAAATGGTTTTTTTTTCAGAATTTTTGTTTGTCTGGATGTTCATTCCGGCATTACACAAAAACTACTGTAAAGTGATAGTGACAGGGGAGCACAAGGGCAAAAGCTCACTTGATCTTGATTTTCAGTATGATTTGCTGGTACCTAATCTCTCTCCACTTTATATCTCTCTGAGGTTTGCTATATCTCCCGTAAGTATGAAATATTATCATTTTGAACATGTGGTGATATTTTTTGTAAGGATCGTTTATGTGGCATTACCAAGGGATTTCTATTGTAGATTTATTATACATGTTGTAAAATGCTCCCAATATAGTGGGCAGCACAGATGGTGTAGTGGTTAGAGTTCTTGCTTCCCAGCTTTGAGGTTGTGGGTTCAATTCCCACCCATAATTTCCCTGTGTTTTTGTTTCCTCCATGTACTCTGCTTTTCCCACACTCCTGTTTGATTAATTGGTTCCCAACAAACATGAATTGGCTCTGAAAAGTACTGCAAAATATGTGTGAACTATATAAATAATTGGAAATAATGATGTTATCTGTACTTATAATAAAGTTTTAATGGTTTGGTTTTAGAAATTTACCCTTTAGTGTAGTGGTTAGTGTTCTTGCTTCCCAGCATTGAGGTTGTGGGTTCAATTCCCACCCATAATTTCCCTGTGTTTGTGTTTCCTCCATGTACTCTGCTTTTCCCACACTCCTGTTTGATTAATTGGTTCCCAACAAACATGAATTGGCTCTGAAAAGTACTGCAAAATATGTGTGAACTATATAAATAACTGGAAATAATGATGTTATCTGTACTTATAATAAAGTTTTAATGGTTTGGTTTTAGAAATTTACCCTTTAGCGCTGTGTATAAACTATCATGACAGAAAATGTTTTTTTTTTCAGAATTTTTGTTTGTCTGGTTGTTCATTCCGGCATAACACAAAAACTACTGTAAAGTGATAGTGACAGGGGAGCACAAGGGCAAAAGCTCACTTGATCTTGATTTTCAGTATGATTTGCTGGTACCTAATCTCTCTCCACTTTATATCTCTCTGAGGTTTGCTATATCTCCCCTAAGTATGAAATATTATCATTTTGAACATGTGGTGATTATTTTTGTAAGGATGGTTTACGTGGCATTACCAAGGGATTTCTATTACAGAATTTTAATATATTTTTTAATATACTCTGTAAAGCACTGCAGAATATATGTGAGCTATATAAATAACTGGTAATAATGATATTATCTGTTTTTATTATAAAGTTTTTTTTGAACTGTTATGGGGAAATGTACTCCATAGGGCTGTGCATGAACTACGGAGACAAAAAAATATTTTTTTTGAATTTTGGTGATTATCTTTATATGGATAATTAAGGTGGGATTGCCAAGGGAATTCTATTATAGATTTATTATACATGTTGTAAAATTATCCTAATTAAATTGGCAGTACAGATGGTGTAGTGGTTAGCGTTCCAGGCTCCTAGTGATGAGGTTTGATTCCCACCTTGGCCCAATAATCTCCCTGCATTTGTGTTTACTCCATGTGCTCTGATTTTCCCACACTCCTGGTTGATTAATTGGTTGCCAACAAACATGAATTGGCTCTGAAAAGTACTGCAAAATATGTGTGAACTATATAAATAATTGGAAATAATGATATTATCTGTACTTATAATAAAGTTTTAATGGTTTGTTTTTAGAAATTTACCCTTTAGCGCTGTGTATAAACTATCGAGACAGAAAATGGTTTTTTTTTCAGAATTTTTGTTTGTCTGGATGTTCATTCCGGCATTACACAAAAACTACTGTAAAGTGATAGTGACAGGGGAGCACAAGGGCAAAAGCTCACTTGATCTTGATTTTCAGTATGATTTGCTGGTACCTAATCTCTCTCCACTTTATATCTCTCTGAGGTTTGCTATATCTCCCGTAAGTATGAAATATTATCATTTTGAACATGTGGTGATTATTTTTGTAAGGATAGTTTATGTGGCATTACCAAGAGTTTTCTATTATAGATTTATTATTCATGTTGTAAAATGCTCCTAATATAGTGGGCAACACAGATGGTGTAGTGGTTAGTGTTCTTGCTTCCCAGCATTGAGGTTGTGGATTCATAATTTCCCTGTGTTTGTGTTTCCTCCATGTACTCTGCTTTTCCCACACTCCTGTTTGATTAATTGGTTCCCAACAAACATGAATTGGCTCTGAAAAGTACTGCAAAATATGTGTGAACTATATAAATAACTGGAAATAATGATGTTATCTGTACTTATAATAAAGTTTTAATGGTTTGGTTTTAGAAATTTACCCTTTAGCGCTGTGTATAAACTATCATGACAGAAAATTTTTTTTTTTTCAGAATTTTTGTTTGTCTGGTTGTTCATTCCGGCATAACACAAAAACTACTGTAAAGTGATAGTGACAGGGGAGCACAAGGGCAAAAGCTCACTTGATCTTGATTTTCAGTATGATTTGCTGGTACCTAATCTCTCTCCACTTTATATCTCTCTGAGGTTTGCTATATCTCCCCTAAGTATGAAATATTATCATTTTGAACATGTGGTGATTATTTTTGTAAGGATGGTTTACGTGGCATTACCAAGGGATTTCTATTACAGAATTTTAATATATTTTTTAATATACTCTGTAAAGCACTGCAGAATATATGTGAGCTTTATAAATAACTGGTAATAATGATATTATCTGTTTTTATTATAAAGTTTTTTTTGAACTGTTATGGGGAAATGTACTCCATAGGGCTGTGCATGAACTACGGAGACAAAAAAATATTTTTTTTTAATTTTGGTGATTATCTTTATATGGATAATTAAGGTGGGATTGCCAAGGGAATTCTATCATAGATTTATTATACATGTTGTAAAATTATCCTAATTAAATTGGCAGTACAGATGGTGTAGTGGTTAGCGTTCCAGGCTCCTAGTGATGAGGTTTGATTCCCACCTTGGCCCAATAATCTCCCTGCATTTGTGTTTACTCCATGTGCTCTGATTTTCCCACACTCCTGGTTGATTAATTGGTTGCCAACAAACATGAATTGGCTCTGAAAAGTACTGCAAAATATGTGTGAACTATATAAATAATTGGAAATAATGATATTATCTGTACTTATAATAAAGTTTTAATGGTTTGTTTTTAGAAATTTACCCTTTAGCGCTGTGTATAAACTATCGAGACAGAAAATGTTTTTTTTTCAGAATTTTTGTTTGTCTGGATGTTCATTCCGGCATTACACAAAAACTACTGTAAAGTGATAGTGACAGGGGAGCACAAGGGCAAAAGCTCACTTGATCTTGATTTTCAGTATGATTTGCTGGTACCTAATCTCTCTCCACTTTATATCTCTCTGAGGTTTGCTATATCTCCCGTAATATGAAATATTATCATTTTGAACATGTGGTGATTATTTTTGTAAGGATAGTTTATGTGGCATTACCAAGAGTTTTCTATTATAGATTTATTATTCATGTTGTAAAATGCTCCTAATATAGTGGGCAACACAGATGGTGTAGTGGTTAGTGTTCTTGCTTCCCAGCATTGAGGTTGTGGGTTCAATTCCCACCCACAATTTCCCTGTGTTTGTGTTTCCTCCAATTTCCCTGTGTTTGTTTTTAGAAATTTACCCTTTAGTGTAGTGTTAGTGTTCTTGCTTCCCAGCATTGAGGTTGTGGGTTCAATTCCCACCCATAATTTCCCTGTGTTTGTGTTTCCTCCATGTACTCTGCTTTTCCCACACTCCTGTTTGATTAATTGGTTCCCAACAAACATGAATTGGCTCTGAAAAGTACTGCAAAATATGTGTGAACTATATAAATAACTGGAAATAATGATGTTATCTGTACTTATAATAAAGTTTTAATGGTTTGGTTTTAGAAATTTTCCCTTTAGCGCTGTGTATAAACTATCGAGACTGAAAATGTTTTTTTTCAGAATTTTTGTTTCTCTGGTTGTTCATTCCTGCATTACACAAAAACTACTGTATTATAAGTATAGATTATTATCTATACTTATAATAAAGTTTTAATGGTTTGTTTTTAGAAATTTACCCTTTAGCACTGTGTATAAACTATCGTGACAGAAAATGTTTTTTTTTTCAGAATTTTTGTTTTGGTTGTTCATTCCGGCATAACACAAAAAATACTGTAAAGTGATAGTGACACGGGAGCAGAAGGGCAAAAGCTCGCTTGATCTTGATTTTCAGTATGATTTGATGGTACCTAATCTCTCTCCACTTTATATCTCTCTGAGGTTTGCTATATCTCCCCTAAGTATGAAATATTATCATTTTGAACATGTGGTGATTATTTTTGTATGGGTGGTTTACGTGGCATTACCAAGGGATTTGTATTATAGAATTTTAATATATTTTTTAATATACTCTGTAAAGCACTACAGAATATGTGTGAGCTTTATAAATAACTGGTAATAATGATATTATCTGTTTTTATTAAAAAGTTTTTTTTGAACTGTTATGGGGAAATGGACTCCATAGGGCTGTGTATGAACTACGGAGACAAAAAAATATTTTTTTTGAATTTTGGTGATTATCTTTATATGGATAGTTTAGGTGGGATTGCCAAGGGAATTCTATTATAGATTTATTATACATGTTGTAAAATTATCCTAATTAAATTGGCAGCACAGATGGTGTAGTGGTTAGCGTTCCAGGCTCCCAGTGATGAGGTTTGATTCCCACCTTGGCCCAATAATCTCCCTGCATTTGTGTTTACTCCATGTGCTCTGATTTTCCCACACTCCTGGTTGATTAATTGGTTGCCAACAAACATGAATTGGCTCTGAAAAGCACTGCAAAATATGTGTGAACTATATAAATAACTGGAAATAATGATATTATCTATACTTATAATAAAGTTTTAATGGTTTGTTTTTAGAAATTTACCCTTTAGCACTGTGTATAAACTATCGTGACAGAAAATGTTTTTTTTTTCAGAATTTTGTTTTGGTTGTTCATTCCGGCATAACACAAAAACTACTGTAAAGTGATAGTGACAGGGGAGCACAAGGGCAAAAGCTCACTTGATCTTGATTTTCAGTATGATTTGCTGGTACCTAATCTCTCTCCACTTTATATCTCTCTGAGGTTTGCTATATCTCCCGTAAGTATGAAATATTATCATTTTGAACATGTGGTGATTATTTTTGTAAGGATGGTTTACGTGGCATTACCAAGGGATTTCTATTATAGAATTTTAATATATTTTTTAATATACTCTGTAAAGCACTACAGAATATGTGTGAGCTTTATAAATAACTGGTAATAATGATATTATCTGTTTTTATTATAATGTTTTTTTTTTAACTGTTATGGGGAAATGTACTCCATAGGGCTGTGTATGAACTACGGAGACAAAAAAATATTTTTTTTGAATTTTGGTGATTATCTTTATATGGATAGTTTAGGTGGGATTGCCAAGGGAATTCTATTATAGATTTATTATTATATATGTTGTAAAATTATCCTAATTAAATTGGAAGTACATATGGTGTAGTGGTTAGCGTTCCAGGCTCCCAGTGATGAGGTTTGATTCCCACCTTGGCCCAATAATCTCCCTGCATTTGTGTTTACTCCATGTGCTCTGATTTTCCCACACTCCTGGTTGATTAATTAGTTGCCAACAAACATGAATTGGCTCTGAAAAGCACTGCAAAATATGTGTGAACTATATAAATAACTGGAAATAATGATATTATCTATACTTATAATAAAGTTTTAATGGTTTGTTTTTAGAAATTTACCCTTTAGCACTGTGTATAAACTATCGTGACAGAAGATGGGGTTTTTTTCAGAATTTTTATTTGTCTTGTTGTTCATTCCGGCATAACACAAAAACTACTGTAAAGTGATAGTGACAGGGGAGCACAAGGGCAAAAGTTCACTTGATCTTGATTTTCAGTATGATTTGCTGGTACCTAATCTCTCTCCACTTTATATCTCTCTGAGGTTTGCTATATCTCCCCTAAGTATGAAATATTATCATTTTGAACATGTGGTGATATTTTTTGTAAGGATCGTTTATGTGGCATTACCAAGGGATTTCTATTGTAGATTTATTATACATGTTGTAAAATGCTCCTAATATAGTGGGCAGCACAGATGGTGTAGTGGTTAGAGTTCTTGCTTCCCAGCTTTGAGGTTGTGGGTTCAATTCCCACCCATAATTTCCCTGTGTTTTTGTTTCCTCCATGTACTCTGCTTTTCCCACACTCCTGTTTGATTAATTGGTTCCCAACAAACATGAATTGGCTCTGAAAAGTACTGCAAAATATGTGTGAACTATATAAATAATTGGAAATAATGATGTTATCTGTACTTATAATAAAGTTTTAATGGTTTGGTTTTAGAAATTTACCCTTTAGTGTAGTGGTTAGTGTTCTTGCTTCCCAGCATTGAGGTTGTGGGTTCAATTCCCACCCATAATTTCCCTGTGTTTGTGTTTCCTCCATGTACTCTGCTTTTCCCACACTCCTGTTTGATTAATTGGTTCCCAACAAACATGAATTGGCTCTGAAAAGTACTGCAAAATATGTGTGAACTATATAAATAACTGGAAATAATGATGTTATCTGTACTTATAATAAAGTTTTAATGGTTTGGTTTTAGAAATTTACCCTTTAGCGCTGTGTATAAACTATCATGACAGAAAATGTTTTTTTTTTCAGAATTTTTGTTTGTCTGGTTGTTCATTCCGGCATAACACAAAAACTACTGTAAAGTGATAGTGACAGGGGAGCACAAGGGCAAAAGCTCACTTGATCTTGATTTTCAGTATGATTTGCTGGTACCTAATCTCTCTCCACTTTATATCTCTCTGAGGTTTGCTATATCTCCCCTAAGTATGAAATATTATCATTTTGAACATGTGGTGATTATTTTTGTAAGGATGGTTTAAGTGGCATTACCAAGGGATTTCTATTACAGAATTTTAATATATTTTTTAATATACTCTGTAAAGCACTGCAGAATATATGTGAGCTTTATAAATAACTGGTAATAATGATATTATCTGTTTTTATTATAAAGTTTTTTTTTAACTGTTATGGGGAAATGTACTCCATAGGGCTGTGCATGAACTACGGAGACAAAAAAAAATTTTTTTTGAATTTTGGTGATTATCTTTATATGGATAATTAAGGTGGGATTGCCAAGGGAATTCTATTATAGATTTATTATACATGTTGTAAAATTATCCTAATTAAATTGGCAGTACAGATGGTGTAGTGGTTAGCGTTCCAGGCTCCTAGTGATGAGGTTTGATTCCCACCTTGGCCCAATAATCTCCCTGCATTTGTGTTTACTCCATGTGCTCTGATTTTCCCACACTCCTGGTTGATTAATTGGTTGCCAACAAACATGAATTGGCTCTGAAAAGTACTGCAAAATATGTGTGAACTATATAAATAATTGGAAATAATTATATTATCTGTACTTATAATAAAGTTTTAATGGTTTGTTTTTAGAAATTTACCCTTTAGCGCTGTGTATAAACTATCGAGACAGAAAATGGTTTTTTTTTCAGAATTTTTGTTTGTCTGGATGTTCATTCCGGCATTACACAAAAACTACTGTAAAGTGATAGTGACAGGGGAGCACAAGGGCAAAAGCTCACTTGATCTTGATTTTCAGTATGATTTGCTGGTACCTAATCTCTCTCCACTTTATATCTCTCTGAGGTTTGCTATATCTCCCGTAAGTATGAAATATTATCATTTTGAACATGTGGTGATTATTTTTGTAAGGATAGTTTATGTGGCATTACCAAGAGTTTTCTATTATAGATTTATTATTCATGTTGTAAAATGCTCCTAATATAGTGGGCAACACAGATGGTGTAGTGGTTAGTGTTCTTGCTTCCCAGCGTTGAGGTTGTGGATTCATAATTTCCCTGTGTTTGTGTTTCCTCCATGTACTCTGCTTTTCCCACACTCCTGTTTGATTAATTGGTTCCCAACAAACATGAATTGGCTCTGAAAAGTACTGCAAAATATGTGTGAACTATATAAATAATTGGAAATAATGATATTATCTGTACTTATTATAAAGTTTTAAAGGTTTGTTTTTAGAAATTTACCCTTTAGTGTAGTGTTAGTGTTTTTGCTTCCCAGCATTGAGGTTGTGGGTTCAATTCCCACCCATAATTTCCCTGTGTTTGTGTTTCCTCCATGTACTCTGCTTTTCCCACACTCCTGTTTGATTAATTGGTTCCCAACAAACATGAATTGGCTCTGAAAAGTACTGCAAAATATGTGTGAACTATATAAATAACTGGAAATAATGATGTTATCTGTACTTATAATAAAGTTTTAATGGTTTGGTTTTAGAAATTTTCCCTTTAGCGCTGTGTATAAACTATCGAGACTGAAAATGTTTTTTTTCAGAATTTTTGTTTCTCTGGTTGTTCATTCCTGCATTACACAAAAACTACTGTAAAGTGACAGTGACACGGGAGCAGAAGGGCAAAAGCTCGCTTGATCTTGATTTTCAGTATGATTTGATGGTACCTAATCTCTCTCCACTTTATATCTCTCTGAGGTTTGCTATATCTCCCCTAAGTATGAAATATTATCATTTTGAACATGTGGTGATTATTTTTGTATGGGTGGTTTACGTGGCATTACCAAGGGATTTGTATTATAGAATTTTAATATATTTTTTAATATACTCTGTAAAGCACTACAAAATATGTGTGAGCTTTATAAATAACTGGTAATAATGATATTATCTGTTTTTATTAAAAAGTTTTTTTTGAACTGTTATGGGGAAATGGACTCCATAGGGCTGTGTATGAACTACGGAGACAAAAAAATATTTTTTTTGAATTTTGGTGATTATCTTTATATGGATAGTTTAGGTGGGATTGCCAAGGGAATTCTATTATAGATTTATTATACATGTTGTAAAATTATCCTAATTAAATTGGCAGCACAGATGGTGTAGTGGTTAGCGTTCCAGGCTCCCAGTGATGAGGTTTGATTCCCACCTTGGCCCAATAATCTCCCTGCATTTGTGTTTACTCCATGTTCTCTGATTTTCCCACACTCCTGGTTGATTAATTGGTTGCCAACAAACATGAATTGGCTCTGAAAAGCACTGCAAAATATGTGTGAACTATATAAATAACTGGAAATAATGATATTATCTATACTTATAATAAAGTTTTAATGGTTTGTTTTTAGAAATTTACCCTTTAGCACTGTGTATAAACTATCGTGACAGAAAATGTTTTTTTTTTCAGAATTTTGTTTTGGTTGTTCATTCCGGCATAACACAAAAAATACTGTAAAGTGATAGTGACAGGGGAGCACAAGGGCAAAAGCTCACTTGATCTTGATTTTCAGTATGATTTGCTGGTACCTAATCTCTCTCCACTTTATATCTCTCTGAGGTTTGCTATATCTCCCGTAAGTATGAAATATTATCATTTTGAACATGTGGTGATTATTTTTGTAAGGATGGTTTACGTGGCATTACCAAGGGATTTCTATTATAGAATTTTAATATATTTTTTAATATACTCTGTAAAGCACTACAGAATATGTGTGAGCTTTATAAATAACTGGTAATAATGATATTATCTGTTTTTATTATAATGTTTTTTTTTTAACTGTTATGGGGAAATGTACTCCATAGGGCTGTGTATGAACTACGGAGACAAAAAAATATTTTTTTTGAATTTTGGTGATTATCTTTATATGGATAGTTTAGGTGGGATTGCCAAGGGAATTCTATTATAGATTTATTATTATATATGTTGTAAAATTATCCTAATTAAATTGGAAGTACATATGGTGTAGTGGTTAGCGTTCCAGGCTCCCAGTGATGAGGTTTGATTCCCACCTTGGCCCAATAATCTCCCTGCATTTGTGTTTACTCCATGTGCTCTGATTTTCCCACACTCCTGGTTGATTAATTGGTTGCCAACAAACATGAATTGGCTCTGAAAAGCACTGCAAAATATGTGTGAACTATATAAATAACTGGAAATAATGATATTATCTATACTTATAATAAAGTTTTAATGGTTTGTTTTTAGAAATTTACCCTTTAGCGCTGTGTATAAACTATCGTGACAGAAGATGGGGTTTTTTTCAGAATTTTTATTTGTCTTGTTGTTCATTCCGGCATAACACAAAAACTACTGTAAAGTGATAGTGACAGGGGAGCACAAGGGCAAAAGTTCACTTGATCTTGATTTTCAGTATGATTTGCTGGTACCTAATCTCTCTCCACTTTATATCTCTCTGAGGTTTGCTATATCTCCCCTAAGTATGAAATATTATCATTTTGAACATGTGGTGATATTTTTTGTAAGGATCGTTTATGTGGCATTACCAAGGGATTTCTATTGTAGATTTATTATACATGTTGTAAAATGCTCCTAATATAGTGGGCAGCACAGATGGTGTAGTGGTTAGAGTTCTTGCTTCCCAGCTTTGAGGTTGTGGGTTCAATTCCCACCCATAATTTCCCTGTGTTTTTGTTTCCTCCATGTACTCTGCTTTTCCCACACTCCTGTTTGATTAATTGGTTCCCAACAAACATGAATTGGCTCTGAAAAGTACTGCAAAATATGTGTGAACTATATAAATAATTGGAAATAATGATGTTATCTGTACTTATAATAAAGTTTTAATGGTTTGGTTTTAGAAATTTACCCTTTAGTGTAGTGGTTAGTGTTCTTGCTTCCCAGCATTGAGGTTGTGGGTTCAATTCCCACCCATAATTTCCCTGTGTTTGTGTTTCCTCCATGTACTCTGCTTTTCCCACACTCCTGTTTGATTAATTGGTTCCCAACAAACATGAATTGGCTCTGAAAAGTACTGCAAAATATGTGTGAACTATATAAATAACTGGAAATAATGATGTTATCTGTACTTATAATAAAGTTTTAATGGTTTGGTTTTAGAAATTTACCCTTTAGCGCTGTGTATAAACTATCATGACAGAAAATGTTTTTTTTTTCAGAATTTTTGTTTGTCTGGTTGTTCATTCCGGCATAACACAAAAACTACTGTAAAGTGATAGTGACAGGGGAGCACAAGGGCAAAAGCTCACTTGATCTTGATTTTCAGTATGATTTGCTGGTACCTAATCTCTCTCCACTTTATATCTCTCTGAGGTTTGCTATATCTCCCCTAAGTATGAAATATTATCATTTTGAACATGTGGTGATTATTTTTGTAAGGATGGTTTACGTGGCATTACCAAGGGATTTCTATTACAGAATTTTAATATATTTTTTAATATACTCTGTAAAGCACTGCAGAATATATGTGAGCTATATAAATAACTGGTAATAATGATATTATCTGTTTTTATTATAAAGTTTTTTTTGAACTGTTATGGGGAAATGTACTCCATAGGGCTGTGCATGAACTACGGAGACAAAAAAATATTTTTTTTGAATTTTGGTGATTATCTTTATATGGATAATTAAGGTGGGATTGCCAAGGGAATTCTATTATAGATTTATTATACATGTTGTAAAATTATCCTAATTAAATTGGCAGTACAGATGGTGTAGTGGTTAGCGTTCCAGGCTCCTAGTGATGAGGTTTGATTCCCACCTTGGCCCAATAATCTCCCTGCATTTGTGTTTACTCCATGTGCTCTGATTTTCCCACACTCCTGGTTGATTAATTGGTTGCCAACAAACATGAATTGGCTCTGAAAAGTACTGCAAAATATGTGTGAACTATATAAATAATTGGAAATAATGATATTATCTGTACTTATAATAAAGTTTTAATGGTTTGTTTTTAGAAATTTACCCTTTAGCGCTGTGTATAAACTATCGAGACAGAAAATGGTTTTTTTTTCAGAATTTTTGTTTGTCTGGATGTTCATTCCGGCATTACACAAAAACTACTGTAAAGTGATAGTGACAGGGGAGCACAAGGGCAAAAGCTCACTTGATCTTGATTTTCAGTATGATTTGCTGGTACCTAATCTCTCTCCACTTTATATCTCTCTGAGGTTTGCTATATCTCCCGTAAGTATGAAATATTATCATTTTGAACATGTGATGATTATTTTTGTAAGGATAGTTTATGTGGCATTACCAAGAGTTTTCTATTATAGATTTATTATTCATGTTGTAAAATGCTCCTAATATAGTGGGCAACACAGATGGTGTAGTGGTTAGTGTTCTTGCTTCCCAGCATTGAGGTTGTGGATTCATAATTTCCCTGTGTTTGTGTTTCCTCCATGTACTCTGCTTTTCCCACACTCCTGTTTGATTAATTGGTTCCCAACAAACATGAATTGGCTCTGAAAAGTACTGCAAAATATGTGTGAACTATATAAATAACTGGAAATAATGATGTTATCTGTACTTATAATAAAGTTTTAATGGTTTGGTTTTAGAAATTTACCCTTTAGCGCTGTGTATAAACTATCATGACAGAAAATTTTTTTTTTTTCAGAATTTTTGTTTGTCTGGTTGTTCATTCCGGCATAACACAAAAACTACTGTAAAGTGATAGTGACAGGGGAGCACAAGGGCAAAAGCTCACTTGATCTTGATTTTCAGTATGATTTGCTGGTACCTAATCTCTCTCCACTTTATATCTCTCTGAGGTTTGCTATATCTCCCCTAAGTATGAAATATTATCATTTTGAACATGTGGTGATTATTTTTGTAAGGATGGTTTACGTGGCATTACCAAGGGATTTCTATTACAGAATTTTAATATATTTTTTAATATACTCTGTAAAGCACTGCAGAATATATGTGAGCTTTATAAATAACTGGTAATAATGATATTATCTGTTTTTATTATAAAGTTTTTTTTGAACTGTTATGGGGAAATGTACTCCATAGGGCTGTGCATGAACTACGGAGACAAAAAAATATTTTTTTTGAATTTTGGTGATTATCTTTATATGGATAATTAAGGTGGGATTGCCAAGGGAATTCTATCATAGATTTATTATACATGTTGTAAAATTATCCTAATTAAATTGGCAGTACAGATGGTGTAGTGGTTAGCGTTCCAGGCTCCTAGTGATGAGGTTTGATTCCCACCTTGGCCCAATAATCTCCCTGCATTTGTGTTTACTCCATGTGCTCTGATTTTCCCACACTCCTGGTTGATTAATTGGTTGCCAACAAACATGAATTGGCTCTGAAAAGTACTGCAAAATATGTGTGAACTATATAAATAATTGGAAATAATGATATTATCTGTACTTATAATAAAGTTTTAATGGTTTGTTTTTAGAAATTTACCCTTTAGCGCTGTGTATAAACTATCGAGACAGAAAATGTTTTTTTTTCAGAATTTTTGTTTGTCTGGATGTTCATTCCGGCATTACACAAAAACTACTGTAAAGTGATAGTGACAGGGGAGCACAAGGGCAAAAGCTCACTTGATCTTGATTTTCAGTATGATTTGCTGGTACCTAATCTCTCTCCACTTTATATCTCTCTGAGGTTTGCTATATCTCCCGTAATATGAAATATTATCATTTTGAACATGTGGTGATTATTTTTGTAAGGATAGTTTATGTGGCATTACCAAGAGTTTTCTATTATAGATTTATTATTCATGTTGTAAAATGCTCCTAATATAGTGGGCAACACAGATGGTGTAGTGGTTAGTGTTCTTGCTTCCCAGCATTGAGGTCGTGGGTTCAATTCCCACCCACAATTTCCCTGTGTTTGTGTTTCCTCCATGTACTCTGCTTTTCCCACACTCCTGTTTGATTAATTGGTTCCCAACAAATATGAATTGGCTCTGAAAAGTACTGCAAAATATGTGTGAACTATATAAATAATTGGAAATAATGATATTATCTGTACTTATTATAAAGTTTTAATGGTTTGTTTTTAGAAATTTACCCTTTAGTGTAGTGTTAGTGTTCTTGCTTCCCAGCATTGAGGTTGTGGGTTCAATTCCCACCCATAATTTCCCTGTGTTTGTGTTTCCTCCATGTACTCTGCTTTTCCCACACTCCTGTTTGATTAATTGGTTCCCAACAAACATGAATTGGCTCTGAAAAGTACTGCAAAATATGTGTGAACTATATAAATAACTGGAAATAATGATGTTATCTGTACTTATAATAAAGTTTTAATGGTTTGGTTTTAGAAATTTTCCCTTTAGCGCTGTGTATAAACTATCGAGACTGAAAATGTTTTTTTTCAGAATTTTTGTTTCTCTGGTTGTTCATTCCTGCATTACACAAAAACTACTGTATTATAAGTATAGATTATTATCTATACTTATAATAAAGTTTTAATGGATTGTTTTTAGAAATTTACCCTTTAGCACTGTGTATAAACTATCGTGACAGAAAATGTTTTTTTTTTCAGAATTTTTGTTTTGGTTGTTCATTCCGGCATAACACAAAAAATACTGTAAAGTGATAGTGACACGGGAGCAGAAGGGCAAAAGCTCGCTTGATCTTGATTTTCAGTATGATTTGATGGTACCTAATCTCTCTCCACTTTATATCTCTCTGAGGTTTGCTATATCTCCCCTAAGTATGAAATATTATCATTTTGAACATGTGGTGATTATTTTTGTATGGGTGGTTTACGTGGCATTACCAAGGGATTTGTATTATAGAATTTTAATATATTTTTTAATATACTCTGTAAAGCACTACAGAATATGTGTGAGCTTTATAAATAACTGGTAATAATGATATTATCTGTTTTTATTAAAAAGTTTTTTTTGAACTGTTATGGGGAAATGGACTCCATAGGGCTGTGTATGAACTACGGAGACAAAAAAATATTTTTTTTGAATTTTGGTGATTATCTTTATATGGATAGTTTAGGTGGGATTGCCAAGGGAATTCTATTATAGATTTATTATACATGTTGTAAAATTATCCTAATTAAATTGGCAGCACAGATGGTGTAGTGGTTAGCGTTCCAGGCTCCCAGTGATGAGGTTTGATTCCCACCTTGGCCCAATAATCTCCCTGCATTTGTGTTTACTCCATGTGCTCTGATTTTCCCACACTCCTGGTTGATTAATTGGTTGCCAACAAACATGAATTGGCTCTGAAAAGCACTGCAAAATATGTGTGAACTATATAAATAACTGGAAATAATGATATTATCTATACTTATAATAAAGTTTTAATGGTTTGTTTTTAGAAATTTACCCTTTAGCACTGTGTATAAACTATCGTGACAGAAAATGTTTTTTTTTTCAGAATTTTGTTTTGGTTGTTCATTCCGGCATAACACAAAAAATACTGTAAAGTGATAGTGACAGGGGAGCACAAGGGCAAAAGTTCACTTGATCTTGATTTTCAGTATGATTTGCTGGTACCTAATCTCTCTCCACTTTATATCTCTCTGAGGTTTGCTATATCTCCCCTAAGTATGAAATATTATCATTTTGAACATGTGGTGATATTTTTTGTAAGGATCGTTTATGTGGCATTACCAAGGGATTTCTATTGTAGATTTATTATACATGTTGTAAAATGCTCCTAATATAGTGGGCAGCACAGATGGTGTAGTGGTTAGAGTTCTTGCTTCCCAGCTTTGAGGTTGTGGGTTCAATTCCCACCCATAATTTCCCTGTGTTTTTGTTTCCTCCATGTACTCTGCTTTTCCCACACTCCTGTTTGATTAATTGGTTCCCAACAAACATGAATTGGCTCTGAAAAGTACTGCAAAATATGTGTGAACTATATAAATAATTGGAAATAATGATGTTATCTGTACTTATAATAAAGTTTTAATGGTTTGGTTTTAGAAATTTACCCTTTAGTGTAGTGGTTAGTGTTCTTGCTTCCCAGCATTGAGGTTGTGGGTTCAATTCCCACCCATAATTTCCCTGTGTTTGTGTTTCCTCCATGTACTCTGCTTTTCCCACACTCCTGTTTGATTAATTGGTTCCCAACAAACATGAATTGGCTCTGAAAAGTACTGCAAAATATGTGTGAACTATATAAATAACTGGAAATAATGATGTTATCTGTACTTATAATAAAGTTTTAATGGTTTGGTTTTAGAAATTTACCCTTTAGCGCTGTGTATAAACTATCATGACAGAAAATGTTTTTTTTTTCAGAATTTTTGTTTGTCTGGTTGTTCATTCCGGCATAACACAAAAACTACTGTAAAGTGATAGTGACAGGGGAGCACAAGGGCAAAAGCTCACTTGATCTTGATTTTCAGTATGATTTGCTGGTACCTAATCTCTCTCCACTTTATATCTCTCTGAGGTTTGCTATATCTCCCCTAAGTATGAAATATTATCATTTTGAACATGTGGTGATTATTTTTGTAAGGATGGTTTACGTGGCATTACCAAGGGATTTCTATTACAGAATTTTAATATATTTTTTAATATACTCTGTAAAGCACTGCAGAATATATGTGAGCTATATAAATAACTGGTAATAATGATATTATCTGTTTTTATTATAAAGTTTTTTTTGAACTGTTATGGGGAAATGTACTCCATAGGGCTGTGCATGAACTACGGAGACAAAAAAATATTTTTTTTGAATTTTGGTGATTATCTTTATATGGATAATTAAGGTGGGATTGCCAAGGGAATTCTATTATAGATTTATTATACATGTTGTAAAATTATCCTAATTAAATTGGCAGTACAGATGGTGTAGTGGTTAGCGTTCCAGGCTCCTAGTGATGAGGTTTGATTCCCACCTTGGCCCAATAATCTCCCTGCATTTGTGTTTACTCCATGTGCTCTGATTTTCCCACACTCCTGGTTGATTAATTGGTTGCCAACAAACATGAATTGGCTCTGAAAAGTACTGCAAAATATGTGTGAACTATATAAATAATTGGAAATAATGATATTATCTGTACTTATAATAAAGTTTTAATGGTTTGTTTTTAGAAATTTACCCTTTAGCGCTGTGTATAAACTATCGAGACAGAAAATGGTTTTTTTTTTCAGAATTTTTGTTTGTCTGGATGTTCATTCCGGCATTACACAAAAACTACTGTAAAGTGATAGTGACAGGGGAGCACAAGGGCAAAAGCTCACTTGATCTTGATTTTCAGTATGATTTGCTGGTACCTAATCTCTCTCCACTTTATATCTCTCTGAGGTTTGCTATATCTCCCGTAAGTATGAAATATTATCATTTTGAACATGTGGTGATTATTTTTGTAAGGATAGTTTATGTGGCATTACCAAGAGTTTTCTATTATAGATTTATTATTCATGTTGTAAAATGCTCCTAATATAGTGGGCAACACAGATGGTGTAGTGGTTAGTGTTCTTGCTTCCCAGCATTGAGGTTGTGGATTCATAATTTCCCTGTGTTTGTGTTTCCTCCATGTACTCTGCTTTTCCCACACTCCTGTTTGATTAATTGGTTCCCAACAAACATGAATTGGCTCTGAAAAGTACTGCAAAATATGTGTGAACTATATAAATAACTGGAAATAATGATGTTATCTGTACTTATAATAAAGTTTTAATGGTTTGGTTTTAGAAATTTACCCTTTAGCGCTGTGTATAAACTATCATGACAGAAAATTTTTTTTTTTTCAGAATTTTTGTTTGTCTGGTTGTTCATTCCGGCATAACACAAAAACTACTGTAAAGTGATAGTGACAGGGGAGCACAAGGGCAAAAGCTCACTTGATCTTGATTTTCAGTATGATTTGCTGGTACCTAATCTCTCTCCACTTTATATCTCTCTGAGGTTTGCTATATCTCCCCTAAGTATGAAATATTATCATTTTGAACATGTGGTGATTATTTTTGTAAGGATGGTTTACGTGGCATTACCAAGGGATTTCTATTACAGAATTTTAATATATTTTTTAATATACTCTGTAAAGCACTGCAGAATATATGTGAGCTTTATAAATAACTGGTAATAATGATATTATCTGTTTTTATTATAAAGTTTTTTTTGAACTGTTATGGGGAAATGTACTCCATAGGGCTGTGCATGAACTACGGAGACAAAAAAATATTTTTTTTGAATTTTGGTGATTATCTTTATATGGATAATTAAGGTGGGATTGCCAAGGGAATTCTATCATAGATTTATTATACATGTTGTAAAATTATCCTAATTAAATTGGCAGTACAGATGGTGTAGTGGTTAGCGTTCCAGGCTCCTAGTGATGAGGTTTGATTCCCACCTTGGCCCAATAATCTCCCTGCATTTGTGTTTACTCCATGTGCTCTGATTTTCCCACACTCCTGGTTGATTAATTGGTTGCCAACAAACATGAATTGGCTCTGAAAAGTACTGCAAAATATGTGTGAACTATATAAATAATTGGAAATAATGATATTATCTGTACTTATAATAAAGTTTTAATGGTTTGTTTTTAGAAATTTACCCTTTAGCGCTGTGTATAAACTATCGAGACAGAAAATGGTTTTTTTTTCAGAATTTTTGTTTGTCTGGATGTTCATTCCGGCATTACACAAAAACTACTGTAAAGTGATAGTGACAGGGGAGCACAAGGGCAAAAGCTCACTTGATCTTGATTTTCAGTATGATTTGCTGGTACCTAATCTCTCTCCACTTTATATCTCTCTGAGGTTTGCTATATCTCCCGTAAGTATGAAATATTATCATTTTGAACATGTGGTGATTATTTTTGTAAGGATGGTTTACGTGGCATTACCAAGGGATTTCTATTGTAGATTTATTATACATGTTGTAAAATGCTCCTAATATAGTGGGCAGCACAGATGGTGTAGTGGTTAGTGTTCTTGCTTCCCAGCTTTGAGGTTGTGGGTTCAATTCCCACCCATAATTTCCCTGTGTTTTTGTTTCCTCCATGTACTCTGCTTTTCCCACACTCCTGTTTGATTAATTGGTTCCCAACAAACATGAATTGGCTCTGAAAAGTACTGCAAAATATGTGTGAACTATATAAATAATTGGAAATAATGATGTTATCTGTACTTATAATAAAGTTTTAATGGTTTGGTTTTAGAAATTTACCCTTTAGTGTAGTGGTTAGTGTTCTTGCTTCCCAGCATTGAGGTTGTGGGTTCAATTCCCACCCATAATTTCCCTGTGTTTGTGTTTCCTCCATGTACTCTGCTTTTCCCACACTCCTGTTTGATTAATTGGTTCCCAACAAACATGAATTGGCTCTGAAAAGTACTGCAAAATATGTGTGAACTATATAAATAACTGGAAATAATGATGTTATCTGTACTTATAATAAAGTTTTAATGGTTTGGTTTTAGAAATTTACCCTTTAGCGCTGTGTATAAACTATCATGACAGAAAATGTTTTTTTTTTCAGAATTTTTGTTTGTCTGGTTGTTCATTCCGGCATAACACAAAAACTACTGTAAAGTGATAGTGACAGGGGAGCACAAGGGCAAAAGCTCACTTGATCTTGATTTTCAGTATGATTTGCTGGTACCTAATCTCTCTCCACTTTATATCTCTCTGAGGTTTGCTATATCTCCCCTAAGTATGAAATATTATCATTTTGAACATGTGGTGATTATTTTTGTAAGGATGGTTTACGTGGCATTACCAAGGGATTTCTATTACAGAATTTTAATATATTTTTTAATATACTCTGTAAAGCACTGCAGAATATATGTGAGCTTTATAAATAACTGGTAATAATGATATTATCTGTTTTTATTATAAAGTTTTTTTTTAACTGTTATGGGGAAATGTACTCCATAGGGCTGTGCATGAACTACGGAGACAAAAAAATATTTTTTTTGAATTTTGGTGATTATCTTTATATGGATAATTAAGGTGGGATTGCCAAGGGAATTCTATTATAGATTTATTATACATGTTGTAAAATTATCCTAATTAAATTGGCAGTACAGATGGTGTAGTGGTTAGCGTTCCAGGCTCCTAGTGATGAGGTTTGATTCCCACCTTGGCCCAATAATCTCCCTGCATTTGTGTTTACTCCATGTGCTCTGATTTTCCCACACTCCTGGTTGATTAATTGGTTGCCAACAAACATGAATTGGCTCTGAAAAGTACTGCAAAATATGTGTGAACTATATAAATAATTGGAAATAATTATATTATCTGTACTTATAATAAAGTTTTAATGGTTTGTTTTTAGAAATTTACCCTTTAGCGCTGTGTATAAACTATCGAGACAGAAAATGGTTTTTTTTTCAGAATTTTTGTTTGTCTGGATGTTCATTCCGGCATTACACAAAAACTACTGTAAAGTGATAGTGACAGGGGAGCACAAGGGCAAAAGCTCACTTGATCTTGATTTTCAGTATGATTTGCTGGTACCTAATCTCTCTCCACTTTATATCTCTCTGAGGTTTGCTATATCTCCCGTAAGTATGAAATATTATCATTTTGAACATGTGGTGATTATTTTTGTAAGGATAGTTTATGTGGCATTACCAAGAGTTTTCTATTATAGATTTATTATTCATGTTGTAAAATGCTCCTAATATAGTGGGCAACACAGATGGTGTAGTGGTTAGTGTTCTTGCTTCCCAGCGTTGAGGTTGTGGATTCATAATTTCCCTGTGTTTGTGTTTCCTCCATGTACTCTGCTTTTCCCACACTCCTGTTTGATTAATTGGTTCCCAACAAACATGAATTGGCTCTGAAAAGTACTGCAAAATATGTGTGAACTATATAAATAATTGGAAATAATGATATTATCTGTACTTATTATAAAGTTTTAATGGTTTGTTTTTAGAAATTTACCCTTTAGTGTAGTGTTAGTGTTCTTGCTTCCCAGCATTGAGGTTGTGGGTTCAATTCCCACCCATAATTTCCCTGTGTTTGTGTTTCCTCCATGTACTCTGCTTTTCCCACACTCCTGTTTGATTAATTGGTTCCCAACAAACATGAATTGGCTCTGAAAAGTACTGCAAAATATGTGTGAACTATATAAATAACTGGAAATAATGATGTTATCTGTACTTATAATAAAGTTTTAATGGTTTGGTTTTAGAAATTTTCCCTTTAGCGCTGTGTATAAACTATCGAGACTGAAAATGTTTTTTTTCAGAATTTTTGTTTCTCTGGTTGTTCATTCCTGCATTACACAAAAACTACTGTAAAGTGACAGTGACACGGGAGCAGAAGGGCAAAAGCTCGCTTGATCTTGATTTTCAGTATGATTTGATGGTACCTAATCTCTCTCCACTTTATATCTCTCTGAGGTTTGCTATATCTCCCCTAAGTATGAAATATTATCATTTTGAACATGTGGTGATTATTTTTGTATGGGTGGTTTACGTGGCATTACCAAGGGATTTGTATTATAGAATTTTAATATATTTTTTAATATACTCTGTAAAGCACTACAGAATATGTGTGAGCTTTATAAATAACTGGTAATAATGATATTATCTGTTTTTATTAAAAAGTTTTTTTTGAACTGTTATGGGGAAATGGACTCCATAGGGCTGTGTATGAACTACGGAGACAAAAAAATATTTTTTTTGAATTTTGGTGATTATCTTTATATGGATAGTTTAGGTGGGATTGCCAAGGGAATTCTATTATAGATTTATTATACATGTTGTAAAATTATCCTAATTAAATTGGCAGCACAGATGGTGTAGTGGTTAGCGTTCCAGGCTCCCAGTGATGAGGTTTGATTCCCACCTTGGCCCAATAATCTCCCTGCATTTGTGTTTACTCCATGTGCTCTGATTTTCCCACACTCCTGGTTGATTAATTGGTTGCCAACAAACATGAATTGGCTCTGAAAAGCACTGCAAAATATGTGTGAACTATATAAATAACTGGAAATAATGATATTATCTATACTTATAATAAAGTTTTAATGGTTTGTTTTTAGAAATTTACCCTTTAGCACTGTGTATAAACTATCGTGACAGAAAATGTTTTTTTTTTCAGAATTTTGTTTTGGTTGTTCATTCCGGCATAACACAAAAAATACTGTAAAGTGATAGTGACAGGGGAGCACAAGGGCAAAAGCTCACTTGATCTTGATTTTCAGTATGATTTGCTGGTACCTAATCTCTCTCCACTTTATATCTCTCTGAGGTTTGCTATATCTCCCGTAAGTATGAAATATTATCATTTTGAACATGTGGTGATTATTTTTGTAAGGATGGTTTACGTGGCATTACCAAGGGATTTCTATTATAGAATTTTAATATATTTTTTAATATACTCTGTAAAGCACTACAGAATATGTGTGAGCTTTATAAATAACTGGTAATAATGATATTATTTGTTTTTATTATAATGTTTTTTTTTTAACTGTTATGGGGAAATGTACTCCATAGGGCTGTGTATGAACTACGGAGACAAAAAAATATTTTTTTTGAATTTTGGTGATTATCTTTATATGGATAGTTTAGGTGGGATTGCCAAGGGAATTCTATTATAGATTTATTATTATATATGTTGTAAAATTATCCTAATTAAATTGGAAGTACATATGGTGTAGTGGTTAGCGTTCCAGGCTCCCAGTGATGAGGTTTGATTCCCACCTTGGCCCAATAATCTCCCTGCATTTGTGTTTACTCCATGTGCTCTGATTTTCCCACACTCCTGGTTGATTAATTGGTTGCCAACAAACATGAATTGGCTCTGAAAAGCACTGCAAAATATGTGTGAACTATATAAATAACTGGAAATAATGATATTATCTATACTTATAATAAAGTTTTAATGGTTTGTTTTTAGAAATTTACCCTTTAGCGCTGTGTATAAACTATCGTGACAGAAGATGGGTTTTTTTTCAGAATTTTTATTTGTCTTGTTGTTCATTCCGGCATAACACAAAAACTACTGTAAAGTGATAGTGACAGGGGAGCACAAGGGCAAAAGTTCACTTGATCTTGATTTTCAGTATGATTTGCTGGTACCTAATCTCTCTCCACTTTATATCTCTCTGAGGTTTGCTATATCTCCCCTAAGTATGAAATATTATCATTTTGAACATGTGGTGATATTTTTTGTAAGGATCGTTTATGTGGCATTACCAAGGGATTTCTATTGTAGATTTATTATACATGTTGTAAAATGCTCCCAATATAGTGGGCAGCACAGATGGTGTAGTGGTTAGAGTTCTTGCTTCCCAGCTTTGAGGTTGTGGGTTCAATTCCCACCCATAATTTCCCTGTGTTTTTGTTTCCTCCATGTACTCTGCTTTTCCCACACTCCTGTTTGATTAATTGGTTCCCAACAAACATGAATTGGCTCTGAAAAGTACTGCAAAATATGTGTGAACTATATAAATAATTGGAAATAATGATGTTATCTGTACTTATAATAAAGTTTTAATGGTTTGGTTTTAGAAATTTACCCTTTAGTGTAGTGGTTAGTGTTCTTGCTTCCCAGCATTGAGGTTGTGGGTTCAATTCCCACCCATAATTTCCCTGTGTTTGTGTTTCCTCCATGTACTCTGCTTTTCCCACACTCCTGTTTGATTAATTGGTTCCCAACAAACATGAATTGGCTCTGAAAAGTACTGCAAAATATGTGTGAACTATATAAATAACTGGAAATAATGATGTTATCTGTACTTATAATAAAGTTTTAATGGTTTGGTTTTAGAAATTTACCCTTTAGCGCTGTGTATAAACTATCATGACAGAAAATGTTTTTTTTTTCAGAATTTTTGTTTGTCTGGTTGTTCATTCCGGCATAACACAAAAACTACTGTAAAGTGATAGTGACAGGGGAGCACAAGGGCAAAAGCTCACTTGATCTTGATTTTCAGTATGATTTGCTGGTACCTAATCTCTCTCCACTTTATATCTCTCTGAGGTTTGCTATATCTCCCCTAAGTATGAAATATTATCATTTTGAACATGTGGTGATTATTTTTGTAAGGATGGTTTACGTGGCATTACCAAGGGATTTCTATTACAGAATTTTAATATATTTTTTAATATACTCTGTAAAGCACTGCAGAATATATGTGAGCTATATAAATAACTGGTAATAATGATATTATCTGTTTTTATTATAAAGTTTTTTTTGAACTGTTATGGGGAAATGTACTCCATAGGGCTGTGCATGAACTACGGAGACAAAAAAATATTTTTTTTGAATTTTGGTGATTATCTTTATATGGATAATTAAGGTGGGATTGCCAAGGGAATTCTATTATAGATTTATTATACATGTTGTAAAATTATCCTAATTAAATTGGCAGTACAGATGGTGTAGTGGTTAGCGTTCCAGGCTCCTAGTGATGAGGTTTGATTCCCACCTTGGCCCAATAATCTCCCTGCATTTGTGTTTACTCCATGTGCTCTGATTTTCCCACACTCCTGGTTGATTAATTGGTTGCCAACAAACATGAATTGGCTCTGAAAAGTACTGCAAAATATGTGTGAACTATATAAATAATTGGAAATAATGATATTATCTGTACTTATAATAAAGTTTTAATGGTTTGTTTTTAGAAATTTACCCTTTAGCGCTGTGTATAAACTATCGAGACAGAAAATGGTTTTTTTTTCAGAATTTTTGTTTGTCTGGATGTTCATTCCGGCATTACACAAAAACTACTGTAAAGTGATAGTGACAGGGGAGCACAAGGGCAAAAGCTCACTTGATCTTGATTTTCAGTATGATTTGCTGGTACCTAATCTCTCTCCACTTTATATCTCTCTGAGGTTTGCTATATCTCCCGTAAGTATGAAATATTATCATTTTGAACATGTGGTGATTATTTTTGTAAGGATAGTTTATGTGGCATTACCAAGAGTTTTCTATTATAGATTTATTATTCATGTTGTAAAATGCTCCTAATATAGTGGGCAACACAGATGGTGTAGTGGTTAGTGTTCTTGCTTCCCAGCATTGAGGTTGTGGATTCATAATTTCCCTGTGTTTGTGTTTCCTCCATGTACTCTGCTTTTCCCACACTCCTGTTTGATTAATTGGTTCCCAACAAACATGAATTGGCTCTGAAAAGTACTGCAAAATATGTGTGAACTATATAAATAACTGGAAATAATGATGTTATCTGTACTTATAATAAAGTTTTAATGGTTTGGTTTTAGAAATTTACCCTTTAGCGCTGTGTATAAACTATCATGACAGAAAATTTTTTTTTTTTCAGAATTTTTGTTTGTCTGGTTGTTCATTCCGGCATAACACAAAAACTACTGTAAAGTGATAGTGACAGGGGAGCACAAGGGCAAAAGCTCACTTGATCTTGATTTTCAGTATGATTTGCTGGTACCTAATCTCTCTCCACTTTATATCTCTCTGAGGTTTGCTATATCTCCCCTAAGTATGAAATATTATCATTTTGAACATGTGGTGATTATTTTTGTAAGGATGGTTTACGTGGCATTACCAAGGGATTTCTATTACAGAATTTTAATATATTTTTTAATATACTCTGTAAAGCACTGCAGAATATATGTGAGCTTTATAAATAACTGGTAATAATGATATTATCTGTTTTTATTATAAAGTTTTTTTTGAACTGTTATGGGGAAATGTACTCCATAGGGCTGTGCATGAACTACGGAGACAAAAAAATATTTTTTTTTAATTTTGGTGATTATCTTTATATGGATAATTAAGGTGGGATTGCCAAGGGAATTCTATCATAGATTTATTATACATGTTGTAAAATTATCCTAATTAAATTGGCAGTACAGATGGTGTAGTGGTTAGCGTTCCAGGCTCCTAGTGATGAGGTTTGATTCCCACCTTGGCCCAATAATCTCCCTGCATTTGTGTTTACTCCATGTGCTCTGATTTTCCCACACTCCTGGTTGATTAATTGGTTGCCAACAAACATGAATTGGCTCTGAAAAGTACTGCAAAATATGTGTGAACTATATAAATAATTGGAAATAATGATATTATCTGTACTTATAATAAAGTTTTAATGGTTTGTTTTTAGAAATTTACCCTTTAGCGCTGTGTATAAACTATCGAGACAGAAAATGTTTTTTTTTCAGAATTTTTGTTTGTCTGGATGTTCATTCCGGCATTACACAAAAACTACTGTAAAGTGATAGTGACAGGGGAGCACAAGGGCAAAAGCTCACTTGATCTTGATTTTCAGTATGATTTGCTGGTACCTAATCTCTCTCCACTTTATATCTCTCTGAGGTTTGCTATATCTCCCGTAATATGAAATATTATCATTTTGAACATGTGGTGATTATTTTTGTAAGGATAGTTTATGTGGCATTACCAAGAGTTTTCTATTATAGATTTATTATTCATGTTGTAAAATGCTCCTAATATAGTGGGCAACACAGATGGTGTAGTGGTTAGTGTTCTTGCTTCCCAGCATTGAGGTTGTGGGTTCAATTCCCACCCACAATTTCCCTGTGTTTGTGTTTCCTCCATGTACTCTGCTTTTCCCACACTCCTGTTTGATTAATTGGTTCCCAACAAATATGAATTGGCTCTGAAAAGTACTGCAAAATATGTGTGAACTATATAAATAATTGGAAATAATGATATTATCTGTACTTATTATAAAGTTTTAATGGTTTGGTTTTAGAAATTTACCCTTTAGTGTAGTGTTAGTGTTCTTGCTTCCCAGCATTGAGGTTGTGGGTTCAATTCCCACCCATAATTTCCCTGTGTTTGTGTTTCCTCCATGTACTCTGCTTTTCCCACACTCCTGTTTGATTAATTGGTTCCCAACAAACATGAATTGGCTCTGAAAAGTACTGCAAAATATGTGTGAACTATATAAATAACTGGAAATAATGATGTTATCTGTACTTATAATAAAGTTTTAATGGTTTGGTTTTAGAAATTTTCCCTTTAGCGCTGTGTATAAACTATCGAGACTGAAAATGTTTTTTTTCAGAATTTTTGTTTCTCTGGTTGTTCATTCCTGCATTACACAAAAACTACTGTATTATAAGTATAGATTATTATCTATACTTATAATAAAGTTTTAATGGTTTGTTTTTAGAAATTTACCCTTTAGCACTGTGTATAAACTATCGTGACAGAAAATGTTTTTTTTTTCAGAATTTTTGTTTTGGTTGTTCATTCCGGCATAACACAAAAAATACTGTAAAGTGATAGTGACACGGGAGCAGAAGGGCAAAAGCTCGCTTGATCTTGATTTTCAGTATGATTTGATGGTACCTAATCTCTCTCCACTTTATATCTCTCTGAGGTTTGCTATATCTCCCCTAAGTATGAAATATTATCATTTTGAACATGTGGTGATTATTTTTGTATGGGTGGTTTACGTGGCATTACCAAGGGATTTGTATTATAGAATTTTAATATATTTTTTAATATACTCTGTAAAGCACTACAGAATATGTGTGAGCTTTATAAATAACTGGTAATAATGATATTATCTGTTTTTATTAAAAAGTTTTTTTTGAACTGTTATGGGGAAATGGACTCCATAGGGCTGTGTATGAACTACGGAGACAAAAAAATATTTTTTTTGAATTTTGGTGATTATCTTTATATGGATAGTTTAGGTGGGATTGCCAAGGGAATTCTATTATAGATTTATTATACATGTTGTAAAATTATCCTAATTAAATTGGCAGCACAGATGGTGTAGTGGTTAGCGTTCCAGGCTCCCAGTGATGAGGTTTGATTCCCACCTTGGCCCAATAATCTCCCTGCATTTGTGTTTACTCCATGTGCTCTGATTTTCCCACACTCCTGGTTGATTAATTGGTTGCCAACAAACATGAATTGGCTCTGAAAAGCACTGCAAAATATGTGTGAACTATATAAATAACTGGAAATAATGATATTATCTATACTTATAATAAAGTTTTAATGGTTTGTTTTTAGAAATTTACCCTTTAGCACTGTGTATAAACTATCGTGACAGAAAATGTTTTTTTTTTCAGAATTTTGTTTTGGTTGTTCATTCCGGCATAACACAAAAAATACTGTAAAGTGATAGTGACAGGGGAGCACAAGGGCAAAAGCTCACTTGATCTTGATTTTCAGTATGATTTGCTGGTACCTAATCTCTCTCCACTTTATATCTCTCTGAGGTTTGCTATATCTCCCGTAAGTATGAAATATTATCATTTTGAACATGTGGTGATTATTTTTGTAAGGATGGTTTACGTGGCATTACCAAGGGATTTCTATTATAGAATTTTAATATATTTTTTAATATACTCTGTAAAGCACTACAGAATATGTGTGAGCTTTATAAATAACTGGTAATAATGATATTATCTGTTTTTATTATAATGTTTTTTTTTTAACTGTTATGGGGAAATGTACTCCATAGGGCTGTGTATGAACTACGGAGACAAAAAAATATTTTTTTTGAATTTTGGTGATTATCTTTATATGGATAGTTTAGGTGGGATTGCCAAGGGAATTCTATTATAGATTTATTATTATATATGTTGTAAAATTATCCTAATTAAATTGGAAGTACATATGGTGTAGTGGTTAGCGTTCCAGGCTCCCAGTGATGAGGTTTGATTCCCACCTTGGCCCAATAATCTCCCTGCATTTGTGTTTACTCCATGTGCTCTGATTTTCCCACACTCCTGGTTGATTAATTGGTTGCCAACAAACATGAATTGGCTCTGAAAAGCACTGCAAAATATGTGTGAACTATATAAATAACTGGAAATAATGATATTATCTATACTTATAATAAAGTTTTAATGGTTTGTTTTTAGAAATTTACCCTTTAGCGCTGTGTATAAACTATCGTGACAGAAGATGGGGTTTTTTTCAGAATTTTTATTTGTCTTGTTGTTCATTCCGGCATAACACAAAAACTACTGTAAAGTGATAGTGACAGGGGAGCACAAGGGCAAAAGTTCACTTGATCTTGATTTTCAGTATGATTTGCTGGTACCTAATCTCTCTCCACTTTATATCTCTCTGAGGTTTGCTATATCTCCCCTAAGTATGAAATATTATCATTTTGAACATGTGGTGATATTTTTTGTAAGGATCGTTTATGTGGCATTACCAAGGGATTTCTATTGTAGATTTATTATACATGTTGTAAAATGCTCCTAATATAGTGGGCAGCACAGATGGTGTAGTGGTTAGAGTTCTTGCTTCCCAGCTTTGAGGTTGTGGGTTCAATTCCCACCCATAATTTCCCTGTGTTTTTGTTTCCTCCATGTACTCTGCTTTTCCCACACTCCTGTTTGATTAATTGGTTCCCAACAAACATGAATTGGCTCTGAAAAGTACTGCAAAATATGTGTGAACTATATAAATAATTGGAAATAATGATGTTATCTGTACTTATAATAAAGTTTTAATGGTTTGGTTTTAGAAATTTACCCTTTAGTGTAGTGGTTAGTGTTCTTGCTTCCCAGCATTGAGGTTGTGGGTTCAATTCCCACCCATAATTTCCCTGTGTTTGTGTTTCCTCCATGTACTCTGCTTTTCCCACACTCCTGTTTGATTAATTGGTTCCCAACAAACATGAATTGGCTCTGAAAAGTACTGCAAAATATGTGTGAACTATATAAATAACTGGAAATAATGATGTTATCTGTACTTATAATAAAGTTTTAATGGTTTGGTTTTAGAAATTTACCCTTTAGCGCTGTGTATAAACTATCATGACAGAAAATGTTTTTTTTTTCAGAATTTTTGTTTGTCTGGTTGTTCATTCCGGCATAACACAAAAACTACTGTAAAGTGATAGTGACAGGGGAGCACAAGGGCAAAAGCTCACTTGATCTTGATTTTCAGTATGATTTGCTGGTACCTAATCTCTCTCCACTTTATATCTCTCTGAGGTTTGCTATATCTCCCCTAAGTATGAAATATTATCATTTTGAACATGTGGTGATTATTTTTGTAAGGATGGTTTACGTGGCATTACCAAGGGATTTCTATTACAGAATTTTAATATATTTTTTAATATACTCTGTAAAGCACTGCAGAATATATGTGAGCTTTATAAATAACTGGTAATAATGATATTATCTGTTTTTATTATAAAGTTTTTTTTGAACTGTTATGGGGAAATGTACTCCATAGGGCTGTGCATGAACTACGGAGACAAAAAAATATTTTTTTTGAATTTTGGTGATTATCTTTATATGGATAATTAAGGTGGGATTGCCAAGGGAATTCTATTATAGATTTATTATACATGTTGTAAAATTATCCTAATTAAATTGGCAGTACAGATGGTGTAGTGGTTAGTGTTCCAGGCTCCTAGTGATGAGGTTTGATTCCCACCTTGGCCCAATAATCTCCCTGCATTTGTGTTTACTCCATGTGCTCTGATTTTCCCACACTCCTGGTTGATTAATTGGTTGCCAACAAACATGAATTGGCTCTGAAAAGTACTGCAAAATATGTGTGAACTATATAAATAATTGGAAATAATTATATTATCTGTACTTATAATAAAGTTTTAATGGTTTGTTTTTAGAAATTTACCCTTTAGCGCTGTGTATAAACTATCGAGACAGAAAATGGTTTTTTTTTCAGAATTTTTGTTTGTCTGGATGTTCATTCCGGCATTACACAAAAACTACTGTAAAGTGATAGTGACAGGGGAGCACAAGGGCAAAAGCTCACTTGATCTTGATTTTCAGTATGATTTGCTGGTACCTAATCTCTCTCCACTTTATATCTCTCTGAGGTTTGCTATATCTCCCGTAAGTATGAAATATTATCATTTTGAACATGTGGTGATTATTTTTGTAAGGATAGTTTATGTGGCATTACCAAGAGTTTTCTATTATAGATTTATTATTCATGTTGTAAAATGCTCCTAATATAGTGGGCAACACAGATGGTGTAGTGGTTAGTGTTCTTGCTTCCCAGCGTTGAGGTTGTGGATTCATAATTTCCCTGTGTTTGTGTTTCCTCCATGTACTCTGCTTTTCCCACACTCCTGTTTGATTAATTGGTTCCCAACAAACATGAATTGGCTCTGAAAAGTACTGCAAAATATGTGTGAACTATATAAATAATTGGAAATAATGATATTATCTGTACTTATTATAAAGTTTTAAAGGTTTGTTTTTAGAAATTTACCCTTTAGTGTAGTGTTAGTGTTCTTGCTTCCCAGCATTGAGGTTGTGGGTTCAATTCCCACCCATAATTTCCCTGTGTTTGTGTTTCCTCCATGTACTCTGCTTTTCCCACACTCCTGTTTGATTAATTGGTTCCCAACAAACATGAATTGGCTCTGAAAAGTACTGCAAAATATGTGTGAACTATATAAATAACTGGAAATAATGATGTTATCTGTACTTATAATAAAGTTTTAATGGTTTGGTTTTAGAAATTTTCCCTTTAGCGCTGTGTATAAACTATCGAGACTGAAAATGTTTTTTTTCAGAATTTTTGTTTCTCTGGTTGTTCATTCCTGCATTACACAAAAACTACTGTAAAGTGACAGTGACACGGGAGCAGAAGGGCAAAAGCTCGCTTGATCTTGATTTTCAGTATGATTTGATGGTACCTAATCTCTCTCCACTTTATATCTCTCTGAGGTTTGCTATATCTCCCCTAAGTATGAAATATTATCATTTTGAACATGTGGTGATTATTTTTGTATGGGTGGTTTACGTGGCATTACCAAGGGATTTGTATTATAGAATTTTAATATATTTTTTAATATACTCTGTAAAGCACTACAGAATATGTGTGAGCTTTATAAATAACTGGTAATAATGATATTATCTGTTTTTATTAAAAAGTTTTTTTTGAACTGTTATGGGGAAATGGACTCCATAGGGCTGTGTATGAACTACGGAGACAAAAAAATATTTTTTTTGAATTTTGGTGATTATCTTTATATGGATAGTTTAGGTGGGATTGCCAAGGGAATTCTATTATAGATTTATTATACATGTTGTAAAATTATCCTAATTAAATTGGCAGCACAGATGGTGTAGTGGTTAGCGTTCCAGGCTCCCAGTGATGAGGTTTGATTCCCACCTTGGCCCAATAATCTCCCTGCATTTGTGTTTACTCCATGTGCTCTGATTTTCCCACACTCCTGGTTGATTAATTGGTTGCCAACAAACATGAATTGGCTCTGAAAAGCACTGCAAAATATGTGTGAACTATATAAATAACTGGAAATAATGATATTATCTATACTTATAATAAAGTTTTAATGGTTTGTTTTTAGAAATTTACCCTTTAGCACTGTGTATAAACTATCGTGACAGAAAATGTTTTTTTTTTCAGAATTTTGTTTTGGTTGTTCATTCCGGCATAACACAAAAAATACTGTAAAGTGATAGTGACAGGGGAGCACAAGGGCAAAAGCTCACTTGATCTTGATTTTCAGTATGATTTGCTGGTACCTAATCTCTCTCCACTTTATATCTCTCTGAGGTTTGCTATATCTCCCGTAAGTATGAAATATTATCATTTTGAACATGTGGTGATTATTTTTGTAAGGATGGTTTACGTGGCATTACCAAGGGATTTCTATTATAGAATTTTAATATATTTTTTAATATACTCAGTAAAGCACTACAGAATATGTGTGAGCTTTATAAATAACTGGTAATAATGATATTATCTGTTTTTATTATAATGTTTTTTTTTTAACTGTTATGGGGAAATGTACTCCATAGGGCTGTGTATGAACTACGGAGACAAAAAAATATTTTTTTTGAATTTTGGTGATTATCTTTATATGGATAGTTTAGGTGGGATTGCCAAGGGAATTCTATTATAGATTTATTATTATATATGTTGTAAAATTATCCTAATTAAATTGGAAGTACATATGGTGTAGTGGTTAGCGTTCCAGGCTCCCAGTGATGAGGTTTGATTCCCACCTTGGCCCAATAATCTCCCTGCATTTGTGTTTACTCCATGTGCTCTGATTTTCCCACACTCCTGGTTGATTAATTGGTTGCCAACAAACATGAATTGGCTCTGAAAAGCACTGCAAAATATGTGTGAACTATATAAATAACTGGAAATAATGATATTATCTATACTTATAATAAAGTTTTAATGGTTTGTTTTTAGAAATTTACCCTTTAGCGCTGTGTATAAACTATCGTGACAGAAGATGGGTTTTTTTTCAGAATTTTTATTTGTCTTGTTGTTCATTCCGGCATAACACAAAAACTACTGTAAAGTGATAGTGACAGGGGAGCACAAGGGCAAAAGTTCACTTGATCTTGATTTTCAGTATGATTTGCTGGTACCTAATCTCTCTCCACTTTATATCTCTCTGAGGTTTGCTATATCTCCCCTAAGTATGAAATATTATCATTTTGAACATGTGGTGATATTTTTTGTAAGGATCGTTTATGTGGCATTACCAAGGGATTTCTATTGTAGATTTATTATACATGTTGTAAAATGCTCCTAATATAGTGGGCAGCACAGATGGTGTAGTGGTTAGAGTTCTTGCTTCCCAGCTTTGAGGTTGTGGGTTCAATTCCCACCCATAATTTCCCTGTGTTTTTGTTTCCTCCATGTACTCTGCTTTTCCCACACTCCTGTTTGATTAATTGGTTC
This sequence comes from Taudactylus pleione, assembly GCA_031769625.1. NCBI lineage: Eukaryota > Metazoa > Chordata > Amphibia > Anura > Myobatrachidae > Taudactylus > Taudactylus pleione. Next base: position 2,750,245 of record JAUIMM010000461.1, on the reverse strand, counting down.
CCAACAAACATGAATTGGCTCTGAAAAGTACTGCAAAATATGTGTGAACTATATAAATAATTGGAAATAATGATGTTATCTGTACTTATAATAAAGTTTTAATGGTTTGGTTTTAGAAATTTACCCTTTAGTGTAGTGGTTAGTGTTCTTGCTTCCCAGCATTGAGGTTGTGGGTTCAATTCCCACCCATAATTTCCCTGTGTTTGTGTTTCCTCCATGTACTCTGCTTTTCCCACACTCCTGTTTGATTAATTGGTTCCCAACAAACATGAATTGGCTCTGAAAAGTACTGCAAAATATGTGTGAACTATATAAATAACTGGAAATAATGATGTTATCTGTACTTATAATAAAGTTTTAATGGTTTGGTTTTAGAAATTTACCCTTTAGCGCTGTGTATAAACTATCATGACAGAAAATGTTTTTTTTTTCAGAATTTTTGTTTGTCTGGTTGTTCATTCCGGCATAACACAAAAACTACTGTAAAGTGATAGTGACAGGGGAGCACAAGGGCAAAAGCTCACTTGATCTTGATTTTCAGTATGATTTGCTGGTACCTAATCTCTCTCCACTTTATATCTCTCTGAGGTTTGCTATATCTCCCCTAAGTATGAAATATTATCATTTTGAACATGTGGTGATTATTTTTGTAAGGATGGTTTACGTGGCATTACCAAGGGATTTCTATTACAGAATTTTAATATATTTTTTAATATACTCTGTAAAGCACTGCAGAATATATGTGAGCTATATAAATAACTGGTAATAATGATATTATCTGTTTTTATTATAAAGTTTTTTTTGAACTGTTATGGGGAAATGTACTCCATAGGGCTGTGCATGAACTACGGAGACAAAAAAATATTTTTTTTGAATTTTGGTGATTATCTTTATATGGATAATTAAGGTGGGATTGCCAAGGGAATTCTATTATAGATTTATTATACATGTTGTAAAATTATCCTAATTAAATTGGCAGTACAGATGGTGTAGTGGTTAGCGTTCCAGGCTCCTAGTGATGAGGTTTGATTCCCACCTTGGCCCAATAATCTCCCTGCATTTGTGTTTACTCCATGTGCTCTGATTTTCCCACACTCCTGGTTGATTAATTGGTTGCCAACAAACATGAATTGGCTCTGAAAAGTACTGCAAAATATGTGTGAACTATATAAATAATTGGAAATAATGATATTATCTGTACTTATAATAAAGTTTTAATGGTTTGTTTTTAGAAATTTACCCTTTAGCGCTGTGTATAAACTATCGAGACAGAAAATGGTTTTTTTTTCAGAATTTTTGTTTGTCTGGATGTTCATTCCGGCATTACACAAAAACTACTGTAAAGTGATAGTGACAGGGGAGCACAAGGGCAAAAGCTCACTTGATCTTGATTTTCAGTATGATTTGCTGGTACCTAATCTCTCTCCACTTTATATCTCTCTGAGGTTTGCTATATCTCCCGTAAGTATGAAATATTATCATTTTGAACATGTGGTGATTATTTTTGTAAGGATAGTTTATGTGGCATTACCAAGAGTTTTCTATTATAGATTTATTATTCATGTTGTAAAATGCTCCTAATATAGTGGGCAACACAGATGGTGTAGTGGTTAGTGTTCTTGCTTCCCAGCATTGAGGTTGTGGATTCATAATTTCCCTGTGTTTGTGTTTCCTCCATGTACTCTGCTTTTCCCACACTCCTGTTTGATTAATTGGTTCCCAACAAACATGAATTGGCTCTGAAAAGTACTGCAAAATATGTGTGAACTATATAAATAACTGGAAATAATGATGTTATCTGTACTTATAATAAAGTTTTAATGGTTTGGTTTTAGAAATTTACCCTTTAGCGCTGTGTATAAACTATCATGACAGAAATTTTTTTTTTTTTCAGAATTTTTGTTTGTCTGGTTGTTCATTCCGGCATAACACAAAAACTACTGTAAAGTGATAGTGACAGGGGAGCACAAGGGCAAAAGCTCACTTGATCTTGATTTTCAGTATGATTTGCTGGTACCTAATCTCTCTCCACTTTATATCTCTCTGAGGTTTGCTATATCTCCCCTAAGTATGAAATATTATCATTTTGAACATGTGGTGATTATTTTTGTAAGGATGGTTTACGTGGCATTACCAAGGGATTTCTATTACAGAATTTTAATATATTTTTTAATATACTCTGTAAAGCACTGCAGAATATATGTGAGCTTTATAAATAACTGGTAATAATGATATTATCTGTTTTTATTATAAAGTTTTTTTTGAACTGTTATGGGGAAATGTACTCCATAGGGCTGTGCATGAACTACGGAGACAAAAAAATATTTTTTTTGAATTTTGGTGATTATCTTTATATGGATAATTAAGGTGGGATTGCCAAGGGAATTCTATCATAGATTTATTATACATGTTGTAAAATTATCCTAATTAAATTGGCAGTACAGATGGTGTAGTGGTTAGCGTTCCAGGCTCCTAGTGATGAGGTTTGATTCCCACCTTGGCCCAATAATCTCCCTACATTTGTGTTTACTCCATGTGCTCTGATTTTCCCACACTCCTGGTTGATTAATTGGTTGCCAACAAACATGAATTGGCTCTGAAAAGTACTGCAAAATATGTGTGAACTATATAAATAATTGGAAATAATGATATTATCTGTACTTATAATAAAGTTTTAATGGTTTGTTTTTAGAAATTTACCCTTTAGCGCTGTGTATAAACTATCGAGACAGAAAATGTTTTTTTTTCAGAATTTTTGTTTGTCTGGATGTTCATTCCGGCATTACACAAAAACTACTGTAAAGTGATAGTGACAGGGGAGCACAAGGGCAAAAGCTCACTTGATCTTGATTTTCAGTATGATTTGCTGGTACCTAATCTCTCTCCACTTTATATCTCTCTGAGGTTTGCTATATCTCCCGTAATATGAAATATTATCATTTTGAACATGTGGTGATTATTTTTGTAAGGATGGTTTACGTGGCATTACCAAGGGATTTCTATTATAGAATTTTAATATATTTTTTAATATACTCTGTAAAGCACTACAGAATATGTGTGAGCTTTATAAATAACTGGTAATAATGATATTATCTGTTTTTATTATAATGTTTTTTTTTAACTGTTATGGGGAAATGTACTCCATAGGGCTGTGTATGAACTACGGAGACAAAAAAATATTTTTTTTGAATTTTGGTGATTATCTTTATATGGATAGTTTAGGTGGGATTGCCAAGGGAATTCTATTATAGATTTATTATTATATATGTTGTAAAATTATCCTAATTAAATTGGAAGTACATATGGTGTAGTGGTTAGCGTTCCAGGCTCCCAGTGATGAGGTTTGATTCCCACCTTGGCCCAATAATCTCCCTGCATTTGTGTTTACTCCATGTGCTCTGATTTTCCCACACTCCTGGTTGATTAATTGGTTGCCAACAAACATGAATTGGCTCTGAAAAGCACTGCAAAATATGTGTGAACTATATAAATAACTGGAAATAATGATATTATCTATACTTATAATAAAGTTTTAATGGTTTGTTTTTAGAAATTTACCCTTTAGCGCTGTGTATAAACTATCGTGACAGAAGATGGGTTTTTTTTCAGAATTTTTATTTGTCTTGTTGTTCATTCCGGCATAACACAAAAACTACTGTAAAGTGATAGTGACAGGGGAGCACAAGGGCAAAAGTTCACTTGATCTTGATTTTCAGTATGATTTGCTGGTACCTAATCTCTCTCCACTTTATATCTCTCTGAGGTTTGCTATATCTCCCCTAAGTATGAAATATTATCATTTTGAACATGTGGTGATATTTTTTGTAAGGATCGTTTATGTGGCATTACCAAGGGATTTCTATTGTAGATTTATTATACATGTTGTAAAATGCTCCTAATATAGTGGGCAGCACAGATGGTGTAGTGGTTAGAGTTCTTGCTTCCCAGCTTTGAGGTTGTGGGTTCAATTCCCACCCATAATTTCCCTGTGTTTTTGTTTCCTCCATGTACTCTGCTTTTCCCACACTCCTGTTTGATTAATTGGTTCCCAACAAACATGAATTGGCTCTGAAAAGTACTGCAAAATATGTGTGAACTATATAAATAATTGGAAATAATGATGTTATCTGTACTTATAATAAAGTTTTAATGGTTTGGTTTTAGAAATTTACCCTTTAGTGTAGTGGTTAGTGTTCTTGCTTCCCAGCATTGAGGTTGTGGGTTCAATTCCCACCCATAATTTCCCTGTGTTTGTGTTTCCTCCATGTACTCTGCTTTTCCCACACTCCTGTTTGATTAATTGGTTCCCAACAAACATGAATTGGCTCTGAAAAGTACTGCAAAATATGTGTGAACTATATAAATAACTGGAAATAATGATGTTATCTGTACTTATAATAAAGTTTTAATGGTTTGGTTTTAGAAATTTACCCTTTAGCGCTGTGTATAAACTATCATGACAGAAAATGTTTTTTTTTTCAGAATTTTTGTTTGTCTGGTTGTTCATTCCGGCATAACACAAAAACTACTGTAAAGTGATAGTGACAGGGGAGCACAAGGGCAAAAGCTCACTTGATCTTGATTTTCAGTATGATTTGCTGGTACCTAATCTCTCTCCACTTTATATCTCTCTGAGGTTTGCTATATCTCCCCTAAGTATGAAATATTATCATTTTGAACATGTGGTGATTATTTTTGTAAGGATGGTTTACGTGGCATTACCAAGGGATTTCTATTACAGAATTTTAATATATTTTTTAATATACTCTGTAAAGCACTGCAGAATATATGTGAGCTATATAAATAACTGGTAATAATGATATTATCTGTTTTTATTATAAAGTTTTTTTTGAACTGTTATGGGGAAATGTACTCCATAGGGCTGTGCATGAACTACGGAGACAAAAAAATATTTTTTTTGAATTTTGGTGATTATCTTTATATGGATAATTAAGGTGGGATTGCCAAGGGAATTCTATTATAGATTTATTATACATGTTGTAAAATTATCCTAATTAAATTGGCAGTACAGATGGTGTAGTGGTTAGCGTTCCAGGCTCCTAGTGATGAGGTTTGATTCCCACCTTGGCCCAATAATCTCCCTGCATTTGTGTTTACTCCATGTGCTCTGATTTTCCCACACTCCTGGTTGATTAATTGGTTGCCAACAAACATGAATTGGCTCTGAAAAGTACTGCAAAATATGTGTGAACTATATAAATAATTGGAAATAATGATATTATCTGTACTTATAATAAAGTTTTAATGGTTTGTTTTTAGAAATTTACCCTTTAGCGCTGTGTATAAACTATCGAGACAGAAAATGGTTTTTTTTTCAGAATTTTTGTTTGTCTGGATGTTCATTCCGGCATTACACAAAAACTACTGTAAAGTGATAGTGACAGGGGAGCACAAGGGCAAAAGCTCACTTGATCTTGATTTTCAGTATGATTTGCTGGTACCTAATCTCTCTCCACTTTATATCTCTCTGAGGTTTGCTATATCTCCCGTAAGTATGAAATATTATCATTTTGAACATGTGGTGATTATTTTTGTAAGGATAGTTTATGTGGCATTACCAAGAGTTTTCTATTATAGATTTATTATTCATGTTGTAAAATGCTCCTAATATAGTGGGCAACACAGATGGTGTAGTGGTTAGTGTTCTTGCTTCCCAGCATTGAGGTTGTGGATTCATAATTTCCCTGTGTTTGTGTTTCCTCCATGTACTCTGCTTTTCCCACACTCCTGTTTGATTAATTGGTTCCCAACAAACATGAATTGGCTCTGAAAAGTACTGCAAAATATGTGTGAACTATATAAATAACTGGAAATAATGATGTTATCTGTACTTATAATAAAGTTTTAATGGTTTGGTTTTAGAAATTTACGCTTTAGCGCTGTGTATAAACTATCATGACAGAAAATTTTTTTTTTTTCAGAATTTTTGTTTGTCTGGTTGTTCATTCCGGCATAACACAAAAACTACTGTAAAGTGATAGTGACAGGGGAGCACAAGGGCAAAAGCTCACTTGATCTTGATTTTCAGTATGATTTGCTGGTACCTAATCTCTCTCCACTTTATATCTCTCTGAGGTTTGCTATATCTCCCCTAAGTATGAAATATTATCATTTTGAACATGTGGTGATTATTTTTGTAAGGATGGTTTACGTGGCATTACCAAGGGATTTCTATTACAGAATTTTAATATATTTTTTAATATACTCTGTAAAGCACTGCAGAATATATGTGAGCTTTATAAATAACTGGTAATAATGATATTATCTGTTTTTATTATAAAGTTTTTTTTGAACTGTTATGGGGAAATGTACTCCATAGGGCTGTGCATGAACTACGGAGACAAAAAAATATTTTTTTTGAATTTTGGTGATTATCTTTATATGGATAATTAAGGTGGGATTGCCAAGGGAATTCTATCATAGATTTATTATACATGTTGTAAAATTATCCTAATTAAATTGGCAGTACAGATGGTGTAGTGGTTAGCGTTCCAGGCTCCTAGTGATGAGGTTTGATTCCCACCTTGGCCCAATAATCTCCCTGCATTTGTGTTTACTCCATGTGCTCTGATTTTCCCACACTCCTGGTTGATTAATTGGTTGCCAACAAACATGAATTGGCTCTGAAAAGTACTGCAAAATATGTGTGAACTATATAAATAATTGGAAATAATGATATTATCTGTACTTATAATAAAGTTTTAATGGTTTGTTTTTAGAAATTTACCCTTTAGCGCTGTGTATAAACTATCGAGACAGAAAATGGTTTTTTTTTTCAGAATTTTTGTTTGTCTGGATGTTCATTCCGGCATTACACAAAAACTACTGTAAAGTGATAGTGAAAGGGGAGCACAAGGGCAAAAGCTCACTTGATCTTGATTTTCAGTATGATTTGCTGGTACCTAATCTCTCTCCACTTTATATCTCTCTGAGGTTTGCTATATCTCCCGTAAGTATGAAATATTATCATTTTGAACATGTGGTGATTATTTTTGTAAGGATAGTTTATGTGGCATTACCAAGAGTTTTCTATTATAGATTTATTATTCATGTTGTAAAATGCTCCTAATATAGTGGGCAACACAGATGGTGTAGTGGTTAGTGTTCTTGCTTCCCAGCATTGAGGTTGTGGATTCATAATTTCCCTGTGTTTGTGTTTCCTCCATGTACTCTGCTTTTCCCACACTCCTGTTTGATTAATTGGTTCCCAACAAGCATGAATTAGCTCTGAAAAGTACTGCAAAATATGTGTGAACTATATAAATAACTGGAAATAATGATGTTATCTGTACTTATAATAAAGTTTTAATGGTTTGGTTTTAGAAATTTACCCTTTAGCGCTGTGTATAAACTATCATGACAGAAAATTTTTTTTTTTTCAGAATTTTTGTTTGTCTGGTTGTTCATTCCGGCATAACACAAAAACTACTGTAAAGTGATAGTGACAGGGGAGCACAAGGGCAAAAGCTCACTTGATCTTGATTTTCAGTATGATTTGCTGGTACCTAATCTCTCTCCACTTTATATCTCTCTGAGGTTTGCTATATCTCCCCTAAGTATGAAATATTATCATTTTGAACATGTGGTGATTATTTTTGTAAGGATGGTTTACGTGGCATTACCAAGGGATTTCTATTACAGAATTTTAATATATTTTTTAATATACTCTGTAAAGCACTGCAGAATATATGTGAGCTTTATAAATAACTGGTAATAATGATATTATCTGTTTTTATTATAAAGTTTTTTTTGAACTGTTATGGGGAAATGTACTCCATAGGGCTGTGCATGAACTACGGAGACAAAAAAATATTTTTTTTGAATTTTGGTGATTATCTTTATATGGATAATTAAGGTGGGATTGCCAAGGGAATTCTATCATAGATTTATTATACATGTTGTAAAATTATCCTAATTAAATTGGCAGTACAGATGGTGTAGTGGTTAGCGTTCCAGGCTCCTAGTGATGAGGTTTGATTCCCACCTTGGCCCAATAATCTCCCTGCATTTGTGTTTACTCCATGTGCTCTGATTTTCCCACACTCCTGGTTGATTAATTGGTTGCCAACAAACATGAATTGGCTCTGAAAAGTACTGCAAAATATGTGTGAACTATATAAATAATTGGAAATAATGATATTATCTGTACTTATAATAAAGTTTTAATGGTTTGTTTTTAGAAATTTACCCTTTAGCGCTGTGTATAAACTATCGAGACAGAAAATGTTTTTTTTTCAGAATTTTTGTTTGTCTGGATGTTCATTCCGGCATTACACAAAAACTACTGTAAAGTGATAGTGACAGGGGAGCACAAGGGCAAAAGCTCACTTGATCTTGATTTTCAGTATGATTTGCTGGTACCTAATCTCTCTCCACTTTATATCTCTCTGAGGTTTGCTATATCTCCCGTAATATGAAATATTATCATTTTGAACATGTGGTGATTATTTTTGTAAGGATAGTTTATGTGGCATTACCAAGAGTTTTCTATTATAGATTTATTATTCATGTTGTAAAATGCTCCTAATATAGTGGGCAACACAGATGGTGTAGTGGTTAGTGTTCTTGCTTCCCAGCATTGAGGTTGTGGGTTCAATTCCCACCCACAATTTCCCTGTGTTTGTGTTTCCTCCATGTACTCTGCTTTTCCCACACTCCTGTTTGATTAATTGGTTCCCAACAAATATGAATTGTCTCTGAAAAGTACTGCAAAATATGTGTGAACTATATAAATAATTGGAAATAATGATATTATCTGTACTTATTATAAAGTTTTAATGGTTTGTTTTTAGAAATTTACCCTTTAGTGTAGTGTTAGTGTTCTTGCTTCCCAGCATTGAGGTTGTGGGTTCAATTCCCACCCATAATTTCCCTGTGTTTGTGTTTCCTCCATGTACTCTGCTTTTCCCACACTCCTGTTTGATTAATTGGTTCCCAACAAACATGAATTGGCTCTGAAAAGTACTGCAAAATATGTGTGAACTATATAAATAACTGGAAATAATGATGTTATCTGTACTTATAATAAAGTTTTAATGGTTTGGTTTTAGAAATTTTCCCTTTAGCGCTGTGTATAAACTATCGAGACTGAAAATGTTTTTTTTCAGAATTTTTGTTTCTCTGGTTGTTCATTCCTGCATTACACAAAAACTACTGTATTATAAGTATAGATTATTATCTATACTTATAATAAAGTTTTAATGGTTTGTTTTTAGAAATTTACCCTTTAGCACTGTGTATAAACTATCGTGACAGAAAATGTTTTTTTTTTCAGAATTTTTGTTTTGGTTGTTCATTCCGGCATAACACAAAAAATACTGTAAAGTGATAGTGACACGGGAGCAGAAGGGCAAAAGCTCGCTTGATCTTGATTTTCAGTATGATTTGATGGTACCTAATCTCTCTCCACTTTATATCTCTCTGAGGTTTGCTATATCTCCCCTAAGTATGAAATATTATCATTTTGAACATGTGGTGATTATTTTTGTATGGGTGGTTTACGTGGCATTACCAAGGGATTTGTATTATAGAATTTTAATATATTTTTTAATATACTCTGTAAAGCACTACAGAATATGTGTGAGCTTTATAAATAACTGGTAATAATGATATTATCTGTTTTTATTAAAAAGTTTTTTTTGAACTGTTATGGGGAAATGGACTCCATAGGGCTGTGTATGAACTACGGAGACAAAAAAATATTTTTTTTGAATTTTGGTGATTATCTTTATATGGATAGTTTAGGTGGGATTGCCAAGGGAATTCTATTATAGATTTATTATACATGTTGTAAAATTATCCTAATTAAATTGGCAGCACAGATGGTGTAGTGGTTAGCGTTCCAGGCTCCCAGTGATGAGGTTTGATTCCCACCTTGGCCCAATAATCTCCCTGCATTTGTGTTTACTCCATGTGCTCTGATTTTCCCACACTCCTGGTTGATTAATTGGTTGCCAACAAACATGAATTGGCTCTGAAAAGCACTGCAAAATATGTGTGAACTATATAAATAACTGGAAATAATGATATTATCTATACTTATAATAAAGTTTTAATGGTTTGTTTTTAGAAATTTACCCTTTAGCACTGTGTATAAACTATCGTGACAGAAAATGTTTTTTTTTCAGAATTTTTGTTTTGGTTGTTCATTCCGGCATAACACAAAAAATACTGTAAAGTGATAGTGACAGGGGAGCACAAGGGCAAAAGCTCACTTGATCTTGATTTTCAGTATGATTTGCTGGTACCTAATCTCTCTCCACTTTATATCTCTCTGAGGTTTGCTATATCTCCCGTAAGTATGAAATATTATCATTTTGAACATGTGGTGATTATTTTTGTAAGGATGGTTTACGTGGCATTACCAAGGGATTTCTATTATAGAATTTTAATATATTTTTTAATATACTCTGTAAAGCACTACAGAATATGTGTGAGCTTTATAAATAACTGGTAATAATGATATTATCTGTTTTTATTATAATGTTTTTTTTTAACTGTTATGGGGAAATGTACTCCATAGGGCTGTGTATGAACTACGGAGACAAAAAAATATTTTTTTTGAATTTTGGTGATTATCTTTATATGGATAGTTTAGGTGGGATTGCCAAGGGAATTCTATTATAGATTTATTATTATATATGTTGTAAAATTATCCTAATTAAATTGGAAGTACAGATGGTGTAGTGGTTAGTGTTCCAGGCTCCCAGTGATGAGGTTTGATTCCCACCTTGGCCCAATAATCTCCCTGCATTTGTGTTTACTCCATGTGCTCTGATTTTCCCACACTCCTGGTTGATTAATTGGTTGCCAACAAACATGAATTGGCTCTGAAAAGCACTGCAAAATATGTGTGAACTATATAAATAACTGGAAATAATGATATTATCTATACTTATAATAAAGTTTTAATGGTTTGTTTTTAGAAATTTACCCTTTAGCGCTGTGTATAAACTATCGTGACAGAAGATGGGTTTTTTTTCAGAATTTTTATTTGTCTTGCTGTTCATTCCGGCATAACACAAAAACTACTGTAAAGTGATAGTGACAGGGGAGCACAAGGGCAAAAGTTCACTTGATCTTGATTTTCAGTATGATTTGCTGGTACCTAATCTCTCTCCACTTTATATCTCTCTGAGGTTTGCTATATCTCCCCTAAGTATGAAATATTATCATTTTGAACATGTGGTGATATTTTTTGTAAGGATCGTTTATGTGGCATTACCAAGGGATTTCTATTGTAGATTTATTATACATGTTGTAAAATGCTCCTAATATAGTGGGCAGCACAGATGGTGTAGTGGTTAGTGTTCTTGCTTCCCAGCTTTGAGGTTGTGGGTTCAATTCCCACCCATAATTTCCCTGTGTTTTTGTTTCCTCCATGTACTCTGCTTTTCCCACACTCCTGGTTGATTAATTGGTTCCCAACAAACATGAATTGGCTCTGAAAAGTACTGCAAAATATGTGTGAACTATATAAATAATTGGAAATAATGATGTTATCTGTACTTATAATAAAGTTTTAATGGTTTGGTTTTAGAAATTTACCCTTTAGTGTAGTGGTTAGTGTTCTTGCTTCCCAGCATTGAGGTTGTGGGTTCAATTCCCACCCATAATTTCCCTGTGTTTGTGTTTCCTCCATGTACTCTGCTTTTCCCACACTCCTGTTTGATTAATTGGTTCCCAACAAACATGAATTGGCTCTGAAAAGTACTGCAAAATATGTGTGAACTATATAAATAACTGGAAATAATGATGTTATCTGTACTTATAATAAAGTTTTAATGGTTTGGTTTTAGAAATTTACCCTTTAGCGCTGTGTATAAACTATCATGACAGAAAATGTTTTTTTTTTCAGAATTTTTGTTTGTCTGGTTGTTCATTCCGGCATAACACAAAAACTACTGTAAAGTGATAGTGACAGGGGAGCACAAGGGCAAAAGCTCACTTGATCTTGATTTTCAGTATGATTTGCTGTTACCTAATCTCTCTCCACTTTATATCTCTCTGAGGTTTGCTATATCTCCCCTAAGTATGAAATATTATCATTTTGAACATGTGGTGATTATTTTTGTAAGGATGGTTTACGTGGCATTACCAAGGGATTTGTATTATAGAATTTTAATATATTTTTTAATATACTCTGTAAAGCACTACAGAATATGTGTGAGCTTTATAAATAACTGGTAATAATGATATTATCTGTTTTTATTAAAAAGTTTTTTTTGAACTGTTATGGGGAAATGGACTCCATAGGGCTGTGTATGAACTACGGAGACAAAAAAATATTTTTTTTGAATTTTGGTGATTATCTTTATATGGATAGTTTAGGTGGGATTGCCAAGGGAATTCTATTATAGATTTATTATACATGTTGTAAAATTATCCTAATTAAATTGGCAGCACAGATGGTGTAGTGGTTAGCGTTCCAGGCTCCCAGTGATGAGGTTTGATTCCCACCTTGGCCCAATAATCTCCCTGCATTTGTGTTTACTCCATGTGCTCTGATTTTCCCACACTCCTGGTTGATTAATTGGTTGCCAACAAACATGAATTGGCTCTGAAAAGCACTGCAAAATATGTGTGAACTATATAAATAACTGGAAATAATGATATTATCTATACTTATAATAAAGTTTTAATGGTTTGGTTTTAGAAATTTTCCCTTTAGCGCTGTGTATAAACTATCGAGACTGAAAATGTTTTTTTTCAGAATTTTTGTTTCTCTGGTTGTTCATTCCTGCATTACACAAAAACTACTGTAAAGTGACAGTGACACGGGAGCAGAAGGGCAAAAGCTCGCTTGATCTTGATTTTCAGTATGATTTGATGGTACCTAATCTCTCTCCACTTTATATCTCTCTGAGGTTTGCTATATCTCCCCTAAGTATGAAATATTATCATTTTGAACATGTGGTGATTATTTTTGTATGGATGGTTTACGTGGCATTACCAAGGGATTTGTATTATAGAATTTTAATATATTTTTTAATATACTCTGTAAAGCACTACAGAATATGTGTGAGCTTTATAAATAACTGGTAATAATGATATTATCTGTTTTTATTAAAAAGTTTTTTTTGAACTGTTATGGGGAAATGGACTCCATAGGGCTGTGTATGAACTACGGAGACAAAAAAATATTTTTTTTGAATTTTGGTGATTATCTTTATATGGATAGTTTAGGTGGGATTGCCAAGGGAATTCTATTATAGATTTATTATACATGTTGTAAAATTATCCTAATTAAATTGGCAGCACAGATGGTGTAGTGGTTAGCGTTCCAGGCTCCCAGTGATGAGGTTTGATTCCCACCTTGGCCCAATAATCTCCCTGCATTTGTGTTTACTCCATGTGCTCTGATTTTCCCACACTCCTGGTTGATTAATTGGTTGCCAACAAACATGAATTGGCTCTGAAAAGCACTGCAAAATATGTGTGAACTATATAAATAACTGGAAATAATGATATTATCTATACTTATAATAAAGTTTTAATGGTTTGTTTTTAGAAATTTACCCTTTAGCACTGTGTATAAACTATCGTGACAGAAAATGTTTTTTTTTTCAGAATTTTTGTTTTGGTTGTTCATTCCGGCATAACACAAAAAATACTGTAAAGTGATAGTGACAGGGGAGCACAAGGGCAAAAGCTCACTTGATCTTGATTTTCAGTATGATTTGCTGGTACCTAATCTCTCTCCACTTTATATCTCTCTGAGGTTTGCTATATCTCCCGTAAGTATGAAATATTATCATTTTGAACATGTGGTGATTATTTTTGTAAGGATGGTTTACGTGGCATTACCAAGGGATTTCTATTATAGAATTTTAATATATTTTTTAATATACTCTGTAAAGCACTACAGAATATGTGTGAGCTTTATAAATAACTGGTAATAATGATATTATCTGTTTTTATTATAATGTTTTTTTTTTAACTGTTATGGGGAAATGTACTCCATAGGGCTGTGTATGAACTACGGAGACAAAAAAATATTTTTTTTGAATTTTGGTGATTATCTTTATATGGATAGTTTAGGTGGGATTGCCAAGGGAATTCTATTATAGATTTATTATTATATATGTTGTAAAATTATCCTAATTAAATTGGAAGTACAGATGGTGTAGTGGTTAGCGTTCCAGGCTCCCAGTGATGAGGTTTGATTCCCACCTTGGCCCAATAATCTCCCTGCATTTGTGTTTACTCCATGTGCTCTGATTTTCCCACACTCCTGGTTGATTAATTGGTTGCCAACAAACATGAATTGGCTCTGAAAAGCACTGCAAAATATGTGTGAACTATATAAATAACTGGAAATAATGATATTATCTATACTTATAATAAAGTTTTAATGGTTTGTTTTTAGAAATTTACCCTTTAGCGCTGTGTATAAACTATCGTGACAGAAGATGGGTTTTTTTTCAGAATTTTTATTTGTCTTGTTGTTCATTCCGGCATAACACAAAAACTACTGTAAAGTGATAGTGACAGGGGAGCACAAGGGCAAAAGTTCACTTGATCTTGATTTTCAGTATGATTTGCTGGTACCTAATCTCTCTCCACTTTATATCTCTCTGAGGTTTGCTATATCTCCCCTAAGTATGAAATATTATCATTTTGAACATGTGGTGATATTTTTTGTAAGGATCGTTTATGTGGCATTACCAAGGGATTTCTATTGTAGATTTATTATACATGTTGTAAAATGCTCCCCTAAGTATGAAATATTATCATTTTGAACATGTGGTGATTATTTTTGTAAGGATGGTTTACGTGGCATTACCAAGGGATTTCTATTACAGAATTTTAATATATTTTTTAATATACTCTGTAAAGCACTGCAGAATATATGTGAGCTTTATAAATAACTGGTAATAATGATATTATCTGTTTTTATTATAAAGTTTTTTTTGAACTGTTATGGGGAAATGTACTCCATAGGGCTGTGCATGAACTACGGAGACAAAAAAATATTTTTTTGGAATTTTGGTGATTATCTTTATATGGATAATTTAGGTGGGATTGCCAAGGGAATTCTATTATAGATTTATTATACATGTTGTAAAATTATCCTAATTAAATTGGCAGTACAGATGGTGTAGTGGTTAGCGTTCCAGGCTCCTAGTGATGAGGTTTAATTCCCACCTTGGCCCAATAATCTCCCTGCATTTGTGTTTACTCCATGTGCTCTGATTTTCCCACACTCCTGGTTGATTAATTGGTTGCCAACAAACATGAATTGGCTCTGAAAAGTACTGCAAAATATGTGTGAACTATATAAATAATTGGAAATAATGATATTATCTGTACTTATAATAAAGTTTTAATGGTTGGTTTTTAGAAATTTACCCTTTAGCGCTGTGTATAAACTATCGAGACAGAAAATGGTTTTTTTTTCAGAATTTTTGTTTGTCTGGATGTTCATTCCGGCATTACACAAAAACTACTGTAAAGTGATAGTGACAGGGGAGCACAAGGGCAAAAGCTCACTTGATCTTGATTTTCAGTATGATTTGCTGGTACCTAATCTCTCTCCACTTTATATCTCTCTGAGGTTTGCTATATCTCCCGTAAGTATGAAATATTATCATTTTGAACATGTGGTGATTATTTTTGTAAGGATAGTTTATGTGGCATTACCAAGAGTTTTCTATTATAGATTTATTATTCATGTTGTAAAATGCTCCTAATATAGTGGGCAACACAGATGGTGTAGTGGTTAGTGTTCTTGCTTCCCAGCATTGAGGTTGTGGGTTCAATTCCCACCCACAATTTCCCTGTGTTTGTGTTTCCTCCATGTACTCTGCTTTTCCCACACTCCTGTTTGATTAATTGGTTCCCAACAAACATGAATTGGTTCTGAAAAGTACTGCAAAATATGTGTGAACTATATAAATAACTGGAAATAATGATGTTATCTGTACTTATAATAAAGTTTTAATGGTTTGGTTTTAGAGATTTTCCCTTTAGCGCTGTGTATAAACTATCGAGACTGAAAATGTTTTTTTTCAGAATTTTTGTTTCTCTGGTTGTTCATTCCTGCATTACACAAAAACTACTGTAAAGTGACAGTGACACGGGAGCAGAAGGGCAAAAGCTCGCTTGATCTTGATTTTCAGTATGATTTGATGGTACCTAATCTCTCTCCACTTTATATCTCTCTGAGGTTTGCTATATCTCCCCTAAGTATGAAATATTATCATTTTGAACATGTGGTGATTATTTTTGTATGGATGGTTTACGTGGCATTACCAAGGGATTTGTATTATAGAATTTTAATATATTTTTTAATATACTCTGTAAAGCACTACAGAATATGTGTGAGCTTTATAAATAACTGGTAATAATGATATTATCTGTTTTTATTAAAAAGTTTTTTTTGAACTGTTATGGGGAAATGGACTCCATAGGGCTGTGTATGAACTACGGAGACAAAAAAATATTTTTTTTGAATTTTGGTGATTATCTTTATATGGATAGTTTAGGTGGGATTGCCAAGGGAATTCTATTATAGATTTATTATACATGTTGTAAAATTATCCTAATTAAATTGGCAGCACAGATGGTGTAGTGGTTAGCGTTCCAGGCTCCCAGTGATGAGGTTTGATTCCCACCTTGGCCCAATAATCTCCCTGCATTTGTGTTTACTCCATGTGCTCTGATTTTCCCACACTCCTGGTTGATTAATTGGTTGCCAACAAACATGAATTGGCTCTGAAAAGCACTGCAAAATATGTGTGAACTATATAAATAACTGGAAATAATGATATTATCTATACTTATAATAAAGTTTTAATGGTTTGTTTTTAGAAATTTACCCTTTAGCACTGTGTATAAACTATCGTGACAGAAAATGTTTTTTTTTTCAGAATTTTTGTTTTGGTTGTTCATTCCGGCATAACACAAAAAATACTGTAAAGTGATAGTGACAGGGGAGCACAAGGGCAAAAGCTCACTTGATCTTGATTTTCAGTATGATTTGCTGGTACCTAATCTCTCTCCACTTTATATCTCTCTGAGGTTTGCTATATCTCCCGTAAGTATGAAATATTATCATTTTGAACATGTGGTGATTATTTTTGTAAGGATGGTTTACGTGGCATTACCAAGGGATTTCTATTATAGAATTTTAATATATTTTTTAATATACTCTGTAAAGCACTACAGAATATGTGTGAGCTTTATAAATAACTGGTAATAATGATATTATCTGTTTTTATTATAATGTTTTTTTTTTAACTGTTATGGGGAAATGTACTCCATAGGGCTGTGTATGAACTACGGAGACAAAAAAATATTTTTTTTGAATTTTGGTGATTATCTTTATATGGATAGTTTAGGTGGGATTGCCAAGGGAATTCTATTATAGATTTATTATTATATATGTTGTAAAATTATCCTAATTAAATTGGAAGTACAGATGGTGTAGTGGTTAGCGTTCCAGGCTCCCAGTGATGAGGTTTGATTCCCACCTTGGCCCAATAATCTCCCTGCATTTGTGTTTACTCCATGTGCTCTGATTTTCCCACACTCCTGGTTGATTAATTGGTTGCCAACAAACATGAATTGGCTCTGAAAAGCACTGCAAAATATGTGTGAACTATATAAATAACTGGAAATAATGATATTATCTATACTTATAATAAAGTTTTAATGGTTTGTTTTTAGAAATTTACCCTTTAGCGCTGTGTATAAACTATCGTGACAGAAGATGGGTTTTTTTTCAGAATTTTTATTTGTCTTGTTGTTCATTCCGGCATAACACAAAAACTACTGTAAAGTGATAGTGACAGGGGAGCACAAGGGCAAAAGTTCACTTGATCTTGATTTTCAGTATGATTTGCTGGTACCTAATCTCTCTCCACTTTATATCTCTCTGAGGTTTGCTATATCTCCCCTAAGTATGAAATATTATCATTTTGAACATGTGGTGATATTTTTTGTAAGGATCGTTTATGTGGCATTACCAAGGGATTTCTATTGTAGATTTATTATACATGTTGTAAAATGCTCCTAATATAGTGGGCAGCACAGATGGTGTAGTGGTTAGTGTTCTTGCTTCCCAGCTTTGAGGTTGTGGGTTCAATTCCCACCCATAATTTCCCTGTGTTTTTGTTTCCTCCATGTACTCTGCTTTTCCCACACTCCTGTTTGATTAATTGGTTCCCAACAAACATGAATTGGCTCTGAAAAGTACTGCAAAATATGTGTGAACTATATAAATAATTGGAAATAATGATGTTATCTGTACTTATAATAAAGTTTTAATGGTTTGGTTTTAGAAATTTACCCTTTAGTGTAGTGGTTAGTGTTCTTGCTTCCCAGCATTGAGGTTGTGGGTTCAATTCCCACCCATAATTTCCCTGTGTTTGTGTTTCCTCCATGTACTCTGCTTTTCCCACACTCCTGTTTGATTAATTGGTTCCCAACAAACATGAATTGGCTCTGAAAAGTACTGCAAAATATGTGTGAACTATATAAATAACTGGAAATAATGATGTTATCTGTACTTATAATAAAGTTTTAATGGTTTGGTTTTAGAAATTTACCCTTTAGCGCTGTGTATAAACTATCATGACAGAAAATGTTTTTTTTTTCAGAATTTTTGTTTGTCTGGTTGTTCATTCCGGCATAACACAAAAACTACTGTAAAGTGATAGTGACAGGGGAGCACAAGGGCAAAAGCTCACTTGATCTTGATTTTCAGTATGATTTGCTGGTATCTAATCTCTCTCCACTTTATATCTCTCTGAGGTTTGCTATATCTCCCCTAAGTATGAAATATTATCATTTTGAACATGTGGTGATTATTTTTGTAAGGATGGTTTACGTGGCATTACCAAGGGATTTCTATTACAGAATTTTAATATATTTTTTAATATACTCTGTAAAGCACTGCAGAATATATGTGAGCTTTATAAATAACTGGTAATAATGATATTATCTGTTTTTATTATAAAGTTTTTTTTGAACTGTTATGGGGAAATGTACTCCATAGGGCTGTGCATGAACTACGGAGACAAAAAAATATTTTTTTGGAATTTTGGTGATTATCTTTATATGGATAATTTAGGTGGGATTGCCAAGGGAATTCTATTATAGATTTATTATACATGTTGTAAAATTATCCTAATTAAATTGGCAGTACAGATGGTGTAGTGGTTAGCGTTCCAGGCTCCTAGTGATGAGGTTTAATTCCCACCTTGGCCCAATAATCTCCCTGCATTTGTGTTTACTCCATGTGCTCTGATTTTCCCACACTCCTGGTTGATTAATTGGTTGCCAACAAACATGAATTGGCTCTGAAAAGTACTGCAAAATATGTGTGAACTATATAAATAATTGGAAATAATGATATTATCTGTACTTATAATAAAGTTTTAATGGTTGGTTTTTAGAAATTTACCCTTTAGCGCTGTGTATAAACTATCGAGACAGAAAATGGTTTTTTTTTCAGAATTTTTGTTTGTCTGGATGTTCATTCCGGCATTACACAAAAACTACTGTAAAGTGATAGTGACAGGGGAGCACAAGGGCAAAAGCTCACTTGATCTTGATTTTCAGTATGATTTGCTGGTACCTAATCTCTCTCCACTTTATATCTCTCTGAGGTTTGCTATATCTCCCGTAAGTATGAAATATTATCATTTTGAACATGTGGTGATTATTTTTGTAAGGATAGTTTATGTGGCATTACCAAGAGTTTTCTATTATAGATTTATTATTCATGTTGTAAAATGCTCCTAATATAGTGGGCAACACAGATGGTGTAGTGGTTAGTGTTCTTGCGTTGTGGGTTCAATTCCCACCCACAATTTCCCTGTGTTTGTGTTTCCTCCATGTACTCTGCTTTTCCCACACTCCTGTTTGATTAATTGGTTCCCAACAAACATGAATTGGTTCTGAAAAGTACTGCAAAATATGTGTGAACTATATAAATAACTGGAAATAATGATGTTATCTGTACTTATAATAAAGTTTTAATGGTTTGGTTTTAGAGATTTTCCCTTTAGCGCTGTGTATAAACTATCGAGACTGAAAATGTTTTTTTTCAGAATTTTTGTTTCTCTGGTTGTTCATTCCTGCATTACACAAAAACTACTGTAAAGTGACAGTGACACGGGAGCAGAAGGGCAAAAGCTCGCTTGATCTTGATTTTCAGTATGATTTGATGGTACCTAATCTCTCTCCACTTTATATCTCTCTGAGGTTTGCTATATCTCCCCTAAGTATGAAATATTATCATTTTGAACATGTGGTGATTATTTTTGTATGGATGGTTTACGTGGCATTACCAAGGGATTTGTATTATAGAATTTTAATATATTTTTTAATATACTCTGTAAAGCACTACAGAATATGTGTGAGCTTTATAAATAACTGGTAATAATGATATTATCTGTTTTTATTAAAAAGTTTTTTTTGAACTGTTATGGGGAAATGGACTCCATAGGGCTGTGTATGAACTACGGAGACAAAAAAATATTTTTTTTGAATTTTGGTGATTATCTTTATATGGATAGTTTAGGTGGGATTGCCAAGGGAATTCTATTATAGATTTATTATACATGTTGTAAAATTATCCTAATTAAATTGGCAGCACAGATGGTGTAGTGGTTAGCGTTCCAGGCTCCCAGTGATGAGGTTTGATTCCCACCTTGGCCCAATAATCTCCCTGCATTTGTGTTTACTCCATGTGCTCTGATTTTCCCACACTCCTGGTTGATTAATTGGTTGCCAACAAACATGAATTGGCTCTGAAAAGCACTGCAAAATATGTGTGAACTATATAAATAACTGGAAATAATGATATTATCTATACTTATAATAAAGTTTTAATGGTTTGTTTTTAGAAATTTACCCTTTAGCACTGTGTATAAACTATCGTGACAGAAAATGTTTTTTTTTTCAGAATTTTTGTTTTGGTTGTTCATTCCGGCATAACACAAAAAATACTGTAAAGTGATAGTGACAGGGGAGCACAAGGGCAAAAGCTCACTTGATCTTGATTTTCAGTATGATTTGCTGGTACCTAATCTCTCTCCACTTTATATCTCTCTGAGGTTTGCTATATCTCCCGTAAGTATGAAATATTATCATTTTGAACATGTGGTGATTATTTTTGTAAGGATGGTTTACGTGGCATTACCAAGGGATTTCTATTATAGAATTTTAATATATTTTTAATATACTCTGTAAAGCACTACAGAATATGTGTGAGCTTTATAAATAACTGGTAATAATGATATTATCTGTTTTTATTATAATGGTTTTTTTTTAACTGTTATGGGGAAATGTACTCCATAGGGCTGTGTATGAACTACGGAGACAAAAAAATATTTTTTTTGAATTTTGGTGATTATCTTTATATGGATAGTTTAGGTGGGATTGCCAAGGGAATTCTATTATAGATTTATTATTATATATGTTGTAAAATTATCCTAATTAAATTGGAAGTACAGATGGTGTAGTGGTTAGCGTTCCAGGCTCCCAGTGATGAGGTTTGATTCCCACCTTGGCCCAATAATCTCCCTGCATTTGTGTTTACTCCATGTGCTCTGATTTTCCCACACTCCTGGTTGATTAATTGGTTGCCAACAAACATGAATTGGCTCTGAAAAGCACTGCAAAATATGTGTGAACTATATAAATAACTGGAAATAATGATATTATCTATACTTATAATAAAGTTTTAATGGTTTGTTTTTAGAAATTTACCCTTTAGCGCTGTGTATAAACTATCGTGACAGAAGATGGGTTTTTTTTCAGAATTTTTATTTGTCTTGCTGTTCATTCCGGCATAACACAAAAACTACTGTAAAGTGATAGTGACAGGGGAGCACAAGGGCAAAAGTTCACTTGATCTTGATTTTCAGTATGATTTGCTGGTACCTAATCTCTCTCCACTTTATATCTCTCTGAGGTTTGCTATATCTCCCCTAAGTATGAAATATTATCATTTTGAACATGTGGTGATATTTTTTGTAAGGATCGTTTATGTGGCATTACCAAGGGATTTCTATTGTAGATTTATTATACATGTTGTAAAATGCTCCTAATATAGTGGGCAGCACAGATGGTGTAGTGGTTAGTGTTCTTGCTTCCCAGCTTTGAGGTTGTGGGTTCAATTCCCACCCATGATTTTCCTGTGTTTTTGTTTCCTCCATGTACTCTGCTTTTCCAACACTCCTGTTTGATTAATTGGTTCCCAACAAACATGAATTGGCTCTGAAAAGTACTGCAAAATATGTGTGAACTATATAAATAATTGGAAATAATGATGTTATCTGTACTTATAATAAAGTTTTAATGGTTTGGTTTTAGAAATTTACCCTTTAGTGTAGTGGTTAGTGTTCTTGCTTCCCAGCATTGAGGTTGTGGGTTCAATTCCCACCCATAATTTCCCTGTGTTTGTGTTTCCTCCATGTACTCTGCTTTTCCCACACTCCTGTTTGATTAATTGGTTCCCAACAAACATGAATTGGCTCTGAAAAGTACTGCAAAATATGTGTGAACTATATAAATAACTGGAAATAATGATGTTATCTGTACTTATAATAAAGTTTTAATGGTTTGGTTTTAGAAATTTACCCTTTAGCGCTGTGTATAAACTATCATGACAGAAAATGTTTTTTTTTTCAGAATTTTTGTTTGTCTGGTTGTTCATTCCGGCATAACACAAAAACTACTGTAAAGTGATAGTGACAGGGGAGCACAAGGGCAAAAGCTCACTTGATCTTGATTTTCAGTATGATTTGCTGGTACCTAATCTCTCTCCACTTTATATCTCTCTGAGGTTTGCTATATCTCCCCTAAGTATGAAATATTATCATTTTGAACATGTGGTGATTATTTTTGTATGGATGGTTTACGTGGCATTACCAAGGGATTTGTATTATAGAATTTTAATATATTTTTTAATATACTCTGTAAAGCACTACAGAATATGTGTGAGCTTTATAAATAACTGGTAATAATGATATTATCTGTTTTTATTAAAAAGTTTTTTTTGAACTGTTATGGGGAAATGGACTCCATAGGGCTGTGTATGAACTACGGAGACAAAAAAATATTTTTTTTGAATTTTGGTGATTATCTTTATATGGATAGTTTAGGTGGGATTGCCAAGGGAATTCTATTATAGATTTATTATACATGTTGTAAAATTATCCTAATTAAATTGGCAGCACAGATGGTGTAGTGGTTAGCGTTCCAGGCTCCCAGTGATGAGGTTTGATTCCCACCTTGGCCCAATAATCTCCCTGCATTTGTGTTTACTCCATGTGCTCTGATTTTCCCACACTCCTGGTTGATTAATTGGTTGCCAACAAACATGAATTGGCTCTGAAAAGCACTGCAAAATATGTGTGAACTATATAAATAACTGGAAATAATGATATTATCTATACTTATAATAAAGTTTTAATGGTTTGTTTTTAGAAATTTACCCTTTAGCACTGTGTATAAACTATCGTGACAGAAAATGTTTTTTTTTTCAGAATTTTTGTTTTGGTTGTTCATTCCGGCATAACACAAAAAATACTGTAAAGTGATAGTGACAGGGGAGCACAAGGGCAAAAGCTCACTTGATCTTGATTTTCAGTATGATTTGCTGGTACCTAATCTCTCTCCACTTTATATCTCTCTGAGGTTTGCTATATCTCCCGTAAGTATGAAATATTATCATTTTGAACATGTGGTGATTATTTTTGTAAGGATGGTTTACGTGGCATTACCAAGGGATTTCTATTATAGAATTTTAATATATTTTTTAATATACTCTGTAAAGCACTACAGAATATGTGTGAGCTTTATAAATAACTGGTAATAATGATATTATCTGTTTTTATTATAATGTTTTTTTTTTAACTGTTATGGGGAAATGTACTCCATAGGGCTGTGTATGAACTACGGAGACAAAAAAATATTTTTTTTGAATTTTGGTGATTATCTTTATATGGATAGTTTAGGTGGGATTGCCAAGGGAATTCTATTATAGATTTATTATTATATATGTTGTAAAATTATCCTAATTAAATTGGAAGTACAGATGGTGTAGTGGTTAGCGTTCCAGGCTCCCAGTGATGAGGTTTGATTCCCACCTTGGCCCAATAATCTCCCTGCATTTGTGTTTACTCCATGTGCTCTGATTTTCCCACACTCCTGGTTGATTAATTGGTTGCCAACAAACATGAATTGGCTCTGAAAAGCACTGCAAAATATGTGTGAACTATATAAATAACTGGAAATAATGATATTATCTATACTTATAATAAAGTTTTAATGGTTTGTTTTTAGAAATTTACCCTTTAGCGCTGTGTATAAACTATCGTGACAGAAGATGGGTTTTTTTTCAGAATTTTTATTTGTCTTGCTGTTCATTCCGGCATAACACAAAAACTACTGTAAAGTGATAGTGACAGGGGAGCACAAGGGCAAAAGTTCACTTGATCTTGATTTTCAGTATGATTTGCTGGTACCTAATCTCTCTCCACTTTATATCTCTCTGAGGTTTGCTATATCTCCCCTAAGTATGAAATATTATCATTTTGAACATGTGGTGATATTTTTTGTAAGGATCGTTTATGTGGCATTACCAAGGGATTTCTATTGTAGATTTATTATACATGTTGTAAAATGCTCCTAATATAGTGGGCAGCACAGATGGTGTAGTGGTTAGTGTTCTTGCTTCCCAGCTTTGAGGTTGTGGGTTCAATTCCCACCCATGATTTTCCTGTGTTTTTGTTTCCTCCATGTACTCTGCTTTTCCAACACTCCTGTTTGATTAATTGGTTCCCAACAAACATGAATTGGCTCTGAAAAGTACTGCAAAATATGTGTGAACTATATAAATAATTGGAAATAATGATGTTATCTGTACTTATAATAAAGTTTTAATGGTTTGGTTTTAGAAATTTACCCTTTAGTGTAGTGGTTAGTGTTCTTGCTTCCCAGCATTGAGGTTGTGGGTTCAATTCCCACCCATAATTTCCCTGTGTTTGTGTTTCCTCCATGTACTCTGCTTTTCCCACACTCCTGTTTGATTAATTGGTTCCCAACAAACATGAATTGGCTCTGAAAAGTACTGCAAAATATGTGTGAACTATATAAATAACTGGAAATAATGATGTTATCTGTACTTATAATAAAGTTTTAATGGTTTGGTTTTAGAAATTTACCCTTTAGCGCTGTGTATAAACTATCATGACAGAAAATGTTTTTTTTTTCAGAATTTTTGTTTGTCTGGTTGTTCATTCCGGCATAACACAAAAACTACTGTAAAGTGATAGTGACAGGGGAGCACAAGGGCAAAAGCTCACTTGATCTTGATTTTCAGTATGATTTGCTGG
Organism: Taudactylus pleione; assembly: GCA_031769625.1. Lineage (NCBI taxonomy): Eukaryota > Metazoa > Chordata > Amphibia > Anura > Myobatrachidae > Taudactylus > Taudactylus pleione. Next base: position 2,724,872 of record JAUIMM010000461.1, on the reverse strand, counting down.
TACCTAATCTCTCTCCACTTTATATCTCTCTGAGGTTTGCTATATCTCCCCTAAGTATGAAATATTATCATTTTGAACATGTGGTGATTATTTTTGTATGGATGGTTTACGTGGCATTACCAAGGGATTTGTATTATAGAATTTTAATATATTTTTTAATATACTCTGTAAAGCACTACAGAATATGTGTGAGCTTTATAAATAACTGGTAATAATGATATTATCTGTTTTTATTAAAAAGTTTTTTTTGAACTGTTATGGGGAAATGGACTCCATAGGGCTGTGTATGAACTACGGAGACAAAAAAATATTTTTTTTGAATTTTGGTGATTATCTTTATATGGATAGTTTAGGTGGGATTGCCAAGGGAATTCTATTATAGATTTATTATACATGTTGTAAAATTATCCTAATTAAATTGGCAGCACAGATGGTGTAGTGGTTAGCGTTCCAGGCTCCCAGTGATGAGGTTTGATTCCCACCTTGGCCCAATAATCTCCCTGCATTTGTGTTTACTCCATGTGCTCTGATTTTCCCACACTCCTGGTTGATTAATTGGTTGCCAACAAACATGAATTGGCTCTGAAAAGCACTGCAAAATATGTGTGAACTATATAAATAACTGGAAATAATGATATTATCTATACTTATAATAAAGTTTTAATGGTTTGTTTTTAGAAATTTACCCTTTAGCACTGTGTATAAACTATCGTGACAGAAAATGTTTTTTTTTTCAGAATTTTTGTTTTGGTTGTTCATTCCGGCATAACACAAAAAATACTGTAAAGTGATAGTGACAGGGGAGCACAAGGGCAAAAGCTCACTTGATCTTGATTTTCAGTATGATTTGCTGGTACCTAATCTCTCTCCACTTTATATCTCTCTGAGGTTTGCTATATCTCCCGTAAGTATGAAATATTATCATTTTGAACATGTGGTGATTATTTTTGTAAGGATGGTTTACGTGGCATTACCAAGGGATTTCTATTATAGAATTTTAATATATTTTTTAATATACTCTGTAAAGCACTACAGAATATGTGTGAGCTTTATAAATAACTGGTAATAATGATATTATCTGTTTTTATTATAATGTTTTTTTTTTAACTGTTATGGGGAAATGTACTCCATAGGGCTGTGTATGAACTACGGAGACAAAAAAATATTTTTTTTGAATTTTGGTGATTATCTTTATATGGATAGTTTAGGTGGGATTGCCAAGGGAATTCTATTATAGATTTATTATTATATATGTTGTAAAATTATCCTAATTAAATTGGAAGTACAGATGGTGTAGTGGTTAGCGTTCCAGGCTCCCAGTGATGAGGTTTGATTCCCACCTTGGCCCAATAATCTCCCTGCATTTGTGTTTACTCCATGTGCTCTGATTTTCCCACACTCCTGGTTGATTAATTGGTTGCCAACAAACATGAATTGGCTCTGAAAAGCACTGCAAAATATGTGTGAACTATATAAATAACTGGAAATAATGATATTATCTATACTTATAATAAAGTTTTAATGGTTTGTTTTTAGAAATTTACCCTTTAGCGCTGTGTATAAACTATCGTGACAGAAGATGGGTTTTTTTTCAGAATTTTTATTTGTCTTGCTGTTCATTCCGGCATAACACAAAAACTACTGTAAAGTGATAGTGACAGGGGAGCACAAGGGCAAAAGTTCACTTGATCTTGATTTTCAGTATGATTTGCTGGTACCTAATCTCTCTCCACTTTATATCTCTCTGAGGTTTGCTATATCTCCCCTAAGTATGAAATATTATCATTTTGAACATGTGGTGATATTTTTTGTAAGGATCGTTTATGTGGCATTACCAAGGGATTTCTATTGTAGATTTATTATACATGTTGTAAAATGCTCCTAATATAGTGGGCAGCACAGATGGTGTAGTGGTTAGTGTTCTTGCTTCCCAGCTTTGAGGTTGTGGGTTCAATTCCCACCCATGATTTTCCTGTGTTTTTGTTTCCTCCATGTACTCTGCTTTTCCAACACTCCTGTTTGATTAATTGGTTCCCAACAAACATGAATTGGCTCTGAAAAGTACTGCAAAATATGTGTGAACTATATAAATAATTGGAAATAATGATGTTATCTGTACTTATAATAAAGTTTTAATGGTTTGGTTTTAGAAATTTACCCTTTAGTGTAGTGGTTAGTGTTCTTGCTTCCCAGCATTGAGGTTGTGGGTTCAATTCCCACCCATAATTTCCCTGTGTTTGTGTTTCCTCCATGTACTCTGCTTTTCCCACACTCCTGTTTGATTAATTGGTTCCCAACAAACATGAATTGGCTCTGAAAAGTACTGCAAAATATGTGTGAACTATATAAATAACTGGAAATAATGATGTTATCTGTACTTATAATAAAGTTTTAATGGTTTGGTTTTAGAAATTTACCCTTTAGCGCTGTGTATAAACTATCATGACAGAAAATGTTTTTTTTTTCAGAATTTTTGTTTGTCTGGTTGTTCATTCCGGCATAACACAAAAACTACTGTAAAGTGATAGTGACAGGGGAGCACAAGGGCAAAAGCTCACTTGATCTTGATTTTCAGTATGATTTGCTGGTACCTAATCTCTCTCCACTTTATATCTCTCTGAGGTTTGCTATATCTCCCCTAAGTATGAAATATTATCATTTTGAACATGTGGTGATTATTTTTGTATGGATGGTTTACGTGGCATTACCAAGGGATTTGTATTATAGAATTTTAATATATTTTTTAATATACTCTGTAAAGCACTACAGAATATGTGTGAGCTTTATAAATAACTGGTAATAATGATATTATCTGTTTTTATTAAAAAGTTTTTTTTGAACTGTTATGGGGAAATGGACTCCATAGGGCTGTGTATGAACTACGGAGACAAAAAAATATTTTTTTTGAATTTTGGTGATTATCTTTATATGGATAGTTTAGGTGGGATTGCCAAGGGAATTCTATTATAGATTTATTATACATGTTGTAAAATTATCCTAATTAAATTGGCAGCACAGATGGTGTAGTGGTTAGCGTTCCAGGCTCCCAGTGATGAGGTTTGATTCCCACCTTGGCCCAATAATCTCCCTGCATTTGTGTTTACTCCATGTGCTCTGATTTTCCCACACTCCTGGTTGATTAATTGGTTGCCAACAAACATGAATTGGCTCTGAAAAGCACTGCAAAATATGTGTGAACTATATAAATAACTGGAAATAATGATATTATCTATACTTATAATAAAGTTTTAATGGTTTGTTTTTAGAAATTTACCCTTTAGCACTGTGTATAAACTATCGTGACAGAAAATGTTTTTTTTTTCAGAATTTTTGTTTTGGTTGTTCATTCCGGCATAACACAAAAAATACTGTAAAGTGATAGTGACAGGGGAGCACAAGGGCAAAAGCTCACTTGATCTTGATTTTCAGTATGATTTGCTGGTACCTAATCTCTCTCCACTTTATATCTCTCTGAGGTTTGCTATATCTCCCGTAAGTATGAAATATTATCATTTTGAACATGTGGTGATTATTTTTGTAAGGATGGTTTACGTGGCATTACCAAGGGATTTCTATTATAGAATTTTAATATATTTTTTAATATACTCTGTAAAGCACTACAGAATATGTGTGAGCTTTATAAATAACTGGTAATAATGATATTATCTGTTTTTATTATAATGTTTTTTTTTTAACTGTTATGGGGAAATGTACTCCATAGGGCTGTGTATGAACTACGGAGACAAAAAAATATTTTTTTTGAATTTTGGTGATTATCTTTATATGGATAGTTTAGGTGGGATTGCCAAGGGAATTCTATTATAGATTTATTATTATATATGTTGTAAAATTATCCTAATTAAATTGGAAGTACAGATGGTGTAGTGGTTAGCGTTCCAGGCTCCCAGTGATGAGGTTTGATTCCCACCTTGGCCCAATAATCTCCCTGCATTTGTGTTTACTCCATGTGCTCTGATTTTCCCACACTCCTGGTTGATTAATTGGTTGCCAACAAACATGAATTGGCTCTGAAAAGCACTGCAAAATATGTGTGAACTATATAAATAACTGGAAATAATGATATTATCTATACTTATAATAAAGTTTTAATGGTTTGTTTTTAGAAATTTACCCTTTAGCGCTGTGTATAAACTATCGTGACAGAAGATGGGTTTTTTTTCAGAATTTTTATTTGTCTTGCTGTTCATTCCGGCATAACACAAAAACTACTGTAAAGTGATAGTGACAGGGGAGCACAAGGGCAAAAGTTCACTTGATCTTGATTTTCAGTATGATTTGCTGGTACCTAATCTCTCTCCACTTTATATCTCTCTGAGGTTTGCTATATCTCCCCTAAGTATGAAATATTATCATTTTGAACATGTGGTGATATTTTTTGTAAGGATCGTTTATGTGGCATTACCAAGGGATTTCTATTGTAGATTTATTATACATGTTGTAAAATGCTCCTAATATAGTGGGCAGCACAGATGGTGTAGTGGTTAGTGTTCTTGCTTCCCAGCTTTGAGGTTGTGGGTTCAATTCCCACCCATGATTTTCCTGTGTTTTTGTTTCCTCCATGTACTCTGCTTTTCCAACACTCCTGTTTGATTAATTGGTTCCCAACAAACATGAATTGGCTCTGAAAAGTACTGCAAAATATGTGTGAACTATATAAATAATTGGAAATAATGATGTTATCTGTACTTATAATAAAGTTTTAATGGTTTGGTTTTAGAAATTTACCCTTTAGTGTAGTGGTTAGTGTTCTTGCTTCCCAGCATTGAGGTTGTGGGTTCAATTCCCACCCATAATTTCCCTGTGTTTGTGTTTCCTCCATGTACTCTGCTTTTCCCACACTCCTGTTTGATTAATTGGTTCCCAACAAACATGAATTGGCTCTGAAAAGTACTGCAAAATATGTGTGAACTATATAAATAACTGGAAATAATGATGTTATCTGTACTTATAATAAAGTTTTAATGGTTTGGTTTTAGAAATTTACCCTTTAGCGCTGTGTATAAACTATCATGACAGAAAATGTTTTTTTTTTCAGAATTTTTGTTTGTCTGGTTGTTCATTCCGGCATAACACAAAAACTACTGTAAAGTGATAGTGACAGGGGAGCACAAGGGCAAAAGCTCACTTGATCTTGATTTTCAGTATGATTTGCTGGTACCTAATCTCTCTCCACTTTATATCTCTCTGAGGTTTGCTATATCTCCCCTAAGTATGAAATATTATCATTTTGAACATGTGGTGATTATTTTTGTATGGATGGTTTACGTGGCATTACCAAGGGATTTGTATTATAGAATTTTAATATATTTTTTAATATACTCTGTAAAGCACTACAGAATATGTGTGAGCTTTATAAATAACTGGTAATAATGATATTATCTGTTTTTATTAAAAAGTTTTTTTTGAACTGTTATGGGGAAATGGACTCCATAGGGCTGTGTATGAACTACGGAGACAAAAAAATATTTTTTTTGAATTTTGGTGATTATCTTTATATGGATAGTTTAGGTGGGATTGCCAAGGGAATTCTATTATAGATTTATTATACATGTTGTAAAATTATCCTAATTAAATTGGCAGCACAGATGGTGTAGTGGTTAGCGTTCCAGGCTCCCAGTGATGAGGTTTGATTCCCACCTTGGCCCAATAATCTCCCTGCATTTGTGTTTACTCCATGTGCTCTGATTTTCCCACACTCCTGGTTGATTAATTGGTTGCCAACAAACATGAATTGGCTCTGAAAAGCACTGCAAAATATGTGTGAACTATATAAATAACTGGAAATAATGATATTATCTATACTTATAATAAAGTTTTAATGGTTTGTTTTTAGAAATTTACCCTTTAGCACTGTGTATAAACTATCGTGACAGAAAATGTTTTTTTTTTCAGAATTTTTGTTTTGGTTGTTCATTCCGGCATAACACAAAAAATACTGTAAAGTGATAGTGACAGGGGAGCACAAGGGCAAAAGCTCACTTGATCTTGATTTTCAGTATGATTTGCTGGTACCTAATCTCTCTCCACTTTATATCTCTCTGAGGTTTGCTATATCTCCCGTAAGTATGAAATATTATCATTTTGAACATGTGGTGATTATTTTTGTAAGGATGGTTTACGTGGCATTACCAAGGGATTTCTATTATAGAATTTTAATATATTTTTTAATATACTCTGTAAAGCACTACAGAATATGTGTGAGCTTTATAAATAACTGGTAATAATGATATTATCTGTTTTTATTATAATGTTTTTTTTTTAACTGTTATGGGGAAATGTACTCCATAGGGCTGTGTATGAACTACGGAGACAAAAAAATATTTTTTTTGAATTTTGGTGATTATCTTTATATGGATAGTTTAGGTGGGATTGCCAAGGGAATTCTATTATAGATTTATTATTATATATGTTGTAAAATTATCCTAATTAAATTGGAAGTACAGATGGTGTAGTGGTTAGCGTTCCAGGCTCCCAGTGATGAGGTTTGATTCCCACCTTGGCCCAATAATCTCCCTGCATTTGTGTTTACTCCATGTGCTCTGATTTTCCCACACTCCTGGTTGATTAATTGGTTGCCAACAAACATGAATTGGCTCTGAAAAGCACTGCAAAATATGTGTGAACTATATAAATAACTGGAAATAATGATATTATCTATACTTATAATAAAGTTTTAATGGTTTGTTTTTAGAAATTTACCCTTTAGCGCTGTGTATAAACTATCGTGACAGAAGATGGGTTTTTTTTCAGAATTTTTATTTGTCTTGCTGTTCATTCCGGCATAACACAAAAACTACTGTAAAGTGATAGTGACAGGGGAGCACAAGGGCAAAAGTTCACTTGATCTTGATTTTCAGTATGATTTGCTGGTACCTAATCTCTCTCCACTTTATATCTCTCTGAGGTTTGCTATATCTCCCCTAAGTATGAAATATTATCATTTTGAACATGTGGTGATATTTTTTATAAGGATCGTTTATGTGGCATTACCAAGAGTTTTCTATTATAGATTTATTATACATGTTGTAAAATGCTCCTAATATAGTGGGCAGCACAGATGGTGTTGTGGTTAGTGTTCTTGCTTCCCAGCTTTGAGGTTGTGGGTGCAATTCCCACCCATAATTTCCCTGTGTTTGTGTTTCCTCCATGTACTCTGCTTTTCCCACACTCCTGTTTGATTAATTGGTTCCCAACAAACATGAATTGGCTCTGAAAAGTACTGCAAAATATGTGTGAACTATATAAATAATTGGAAATAATGATATTATCTGTACTTATAATAAAGTTTTAATGGTTTGTTTTTAGAAATTTACCCTTTAGTGTAGTGGTTAGTGTTCTTGCTTCCCAGCATTGAGGTTGTGGGTTCAATTCCCACCCATAATTTCCCTGTGTTTGTGTTTCCTCCATGTACTCTGCTTTTCCCACACTCCTGTTTGATTAATTGGTTCCCAACAAACATGAATTTGCTCTGAAAAGTACTGCAAAATATGTGTGAACTATATAAATAATTGGAAATAATGATATTATCTGTACTTATAATAAAGTTTTAATGGTTTGTTTTCAGCAATTTACCCTTTAGTGTAGTCGTTAGTGTTCTTGCTTCCCAGCATTGAGGTTGTGGATTCAATTCCCACCCATAATTTCCCTGTGTTTGTGTTTCCTCCATGTACTCTGCTTTTCCCACACTCCTGTTTGATTAATTGGTTCCCAACAAACATGAATTGGCTCTGAAAAGTACTGCAAATTATGTGTGAACTATATAAATAACTGGAAATAATGATGTTATCTGTACTTATAATAAAGTTTTAATGGTTTGGTTTTAGAAATTTACCCTTTAGCGCTGTGTATAAACTATCGAGACTGAAAATGTTTTTTTTTCAGAATTTTTGTTTCTCTGGTTGTTCATTCCTGCATTACACAAAAACTACTGTAAAGTGACAGTGACAGGGAAGCAGAAGGGCAAAAGCTCGCTTGATCTTGATTTTCAGTATGATTTGTTGGTACCTAATCTCTCTCCACTTTATATCTCTCGGAGGTTTGCTATATCTCCCCTAAGTATGAAATATTATCATTTTGAACATGTGGTGATTATTTTTGTATGGGTGGTTTACGTGGCATTACCAAGGGATTTGTATTATAGAATTTTAATATATTTTTTAATATTCTCTGTAAAGCACTACAGAATATGTGTGAGCTTTATAAATAACTGGTAATAATGATATTATCTGTTTTTATTATAAAGTTTTTTTTGAACTGTTTTGGGGAAATGTACTCCATAGGGCTGTGTATGAACTACGGAGACAAAAAAATATTTTTTTTGAATTTTGGTGATTATCTTTATATGGATAGTTTAGGTGGGATTGCCAAGGGAATTCTATTATAGATTTATTATACATGTTGTCAAATTATCCTAATTAAATTGGCAGCACAGATGGTGTAGTGGTTAGCGTTCCAGGCTCCCAGTGATGAGGTTTGATTCCCACCTTGGCCCAATAATCTCCCTGCATTTGTGTTTACTCCATGTGCTCTGATTTTCCCACACTCCTGGTTGATTAATTGGTTGCCAACAAACATGAATTGGCTCTGAAAAGCACTGCAAAATATGTGTGAACTATATAAATAACTGGAAATAATGATATTATCTATACTTATAATAAAGTTTTAATGGTTTGTTTTTAGAAATTTACCCTTTAGCGCTGTGTATAAACTATCGTGACAGAAGATGGGTTTTTTTTCAGAATTTTTATTTGTCTTGTTGTTCATTCCGGCATAACACAAAAACTACTGTAAAGTGATAGTGACAGGGGAGCACAAGGGCAAAAGTTCACTTGATCTTGATTTTCAGTATGATTTGCTGGTACCTAATCTCTCTCCACTTTATATCTCTCTGAGGTTTGCTATATCTCCCCTAAGTATGAAATATTATCATTTTGAACATGTGGTGATATTTTTTGTAAGGATCGTTTATGTGGCATTACCAAGGGATTTCTATTGTAGATTTATTATACATGTTGTAAAATGCTCCTAATATAGTGGGCAGCACAGATGGTGTAGTGGTTAGTGTTCTTGCTTCCCAGCTTTGAGGTTGTGGGTTCAATTCCCACCCATAATTTCCCTGTGTTTTTGTTTCCTCCATGTACTCTGCTTTTCCCACACTCCTGTTTGATTAATTGGTTCCCAACAAACATGAATTGGCTCTGAAAAGTACTGCAAAATATGTGTGAACTTTATAAATAATTGGAAATAATGATGTTATCTGTACTTATAATAAAGTTTTAATGGTTTGGTTTTAGAAATTTACCCTTTAGTGTAGTGGTTAGTGTTCTTGCTTCCCAGCATTGAGGTTGTGGGTTCAATTCCCACCCATAATTTCCCTGTGTTTGTGTTTCCTCCATGTACTCTGCTTTTCCCACACTCCTGTTTGATTAATTGGTTCCCAACAAACATGAATTGGCTCTGAAAAGTACTGCAAAATATGTGTGAACTATATAAATAACTGGAAATAATGATGTTATCTGTACTTATAATAAAGTTTTAATGGTTTGGTTTTAGAAATTTACCCTTTAGCGCTGTGTATAAACTATCATGACAGAAAATGTTTTTTTTTTCAGAATTTTTGTTTGTCTGGTTGTTCATTCCGGCATAACACAAAAACTACTGTAAAGTGATAGTGACAGGGGAGCACAAGGGCAAAAGCTCACTTGATCTTGATTTTCAGTATGATTTGCTGGTACCTAATCTCTCTCCACTTTATATCTCTCTGAGGTTTGCTATATCTCCCCTAAGTATGAAATATTATCATTTTGAACATGTGGTGATTATTTTTGTAAGGATGGTTTACGTGGCATTACCAAGGGATTTGTATTATAGAATTTTAATATATTTTTTAATATACTCTGTAAAGCACTACAGAATATGTGTGAGCTTTATAAATAACTGGTAATAATGATATTATCTGTTTTTATTAAAAAGTTTTTTTTGAACTGTTATGGGGAAATGGACTCCATAGGGCTGTGTATGAACTACGGAGACAAAAAAATATTTTTTTTGAATTTTGGTGATTATCTTTATATGGATAGTTTAGGTGGGATTGCCAAGGGAATTCTATTATAGATTTATTATACATGTTGTAAAATTATCCTAATTAAATTGGCAGCACAGATGGTGTAGTGGTTAGCGTTCCAGGCTCCCAGTGATGAGGTTTGATTCCCACCTTGGCCCAATAATCTCCCTGCATTTGTGTTTACTCCATGTGCTCTGATTTTCCCACACTCCTGGTTGATTAATTGGTTGCCAACAAACATGAATTGGCTCTGAAAAGCACTGCAAAATATGTGTGAACTATATAAATAACTGGAAATAATGATATTATCTATACTTATAATAAAGTTTTAATGGTTTGTTTTTAGAAATTTACCCTTTAGCACTGTGTATAAACTATCGTGACAGAAAATGTTTTTTTTTTCAGAATTTTTGTTTTGGTTGTTCATTCCGGCATAACACAAAAAATACTGTAAAGTGATAGTGACAGGGGAGCACAAGGGCAAAAGCTCACTTGATCTTGATTTTCAGTATGATTTGCTGGTACCTAATCTCTCTCCACTTTATATCTCTCTGAGGTTTGCTATATCTCCCGTAAGTATGAAATATTATCATTTTGAACATGTGGTGATTATTTTTGTAAGGATGGTTTACGTGGCATTATCAAGGGATTTCTATTATAGAATTGTAATATATTTTTTAATATACTCTGTAAAGCACTACAGAATATGTGTGAGCTTTATAAATAACTGGTAATAATGATATTATCTGTTTTTATTATAATGTTTTTTTTTTAACTGTTATGGGGAAATGTACTCCATAGGGCTGTGTATGAACTACGGAGACAAAAAAATATTTTTTTTGAATTTTGGTGATTATCTTTATATGGATAGTTTAGGTGGGATTGCCAAGGGAATTCTATTATAGATTTATTATTATATATGTTGTAAAATTATCCTAATTAAATTGGAAGTACAGATGGTGTAGTGGTTAGCGTTCCAGGCTCCCAGTGATGAGGTTTGATTCCCACCTTGGCCCAATAATCTCCCTCAATTTGTGTTTACTCCATGTGCTCTGATTTTCCCACACTCCTGGTTGATTAATTGGTTGCCAACAAACATGAATTGGCTCTGAAAAGCACTGCAAAATATGTGTGAACTATATAAATAACTGGAAATAATGATATTATCTATACTTATAATAAAGTTTTAATGGTTTGTTTTTAGAAATTTACCCTTTAGCGCTGTGTATAAACTATCGTGACAGAAGATGGGTTTTTTTTCAGAATTTTTATTTGTCTTGCTGTTCATTCCGGCATAACACAAAAACTACTGTAAAGTGATAGTGACAGGGGAGCACAAGGGCAAAAGTTCACTTGATCTTGATTTTCAGTATGATTTGCTGGTACCTAATCTCTCTCCACTTTATATCTCTCTGAGGTTTGCTATATCTCCCCTAAGTATGAAATATTATCATTTTGAACATGTGGTGATATTTTTTGTAAGGATCGTTTATGTGGCATTACCAAGGGATTTCTATTGTAGATTTATTATACATGTTGTAAAATGCTCCTAATATAGTGGGCAGAACAGATGGTGTAGTGGTTAGTGTTCTTGCTTCCCAGCTTTGAGGTTGTGGGTTCAATTCCCACCCATAATTTTCCTGTGTTTTTGTTTCCTCCATGTACTCTGCTTTTCCCACACTCCTGTTTGATTAATTGGTTCCCAACAAACATGAATTGGCTCTGAAAAGTACTGCAAAATATGTGTGAACTATATAAATAATTGGAAATAATGATGTTATCTGTACTTATAATAAAGTTTTAATGGTTTGGTTTTAGAAATTTACCCTTTAGTGTAGTGGTTAGTGTTCTTGCTTCCCAGCATTGAGGTTGTGGGTTCAATTCCCACCCATAATTTCCCTGTGTTTGTGTTTCCTCCATGTACTCTGCTTTTCCCACACTCCTGTTTGATTAATTGGTTCCCAACAAACATGAATTGGCTCTGAAAAGTACTGCAAAATATGTGTGAACTATATAAATAACTGGAAATAATGATGTTATCTGTACTTATAATAAAGTTTTAATGGTTTGGTTTTAGAAATTTACCCTTTAGCGCTGTGTATAAACTATCATGACAGAAAATGTTTTTTTTTTCAGAATTTTTGTTTGTCTGGTTGTTCATTCCGGCATAACACAAAAACTACTGTAAAGTGATAGTGACAGGGGAGCACAAGGGCAAAAGCTCACTTGATCTTGATTTTCAGTATGATTTGCTGGTACCTAATCTCTCTCCACTTTATATCTCTCTGAGGTTTGCTATATCTCCCCTAAGTATGAAATATTATCATTTTGAACATGTGGTGATTATTTTTGTAAGGATGGTTTACGTGGCATTACCAAGGGATTTGTATTATAGAATTTTAATATATTTTTTAATATACTCTGTAAAGCACTACAGAATATGTGTGAGCTTTATAAATAACTGGTAATAATGATATTATCTGTTTTTATTAAAAAGTTTTTTTTGAACTGTTATGGGGAAATGGACTCCATAGGGCTGTGTATGAACTACGGAGACAAAAAAATATTTTTTTTGAATTTTGGTGATTATCTTTATATGGATAGTTTAGGTGGGATTGCCAAGGGAATTCTATTATAGATTTATTATACATGTTGTAAAATTATCCTAATTAAATTGGCAGCACAGATGGTGTAGTGGTTAGCGTTCCAGGCTCCCAGTGATGAGGTTTGATTCCCACCTTGGCCCAATAATCTCCCTGCATTTGTGTTTACTCCATGTGCTCTGATTTTCCCACACTCCTGGTTGATTAATTGGTTGCCAACAAACATGAATTGGCTCTGAAAAGCACTGCAAAATATGTGTGAACTATATAAATAACTGGAAATAATGATATTATCTATACTTATAATAAAGTTTTAATGGTTTGTTTTTAGAAATTTACCCTTTAGCACTGTGTATAAACTATCGTGACAGAAAATGTTTTTTTTTTCAGAATTTTTGTTTTGGTTGTTCATTCCGGCATAACACAAAAAATACTGTAAAGTGATAGTGACAGGGGAGCACAAGGGCAAAAGCTCACTTGATCTTGATTTTCAGTATGATTTGCTGGTACCTAATCTCTCTCCACTTTATATCTCTCTGAGGTTTGCTATATCTCCCGTAAGTATGAAATATTATCATTTTGAACATGTGGTGATTATTTTTGTAAGGATGGTTTACGTGGCATTACCAAGGGATTTCTATTATAGAATTGTAATATATTTTTTAATATACTCTGTAAAGCACTACAGAATATGTGTGAGCTTTATAAATAACTGGTAATAATGATATTATCTGTTTTTATTATAATGTTTTTTTTTTAACTGTTATGGGGAAATGTACTCCATAGGGCTGTGTATGAACTACGGAGACAAAAAAATATTTTTTTTGAATTTTGGTGATTATCTTTATATGGATAGTTTAGGTGGGATTGCCAAGGGAATTCTATTATAGATTTATTATTATATATGTTGTAAAATTATCCTAATTAAATTGGAAGTACAGATGGTGTAGTGGTTAGCGTTCCAGGCTCCCAGTGATGAGGTTTGATTCCCACCTTGGCCCAATAATCTCCCTGCATTTGTGTTTAATCCATGTGCTCTGATTTTCCCACACTCCTGGTTGATTAATTGGTTGCCAACAAACATGAATTGGCTCTGAAAAGCACTGCAAAATATGTGTGAACTATATAAATAACTGGAAATAATGATATTATCTATACTTATAATAAAGTTTTAATGGTTTGTTTTTAGAAATTTACCCTTTAGCGCTGTGTATAAACTATCGTGACAGAAGATGGGTTTTTTTTCAGAATTTTTATTTGTCTTGCTGTTCATTCCGGCATAACACAAAAACTACTGTAAAGTGATAGTGACAGGGGAGCACAAGGGCAAAAGTTCACTTGATCTTGATTTTCAGTATGATTTGCTGGTACCTAATCTCTCTCCACTTTATATCTCTCTGAGGTTTGCTATATCTCCCCTAAGTATGAAATATTATCATTTTGAACATGTGGTGATATTTTTTGTAAGGATCGTTTATGTGGCATTACCAAGGGATTTCTATTGTAGATTTATTATACATGTTGTAAAATGCTCCTAATATAGTGGGCAGCACAGATGGTGTAGTGGTTAGTGTTCTTGCTTCCCAGCTTTGAGGTTGTGGGTTCAATTCCCACCCATAATTTTCCTGTGTTTTTGTTTCCTCCATGTACTCTGCTTTTCCCACACTCCTGTTTGATTAATTGGTTCCCAACGAACATGAATTGGCTCTGAAAAGTACTGAAAAATATGTGTGAACTATATAAATAATTGGAAATAATGATGTTATCTGTACTTATAATAAAGTTTAAATGGTTTGGTTTTAGAAATTTACCCTTTAGTGTAGTGGTTAGTGTTCTTGCTTCCCAGCATTGAGGTTGTGGGTTTAATTCCCACCCATAATTTCCCTGTGTTTGTGTTTCCTCCATGTACTCTGCTTTTCCCACACTCCTGTTTGATTAATTGGTTCCCAACAAACATGAATTGGCTCTGAAAAGTACTGCAAAATATGTGTGAACTATATAAATAACTGGAAATAATGATGTTATCTGTACTTATAATAAAGTTTTAATGGTTTGGTTTTAGAAATTTACCCTTTAGCGCTGTGTATAAACTATCATGACAGAAAATGTTTTTTTTTTCAGAATTTTTGTTTGTCTGGTTGTTCATTCCGGCATAACACAAAAACTACTGTAAAGTGATAGTGACAGGGGAGCACAAGGGCAAAAGCTCACTTGATCTTGATTTTCAGTATGATTTGCTGGTACCTAATCTCTCTCCACTTTATATCTCTCTGAGGTTTGCTATATCTCCCCTAAGTATGAAATATTATCATTTTGAACATGTGGTGATTATTTTTGTAAGGATGGTTTACGTGGCATTACCAAGGGATTTGTATTATAGAATTTTAATATATTTTTTAATATACTCTGTAAAGCACTACAGAATATGTGTGAGCTTTATAAATAACTGGTAATAATGATATTATCTGTTTTTATTAAAAAGTTTTTTTTGAACTGTTATGGGGAAATGGACTCCATAGGGCTGTGTATGAACTACGGAGACAAAAAATATTTTTTTTGAATTTTGGTGATTATCTTTATATGGATAGTTTAGGTGGGATTGCCAAGGGAATTCTATTATAGATTTATTATACATGTTGTAAAATTATCCTAATTAAATTGGCAGCACAGATGGTGTAGTGGTTAGCGTTCCAGGCTCCCAGTGATGAGGTTTGATTCCCACCTTGGCCCAATAATCTCCCTGCATTTGTGTTTACTCCATGTGCTCTGATTTTCCCACACTCCTGGTTGATTAATTGGTTGCCAACAAACATGAATTGGCTCTGAAAAGCACTGCAAAATATGTGTGAACTATATAAATAACTGGAAATAATGATATTATCTATACTTATAATAAAGTTTTAATGGTTTGTTTTTAGAAATTTACCCTTTAGCACTGTGTATAAACTATCGTGACAGAAAATGTTTTTTTTTTCAGAATTTTTGTTTTGGTTGTTCATTCCGGCATAACACAAAAAATACTGTAAAGTGATAGTGACAGGGGAGCACAAGGGCAAAAGCTCACTTGATCTTGATTTTCAGTATGATTTGCTGGTACCTAATCTCTCTCCACTTTATATCTCTCTGAGGTTTGCTATATCTCCCGTAAGTATGAAATATTATCATTTTGAACATGTGGTGATTATTTTTGTAAGGATGGTTTACGTGGCATTACCAAGGGATTTCTATTATAGAATTTTAATATATTTTTTAATATACTCTGTAAAGCACTACAGAATATGTGTGAGCTTTATAAATAACTGGTAATAATGATATTATCTGTTTTTATTATAATGTTTTTTTTTTAACTGTTATGGGGAAATGTACTCCATAGGGCTGTGTATGAACTACGGAGACAAAAAAATATTTTTTTTGAATTTTGGTGATTATCTTTATATGGATAGTTTAGGTGGGATTGCCAAGGGAATTCTATTATAGATTTATTATTATATATGTTGTAAAATTATCCTAATTAAATTGGAAGTACAGATGGTGTAGTGGTTAGCGTTCCAGGCTCCCAGTGATGAGGTTTGATTCCCACCTTGGCCCAATAATCTCCCTGCATTTGTGTTTACTCCATGTGCTCTGATTTTCCCACACTCCTGGTTGATTAATTGGTTGCCAACAAACATGAATTGGCTCTGAAAAGCACTGCAAAATATGTGTGAACTATATAAATAACTGGAAATAATGATATTATCTATACTTATAATAAAGTTTTAA
Source organism: Taudactylus pleione (assembly GCA_031769625.1). Lineage (NCBI taxonomy): Eukaryota > Metazoa > Chordata > Amphibia > Anura > Myobatrachidae > Taudactylus > Taudactylus pleione. The sequence goes on along the minus strand of JAUIMM010000461.1, from coordinate 2,708,423 downwards.
TGGTTTGTTTTTAGAAATTTACCCTTTAGCGCTGTGTATAAACTATCGTGACAGAAGATGGGTTTTTTTTCAGAATTTTTATTTGTCTTGTTGGTCATTCCGGCATAACACAAAAACTACTGTAAAGTGATAGTGACAGGGGAGCACAAGGGCAAAAGTTCACTTGATCTTGATTTTCAGTATGATTTGCTGGTACCTAATCTCTCTCCACTTTATATCTCTCTGAGGTTTGCTATATCTCCCCTAAGTATGAAATATCATTTTGAACATGTGGTGATATTTTTTGTAAGGATCGTTTATGTGGCATTACCAAGGGATTTCTATTGTAGATTTATTATACATGTTGTAAAATGCTCCTAATATAGTGGGCAGCACAGATGGTGTAGTGGTTAGTGTTCTTGCTTCCCAGCTTTGAGGTTGTGGGTTCAATTCCCACCCATAATTTTCCTGTGTTTTTGTTTCCTCCATGTACTCTGCTTTTCCCACACTCCTGTTTGATTAATTGGTTCCCAACAAACATGAATTGGCTCTGAAAAGTACTGCAAAATATGTGTGAACTATATAAATAATTGGAAATAATGATGTTATCTGTACTTATAATAAAGTTTTAATGGTTTGGCTTTAGAAATTTACCCTTTAGTGTAGTGGTTAGTGTTCTTGCTTCCCAGCATTGAGGTTGTGGGTTCAATTCCCACCCATAATTTCCCTGTGTTTGTGTTTCCTCCATGTACTCTGCTTTTCCCACACTCCTGTTTGATTAATTGGTTTCCCAACAAACATGAATTGGCTCTGAAAAGTACTGCAAAATATGTGTGAACTATATAAATAACTGGAAATAATGATGTTATCTGTACTTATAATAAAGTTTTAATGGTTTGGTTTTAGAAATTTACCCTTTAGCGCTGTGTATAAACTATCATGACAGAAAATGTTTTTTTTTTCAGAATTTTTGTTTGTCTGGTTGTTCATTCCGGCATAACACAAAAACTACTGTAAAGTGATAGTGACAGGGGAGCACAAGGACAAAAGCTCACTTGATCTTGATTTTCAGTATGATTTGCTGGTACCTAATCTCTCTCCACTTTATATCTCTCTGAGGTTTGCTATATCTCCCCTAAGTATGAAATATTATCATTTTGAACATGTGGTGATTATTTTTGTAAGGATGGTTTACGTGGCATTACCAAGGGATTTGTATTATAGAATTTTAATATATTTTTTAATATACTCTGTAAAGCACTACAGAATATGTGTGAGCTTTATAAATAACTGGTAATAATGATATTATCTGTTTTTATTAAAAAGTTTTTTTTGAACTGTTATGGGGAAATGGACTCCATAGGGCTGTGTATGAACTACGGAGACAAAAAAATATTTTTTTTGAATTTTGGTGATTATCTTTATATGGATAGTTTAGGTGGGATTGCCAAGGGAATTCTATTATAGATTTATTATACATGTTGTAAAATTATCCTAATTAAATTGGCAGCACAGATGGTGTAGTGGTTAGCGTTCCAGGCTCCCAGTGATGAGGTTTGATTCCCACCTTGGCCCAATAATCTCCCTGCATTTGTGTTTACTCCATGTGCTCTGATTTTCCCACACTCCTGGTTGATTAATTGGTTGCCAACAAACATGAATTGGCTCTGAAAAGCACTGCAAAATATGTGTGAACTATATAAATAACTGGAAATAATGATATTATCTATACTTATAATAAAGTTTTATTGGTTTGTTTTTAGAAATTTACCCTTTAGCACTGTGTATAAACTATCGTGACAGAAAATGTTTTTTTTTTCAGAATTTTTGTTTTGGTTGTTCATTCTGGCATAACACAAAAAATACTGTAAAGTGATAGTGACAGGGGAGCACAAGGGCAAAAGCTCACTTGATCTTGATTTTCAGTATGATTTGCTGGTACCTAATCTCTCTCCACTTTATATCTCTCTGAGGTTTGCTATATCTCCCGTAAGTATGAAATATTATCATTTTGAACATGTGGTGATTATTTTTGTAAGGATGGTTTACGTGGCATTACCAAGGGATTTCTATTATAGAATTTTAATATATTTTTTAATATACTCTGTAAAGCACTACAGAATATGTGTGAGCTTTATAAATAACTGGTAATAATGATATTATCTGTTTTTATTATAATGTTTTTTTTTTAACTGTTATGGGGAAATGTACTCCATAGGGCTGTGTATGAACTACGGAGACAAAAAAATATTTTTTTTGAATTTTGGTGATTATCTTTATATGGATAGTTTAGGTGGGATTGCCAAGGGAATTCTATTATAGATTTATTATTATATATGTTGTAAAATTATCCTAATTAAATTGGAAGTACAGATGGTGTAGTGGTTAGCGTTCCAGGCTCCCAGTGATGAGGTTTGATTCCCACCTTGGCCCAATAATCTCCCTGCATTTGTGTTTACTCCATGTGCTCTGATTTTCCCACACTCCTGGTTGATTAATTGGTTGCCAACAAACATGAATTGGCTCTGAAAAGCACTGCAAAATATGTGTGAACTATATAAATAACTGGAAATAATGATATTATCTATACTTATAATAAAGTTTTAATGGTTTGTTTTTAGAAATTTACCCTTTAGCGCTGTGTATAAACTATCGTGACAGAAGATGGGTTTTTTTTCAGAATTTTTATTTGTCTTGTTGTTCATTCCGGCATAACACAAAAACTACTGTAAAGTGATAGTGACAGGGGAGCACAAGGGCAAAAGTTCACTTGATCTTGATTTTCAGTATGATTTGCTGGTACCTAATCTCTCTCCACTTTATATCTCTCTGAGGTTTGCTATATCTCCCCTAAGTATGAAATATTATCATTTTGAACATGTGGTGATATTTTTTGTAAGGATCGTTTATGTGGCATTACCAAGGGATTTCTATTGTAGATTTATTATACATGTTGTAAAATGCTCCTAATATAGTGGGCAGCACAGATGGTGTAGTGGTTAGTGTTCTTGCTTCCCAGCTTTGAGGTTGTGGGTTCAATTCCCACCCATAATTTCCCTGTGTTTTTGTTTCCTCCATGTACTCTGCTTTTCCCACACTCCTGTTTGATTAATTGGTTCCCAACAAACATGAATTGGCTCTGAAAAGTACTGCAAAATATGTGTGAACTATATAAATAATTGGAAATAATGATGTTATCTGTACTTATAATAAAGTTTTAATGGTTTGGTTTTAGAAATTTACCCTTTAGTGTAGTGGTTAGTGTTCTTGCTTCCCAGCATTGAGGTTGTGGGTTCAATTCCCACCCATAATTTCCCTGTGTTTGTGTTTCCTCCATGTACTCTGCTTTTCCCACACTCCTGTTTGATTAATTGGTTCCCAACAAACATGAATTGGCTCTGAAAAGTACTGCAAAATATGTGTGAACTATATAAATAACTGGAAATAATGATGTTATCTGTACTTATAATAAAGTTTTAATGGTTTGGTTTTAGAAATTTACCCTTTAGCGCTGTGTATAAACTATCATGACAGAAAATGTTTTTTTTTTCAGAATTTTTGTTTGTCTGGTTGTTCATTCCGGCATAACACAAAAACTACTGTAAAGTGATAGTGACAGGGGAGCACAAGGGCAAAAGCTCACTTGATCTTGATTTTCAGTATGATTTGCTGGTACCTAATCTCTCTCCACTTTATATCTCTCTGAGGTTTGCTATATCTCCCCTAAGTATGAAATATTATCATTTTGAACATGTGGTGATTATTTTTGTAAGGATGGTTTACGTGGCATTACCAAGGGATTTGTATTATAGAATTTTAATATATTTTTTAATATACTCTGTAAAGCACTACAGAATATGTGTGAGCTTTATAAATAACTGGTAATAATGATATTATCTGTTTTTATTAAAAAGTTTTTTTTGAACTGTTATGGGGAAATGGACTCCATAGGGCTGTGTATGAACTACGGAGACAAAAAAATATTTTTTTTGAATTTTGGTGATTATCTTTATATGGATAGTTTAGGTGGGATTGCCAAGGGAATTCTATTATAGATTTATTATACATGTTGTAAAATTATCCTAATTAAATTGGCAGCACAGATGGTGTAGTGGTTAGCGTTCCAGGCTCCCAGTGATGAGGTTTGATTCCCACCTTGGCCCAATAATCTCCCTGCATTTGTGTTTACTCCATGTGCTCTGATTTTCCCACACTCCTGGTTGATTAATTGGTTGCCAACAAACATGAATTGGCTCTGAAAAGCACTGCAAAATATGTGTGAACTATATAAATAACTGGAAATAATGATATTATCTATACTTATAATAAAGTTTTAATGGTTTGTTTTTAGAAATTTACCCTTTAGCACTGTGTATAAACTATCGTGACAGAAAATGTTTTTTTTTTCAGAATTTTTGTTTTGGTTGTTCATTCCGGCATAACACAAAAAATACTGTAAAGTGATAGTGACAGGGGAGCACAAGGGCAAAAGCTCACTTGATCTTGATTTTCAGTATGATTTGCTGGTACCTAATCTCTCTCCACTTTATATCTCTCTGAGGTTTGCTATATCTCCCGTAAGTATGAAATATTATCATTTTGAACATGTGGTGATTATTTTTGTAAGGATGGTTTACGTGGCATTACCAAGGGATTTCTATTATAGAATTTTAATATATTTTTTAATATACTCTGTAAAGCACTACAGAATATGTGTGAGCTTTATAAATAACTGGTAATAATGATATTATCTGTTTTTATTATAATGTTTTTTTTTTAACTGTTATGGGGAAATGTACTCCATAGGGCTGTGTATGAACTACGGAGACAAAAAAATATTTTTTTTGAATTTTGGTGATTATCTTTATATGGATAGTTTAGGTGGGATTGCCAAGGGAATTCTATTATAGATTTATTATTATATATGTTGTAAAATTATCCTAATTAAATTGGAAGTACAGATGGTGTAGTGGTTAGCGTTCCAGGCTCCCAGTGATGAGGTTTGATTCCCACCTTGGCCCAATAATCTCCCTGCATTTGTGTTTACTCCATGTGCTCTGATTTTCCCACACTCCTGGTTGATTAATTGGTTGCCAACAAACATGAATTGGCTCTGAAAAGCACTGCAAAATATGTGTGAACTATATAAATAACTGGAAATAATGATATTATCTATACTTATAATAAAGTTTTAATGGTTTGTTTTTAGAAATTTACCCTTTAGCACTGTGTATAAACTATCGTGACAGAAGATGGGTTTTTTTTCAGAATTTTTATTTGTCTTGCTGTTCATTCCGGCATAACACAAAAACTACTGTAAAGTGATAGTGACGGGAGCACAAGGGCAAAAGTTCACTTGATCTTGATTTTCAGTATGATTTGCTGGTACCTAATCTCTCTCCACTTTATATCTCTCTGAGGTTTGCTATATCTCCCCTAAGTATGAAATATTATCATTTTGAACATGTGGTGATATTTTTTGTAAGGATCGTTTATGTGGCATTACCAAGGGATTTCTATTGTAGATTTATTATACATGTTGTAAAATGCTCCTAATATAGTGGGCAGCACAGATGGTGTAGTGGTTAGTGTTCTTGCTTCCCAGCTTTGAGGTTGTGGGTTCAATTCCCACCCATAATTTTCCTGTGTTTTTGTTTCCTCCATGTACTCTGCTTTTCCCACACTCCTGTTTGATTAATTGGTTCCCAACAAACATGAATTGGCTCTGAAAAGTACTGCAAAATATGTGTGAACTATATAAATAATTGGAAATAATGATGTTATCTGTACTTATAATAAAGTTTTAATGGTTTGGCTTTAGAAATTTACCCTTTAGTGTAGTGGTTAGTGTTCTTGCTTCCCAGCATTGAGGTTGTGGGTTCAATTCCCACCCATAATTTCCCTGTGTTTGTGTTTCCTCCATGTACTCTGCTTTTCCCACACTCCTGTTTGATTAATTGGTTTCCCAACAAACATGAATTGGCTCTGAAAAGTACTGCAAAATATGTGTGAACTATATAAATAACTGGAAATAATGATGTTATCTGTACTTATAATAAAGTTTTAATGGTTTGGTTTTAGAAATTTACCCTTTAGCGCTGTGTATAAACTATCATGACAGAAAATGTTTTTTTTTTCAGAATTTTTGTTTGTCTGGTTGTTCATTCCGGCATAACACAAAAACTACTGTAAAGTGATAGTGACAGGGGAGCACAAGGACAAAAGCTCACTTGATCTTGATTTTCAGTATGATTTGCTGGTACCTAATCTCTCTCCACTTTATATCTCTCTGAGGTTTGCTATATCTCCCCTAAGTATGAAATATTATCATTTTGAACATGTGGTGATTATTTTTGTAAGGATGGTTTACGTGGCATTACCAAGGGATTTGTATTATAGAATTTTAATATATTTTTTAATATACTCTGTAAAGCACTACAGAATATGTGTGAGCTTTATAAATAACTGGTAATAATGATATTATCTGTTTTTATTAAAAAGTTTTTTTTGAACTGTTATGGGGAAATGGACTCCATAGGGCTGTGTATGAACTACGGAGACAAAAAAATATTTTTTTTGAATTTTGGTGATTATCTTTATATGGATAGTTTAGGTGGGATTGCCAAGGGAATTCTATTATAGATTTATTATACATGTTGTAAAATTATCCTAATTAAATTGGCAGCACAGATGGTGTAGTGGTTAGCGTTCCAGGCTCCCAGTGATGAGGTTTGATTCCCACCTTGGCCCAATAATCTCCCTGCATTTGTGTTTACTCCATGTGCTCTGATTTTCCCACACTCCTGGTTGATTAATTGGTTGCCAACAAACATGAATTGGCTCTGAAAAGCACTGCAAAATATGTGTGAACTATATAAATAACTGGAAATAATGATATTATCTATACTTATAATAAAGTTTTATTGGTTTGTTTTTAGAAATTTACCCTTTAGCACTGTGTATAAACTATCGTGACAGAAAATGTTTTTTTTTTCAGAATTTTTGTTTTGGTTGTTCATTCTGGCATAACACAAAAAATACTGTAAAGTGATAGTGACAGGGGAGCACAAGGGCAAAAGCTCACTTGATCTTGATTTTCAGTATGATTTGCTGGTACCTAATCTCTCTCCACTTTATATCTCTCTGAGGTTTGCTATATCTCCCGTAAGTATGAAATATTATCATTTTGAACATGTGGTGATTATTTTTGTAAGGATGGTTTACGTGGCATTACCAAGGGATTTCTATTATAGAATTTTAATATATTTTTTAATATACTCTGTAAAGCACTACAGAATATGTGTGAGCTTTATAAATAACTGGTAATAATGATATTATCTGTTTTTATTATAATGTTTTTTTTTTAACTGTTATGGGGAAATGTACTCCATAGGGCTGTGTATGAACTACGGAGACAAAAAAATATTTTTTTTGAATTTTGGTGATTATCTTTATATGGATAGTTTAGGTGGGATTGCCAAGGGAATTCTATTATAGATTTATTATTATATATGTTGTAAAATTATCCTAATTAAATTGGAAGTACAGATGGTGTAGTGGTTAGCGTTCCAGGCTCCCAGTGATGAGGTTTGATTCCCACCTTGGCCCAATAATCTCCCTGCATTTGTGTTTACTCCATGTGCTCTGATTTTCCCACACTCCTGGTTGATTAATTGGTTGCCAACAAACATGAATTGGCTCTGAAAAGCACTGCAAAATATGTGTGAACTATATAAATAACTGGAAATAATGATATTATCTATACTTATAATAAAGTTTTAATGGTTTGTTTTTAGAAATTTACCCTTTAGCGCTGTGTATAAACTATCGTGACAGAAGATGGGTTTTTTTTCAGAATTTTTATTTGTCTTGTTGTTCATTCCGGCATAACACAAAAACTACTGTAAAGTGATAGTGACAGGGGAGCACAAGGGCAAAAGTTCACTTGATCTTGATTTTCAGTATGATTTGCTGGTACCTAATCTCTCTCCACTTTATATCTCTCTGAGGTTTGCTATATCTCCCCTAAGTATGAAATATTATCATTTTGAACATGTGGTGATATTTTTTGTAAGGATCGTTTATGTGGCATTACCAAGGGATTTCTATTGTAGATTTATTATACATGTTGTAAAATGCTCCTAATATAGTGGGCAGCACAGATGGTGTAGTGGTTAGTGTTCTTGCTTCCCAGCTTTGAGGTTGTGGGTTCAATTCCCACCCATAATTTCCCTGTGTTTTTGTTTCCTCCATGTACTCTGCTTTTCCCACACTCCTGTTTGATTAATTGGTTCCCAACAAACATGAATTGGCTCTGAAAAGTACTGCAAAATATGTGTGAACTATATAAATAATTGGAAATAATGATGTTATCTGTACTTATAATAAAGTTTTAATGGTTTGGCTTTAGAAATTTACCCTTTAGTGTAGTGGTTAGTGTTCTTGCTTCCCAGCATTGAGGTTGTGGGTTCAATTCCCACCCATAATTTCCCTGTGTTTGTGTTTCCTCCATGTACTCTGCTTTTCCCACACTCCTGTTTGATTAATTGGTTTCCCAACAAACATGAATTGGCTCTGAAAAGTACTGCAAAATATGTGTGAACTATATAAATAACTGGAAATAATGATGTTATCTGTACTTATAATAAAGTTTTAATGGTTTGGTTTTAGAAATTTACCCTTTAGCGCTGTGTATAAACTATCATGACAGAAAATGTTTTTTTTTTCAGAATTTTTGTTTGTCTGGTTGTTCATTCCGGCATAACACAAAAACTACTGTAAAGTGATAGTGACAGGGGAGCACAAGGACAAAAGCTCACTTGATCTTGATTTTCAGTATGATTTGCTGGTACCTAATCTCTCTCCACTTTATATCTCTCTGAGGTTTGCTATATCTCCCCTAAGTATGAAATATTATCATTTTGAACATGTGGTGATTATTTTTGTAAGGATGGTTTACGTGGCATTACCAAGGGATTTGTATTATAGAATTTTAATATATTTTTTAATATACTCTGTAAAGCACTACAGAATATGTGTGAGCTTTATAAATAACTGGTAATAATGATATTATCTGTTTTTATTAAAAAGTTTTTTTTGAACTGTTATGGGGAAATGGACTCCATAGGGCTGTGTATGAACTACGGAGACAAAAAAATATTTTTTTTGAATTTTGGTGATTATCTTTATATGGATAGTTTAGGTGGGATTGCCAAGGGAATTCTATTATAGATTTATTATACATGTTGTAAAATTATCCTAATTAAATTGGCAGCACAGATGGTGTAGTGGTTAGCGTTCCAGGCTCCCAGTGATGAGGTTTGATTCCCACCTTGGCCCAATAATCTCCCTGCATTTGTGTTTACTCCATGTGCTCTGATTTTCCCACACTCCTGGTTGATTAATTGGTTGCCAACAAACATGAATTGGCTCTGAAAAGCACTGCAAAATATGTGTGAACTATATAAATAACTGGAAATAATGATATTATCTATACTTATAATAAAGTTTTATTGGTTTGTTTTTAGAAATTTACCCTTTAGCACTGTGTATAAACTATCGTGACAGAAAATGTTTTTTTTTTCAGAATTTTTGTTTTGGTTGTTCATTCTGGCATAACACAAAAAATACTGTAAAGTGATAGTGACAGGGGAGCACAAGGGCAAAAGCTCACTTGATCTTGATTTTCAGTATGATTTGCTGGTACCTAATCTCTCTCCACTTTATATCTCTCTGAGGTTTGCTATATCTCCCGTAAGTATGAAATATTATCATTTTGAACATGTGGTGATTATTTTTGTAAGGATGGTTTACGTGGCATTACCAAGGGATTTCTATTATAGAATTTTAATATATTTTTTAATATACTCTGTAAAGCACTACAGAATATGTGTGAGCTTTATAAATAACTGGTAATAATGATATTATCTGTTTTTATTATAATGTTTTTTTTTTAACTGTTATGGGGAAATGTACTCCATAGGGCTGTGTATGAACTACGGAGACAAAAAAATATTTTTTTTGAATTTTGGTGATTATCTTTATATGGATAGTTTAGGTGGGATTGCCAAGGGAATTCTATTATAGATTTATTATTATATATGTTGTAAAATTATCCTAATTAAATTGGAAGTACAGATGGTGTAGTGGTTAGCGTTCCAGGCTCCCAGTGATGAGGTTTGATTCCCACCTTGGCCCAATAATCTCCCTGCATTTGTGTTTACTCCATGTGCTCTGATTTTCCCACACTCCTGGTTGATTAATTGGTTGCCAACAAACATGAATTGGCTCTGAAAAGCACTGCAAAATATGTGTGAACTATATAAATAACTGGAAATAATGATATTATCTATACTTATAATAAAGTTTTAATGGTTTGTTTTTAGAAATTTACCCTTTAGCGCTGTGTATAAACTATCGTGACAGAAGATGGGTTTTTTTTCAGAATTTTTATTTGTCTTGTTGTTCATTCCGGCATAACACAAAAACTACTGTAAAGTGATAGTGACAGGGGAGCACAAGGGCAAAAGTTCACTTGATCTTGATTTTCAGTATGATTTGCTGGTACCTAATCTCTCTCCACTTTATATCTCTCTGAGGTTTGCTATATCTCCCCTAAGTATGAAATATTATCATTTTGAACATGTGGTGATATTTTTTGTAAGGATCGTTTATGTGGCATTACCAAGGGATTTCTATTGTAGATTTATTATACATGTTGTAAAATGCTCCTAATATAGTGGGCAGCACAGATGGTGTAGTGGTTAGTGTTCTTGCTTCCCAGCTTTGAGGTTGTGGGTTCAATTCCCACCCATAATTTCCCTGTGTTTTTGTTTCCTCCATGTACTCTGCTTTTCCCACACTCCTGTTTGATTAATTGGTTCCCAACAAACATGAATTGGCTCTGAAAAGTACTGCAAAATATGTGTGAACTATATAAATAATTGGAAATAATGATGTTATCTGTACTTATAATAAAGTTTTAATGGTTTGGTTTTAGAAATTTACCCTTTAGTGTAGTGGTTAGTGTTCTTGCTTCCCAGCATTGAGGTTGTGGGTTCAATTCCCACCCATAATTTCCCTGTGTTTGTGTTTCCTCCATGTACTCTGCTTTTCCCACACTCCTGTTTGATTAATTGGTTCCCAACAAACATGAATTGGCTCTGAAAAGTACTGCAAAATATGTGTGAACTATATAAATAATTGGAAATAATGATGTTATCTGTACTTATAATAAAGTTTTAATGGTTTGGCTTTAGAAATTTACCCTTTAGTGTAGTGGTTAGTGTTCTTGCTTCCCAGCATTGAGGTTGTGGGTTCAATTCCCACCCATAATTTCCCTGTGTTTTTGTTTCCTCCATGTACTCTGCTTTTCCCACACTCCTGTTTGATTAATTGGTTCCCAACAAACATGAATTGGCTCTGAAAAGTACTGCAAAATATGTGTGAACTATATAAATAATTGGAAATAATGATGTTATCTGTACTTATAATAAAGTTTTAATGGTTTGGCTTTAGAAATTTACCCTTTAGTGTAGTGGTTAGTGTTCTTGCTTCCCAGCATTGAGGTTGTGGGTTCAATTCCCACCCATAATTTCCCTGTGTTTGTGTTTCCTCCATGTACTCTGCTTTTCCCACACTCCTGTTTGATTAATTGGTTTCCCAACAAACATGAATTGGCTCTGAAAAGTACTGCAAAATATGTGTGAACTATATAAATAACTGGAAATAATGATGTTATCTGTACTTATAATAAAGTTTTAATGGTTTGGTTTTAGAAATTTACCCTTTAGCGCTGTGTATAAACTATCATGACAGAAAATGTTTTTTTTTTCAGAATTTTTGTTTGTCTGGTTGTTCATTCCGGCATAACACAAAAACTACTGTAAAGTGATAGTGACAGGGGAGCACAAGGACAAAAGCTCACTTGATCTTGATTTTCAGTATGATTTGCTGGTACCTAATCTCTCTCCACTTTATATCTCTCTGAGGTTTGCTATATCTCCCCTAAGTATGAAATATTATCATTTTGAACATGTGGTGATTATTTTTGTAAGGATGGTTTACGTGGCATTACCAAGGGATTTGTATTATAGAATTTTAATATATTTTTTAATATACTCTGTAAAGCACTACAGAATATGTGTGAGCTTTATAAATAACTGGTAATAATGATATTATCTGTTTTTATTAAAAAGTTTTTTTTGAACTGTTATGGGGAAATGGACTCCATAGGGCTGTGTATGAACTACGGAGACAAAAAAATATTTTTTTTGAATTTTGGTGATTATCTTTATATGGATAGTTTAGGTGGGATTGCCAAGGGAATTCTATTATAGATTTATTATACATGTTGTAAAATTATCCTAATTAAATTGGCAGCACAGATGGTGTAGTGGTTAGCGTTCCAGGCTCCCAGTGATGAGGTTTGATTCCCACCTTGGCCCAATAATCTCCCTGCATTTGTGTTTACTCCATGTGCTCTGATTTTCCCACACTCCTGGTTGATTAATTGGTTGCCAACAAACATGAATTGGCTCTGAAAAGCACTGCAAAATATGTGTGAACTATATAAATAACTGGAAATAATGATATTATCTATACTTATAATAAAGTTTTATTGGTTTGTTTTTAGAAATTTACCCTTTAGCACTGTGTATAAACTATCGTGACAGAAAATGTTTTTTTTTTCAGAATTTTTGTTTTGGTTGTTCATTCTGGCATAACACAAAAAATACTGTAAAGTGATAGTGACGGGAGCACAAGGGCAAAAGCTCACTTGATCTTGATTTTCAGTATGATTTGCTGGTACCTAATCTCTCTCCACTTTATATCTCTCTGAGGTTTGCTATATCTCCCGTAAGTATGAAATATTATCATTTTGAACATGTGGTGATTATTTTTGTAAGGATGGTTTACGTGGCATTACCAAGGGATTTCTATTATAGAATTTTAATATATTTTTTAATATACTCTGTAAAGCACTACAGAATATGTGTGAGCTTTATAAATAACTGGTAATAATGATATTATCTGTTTTTATTATAATGTTTTTTTTTTAACTGTTATGGGGAAATGTACTCCATAGGGCTGTGTATGAACTACGGAGACAAAAAAATATTTTTTTTGAATTTTGGTGATTATCTTTATATGGATAGTTTAGGTGGGATTGCCAAGGGAATTCTATTATAGATTTATTATTATATATGTTGTAAAATTATCCTAATTAAATTGGAAGTACAGATGGTGTAGTGGTTAGCGTTCCAGGCTCCCAGTGATGAGGTTTGATTCCCACCTTGGCCCAATAATCTCCCTGCATTTGTGTTTACTCCATGTGCTCTGATTTTCCCACACTCCTGGTTGATTAATTGGTTGCCAACAAACATGAATTGGCTCTGAAAAGCACTGCAAAATATGTGTGAACTATATAAATAACTGGAAATAATGATATTATCTATACTTATAATAAAGTTTTAATGGTTTGTTTTTAGAAATTTACCCTTTAGCGCTGTGTATAAACTATCGTGACAGAAGATGGGTTTTTTTTCAGAATTTTTATTTGTCTTGTTGTTCATTCCGGCATAACACAAAAACTACTGTAAAGTGATAGTGACAGGGGAGCACAAGGGCAAAAGTTCACTTGATCTTGATTTTCAGTATGATTTGCTGGTACCTAATCTCTCTCCACTTTATATCTCTCTGAGGTTTGCTATATCTCCCCTAAGTATGAAATATTATCATTTTGAACATGTGGTGATATTTTTTGTAAGGATCGTTTATGTGGCATTACCAAGGGATTTCTATTGTAGATTTATTATACATGTTGTAAAATGCTCCTAATATAGTGGGCAGAACAGATGGTGTAGTGGTTAGTGTTCTTGCTTCCCAGCTTTGAGGTTGTGGGTTCAATTCCCACCCATAATTTCCCTGTGTTTTTGTTTCCTCCATGTACTCTGCTTTTCCCACACTCCTGTTTGATTAATTGGTTCCCAACAAACATGAATTGGCTCTGAAAAGTACTGCAAAATATGTGTGAACTATATAAATAATTGGAAATAATGATGTTATCTGTACTTATAATAAAGTTTTAATGGTTTGGTTTTAGAAATTTACCCTTTAGTGTAGTGGTTAGTGTTCTTGCTTCCCAGCATTGAGGTTGTGGGTTCAATTCCCACCCATAATTTCCCTGTGTTTGTGTTTCCTCCATGTACTCTGCTTTTCCCACACTCCTGTTTGATTAATTGGTTCCCAACAAACATGAATTGGCTCTGAAAAGTACTGCAAAATATGTGTGAACTATATAAATAACTGGAAATAATGATGTTATCTGTACTTATAATAAAGTTTTAATGGTTTGGTTTTAGAAATTTACCCTTTAGCGCTGTGTATAAACTATCATGACAGAAAATGTTTTTTTTTTCAGAATTTTTGTTTGTCTGGTTGTTCATTCCGGCATAACACAAAAACTACTGTAAAGTGATAGTGACAGGGGAGCACAAGGGCAAAAGCTCACTTGATCTTGATTTTCAGTATGATTTGCTGGTACCTAATCTCTCTCCACTTTATATCTCTCTGAGGTTTGCTATATCTCCCCTAAGTATGAAATATTATCATTTTGAACATGTGGTGATTATTTTTGTAAGGATGGTTTACGTGGCATTACCAAGGGATTTGTATTATAGAATTTTAATATATTTTTTAATATACTCTGTAAAGCACTACAGAATATGTGTGAGCTTTATAAATAACTGGTAATAATGATATTATCTGTTTTTATTAAAAAGTTTTTTTTGAACTGTTATGGGGAAATGGACTCCATAGGGCTGTGTATGAACTACGGAGACAAAAAAATATTTTTTTTGAATTTTGGTGATTATCTTTATATGGATAGTTTAGGTGGGATTGCCAAGGGAATTCTATTATAGATTTATTATACATGTTGTAAAATTATCCTAATTAAATTGGCAGCACAGATGGTGTAGTGGTTAGCGTTCCAGGCTCCCAGTGATGAGGTTTGATTCCCACCTTGGCCCAATAATCTCCCTGCATTTGTGTTTACTCCATGTGCTCTGATTTTCCCACACTCCTGGTTGATTAATTGGTTGCCAACAAACATGAATTGGCTCTGAAAAGCACTGCAAAATATGTGTGAACTATATAAATAACTGGAAATAATGATATTATCTATACTTATAATAAAGTTTTAATGGTTTGTTTTTAGAAATTTACCCTTTAGCACTGTGTATAAACTATCGTGACAGAAAATGTTTTTTTTTTCAGAATTTTTGTTTTGGTTGTTCATTCCGGCATAACACAAAAAATACTGTAAAGTGATAGTGACAGGGGAGCACAAGGGCAAAAGCTCACTTGATCTTGATTTTCAGTATGATTTGCTGGTACCTAATCTCTCTCCACTTTATATCTCTCTGAGGTTTGCTATATCTCCCGTAAGTATGAAATATTATCATTTTGAACATGTGGTGATTATTTTTGTAAGGATGGTTTACATGGCATTACCAAGGGATTTCTATTATAGAATTTTAATATATTTTTTTATATACTCTGTAAAGCACTACAGAATATGTGTGAGCTTTATAAATAACTGGTAATAATGATATTATCTGTTTTTATTATAATGTTTTTTTTTTAACTGTTATGGGGAAATGTACTCCATAGGGCTGTGTATGAACTACGGAGACAAAAAAATATTTTTTTTGAATTTTGGTGATTATCTTTATATGGATAGTTTAGGTGGGATTGCCAAGGGAATTCTATTATAGATTTATTATTATATATGTTGTAAAATTATCCTAATTAAATTGGAAGTACAGATGGTGTAGTGGTTAGCGTTCCAGGCTCCCAGTGATGAGGTTTGATTCCCACCTTGGCCCAATAATCTCCCTGCATTTGTGTTTACTCCATGTGCTCTGATTTTCCCACACTCCTGGTTGATTAATTGGTTGCCAACAAACATGAATTGGCTCTGAAAAGCACTGCAAAATATGTGTGAACTATATAAATAACTGGAAATAATGATATTATCTATACTTATAATAAAGTTTTAATGGTTTGTTTTTAGAAATTTACCCTTTAGCGCTGTGTATAAACTATCGTGACAGAAGATGGGTTTTTTTTCAGAATTTTTATTTGTCTTGCTGTTCATTCCGGCATAACACAAAAACTACTGTAAAGTGATAGTGACGGGAGCACAAGGGCAAAAGTTCACTTGATCTTGATTTTCAGTATGATTTGCTGGTACCTAATCTCTCTCCACTTTATATCTCTCTGAGGTTTGCTATATCTCCCCTAAGTATGAAATATTATCATTTTGAACATGTGGTGATATTTTTTGTAAGGATCGTTTATGTGGCATTACCAAGGGATTTCTATTGTAGATTTATTATACATGTTGTAAAATGCTCCTAATATAGTGGGCAGCACAGATGGTGTAGTGGTTAGTGTTCTTGCTTTCCAGCTTTGAGGTTGTGGGTTCAATTCCCACCCATAATTTTCCTGTGTTTTTGTTTCCTCCATGTACTCTGCTTTTCCCACACTCCTGTTTGATTAATTGGTTCCCAACAAACATGAATTGGCTCTGAAAAGTACTGCAAAATATGTGTGAACTATATAAATAATTGGAAATAATGATGTTATCTGTACTTATAATAAAGTTTTAATGGTATGGTTTTAGAAATTTACCCTTTAGTGTAGTGGTTAGTGTTCTTGCTTCCCAGCATTGAGGTTGTGGGTTCAATTCCCACCCATAATTTCCCTGTGTTTGTGTTTCCTCCATGTACTCTGCTTTTCCCACACTCCTGTTTGATTAATTGGTTCCCAACAAACATGAATTGGCTCTGAAAAGTACTGCAAAATATGTGTGAACTATATAAATAACTGGAAATAATGATGTTATCTGTACTTATAATAAAGTTTTAATGGTTTGGTTTTAGAAATTTACCCTTTAGCGCTGTGTATAAACTATCATGACAGAAAATGTTTTTTTTTTCAGAATTTTTGTTTGTCTGGTTGTTCATTCCGGCATAACACAAAAACTACTGTAAAGTGATAGTGACAGGGGAGCACAAGGGCAAAAGCTCACTTGATCTTGATTTTCAGTATGATTTGCTGGTACCTAATCTCTCTCCACTTTATATCTCTCTGAGGTTTGCTATATCTCCCCTAAGTATGAAATATTATCATTTTGAACATGTGGTGATTATTTTTGTAAGGATGGTTTACGTGGCATTACCAAGGGATTTGTATTATAGAATTTTAATATATTTTTTAATATACTCTGTAAAGCACTACAGAATATGTGTGAGCTTTATAAATAACTGGTAATAATGATATTATCTGTTTTTATTAAAAAGTTTTTTTTGAACTGTTATGGGGAAATGGACTCCATAGGGCTGTGTATGAACTACGGAGACAAAAAAATATTTTTTTTGAATTTTGGTGATTATCTTTATATGGATAGTTTAGGTGGGATTGCCAAGGGAATTCTATTATAGATTTATTATACATGTTGTAAAATTATCCTAATTAAATTGGCAGCACAGATGGTGTAGTGGTTAGCGTTCCAGGCTCCCAGTGATGAGGTTTGATTCCCACCTTGGCCCAATAATCTCCCTGCATTTGTGTTTACTCCATGTGCTCTGATTTTCCCACACTCCTGGTTGATTAATTGGTTGCCAACAAACATGAATTGGCTCTGAAAAGCACTGCAAAATATGTGTGAACTATATAAATAACTGGAAATAATGATATTATCTATACTTATAATAAAGTTTTAATGGTTTGTTTTTAGAAATTTACCCTTTAGCACTGTGTATAAACTATCGTGACAGAAAATGTTTTTTTTTTCAGAATTTTTGTTTTGGTTGTTCATTCCGGCATAACACAAAAAATACTGTAAAGTGATAGTGACAGGGGAGCACAAGGGCAAAAGCTCACTTGATCTTGATTTTCAGTATGATTTGCTGGTACCTAATCTCTCTCCACTTTATATCTCTCTGAGGTTTGCTATATCTCCCGTAAGTATGAAATATTATCATTTTGAACATGTGGTGATTATTTTTGTAAGGATGGTTTACGTGGCATTACCAAGGGATTTCTATTATAGAATTTTAATATATTTTTTAATATACTCTGTAAAGCACTACAGAATATGTGTGAGCTTTATAAATAACTGGTAATAATGATATTATCTGTTTTTATTGTAATGTTTTTTTTTTAACTGTTATGGGGAAATGTACTCCATAGGGCTGTGTATGAACTACGGAGACAAAAAAATATTTTTTTTTAATTTTGGTGATTATCTTTATATGGATAGTTTAGGTGGGATTGCCAAGGGAATTCTATTATAGATTTATTATTATATATGTTGTAAAATTATCCTAATTAAATTGGAAGTACAGATGGTGTAGTGGTTAGCGTTCCAGGCTCCCAGTGATGAGGTTTGATTCCCACCTTGGCCCAATAATCTCCCTGCATTTGTGTTTACTCCATGTGCTCTGATTTTCCCACACTCCTGGTTGATTAATTGGTTGCCAACAAACATGAATTGGCTCTGAAAAGCACTGCAAAATATGTGTGAACTATATAAATAACTGGAAATAATGATATTATCTATACTTATAATAAAGTTTTAATGGTTTGTTTTTAGAAATTTACCCTTTAGCGCTGTGTATAAACTATCGTGACAGAAGATGGTTTTTTTTTCAGAATTTTTATTTGTCTTGTTGGTTATTCCGGCATAACACAAAAACTACTGTAAAGTGATAGTGACAGGGGAGCACAAGGGCAAAAGTTCACTTGATCTTGATTTTCAGTATGATTTGCTGGTACCTAATCTCTCTCCACTTTATATCTCTCTGAGGTTTGCTATATCTCCCCTAAGTATGAAATATCATTTTGAACATGTGGTGATATTTTTTGTAAGGATCGTTTATGTGGCATTACCAAGGGATTTCTATTGTAGATTTATTATACATGTTGTAAAATGCTCCTAATATAGTGGGCAGCACAGATGGTGTAGTGGTTAGTGTTCTTGCTTCCCAGCTTTGAGGTTGTGGGTTCAATTCCCACCCATAATTTTCCTGTGTTTTTGTTTCCTCCATGTACTCTGCTTTTCCCACACTCCTGTTTGATTAATTGGTTCCCAACAAACATGAATTGGCTCTGAAAAGTACTGCAAAATATGTGTGAACTATATAAATAATTGGAAATAATGATGTTATCTGTACTTATAATAAAGTTTTAATGGTTTGGTTTTAGAAATTTACCCTTTAGTGTAGTGGTTAGT
This sequence comes from Taudactylus pleione, assembly GCA_031769625.1. Taxonomy (NCBI): domain Eukaryota; kingdom Metazoa; phylum Chordata; class Amphibia; order Anura; family Myobatrachidae; genus Taudactylus; species Taudactylus pleione. Next base: position 2,689,141 of record JAUIMM010000461.1, on the reverse strand, counting down.
GTTCTTGCTTCCCAGCATTGAGGTTGTGGGTTCAATTCCCACCCATAATTTCCCTGTGTTTGTGTTTCCTCCATGTTCTCTGCTTTTCCCACACTCCTGTTTGATTAATTGGTTCCCAACAAACATGAATTGGCTCTGAAAAGTACTGCAAAATATGTGTGAACTATATAAATAACTGGAAATAATGATGTTATCTGTACTTATAATAAAGTTTTAATGGTTTGGTTTTAGAAATTTACCCTTTAGCGCTGTGTATAAACTATCATGACAGAAAATGTTTTTTTTTTCAGAATTTTTGTTTGTCTGGTTGTTCATTCCGGCATAACACAAAAACTACTGTAAAGTGATAGTGACAGGGGAGCACAAGGACAAAAGCTCACTTGATCTTGATTTTCAGTATGATTTGCTGGTACCTAATCTCTCTCCACTTTATATCTCTCTGAGGTTTGCTATATCTCCCCTAAGTATGAAATATTATCATTTTGAACATGTGGTGATTATTTTTGTAAGGATGGTTTACGTGGCATTACCAAGGGATTTGTATTATAGAATTTTAATATATTTTTTAATATACTCTGTAAAGCACTACAGAATATGTGTGAGCTTTATAAATAACTGGTAATAATGATATTATCTGTTTTTATTAAAAAGTTTTTTTTGAACTGTTATGGGGAAATGGACTCCATAGGGCTGTGTATGAACTACGGAGACAAAAAAATATTTTTTTTGAATTTTGGTGATTATCTTTATATGGATAGTTTAGGTGGGATTGCCAAGGGGATTCTATTATAGATTTATTATACATGTTGTAAAATTATCCTAATTAAATTGGCAGCACAGATGGTGTAGTGGTTAGCGTTCCAGGCTCCCAGTGATGAGGTTTGATTCCCACCTTGGCCCAATAATCTCCCTGCATTTGTGTTTACTCCATGTGCTCTGATTTTCCCACACTCCTGGTTGATTAATTGGTTGCCAACAAACATGAATTGGCTCTGAAAAGCACTGCAAAATATGTGTGAACTATATAAATAACTGGAAATAATGATATTATCTATACTTATAATAAAGTTTTAATGGTTTGTTTTTAGAAATTTACCCTTTAGCACTGTGTATAAACTATCGTGACAGAAAATGTTTTTTTTTTCAGAATTTTTGTTTTGGTTGTTCATTCCGGCATAACACAAAAAATACTGTAAAGTGATAGTGACAGGGGAGCACAAGGGCAAAAGCTCACTTGATCTTGATTTTCAGTATGATTTGCTGGTACCTAATCTCTCTCCACTTTATATCTCTCTGAGGTTTGCTATATCTCCCGTAAGTATGAAATATTATCATTTTGAACATGTGGTGATTATTTTTGTAAGGATGGTTTACGTGGCATTACCAAGGGATTTCTATTATAGAATTTTAATATATTTTTTAATATACTCTGTAAAGCACTACAGAATATGTGTGAGCTTTATAAATAACTGGTAATAATGATATTATCTGTTTTTATTATAATGTTTTTTTTTTAACTGTTATGGGGAAATGTACTCCATAGGGCTGTGTATGAACTACGGAGACAAAAAAATATTTTTTTTGAATTTTGGTGATTATCTTTATATGGATAGTTTAGGTGGGATTGCCAAGGGAATTCTATTATAGATTTATTATTATATATGTTGTAAAATTATCCTAATTAAATTGGAAGTACAGATGGTGTAGTGGTTAGCGTTCCAGGCTCCCAGTGATGAGGTTTGATTCCCACCTTGGCCCAATAATCTCCCTGCATTTGTGTTTACTCCATGTGCTCTGATTTTCCCACACTCCTGGTTGATTAATTGGTTGCCAACAAACATGAATTGGCTCTGAAAAGCACTGCAAAATATGTGTGAACTATATAAATAACTGGAAATAATGATATTATCTATACTTATAATAAAGTTTTAATGGTTTGTTTTTAGAAATTTACCCTTTAGCGCTGTGTATAAACTATCGTGACAGAAGATGGGTTTTTTTTCAGAATTTTTATTTGTCTTGTTGGTCATTCCGGCATAACACAAAAACTACTGTAAAGTGATAGTGACAGGGGAGCACAAGGGCAAAAGTTCACTTGATCTTGATTTTCAGTATGATTTGCTGGTACCTAATCTCTCTCCACTTTATATCTCTCTGAGGTTTGCTATATCTCCCCTAAGTATGAAATATCATTTTGAACATGTGGTGATATTTTTTGTAAGGATCGTTTATGTGGCATTACCAAGGGATTTCTATTGTAGATTTATTATACATGTTGTAAAATGCTCCTAATATAGTGGGCAGCACAGATGGTGTAGTGGTTAGTGTTCTTGCTTCACAGCTTTGAGGTTGTGGGTTCAATTCCCACCCATAATTTCCCTGTGTTTTTGTTTCCTCCATGTACTCTGCTTTTCCCACACTCCTGTTTGATTAATTGGTTCCCAACAAACATGAATTGGCTCTGAAAAGTACTGCAAAATATGTGTGAACTATATAAATAATTGGAAATAATGATGTTATCTGTACTTATAATAAAGTTTTAATGGTTTGGTTTTAGAAATTTACCCTTTAGTGTAGTGGTTAGTGTTCTTGCTTCCCAGCATTGAGGTTGTGGGTTCAATTCCCACCCATAATTTCCCTGTGTTTGTGTTTCCTCCATGTACTCTGCTTTTCCCACACTCCTGTTTGATTAATTGGTTCCCAACAAACATGAATTGGCTCTGAAAAGTACTGCAAAATATGTGTGAACTATATAAATAACTGGAAATAATGATGTTATCTGTACTTATAATAAAGTTTTAATGGTTTGGTTTTAGAAATTTACCCTTTAGCGCTGTGTATAAACTATCATGACAGAAAATGTTTTTTTTTTCAGAATTTTTGTTTGTCTGGTTGTTCATTCCGGCATAACACAAAAACTACTGTAAAGTGATAGTGACAGGGGAGCACATGGGCAAAAGCTCACTTGATCTTGATTTTCAGTATGATTTGCTGGTACCTAATCTCTCTCCACTTTATATCTCTCTGAGGTTTGCTATATCTCCCCTAAGTATGAAATATTATCATTTTGAACATGTGGTGATTATTTTTGTAAGGATGGTTTACGTGGCATTACCAAGGGATTTGTATTATAGAATTTTAATATATTTTTTAATATACTCTGTAAAGCACTACAGAATATGTGTGAGCTTTATAAATAACTGGTAATAATGATATTATCTGTTTTTATTAAAAAGTTTTTTTTGAACTGTTATGGGGAAATGGACTCCATAGGGCTGTGTATGAACTACGGAGACAAAAAAATATTTTTTTTGAATTTTGGTGATTATCTTTATATGGATAGTTAGGTGGGATTGCCAAGGGAATTCTATTATAGATTTATTATACATGTTGTAAAATTATCCTAATTAAATTGGCAGCACAGATGGTGTAGTGGTTAGCGTTCCAGACTCCCAGTGATGAGGTTTGATTCCCACCTTGGCCCAATAATCTCCCTGCATTTGTGTTTACTCCATGTGCTCTGATTTTCCCACACTCCTGGTTGATTAATTGGTTGCCAACAAACATGAATTGGCTCTGAAAAGCACTGCAAAATATGTGTGAACTATATAAATAACTGGAAATAATGATATTATCTATACTTATAATAAAGTTTTAATGGTTTGTTTTTAGAAATTTACCCTTTAGCACTGTGTATAAACTATCGTGACAGAAAATGTTTTTTTTTTCAGAATTTTTGTTTTGGTTGTTCATTCCGGCATAACACAAAAAATACTGTAAAGTGATAGTGACAGGGGAGCACAAGGGCAAAAGCTCACTTGATCTTGATTTTCAGTATGATTTGCTGGTACCTAATCTCTCTCCACTTTATATCTCTCTGAGGTTTGCTATATCTCCCATAAGTATGAAATATTATCATTTTGAACATGTGGTGATTATTTTTGTAAGGATGGTTTACGTGGCATTACCAAGGGATTTCTATTATAGAATTTTAATATATTTTTTAATATACTCTGTAAAGCACTACAGAATATGTGTGAGCTTTATAAATAACTGGTAATAATGATATTATCTGTTTTTATTATAATGTTTTTTTTTTAACTGTTATGGGGAAATGTACTCCATAGGGCTGTGTATGAACTACGGAGACAAAAAAATATTTTTTTTGAATTTTGGTGATTATCTTTATATGGATAGTTTAGGTGGGATTGCCAAGGGAATTCTATTATAGATTTATTATTATATATGTTGTAAAATTATCCTAATTAAATTGGAAGTACAGATGGTGTAGTGGTTAGCGTTCCAGGCTCCCAGTGATGAGGTTTGATTCCCACCTTGGCCCAATAATCTCCCTGCATTTGTGTTTACTCCATGTGCTCTGATTTTCCCACACTCCTGGTTGATTAATTGGTTGCCAACAAACATGAATTGGCTCTGAAAAGCACTGCAAAATATGTGTGAACTATATAAATAACTGGAAATAATGATATTATCTATACTTATAATAAAGTTTTAATGGTTTGTTTTTAGAAATTTACCCTTTAGCGCTGTGTATAAACTATCGTGACAGAAGATGGGTTTTTTTTCAGAATTTTTATTTGTCTTGTTGGTCATTCCGGCATAACACAAAAACTACTGTAAAGTGATAGTGACAGGGGAGCACAAGGGCAAAAGTTCACTTGATCTTGATTTTCAGTATGATTTGCTGGTACCTAATCTCTCTCCACTTTATATCTCTCTGAGGTTTGCTATATCTCCCCTAAGTATGAAATATCATTTTGAACATGTGGTGATATTTTTTGTAAGGATCGTTTATGTGGCATTACCAAGGGATTTCTATTGTAGATTTATTATACATGTTGTAAAATGCTCCTAATATAGTGGGCAGCACAGATGGTGTAGTGGTTAGTGTTCTTGCTTCCCAGCTTTGAGGTTGTGGGTTCAATTCCCACCCATAATTTCCCTGTGTTTTTGTTTCCTCCATGTACTCTGCTTTTCCCACACTCCTGTTTGATTAATTGGTTCCCAACAAACATGAATTGGCTCTGAAAAGTACTGCAAAATATGTGTGAACTATATAAATAATTGGAAATAATGATGTTATCTGTACTTATAATAAAGTTTTAATGGTTTGGTTTTAGAAATTTACCCTTTAGTGTAGTGGTTAGTGTTCTTGCTTCCCAGCATTGAGGTTGTGGGTTCAATTCCCACCCATAATTTCCCTGTGTTTGTGTTTCCTCCATGTACTCTGCTTTTCCCACACTCCTGTTTGATTAATTGGTTCCCAACAAACATGAATTGGCTCTGAAAAGTACTGCAAAATATGTGTGAACTATATAAATAACTGGAAATAATGATGTTATCTGTACTTATAATAAAGTTTTAATGGTTTGGTTTTAGAAATTTACCCTTTAGCGCTGTGTATAAACTATCATGACAGAAAATGTTTTTTTTTTCAGAATTTTTGTTTGTCTGGTTGTCCATTCCGGCATAACACAAAAACTACTGTAAAGTGATAGTGACAGGGGAGCACAAGGGCAAAAGCTCACTTGATCTTGATTTTCAGTATGATTTGCTGGTACCTAATCTCTCTCCACTTTATATCTCTCTGAGGTTTGCTATATCTCCCCTAAGTATGAAATATTATCATTTTGAACATGTGGTGATTATTTTTGTAAGGATGGTTTACGTGGCATTACCAAGGGATTTGTATTATAGAATTTTAATATATTTTTTAATATACTCTGTAAAGCACTACAGAATATGTGTGAGCTTTATAAATAACTGGTAATAATGATATTATCTGTTTTTATTAAAAAGTTTTTTTTGAACTGTTATGGGGAAATGGACTCCATAGGGCTGTGTATGAACTACGGAGACAAAAAAATATTTTTTTTGTATTTTGGTGATTATCTTTATATGGATAGTTTAGGTGGGATTGCCAAGGGAATTCTATTATAGATTTATTATACATGTTGTAAAATTATCCTAATTAAATTGGCAGCACAGATGGTGTAGTGGTTAGCGTTCCAGGCTCCCAGTGATGAGGTTTGATTCCCACCTTGGCCCAATAATCTCCCTGCATTTGTGTTTACTCCATGTGCTCTGATTTTCCCACACTCCTGGTTGATTAATTGGTTGCCAACAAACATGAATTGGCTCTGAAAAGCACTGCAAAATATGTGTGAACTATATAAATAACTGGAAATAATGATATTATCTATACTTATAATGAAGTTTTAATGGTTTGTTTTTAGAAATTTACCCTTTAGCACTGTGTATAAACTATCGTGACAGAAAATGTTTTTTTTTTCAGAATTTTTGTTTTGGTTGTTCATTCCGGCATAACACAAAAAATACTGTAAAGTGATAGTGACAGGGGAGCACAAGGGCAAAAGCTCACTTGATCTTGATTTTCAGTATGATTTGCTGGTACCTAATCTCTCTCCACTTTATATCTCTCTGAGGTTTGCTATATCTCCCGTAAGTATGAAATATTATCATTTTGAACATGTGGTGATTATTTTTGTAAGGATGGTTTACGTGGCATTACCAAGGGATTTCTATTATAGAATTTTAATATATTTTTTAATATACTCTGTAAAGCACTACAGAATATGTGTGAGCTTTATAAATAACTGGTAATAATGATATTATCTGTTTTTATTATAATTTTTTTTTTTTAACTGTTATGGGGAAATGTACTCCATAGGGCTGTGTATGAACTACGGAGACAAAAAAATATTTTTTTTGAATTTTGGTGATTATCTTTATATGGATAGTTTAGGTGGGATTGCCAAGGGAATTCTATTATAGATTTATTATTATATATGTTGTAAAATTATCCTAATTAAATTGGAAGTACAGATGGTGTAGTGGTTAGCGTTCCAGGCTCCCAGTGATGAGGTTTGATTCCCACCTTGGCCCAATAATCTCCCTGCATTTGTGTTTACTCCATGTGCTCTGATTTTCCCACACTCCTGGTTGATTAATTGGTTGCCAACAAACATGAATTGGCTCTGAAAAGCACTGCAAAATATGTGTGAACTATATAAATAACTGGAAATAATGATATTATCTATACTTATAATAAAGTTTTAATGGTTTGTTTTTAGAAATTTACCCTTTAGCGCTGTGTATAAACTATCGTGACAGAAGATGGGTTTTTTTTCAGAATTTTTATTTGTCTTGTTGTTCATTCCGGCATAACACAAAAACTACTGTAAAGTGATAGTGACAGGGGAGCACAAGGGCAAAAGTTCACTTGATCTTGATTTTCAGTATGATTTGCTGGTACCTAATCTCTCTCCACTTTATATCTCTCTGAGGTTTGCTATATCTCCCCTAAGTATGAAATATTATCATTTTGAACATGTGGTGATATTTTTTGTAAGGATCGTTTATGTGGCATTACCAAGGGATTTCTATTGTAGATTTATTATACATGTTGTAAAATGCTCCTAACATAGTGGGCAGCACAGATGGTGTAGTGGTTAGTGTTCTTGCTTCCCAGCTTTGAGGTTGTGGGTTCAATTCCCACCCATAATTTCCCTGTGTTTTTGTTTCCTCCATGTACTCTGCTTTTCCCACACTCCTGTTTGATTAATTGGTTCCCAACAAACATGAATTGGCTCTGAAAAGTACTGCAAAATATGTGTGAACTATATAAATAACTGGAAATAATGATGTTATCTGTACTTATAATAAAGTTTTAATGGTTTGGTTTTAGAAATTTACCCTTTAGCGCTGTGTATAAACTATCATGACAGAAAATGTTTTTTTTTTCAGAATTTTTGTTTGTCTGGTTGTTCATTCCGGCATAACACAAAAACTACTGTAAAGTGATAGTGACAGGGGAGCACAAGGGCAAAAGCTCACTTGATCTTGATTTTCAGTATGATTTGCTGGTACCTAATCTCTCTCCACTTTATATCTCTCTGAGGTTTGCTATATCTCCCCTAAGTATGAAATATTATCATTTTGAACATGTGGTGATTATTTTTGTAAGGATGGTTTACGTGGCATTACCAAGGGATTTCTATTACAGAATTTTAATATATTTTTTAATATACTCTGTAAAGCACTGCAGAATATATGTGAGCTTTATAAATAACTGGTAATAATGATATTATCTGTTTTTATTATAAAGTTTTTTTTTAACTGTTATGGGGAAATGTACTCCATAGGGCTGTGCATGAACTACGGAGACAAAAAAATATTTTTTTTGAATTTTGGTGATTATCTTTATATGGATAATTTAGGTGGGATTGCCAAGGGAATTCTATTATAGATTTATTATACATGTTGTAAAATTATCCTAATTAAATTGGCAGTACAGATGGTGTAGTGGTTAGCGTTCCAGGCTCCCAGTGATGAGGTTTGATTCCCACCTTGGCCCAATAATCTCCCTGCATTTGTGTTTACTCCATGTGCTCTGATTTTCCCACACTCCTGGTTGATTAATTGGTTGCCAACAAACATGAATTGGCTCTGAAAAGCACTGCAAAATATGTGTGAACTATATAAATAACTGGAAATAATGATATTATCTATACTTATAATAAAGTTTTAATGGTTTGTTTTTAGAAATTTACCCTTTAGCGCTGTGTATAAACTATCGTGACAGAAGATGGGTTTTTTTTCAGAATTTTTATTTGTCTTGTTGTTCATTCCGGCATAACACAAAAACTACTGTAAAGTGATAGTGACAGGGGAGCACAAGGGCAAAAGTTCACTTGATCTTGATTTTCAGTATGATTTGCTGGTACCTAATCTCTCTCCACTTTATATCTCTCTGAGGTTTGCTATATCTCCCCTAAGTATGAAATATTATCATTTTGAACATGTGGTGATATTTTTTGTAAGGATCGTTTATGTGGCATTACCAAGGGATTTCTATTGTAGATTTATTATACATGTTGTAAAATGCTCCTAATATAGTGGGCAGCACAGATGGTGTAGTGGTTAGTGTTCTTGCTTCCCAGCTTTGAGGTTGTGGGTGCAATTCCCACCCATAATTTCCCTGTGTTTGTGTTTCCTCCATGTACTCTGCTTTTCCCACACTCCAGTTTGATTAATTGGTTCCCAACAAACATGAATTGGCTCTGAAAAGTACTGCAAAATATGTGTGAACTATATAAATAATTGGAAATAATGATATTATCTGTACTTATAATAAAGTTTTAATGGTTTGTTTTTAGAAATTTACCCTTTAGTGTAGTGGTTAGTGTTCTTGCTTCCCAGCATTGAGGTTGTGGGTTCAATTCCCACCCATAATTTCCCTGTGTTTGTGTTTCCTCCATGTACTCTGCTTTTCCCACACTCCTGTTTGATTAATTGGTTCCCAACAAACATGAATTTGCTCTGAAAAGTACTGCAAAATATGTGTGAACTATATAAATAATTGGAAATAATGATATTATCTGTACTTATAATAAAGTTTTAATGGTTTGTTTTCAGCAATTTACCCTTTAGTGTAGTCGTTAGTGTTCTTGCTTCCCAGCATTGAGGTTGTGGATTCAATTCCCACCCATAATTTCCCTGTGTTTGTGTTTCCTCCATGTACTCTGCTTTTCCCACACTCCTGTTTGATTAATTGGTTCCCAACAAACATGAATTGGCTCTGAAAAGTACTGCAAATTATGTGTGAACTATATAAATAACTGGAAATAATGATGTTATCTGTACTTATAATAAAGTTTTAATGGTTTGGTTTTAGAAATTTACCCTTTAGCGCTGTGTATAAACTATCGAGACTGAAAATGTTTTTTTTTCAGAATTTTTGTTTCTCTGGTTGTTCATTCCTGCATTACACAAAAACTACTGTAAAGTGACAGTGACAGGGGAGCAGAAGGGCAAAAGCTCGCTTGATCTTGATTTTCAGTATGATTTGTTGGTACCTAATCTCTCTCCACTTTATATCTCTCGGAGGTTTGCTATATCTCCCCTAAGTATGAAATATTATCATTTTGAACATGTGGTGATTATTTTTGTATGGGTGGTTTACGTGGCATTACCAAGGGATTTGTATTATAGAATTTTAATATATTTTTTAATATACTCTGTAAAGCACTACAGAATATGTGTGAGCTTTATAAATAACTGGTAATAATGATATTATCTGTTTTTATTATAAAGTTTTTTTTGAACTGTTTTGGGGAAATGTACTCCATAGGGCTGTGTATGAACTACGGAGACAAAAAAATATTTTTTTTGAATTTTGGTGATTATCTTTATATGGATAGTTTAGGTGGGATTGCCAAGGGAATTCTATTATAGATTTATTATACATGTTGTCAAATTATCCTAATTAAATTGGCAGCACAGATGGTGTAGTGGTTAGCGTTCCAGGCTCCCAGTGATGAGGTTTGATTCCCACCTTGGCCCAATAATCTCCCTGCATTTGTGTTTACTCCATGTGCTCTGATTTTCCCACACTCCTGGTTGATTAATTGGTTGCCAACAAACATGAATTGGCTCTGAAAAGCACTGCAAAATATGTGTGAACTATATAAATAACTGGAAATAATGATATTATCTATACTTATAATAAAGTTTTAATGGTTTGTTTTTAGAAATTTACCCTTTAGCGCTGTGTATAAACTATCGTCACAGAAAATGTTTTTTTTTTCAGAATTTTTGTTTCTCTGGTTTTTCATTCCGGCATAACACAAAAACTACTGTAAAGTGATAGTGACAGGGGAGCACAAGGGCAAAAGCTCACTTGATCTTGATTTTCAGTACGATTTGCTGGTACCTAATCTCTCTCCACTTTATATCTCTCTGAGGTTTGCTATATCTCCCGTAAGTATGAAATATTATCATTTTGAACATGTGGTGATTATTTTTGTAAGGATAGTTTATGTGGCATTACAAAGAGTTTTCTATTATAGATTTATTATTCATGTTGTAAAATGCTCCTAATATAGTGGGCAACACAGATGGTGTAGAGGTTAGTGTTCTTGCTTCCCAACATTGAGGTTGTGGGTTCAATTCCCACCCATAATTTCCCTGTGTTTGTGTTTCCTCCATGTACTCTGCTTTTCCCACACTCCTGCTTAATTGATTGGTTCCCAACAAACATGAATTGGCTCTGAAAAGTACTGCAAAATATGTGTGAACTATATAAATAATTGGAAATAATGATATTATCTGTACTTATAATAAAGTTTTAATGGTTTGTTTTTAGAAATTTACCCTTTAGTGTAGTGGTTAGTGTTCTTGCTTCCCAGCATTGAGGTTGTGGGTTCAATTCCCACCCATAATTTCCCTGCATTTGTGTTTACTCCATGTGCTCTGATTTTCCCACACTCCTGGTTGATTAATTGGTTGCCAACAAACATGAATTGGCTCTGAAAAGCACTGCAAAATATGTGTGAACTATATAAATAACTGGAAATAATGATATTATCTATACTTATAATAAAGTTTTAATGGTTTGTTTTTAGAAATTTACCCTTTAGCACTGTGTATAAACTATCGTGACAGAAAATGTTTTTTTTTTCAGAATTTTTGTTTTGGTTGTTCATTCCGGCATAACACAAAAAATACTGTAAAGTGATAGTGACAGGGGAGCACAAGGGCAAAAGCTCACTTGATCTTGATTTTCAGTATGATTTGCTGGTACCTAATCTCTCTCCACTTTATATCTCTCTGAGGTTTGCTATATCTCCCGTAAGTATGAAATATTATCATTTTGAACATGTGGTGATTATTTTTGTAAGGATGGTTTACGTGGCATTACCAAGGGATTTCTATTATAGAATTTTAATATATTTTTTAATATACTCTGTAAAGCACTACAGAATATGTGTGAGCTTTATAAATAACTGGTAATAATGATATTATCTGTTTTTATTATAATGTTTTTTTTTTAACTGTTATGGGGAAATGTACTCCATAGGGCTGTGTATGAACTACGGAGACAAAAAAATATTTTTTTTGAATTTTGGTGATTATCTTTATATGGATAGTTTAGGTGGGATTGCCAAGGGAATTCTATTATAGATTTATTATTATATATGTTGTAAAATTATCCTAATTAAATTGGAAGTACAGATGGTGTAGTGGTTAGCGTTCCAGGCTCCCAGTGATGAGGTTTGATTCCCACCTTGGCCCAATAATCTCCCTGCATTTGTGTTTACTCCATGTGCTCTGATTTTCCCACACTCCTGGTTGATTAATTGGTTGCCAACAAACATGAATTGGCTCTGAAAAGCACTGCAAAATATGTGTGAACTATATAAATAATTGGAAATAATGATATTATCTGTACTTATAATAAAGTTTTAATGGTTTGTTTTTAGAAATTTACCCTTTAGTGTAGTGGTTAGTGTTCTTGCTTCCCAGCATTGAGGTTGTGGGTTCAATTCCCACCCATAATTTCCCTGCATTTGTGTTTACTCCATGTGCTCTGATTTTCCCACACTCCTGGTTGATTAATTGGTTGCCAACAAACATGAATTGGCTCTGAAAAGCACTGCAAAATATGTGTGAACTATATAAATAACTGGAAATAATGATATTATCTATACTTATAATAAAGTTTTAATGGTTTGTTTTTAGAAATTTACCCTTTAGCACTGTGTATAAACTATCGTGACAGAAAATGTTTTTTTTTTCAGAATTTTTGTTTTGGTTGTTCATTCCGGCATAACACAAAAAATACTGTAAAGTGATAGTGACAGGGGAGCACAAGGGCAAAAGCTCACTTGATCTTGATTTTCAGTATGATTTGCTGGTACCTAATCTCTCTCCACTTTATATCTCTCTGAGGTTTGCTATATCTCCCGTAAGTATGAAATATTATCATTTTGAACATGTGGTGATTATTTTTGTAAGGATGGTTTACGTGGCATTACCAAGGGATTTCTATTATAGAATTTTAATATATTTTTTAATATACTCTGTAAAGCACTACAGAATATGTGTGAGCTTTATAAATAACTGGTAATAATGATATTATCTGTTTTTATTATAATGTTTTTTTTTTAACTGTTATGGGGAAATGTACTCCATAGGGCTGTGTATGAACTACGGAGACAAAAAAATATTTTTTTTGAATTTTGGTGATTATCTTTATATGGATAGTTTAGGTGGGATTGCCAAGGGAATTCTATTATAGATTTATTATTATATATGTTGTAAAATTATCCTAATTAAATTGGAAGTACAGATGGTGTAGTGGTTAGCGTTCCAGGCTCCCAGTGATGAGGTTTGATTCCCACCTTGGCCCAATAATCTCCCTGCATTTGTGTTTACTCCATGTGCTCTGATTTTCCCACACTCCTGGTTGATTAATTGGTTGCCAACAAACATGAATTGGCTCTGAAAAGCACTGCAAAATATGTGTGAACTATATAAATAACTGGAAATAATGATATTATCTATACTTATAATAAAGTTTTAATGGTTTGTTTTTAGAAATTTACCCTTTAGCGCTGTGTATAAACTATCGTGACAGAAGATGGGTTTTTTTTCAGAATTTTTATTTGTCTTGTTGGTCATTCCGGCATAACACAAAAACTACTGTAAAGTGATAGTGACAGGGGAGCACAAGGGCAAAAGTTCACTTGATCTTGATTTTCAGTATGATTTGCTGGTACCTAATCTCTCTCCACTTTATATCTCTCTGAGGTTTGCTATATCTCCCCTAAGTATGAAATATCATTTTGAACATGTGGTGATATTTTTTGTAAGGATCGTTTATGTGGCATTACCAAGGGATTTCTATTGTAGATTTATTATACATGTTGTAAAATGCTCCTAATATAGTGGGCAGCACAGATGGTGTAGTGGTTAGTGTTCTTGCTTCCCAGCTTTGAGGTTGTGGGTTCAATTCCCACCCATAATTTCCCTGTGTTTTTGTTTCCTCCATGTACTCTGCTTTTCCCACACTCCTGTTTGATTAATTGGTTCCCAACAAACATGAATTGGCTCTGAAAAGTACTGCAAAATATGTGTGAACTATATAAATAATTGGAAATAATGATGTTATCTGTACTTATAATAAAGTTTTAATGGTTTGGTTTTAGAAATTTACCCTTTAGTGTAGTGGTTAGTGTTCTTGCTTCCCAGCATTGAGGTTGTGGGTTCAATTCCCACCCATAATTTCCCTGTGTTTGTGTTTCCTCCATGTACTCTGCTTTTCCCACACTCCTGTTTGATTAATTGGTTCCCAACAAACATGAATTGGCTCTGAAAAGTACTGCAAAATATGTGTGAACTATATAAATAACTGGAAATAATGATGTTATCTGTACTTATAATAAAGTTTTAATGGTTTGGTTTTAGAAATTTACCCTTTAGCGCTGTGTATAAACTATCATGACAGAAAATGTTTTTTTTTTCAGAATTTTTGTTTGTCTGGTTGTTCATTCCGGCATAACACAAAAAATACTGTAAAGTGATAGTGACAGGGGAGCACAAGGGCAAAAGCTCACTTGATCTTGATTTTCAGTATGATTTGCTGGTACCTAATCTCTCTCCACTTTATATCTCTCTGAGGTTTGCTATATCTCCCGTAAGTATGAAATATTATCATTTTGAACATGTGGTGATTATTTTTGTAAGGATGGTTTACGTGGCATTACCAAGGGATTTCTATTATAGAATTTTAATATATTTTTTAATATACTCTGTAAAGCACTACAGAATATGTGTGAGCTTTATAAATAACTGGTAATAATGATATTATCTGTTTTTATTATAATGTTTTTTTTTTAACTGTTATGGGGAAATGTACTCCATAGGGCTGTGTATGAACTACGGAGACAAAAAAATATTTTTTTTGAATTTTGGTGATTATCTTTATATGGATAGTTTAGGTGGGATTGCCAAGGGAATTCTATTATAGATTTATTATTATATATGTTGTAAAATTATCCTAATTAAATTGGAAGTACAGATGGTGTAGTGGTTAGCGTTCCAGGCTCCCAGTGATGAGGTTTGATTCCCACCTTGGCCCAATAATCTCCCTGCATTTGTGTTTACTCCATGTGCTCTGATTTTCCCACACTCCTGGTTGATTAATTGGTTGCCAACAAACATGAATTGGCTCTGAAAAGCACTGCAAAATATGTGTGAACTATATAAATAACTGGAAATAATGATATTATCTATACTTATAATAAAGTTTTAATGGTTTGTTTTTAGAAATTTACCCTTTAGCGCTGTGTATAAACTATCGTGACAGAAGATGGGTTTTTTTTCAGAATTTTTATTTGTCTTGTTGGTCATTCCGGCATAACACAAAAACTACTGTAAAGTGATAGTGACAGGGGAGCACAAGGGCAAAAGTTCACTTGATCTTGATTTTCAGTATGATTTGCTGGTACCTAATCTCTCTCCACTTTATATCTCTCTGAGGTTTGCTATATCTCCCCTAAGTATGAAATATCATTTTGAACATGTGGTGATATTTTTTGTAAGGATCGTTTATGTGGCATTACCAAGGGATTTCTATTGTAGATTTATTATACATGTTGTAAAATGCTCCTAATATAGTGGGCAGCACAGATGGTGTAGTGGTTAGTGTTCTTGCTTCCCAGCTTTGAGGTTGTGGGTTCAATTCCCACCCATAATTTCCCTGTGTTTTTGTTTCCTCCATGTACTCTGCTTTTCCCACACTCCTGTTTGATTAATTGGTTCCCAACAAACATGAATTGGCTCTGAAAAGTACTGCAAAATATGTGTGAACTATATAAATAATTGGAAATAATGATGTTATCTGTACTTATAATAAAGTTTTAATGGTTTGGTTTTAGAAATTTACCCTTTAGTGTAGTGGTTAGTGTTCTTGCTTCCCAGCATTGAGGTTGTGGGTTCAATTCCCACCCATAATTTCCCTGTGTTTGTGTTTCCTCCATGTACTCTGCTTTTCCCACACTCCTGTTTGATTAATTGGTTCCCAACAAACATGAATTGGCTCTGAAAAGTACTGCAAAATATGTGTGAACTATATAAATAACTGGAAATAATGATGTTATCTGTACTTATAATAAAGTTTTAATGGTTTGGTTTTAGAAATTTACCCTTTAGCGCTGTGTATAAACTATCATGACAGAAAATGTTTTTTTTTTCAGAATTTTTGTTTGTCTGGTTGTTCATTCCGGCATAACACAAAAACTACTGTAAAGTGATAGTGACAGGGGAGCACAAGGGCAAAAGCTCACTTGATCTTGATTTTCAGTATGATTTGCTGGTACCTAATCTCTCTCCACTTTATATCTCTCTGAGGTTTGCTATATCTCCCCTAAGTATGAAATATTATCATTTTGAACATGTGGTGATTATTTTTGTAAGGATGGTTTACGTGGCATTACCAAGGGATTTGTATTATAGAATTTTAATATATTTTTTAATATACTCTGTAAAGCACTACAGAATATGTGTGAGCTTTATAAATAACTGGTAATAATGATATTATCTGTTTTTATTAAAAAGTTTTTTTTGAACTGTTATGGGGAAATGGACTCCATAGGGCTGTGTATGAACTACGGAGACAAAAAAATATTTTTTTTGAATTTTGGTGATTATCTTTATATGGATAGTTTAGGTGGGATTGCCAAGGGAATTCTATTATAGATTTATTATACATGTTGTAAAATTATCCTAATTAAATTGGCAGCACAGATGGTGTAGTGGTTAGCGTTCCAGGCTCCCAGTGATGAGGTTTGATTCCCACCTTGGCCCAATAATCTCCCTGCATTTGTGTTTACTCCATGTGCTCTGATTTTCCCACACTCCTGGTTGATTAATTGGTTGCCAACAAACATGAATTGGCTCTGAAAAGCACTGCAAAATATGTGTGAACTATATAAATAACTGGAAATAATGATATTATCTATACTTATAATAAAGTTTTAATGGTTTGTTTTTAGAAATTTACCCTTTAGCACTGTGTATAAACTATCGTGACAGAAAATGTTTTTTTTTTCAGAATTTTTGTTTTGGTTGTTCATTCCGGCATAACACAAAAAATACTGTAAAGTGATAGTGACAGGGGAGCACAAGGGCAAAAGCTCACTTGATCTTGATTTTCAGTATGATTTGCTGGTACCTAATCTCTCTCCACTTTATATCTCTCTGAGGTTTGCTATATCTCCCGTAAGTATGAAATATTATCATTTTGAACATGTGGTGATTATTTTTGTAAGGATGGTTTACGTGGCATTACCAAGGGATTTCTATTATAGAATTTTAATATATTTTTTAATATACTCTGTAAAGCACTACAGAATATGTGTGAGCTTTATAAATAACTGGTAATAATGATATTATCTGTTTTTATTATAATGTTTTTTTTTTAACTGTTATGGGGAAATGTACTCCATAGGGCTGTGTATGAACTACGGAGACAAAAAAATATTTTTTTTGAATTTTGGTGATTATCTTTATATGGATAGTTTAGGTGGGATTGCCAAGCGAATTCTATTATAGATTTATTATTATATATGTTGTAAAATTATCCTAATTAAATTGGAAGTACAGATGGTGTAGTGGTTAGCGTTCCAGGCTCCCAGTGATGAGGTTTGATTCCCACCTTGGCCCAATAATCTCCCTGCATTTGTGTTTACTCCATGTGCTCTGATTTTCCCACACTCCTGGTTGATTAATTGGTTGCCAACAAACATGAATTGGCTCTGAAAAGCACTGCAAAATATGTGTGAACTATATAAATAACTGGAAATAATGATATTATCTATACTTATAATAAAGTTTTAATGGTTTGTTTTTAGAAATTTACCCTTTAGCGCTGTGTATAAACTATCGTGACAGAAGATGGGTTTTTTTTCAGAATTTTTATTTGTCTTGTTGTTCATTCCGGCATAACACAAAAACTACTGTAAAGTGATAGTGACAGGGGAGCACAAGGGCAAAAGTTCACTTGATCTTGATTTTCAGTATGATTTGCTGGTACCTAATCTCTCTCCACTTTATATCTCTCTGAGGTTTGCTATATCTCCCCTAAGTATGAAATATTATCATTTTGAACATGTGGTGATATTTTTTGTAAGGATCGTTTATGTGGCATTACCAAGGGATTTCTATTGTAGATTTATTATACATGTTGTAAAATGCTCCTAACATAGTGGGCAGCACAGATGGTGTAGTGGTTAGTGTTCTTGCTTCCCAGCTTTGAGGTTGTGGGTTCAATTCCCACCCATAATTTCCCTGTGTTTTTGTTTCCTCCATGTACTCTGCTTTTCCCACACTCCTGTTTGATTAATTGGTTCCCAACAAACATGAATTGGCTCTGAAAAGTACTGCAAAATATGTGTGAACTATATAAATAACTGGAAATAATGATGTTATCTGTACTTATAATAAAGTTTTAATGGTTTGGTTTTAGAAATTTACCCTTTAGCGCTGTGTATAAACTATCATGACAGAAAATGTTTTTTTTTTCAGAATTTTTGTTTGTCTGGTTGTTCATTCCGGCATAACACAAAAACTACTGTAAAGTGATAGTGACAGGGGAGCACAAGGGCAAAAGCTCACTTGATCTTGATTTTCAGTATGATTTGCTGGTACCTAATCTCTCTCCACTTTATATCTCTCTGAGGTTTGCTATATCTCCCCTAAGTATGAAATATTATCATTTTGAACATGTGGTGATTATTTTTGTAAGGATGGTTTACGTGGCATTACCAAGGGATTTCTATTACAGAATTTTAATATATTTTTTAATATACTCTGTAAAGCACTGCAGAATATATGTGAGCTTTATAAATAACTGGTAATAATGATATTATCTGTTTTTATTATAAAGTTTTTTTTGAACTGTTATGGGGAAATGTACTCCATAGGGCTGTGCATGAACTACGGAGACAAAAAAATATTTTTTTTGAATTTTGGTGATTATCTTTATATGGATAATTTAGGTGGGATTGCCAAGGGAATTCTATTATAGATTTATTATACATGTTGTAAAATTATCCTAATTAAATTGGCAGTACAGATGGTGTAGTGGTTAGCGTTCCAGGCTCCCAGTGATGAGGTTTGATTCCCACCTTGGCCCAATAATCTCCCTGCATTTGTGTTTACTCCATGTGCTCTGATTTTCCCACACTCCTGGTTGATTAATTGGTTGCCAACAAACATGAATTGGCTCTGAAAAGCACTGCAAAATATGTGTGAACTATATAAATAACTGGAAATAATGATATTATCTATACTTATAATAAAGTTTTAATGGTTTGTTTTTAGAAATTTACCCTTTAGCGCTGTGTATAAACTATCGTGACAGAAGATGGGTTTTTTTTCAGAATTTTTATTTGTCTTGTTGTTCATTCCGGCATAACACAAAAACTACTGTAAAGTGATAGTGACAGGGGAGCACAAGGGCAAAAGTTCACTTGATCTTGATTTTCAGTATGATTTGCTGGTACCTAATCTCTCTCCACTTTATATCTCTCTGAGGTTTGCTATATTTCCCCTAAGTATGAAATATTATCATTTTGAACATGTGGTGATATTTTTTGTAAGGATCGTTTATGTATCATTACCAAGGGATTTCTATTGTAGATTTATTATACATGTTGTAAAATGCTCCTAATATAGTGGGCAGCACAGATGGTGTAGTGGTTAGTGTTCTTGCTTCCCAGATTTGAGGTTGTGGGTGCAATTCCCACCCATAATTTCCCTGTGTTTGTGTTTCCTCCATGTACTCTGCTTTTCCCACACTCCAGTTTGATTAATTGGTTCCCAACAAACATGAATTGGCTCTGAAAAGTACTGCAAAATATGTGTGAACTATATAAATAATTGGAAATAATGATATTATCTGTACTTATAATAAAGTTTTAATGGTTTGTTTTTAGAAATTTACCCTTTAGTGTAGTGGTTAGTGTTCTTGCTTCCCAGCATTGAGGTTGTGGGTTCAATTCCCACCCATAATTTCCCTGTGTTTGTGTTTCCTCCATGTACTCTGCTTTTCCCACACTCCTGTTTGATTAATTGGTTCCCAACAAACATGAATTTGCTCTGAAAAGTACTGCAAAATATGTGTGAACTATATAAATAATTGGAAATAATGATATTATCTGTACTTATAATAAAGTTTTAATGGTTTGTTTTCAGCAATTTACCCTTTAGTGTAGTCGTTAGTGTTCTTGCTTCCCAGCATTGAGGTTGTGGATTCAATTCCCACCCATAATTTCCCTGTGTTTGTGTTTCCTCCATGTACTCTGCTTTTCCCACACTCCTGTTTGATTAATTGGTTCCCAACAAACATGAATTGGCTCTGAAAAGTACTGCAAATTATGTGTGAACTATATAAATAACTGGAAATAATGATGTTATCTGTACTTATAATAAAGTTTTAATGGTTTGGTTTTAGAAATTTACCCTTTAGCGCTGTGTATAAACTATCGAGACTGAAAATGTTTTTTTTTCAGAATTTTTGTTTCTCTGGTTGTTCATTCCTGCATTACACAAAAACTACTGTAAAGTGACAGTGACAGGGGAGCAGAAGGGCAAAAGCTCGCTTGATCTTGATTTTCAGTATGATTTGTTGGTACCTAATCTCTCTCCACTTTATATCTCTCGGAGGTTTGCTATATCTCCCCTAAGTATGAAATATTATCATTTTGAACATGTGGTGATTATTTTTGTATGGGTGGTTTACGTGGCATTACCAAGGGATTTGTATTATAGAATTTTAATATATTTTTTAATATACTCTGTAAAGCACTACAGAATATGTGTGAGCTTTATAAATAACTGGTAATAATGATATTATCTGTTTTTATTATAAAGTTTTTTTTGAACTGTTTTGGGGAAATGTACTCCATAGGGCTGTGTATGAACTACGGAGACAAAAAAATATTTTTTTTGAATTTTGGTGATTATCTTTATATGGATAGTTTAGGTGGGATTGCCAAGGGAATTCTATTATAGATTTATTATACATGTTGTCAAATTATCCTAATTAAATTGGCAGCACAGATGGTGTAGTGGTTAGCGTTCCAGGCTCCCAGTGATGAGGTTTGATTCCCACCTTGGCCCAATAATCTCCCTGCATTTGTGTTTACTCCATGTGCTCTGATTTTCCCACACTCCTGGTTGATTAATTGGTTGCCAACAAACATGAATTGGCTCTGAAAAGCACTGCAAAATATGTGTGAACTATATAAATAACTGGAAATTATGATATTATCTATACTTATAATAAAGTTTTAATGGTTTGTTTTTAGAAATTTACCCTTTAGCGCTGTGTATAAACTATCGTCACAGAAAATGTTTTTTTTTTCAGAATTTTTGTTTCTCTGGTTTTTCATTCCGGCATAACACAAAAACTACTGTAAAGTGATAGTGACAGGGGAGCACAAGGGCAAAAGCTCACTTGATCTTGATTTTCAGTACGATTTGCTGGTACCTAATCTCTCTCCACTTTATATCTCTCTGAGGTTTGCTATATCTCCCGTAAGTATGAAATATTATCATTTTGAACATGTGGTGATTATTTTTGTAAGGATAGTTTATGTGGCATTACAAAGAGTTTTCTATTATAGATTTATTATTCATGTTGTAAAATACTCCTAATATAGTGGGCAACACAGATGGTGTTCTTGCTTCCCAACGTTGAGGTTGTGGGTTCAATTCCCACCCATAATTTCCCTGTGTTTGTGTTTCCTCCATGTACTCTGCTTTTCCCACACTCCTGCTTAATTGATTGGTTCCCAACAAACATGAATTGGCTCTGAAAAGTACTGCAAAATATGTGTGAACTATATAAATAATTGGAAATAATGATATTATCTGTACTTATAATAAAGTTTTAATGGTTTGTTTTTAGAAATTTACCCTTTAGTGTCGTGGTTAGTGTTCTTGCTTCCCAGCATTGAGGTTGTGGGTTCAATTCCCACCCATAATTTCCCTGTGTTTGTGTTTCCTCCATGTACTCTGCTTTTCCCACACTCCTGCTTAATTGATTGGTTCCCAACAAACATGAATTGGCTCTGAAAAGTACTGCAAAATATGTGTGAACTATATAAATAACTGGAAATAATGATGTTATCTGTACTTATAATAAAGTTTTAATGGTTTGGTTTTAGAAATTTACCCTTTAGCGCTGTGTATAAACTATCATGACAGAAAATGTTTTTTTTTTCAGAATTTTTGTTTGTCTGGTTGTTCATTCCGGCATAACACAAAAACTACTGTAAAGTGATAGTGACAGGGGAGCACAAGGGCAAAAGCTCACTTGATCTTGATTTTCAGTATGATTTGCTGGTACCTAATCTCTCTCCACTTTATATCTCTCTGAGGTTTGCTATATCTCCCCTAAGTATGAAATATTATCATTTTGAACATGTGGTGATTATTTTTGTAAGGATGGTTTACGTGGCATTACCAAGGGATTTCTATTACAGAATTTTAATATATTTTTTAATATACTCTGTAAAGCACTGCAGAATATATGTGAGCTTTATAAATAACTGGTAATAATGATATTATCTGTTTTTATTATAAAGTTTTTTTTGAACTGTTATGGGGAAATGTACTCCATAGGGCTGTGCATGAACTACGGAGACAAAAAAATATTTTTTTTGAATTTTGGTGATTATCTTTATATGGATAATTTAGGTGGGATTGCCAAGGGAATTCTATTATAGATTTATTATACATGTTGTAAAATTATCCTAATTAAATTGGCAGTACAGATGGTGTAGTGGTTAGCGTTCCAGGCTCCCAGTGATGAGGTTTGATTCCCACCTTGGCCCAATAATCTCCCTGCATTTGTGTTTACTCCATGTGCTCTGATTTTCCCACACTCCTGGTTGATTAATTGGTTGCCAACAAACATGAATTGGCTCTGAAAAGCACTGCAAAATATGTGTGAACTATATAAATAACTGGAAATAATGATATTATCTATACTTATAATAAAGTTTTAATGGTTTGTTTTTAGAAATTTACCCTTTAGCGCTGTGTATAAACTATCGTGACAGAAGATGGGTTTTTTTTCAGAATTTTTATTTGTCTTGTTGTTCATTCCGGCATAACACAAAAACTACTGTAAAGTGATAGTGACAGGGGAGCACAAGGGCAAAAGTTCACTTGATCTTGATTTTCAGTATGATTTGCTGGTACCTAATCTCTCTCCACTTTATATCTCTCTGAGGTTTGCTATATTTCCCCTAAGTATGAAATATTATCATTTTGAACATGTGGTGATATTTTTTGTAAGGATCGTTTATGTATCATTACCAAGGGATTTCTATTGTAGATTTATTATACATGTTGTAAAATGCTCCTAATATAGTGGGCAGCACAGATGGTGTAGTGGTTAGTGTTCTTGCTTCCCAGATTTGAGGTTGTGGGTGCAATTCCCACCCATAATTTCCCTGTGTTTGTGTTTCCTCCATGTACTCTGCTTTTCCCACACTCCAGTTTGATTAATTGGTTCCCAACAAACATGAATTGGCTCTGAAAAGTACTGCAAAATATGTGTGAACTATATAAATAATTGGAAATAATGATATTATCTGTACTTATAATAAAGTTTTAATGGTTTGTTTTTAGAAATTTACCCTTTAGTGTAGTGGTTAGTGTTCTTGCTTCCCAGCATTGAGGTTGTGGGTTCAATTCCCACCCATAATTTCCCTGTGTTTGTGTTTCCTCCATGTACTCTGCTTTTCCCACACTCCTGTTTGATTAATTGGTTCCCAACAAACATGAATTTGCTCTGAAAAGTACTGCAAAATATGTGTGAACTATATAAATAATTGGAAATAATGATATTATCTGTACTTATAATAAAGTTTTAATGGTTTGTTTTCAGCAATTTACCCTTTAGTGTAGTCGTTAGTGTTCTTGCTTCCCAGCATTGAGGTTGTGGATTCAATTCCCACCCATAATTTCCCTGTGTTTGTGTTTCCTCCATGTACTCTGCTTTTCCCACACTCCTGTTTGATTAATTGGTTCCCAACAAACATGAATTGGCTCTGAAAAGTACTGCAAATTATGTGTGAACTATATAAATAACTGGAAATAATGATGTTATCTGTACTTATAATAAAGTTTTAATGGTTTGGTTTTAGAAATTTACCCTTTAGCGCTGTGTATAAACTATCGAGACTGAAAATGTTTTTTTTTCAGAATTTTTGTTTCTCTGGTTGTTCATTCCTGCATTACACAAAAACTACTGTAAAGTGACAGTGACAGGGGAGCAGAAGGGCAAAAGCTCGCTTGATCTTGATTTTCAGTATGATTTGTTGGTACCTAATCTCTCTCCACTTTATATCTCTCGGAGGTTTGCTATATCTCCCCTAAGTATGAAATATTATCATTTTGAACATGTGGTGATTATTTTTGTATGGGTGGTTTACGTGGCATTACCAAGGGATTTGTATTATAGAATTTTAATATATTTTTTAATATACTCTGTAAAGCACTACAGAATATGTGTGAGCTTTATAAATAACTGGTAATAATGATATTATCTGTTTTTATTATAAAGTTTTTTTTGAACTGTTTTGGGGAAATGTACTCCATAGGGCTGTGTATGAACTACGGAGACAAAAAAATATTTTTTTTGAATTTTGGTGATTATCTTTATATGGATAGTTTAGGTGGGATTGCCAAGGGAATTCTATTATAGATTTATTATACATGTTGTCAAATTATCCTAATTAAATTGGCAGCACAGATGGTGTAGTGGTTAGCGTTCCAGGCTCCCAGTGATGAGGTTTGATTCCCACCTTGGCCCAATAATCTCCCTGCATTTGTGTTTACTCCATGTGCTCTGATTTTCCCACACTCCTGGTTGATTAATTGGTTGCCAACAAACATGAATTGGCTCTGAAAAGCACTGCAAAATATGTGTGAACTATATAAATAACTGGAAATAATGATATTATCTATACTTATAATAAAGTTTTAATGGTTTGTTTTTAGAAATTTACCCTTTAGCACTGTGTATAAACTATCGTGACAGAAAATGTTTTTTTTTTCAGAATTTTTGTTTTGGTTGTTCATTCCGGCATAACACAAAAAATACTGTAAAGTGATAGTGACAGGGGAGCACAAGGGCAAAAGCTCACTTGATCTTGATTTTCAGTATGATTTGCTGGTACCTAATCTCTCTCCACTTTATATCTCTCTGAGGTTTGCTATATCTCCCGTAAGTATGAAATATTATCATTTTGAACATGTGGTGATTATTTTTGTAAGGATGGTTTACGTGGCATTACCAAGGGATTTCTATTATAGAATTTTAATATATTTTTTAATATACTCTGTAAAGCACTACAGAATATGTGTGAGCTTTATAAATAACTGGTAATAATGATATTATCTGTTTTTATTATAATGTTTTTTTTTTAACTGTTATGGGGAAATGTACTCCATAGGGCTGTGTATGAACTACGGAGACAAAAAAATATTTTTTTTGAATTTTGGTGATTATCTTTATATGGATAGTTTAGGTGGGATTGCCAAGGGAATTCTATTATAGATTTATTATTATATATGTTGTAAAATTATCCTAATTAAATTGGAAGTACAGATGGTGTAGTGGTTAGCGTTCCAGGCTCCCAGTGATGAGGTTTGATTCCCACCTTGGCCCAATAATCTCCCTGCATTTGTGTTTACTCCATGTGCTCTGATTTTCCCACACTCCTGGTTGATTAATTGGTTGCCAACAAACATGAATTGGCTCTGAAAAGCACTGCAAAATATGTGTGAACTATATAAATAATTGGAAATAATGATATTATCTGTACTTATAATAAAGTTTTAATGGTTTGTTTTTAGAAATTTACCCTTTAGTGTAGTCGTTAGTGTTCTTGCTTCCCAGCATTGAGGTTGTGGATTCAATTCCCACCCATAATTTCCCTGTGTTTGTGTTTCCTCCATGTACTCTGCTTTTCCCACACTCCTGTTTGATTAATTGGTTCCCAACAAACATGAATTGGCTCTGAAAAGTACTGCAAATTATGTGTGAACTATATAAATAACTGGAAATAATGATGTTATCTGTACTTATAATAAAGTTTTAATGGTTTGGTTTTAGAAATTTACCCTTTAGCGCTGTGTATAAACTATCGAGACTGAAAATGTTTTTTTTTCAGAATTTTTGTTTCTCTGGTTGTTCATTCCTGCATTACACAAAAACTACTGTAAAGTGACAGTGACAGGGGAGCAGAAGGGCAAAAGCTCGCTTGATCTTGATTTTCAGTATGATTTGTTGGTACCTAATCTCTCTCCACTTTATATCTCTCGGAGGTTTGCTATATCTCCCCTAAGTATGAAATATTATCATTTTGAACATGTGGTGATTATTTTTGTATGGGTGGTTTACGTGGCATTACCAAGGGATTTGTATTATAGAATTTTAATATATTTTTTAATATACTCTGTAAAGCACTACAGAATATGTGTGAGCTTTATAAATAACTGGTAATAATGATATTATCTGTTTTTATTATAAAGTTTTTTTTGAACTGTTTTGGGGAAATGTACTCCATAGGGCTGTGTATGAACTACGGAGACAAAAAAATATTTTTTTTGAATTTTGGTGATTATCTTTATATGGATAGTTTAGGTGGGATTGCCAAGGGAATTCTATTATAGATTTATTATTATATATGTTGTAAAATTATCCTAATTAAATTGGAAGTACAGATGGTGTAGTGGTTAGCGTTCCAGGCTCCCAGTGATGAGGTTTGATTCCCACCTTGGCCCAATAATCTCCCTGCATTTGTGTTTACTCCATGTGCTCTGATTTTCCCACACTCCTGGTTGATTAATTGGTTGCCAACAAACATGAATTGGCTCTGAAAAGCACTGCAAAATATGTGTGAACTATATAAATAACTGGAAATAATGATATTATCTATACTTATAATAAAGTTTTAATGGTTTGTTTTTAGAAATTTACCCTTTAGCGCTGTGTATAAACTATCGTGACAGAAGATGGGTTTTTTTTCAGAATTTTTATTTGTCTTGTTGGTCATTCCGGCATAACACAAAAACTACTGTAAAGTGATAGTGACAGGGGAGCACAAGGGCAAAAGTTCACTTGATCTTGATTTTCAGTATGATTTGCTGGTACCTAATCTCTCTCCACTTTATATCTCTCTGAGGTTTGCTATATCTCCCCTAAGTATGAAATATCATTTTGAACATGTGGTGATATTTTTTGTAAGGATCGTTTATGTGGCATTACCAAGGGATTTCTATTGTAGATTTATTATACATGTTGTAAAATGCTCCTAATATAGTGGGCAGCACAGATGGTGTAGTGGTTAGTGTTCTTGCTTCCCAGCTTTGAGGTTGTGGGTTCAATTCCCACCCATAATTTCCCTGTGTTTTTGTTTCCTCCATGTACTCTGCTTTTCCCACACTCCTGTTTGATTAATTGGTTCCCAACAAACATGAATTGGCTCTGAAAAGTACTGCAAAATATGTGTGAACTATATAAATAATTGGAAATAATGATGTTATCTGTACTTATAATAAAGTTTTAATGGTTTGGTTTTAGAAATTTACCCTTTAGTGTAGTGGTTAGTGTTCTTGCTTCCCAGCATTGAGGTTGTGGGTTCAATTCCCACCCATAATTTCCCTGTGTTTGTGTTTCCTCCATGTACTCTGCTTTTCCCACACTCCTGTTTGATTAATTGGTTCCCAACAAACATGAATTGGCTCTGAAAAGTACTGCAAAATATGTGTGAACTATAAAAATAACTGGAAATAATGATGTTATCTGTACTTATAATAAAGTTTTAATGGTTTGGTTTTAGAAATTTACCCTTTAGCGCTGTGTATAAACTATCATGACAGAAAATGTTTTTTTTTTCAGAATTTTTGTTTGTCTGGTTGTTCATTCCGGCATAACACAAAAACTACTGTAAAGTGATAGTGACAGGGGAGCACAAGGGCAAAAGCTCACTTGATCTTGATTTTCAGTATGATTTGCTGGTACCTAATCTCTCTCCACTTTATATCTCTCTGAGGTTTGCTATATCTCCCCTAAGTATGAAATATTATCATTTTGAACATGTGGTGATTATTTTTGTAAGAATGGTTTACGTGGCATTACCAAGGGATTTGTATTATAGAATTTTAATATATTTTTTAATATACTCTGTAAAGCACTACAGAATATGTGTGAGCTTTATAAATAACTGGTAATAATGATATTATCTGTTTTTATTAAAAAGTTTTTTTTGAACTGTTATGGGGAAATGGACTCCATAGGGCTGTGTATGAACTACGGAGACAAAAAAATATTTTTTTTGAATTTTGGTGATTATCTTTATATGGATAGTTTAGGTGGGATTGCCAAGGGAATTCTATTATAGATTTATTATACATGTTGTAAAATTATCCTAATTAAATTGGCAGCACAGATGGTGTAGTGGTTAGCGTTCCAGGCTCCCAGTGATGAGGTTTGATTCCCACCTTGGCCCAATAATCTCCCTGCATTTGTGTTTACTCCATGTGCTCTGATTTTCCCACACTCCTGGTTGATTAATTGGTTGCCAACAAACATGAATTGGCTCTGAAAAGCACTGCAAAATATGTGTGAACTATATAAATAACTGGAAATAATGATATTATCTATACTTATAATAAAGTTTTAATGGTTTGTTTTTAGAAATTTACCCTTTAGCACTGTGTATAAACTATCGTGACAGAAAATGTTTTTTTTTTCAGAATTTTTGTTTTGGTTGTTCATTCCGGCATAACACAAAAAATACTGTAAAGTGATAGTGACAGGGGAGCACAAGGGCAAAAGCTCACTTGATCTTGATTTTCAGTATGATTTGCTGGTACCTAATCTCTCTCCACTTTATATCTCTCTGAGGTTTGCTATATCTCCCGTAAGTATGAAATATTATCATTTTGAACATGTGGTGATTATTTTTGTAAGGATGGTTTACGTGGCATTACCAAGGGATTTCTATTATAGAATTTTAATATATTTTTTAATATACTCTGTAAAGCACTACAGAATATGTGTGAGCTTTATAAATAACTGGTAATAATGATATTATCTGTTTTTATTATAATGTTTTTTTTTTAACTGTTATGGGGAAATGTACTCCATAGGGCTGTGTATGAACTACGGAGACAAAAAAATATTTTTTTTGAATTTTGGTGATTATCTTTATATGGATAGTTTAGGTGGGATTGCCAAGGGAATTCTATTATAGATTTATTATTATATATGTTGTAAAATTATCCTAATTAAATTGGAAGTACAGATGGTGTAGTGGTTAGCGTTCCAGGCTCCCAGTGATGAGGTTTGATTCCCACCTTGGCCCAATAATCTCCCTGCATTTGTGTTTACTCCATGTGCTCTGATTTTCCCACACTCCTGGTTGATTAATTGGTTGCCAACAAACATGAATTGGCTCTGAAAAGCACTGCAAAATATGTGTGAACTATATAAATAACTGGAAATAATGATATTATCTATACTTATAATAAAGTTTTAATGGTTTGTTTTTAGAAATTTACCCTTTAGCGCTGTGTATAAACTATCGTGACAGAAGATGGGTTTTTTTTCAGAATTTTTATTTGTCTTGTTGTTCATTCCGGCATAACACAAAAACTACTGTAAAGTGATAGTGACAGGGGAGCACAAGGGCAAAAGTTCACTTGATCTTGATTTTCAGTATGATTTGCTGGTACCTAATCTCTCTCCACTTTATATCTCTCTGAGGTTTGCTATATCTCCCCTAAGTATGAAATATTATCATTTTGAACATGTGGTGATATTTTTTGTAAGGATCGTTTATGTGGCATTACCAAGGGATTTCTATTGTAGATTTATTATACATGTTGTAAAATGCTCCTAACATAGTGGGCAGCACAGATGGTGTAGTGGTTAGTGTTCTTGCTTCCCAGCTTTGAGGTTGTGGGTTCAATTCCCACCCATAATTTCCCTGTGTTTTTGTTTCCTCCATGTACTCTGCTTTTCCCACACTCCTGTTTGATTAATTGGTTCCCAACAAACATGAATTGGCTCTGAAAAGTACTGCAAAATATGTGTGAACTATATAAATAACTGGAAATAATGATGTTATCTGTACTTATAATAAAGTTTTAATGGTTTGGTTTTAGAAATTTACCCTTTAGCGCTGTGTATAAACTATCATGACAGAAAATGTTTTTTTTTTCAGAATTTTTGTTTGTCTGGTTGTTCATTCCGGCATAACACAAAAACTACTGTAAAGTGATAGTGACAGGGGAGCACAAGGGCAAAAGCTCACTTGATCTTGATTTTCAGTATGATTTGCTGGTACCTAATCTCTCTCCACCTTATATCTCTCTGAGGTTTGCTATATCTCCCCTAAGTATGAAATATTATCATTTTGAACATGTGGTGATTATTTTTGTAAGGATGGTTTACGTGGCATTACCAAGGGATTTCTATTACAGAATTTTAATATATTTTTTAATATACTCTGTAAAGCACTGCAGAATATATGTGAGCTTTATAAATAACTGGTAATAATGATATTATCTGTTTTTATTATAAAGTTTTTTTTGAACTGTTATGGGGAAATGTACTCCATAGGGCTGTGCATGAACTACGGAGACAAAAAAATATTTTTTTTGAATTTTGGTGATTATCTTTATATGGATAATTTAGGTGGGATTGCCAAGGGAATTCTATTATAGATTTATTATACATGTTGTAAAATTATCCTAATTAAATTGGCAGTACAGATGGTGTAGTGGTTAGCGTTCCAGGCTCCCAGTGATGAGGTTTGATTCCCACCTTGGCCCAATAATCTCCCTGCATTTGTGTTTACTCCATGTGCTCTGATTTTCCCACACTCCTGGTTGATTAATTGGTTGCCAACAAACATGAATTGGCTCTGAAAAGCACTGCAAAATATGTGTGAACTATATAAATAACTGGAAATAATGATATTATCTATACTTATAATAAAGTTTTAATGGTTTGTTTTTAGAAATTTACCCTTTAGCGCTGTGTATAAACTATCGTGACAGAAGATGGGTTTTTTTTCAGAATTTTTATTTGTCTTGTTGTTCATTCCGACATAACACAAAAACTACTGTAAAGTGATAGTGACAGGGGAGCACAAGGGCAAAAGTTCACTTGATCTTGATTTTCAGTATGATTTGCTGGTACCTAATCTCTCTCCACTTTATATCTCTCTGAGGTTTGCTATATCTCCCCTAAGTATGAAATATTATCATTTTGAACATGTGGTGATATTTTTTGTAAGGATCGTTTATGTGGCATTACCAAGGGATTTCTATTGTAGATTTATTATACATGTTGTAAAATGCTCCTAATATAGTGGGCAGCACAGATGGTGTAGTGGTTAGTGTTCTTGCTTCCCAGCTTTGAGGTTGTGGGTGCAATTCCCACCCATAATTTCCCTGTGTTTGTGTTTCCTCCATGTACTCTGCTTTTCCCACACTCCAGTTTGATTAATTGGTTCCCAACAAACATGAATTGGCTCTGAAAAGTACTGCAAAATATGTGTGAACTATATAAATAATTGGAAATAATGATATTATCTGTACTTATAATAAAGTTTTAATGGTTTGTTTTTAGAAATTTACCCTTTAGTGTAGTGGTTAGTGTTCTTGCTTCCCAGCATTGAGGTTGTGGGTTCAATTCCCACCCATAATTTCCCTGTGTTTGTGTTTCCTCCATGTACTCTGCTTTTCCCACACTCCTGTTTGATTAATTGGTTCCCAACAAACATGAATTTGCTCTGAAAAGTACTGCAAAATATGTGTGAACTATATAAATAATTGGAAATAATGATATTATCTGTACTTATAATAAAGTTTTAATGGTTTGTTTTCAGCAATTTACCCTTTAGTGTAGTCGTTAGTGTTCTTGCTTCCCAGCATTGAGGTTGTGGATTCAATTCCCACCCATAATTTCCCTGTGTTTTTGTTTCCTCCATGTACTCTGCTTTTCCCACACTCCTGTTTGATTAATTGGTTCCCAACAAACATGAATTGGCTCTGAAAAGTACTGCAAATTATGTGTGAACTATATAAATAACTGGAAATAATGATGTTATCTGTACTTATAATAAAGTTTTAATGGTTTGGTTTTAGAAATTTACCCTTTAGCGCTGTGTATAAACTATCGAGACTGAAAATGTTTTTTTTTCAGAATTTTTGTTTCTCTGGTTGTTCATTCCTGCATTACACAAAAACTACTGTAAAGTGACAGTGACAGGGGAGCAGAAGGGCAAAAGCTCGCTTGATCTTGATTTTCAGTATGATTTGTTGGTACCTAATCTCTCTCCACTTTATATCTCTCGGAGGTTTGCTATATCTCCCCTAAGTATGAAATATTATCATTTTGAACATGTGGTGATTATTTTTGTATGGGTGGTTTACGTGGCATTACCAAGGGATTTGTATTATAGAATTTTAATATATTTTTTAATATACTCTGTAAAGCACTACAGAATATGTGTGAGCTTTATAAATAACTGGTAATAATGATATTATCTGTTTTTATTATAAAGTTTTTTTTGAACTGTTTTGGGGAAATGTACTCCATAGGGCTGTGTATGAACTACGGAGACAAAAAAATATTTTTTTTGAATTTTGGTGATTATCTTTATATGGATAGTTTAGGTGGGATTGCCAAGGGAATTCTATTATAGATTTATTATACATGTTGTCAAATTATCCTAATTAAATTGGCAGCACAGATGGTGTAGTGGTTAGCGTACCAGGCTCCCAGTGATGAGGTTTGATTCCCACCTTGGCCCAATAATCTCCCTGCATTTGTGTTTACTCCATGTACTCTGATTTTCCCACACTCCTGGTTGATTAATTGGTTGCCAACAAACATGAATTGGCTCTGAAAAGCACTGCAAAATATGTGTGAACTATATAAATAACTGGAAATAATGATATTATCTATACTTATAATAAAGTTTTAATGGTTTGTTTTTAGAAATTTACCCTTTAGCGCTGTGTATAAACTATCGTGACAGAAGATGGGTTTTTTTTCAGAATTTTTATTTGTCTTGCTGTTCATTCCGGCATAACACAAAAACTACTGTAAAGTGATAGTGACAGGGGAGCACAAGGGCAAAAGTTCACTTGATCTTGATTTTCAGTATGATTTGCTGGTACCTAATCTCTCTCCACTTTATATCTCTCTGAGGTTTGCTATATCTCCCCTAAGTATGAAATATTATCATTTTGAACATGTGGTGATATTTTTTGTAAGGATCGTTTATGTGGCATTACCAAGGGATTTCTATTGTAGATTTATTATACATGTTGTAAAATGCTCCTAATATAGTGGGCAGCACAGATGGTGTAGTGGTTAGTGTTCTTGCTTCCCAACGTTGAGGTTGTGGGTTCAATTCCCACCCATAATTTCCCTGTGTTTGTGTTTCCTCCATGTACTCTGCTTTTCCCACACTCCTGCTTAATTGATTGGTTCCCAACAAACATGAATTGGCTCTGAAAAGTACTGCAAAATATGTGTGAACTATATAAATAATTGGAAATAATGATATTATCTGTACTTATAATAAAGTTTTAATGGTTTGTTTTTAGAAATTTACCCTTTAGTGTAGTGGTTAGTGTTCTTGCTTCCCAGCATTGAGGTTGTGGGTTCAATTCCCACCCATAATTTCCCTGCATTTGTGTTTACTCCATGTGCTCTGATTTTCCCACACTCCTGGTTGATTAATTGGTTGCCAACAAACATGAATTGGCTCTGAAAAGCACTGCAAAATATGTGTGAACTATATAAATAACTGGAAATAATGATATTATCTATACTTATAATAAAGTTTTAATGGTTTGTTTTTAGAAATTTACCCTTTAGCACTGTGTATAAACTATCGTGACAGAAAATGTTTTTTTTTTCAGAATTTTTGTTTTGGTTGTTCATTCCGGCATAACACAAAAAATACTGTAAAGTGATAGTGACAGGGGAGCACAAGGGCAAAAGCTCACTTGATCTTGATTTTCAGTATGATTTGCTGGTACCTAATCTCTCTCCACTTTATATCTCTCTGAGGTTTGCTATATCTCCCATAAGTATGAAATATTATCATTTTGAACATGTGGTGATTATTTTTGTATGGGTGGTTTACGTGGCATTACCAAGGGATTTCTATTATAGAATTTTAATATATTTTTTAATATACTCTGTAAAGCACTACAGAATATGTGTGAGCTTTATAAATAACTGGTAATAATGATATTATCTCTTTTTATTATAATGTTTTTTTTTTAACTGTTATGGGGAAATGTACTCCATAGGGCTGTGTATGAACTACGGAGACAAAAAAATATTTTTTTTGAATTTTGGTGATTATCTTTATATGGATAGTTTAGGTGGGATTGCCAAGGGAATTCTATTATAGATTTATTATTATATATGTTGTCAAATTATCCTAATTAAATTGGAAGTACAGATGGTGTAGTGGTTAGCGTTCCAGGCTCCCAGTGATGAGGTTTGATTCCCACCTTGGCCCAATAATCTCCCTGCATTTGTGTTTACTCCATGTGCTCTGATTTTCCCACACTCCTGGTTGATTAATTGGTTGCCAACAAACATGAATTGGCTCTGAAAAGCACTGCAAAATATGTGTGAACTATATAAATAACTGGAAATAATGATATTATCTATACTTATAATAAAGTTTTAATGGTTTGTTTTTAGAAATTTACCCTTTAGCGCTGTGTATAAACTATCGTCACAGAAAATGTTTTTTTTTTCAGAATTTTTGTTTCTCTGGTTTTTCATTCCGGCATAACACAAAAACTACTGTAAAGTGATAGTGACAGGGGAGCACAAGGGCAAAAGCTCACTTGATCTTGATTTTCAGTACGATTTGCTGGTACCTAATCTCTCTCCACTTTATATCTCTCTGAGGTTTGCTATATCTCCCGTAAGTATGAAATATTATCATTTTGAACATGTGGTGATTATTTTTGTAAGGATAGTTTATGTGGCATTACAAAGAGTTTTCTATTATAGATTTATTATTCATGTTGTGAAATGCTCCTAATATAGTGGGCAACACAGATGGTGTAGAGGTTAGTGTTCTTGCTTCCCAACGTTGAGGTTGTAGGTTCAATTCCCACCCATAATTTCCCTGTGTTTGTGTTTCCTCCATGTACTCTGCTTTTCCCACACTCCTGCTTAATTGATTGGTTCCCAACAAACATGAATTGGCTCTGAAAAGTACTGCAAAATATGTGTGAACTAGGGATGAGCGGGTTCGGTTCCCTGAGAACCGAACCCACCCGAACTTCGGGGATCCGGGGCGATCCGAGCCCAAGCTCAAAAATGCCTTTGCCTTTAATGGGCAAAGTGCTGATTGGCTGACAGAGCCGTCTGTCACGGCTCTCAGCCAATCAGCATTATGGTGCTCATTTGCATGTAGCACGGACTCGTGAGATCCGTGCTACATGCATCTGTGTGATTGACAGTGACACAGAGCACAGATGGGTCAGTGAGACCCGTCTGTGCTGCTGTGTATTTCAATGACACAGATGCACGCACGGACCAGGAGATCCGTGCTACTTGCATCTGTGTCATTGACACAGAGCACTAACGGGTCCGTGAGACCCGTCTGTGCTGCTGTGGTAAATAAAAAAAAAAAAACCTGTGTAAAAAGAGAAAAAAATGGCGTGCCCCCCCCCCAAAAAAGAGCAACCAGCCCCGGGCATTAGTGACCCAGTGCTGGGTGTGCTTAAATACAGGGGACAAACGACATAGGGGTCCCCTGTACTTAAACACAACCAGCACCGGGCTAGTCAGAACCAGAGCTGGTTGCCAAAATACGGGGGACAAACGACGTAGGGGTCCCCCGTATTCTGCGCAACCAGCTCTGGGCTCTGATCCGGTCCTGGTTCTGGAAATACAGGGGAAAAAAATGAGTAGGGTTCCCCTGTATGTTCCAGAACCAGCACTGGACTTTTTCTAGCGGGGGGCTGATGCCACAGCCAGGGGAGCCCTTTCACCGGGCCCCCCAGCCGCAGCATCAGCCCTGACCGCTAGTCAGCCCAGGCCGGGGATCCCTGGAGAGCTGGGGACCCCCCCAATAAAGGGGTCACCCTCTCCAGGGCACCCCAGGCCCAGGCTGATAGCCCGGGGCTATCCCCGCCACCCCTGGTGGCGGTGGGTGGCGGGTTGATTGTGTGGTGTGGTGTAAATAAAGAATATCAAACATTGTCTTTACAAGTAGAACTGCAAGTCCCAGCAAGCCTGCCCCGCATGCTGGTACTTGGAGAACCACAAGTACCAGCATGCAGGGCATTAAGGGCCCACTAGTACCTGTAGTTCACCTGTAAAAAAATGTTTAAAAAAAACACAGGACACACACACCGTGACAGTATAAGTTTATTAAACATACATACACACACACACACACACACACACACATGTACACATACTCACCTATGTAACCCTGTAGCATCGGTCCACTTGTCCGGTAAAGTATCCATAGGGGACCTGTGAAAAAAAACATACTCACCATCTCCTATGCGAGGTTCTGTCCTCTTCGTTCCAAAGTAGGCATCCCCGGACTTGGCAAAAAAAAAAAAACAAAAACGCGATCCACGAACTTAGTACCGTTCTATAGAACGGTACTTCCCGAATGAGAGCTTAGCGGCGGGGTATCACCATGGAAACCCCGCTGCTAAGCGTTCATTGGCTGAGAGAGGCCATCTCCCGTCTCTCTCAGCCAATGAACGGCTCCCTCCATTGTAGTCAATGCTGGGAGCCGCAAGGTTATTAAAGTTTACCCTGCGGTTCCCACCATTGACTACAATGGAGGGAGCCGTTCATTGGCTGAGAGACGGGAGATGACCTCTCTCAGCCAATGAACGCTTAGCAGCGGGGTTTCCATGGTGATACCCCGCCGCTAAGCTCTCATTCGGGAAGTACCGTTCTATAGAACGGTACTAAGTTCGTGGATCGCGTTTTCGTTTTTTTTTTTTGCCAAGTCCGGGGATGCCTACTTTGGAACGAAGAGGACAGAACCTCGCATAGGAGATGGTGAGTATGTTTTTTTTCACAGGTCCCCTAGGGATACTTTACCGGACAAGTGGACCGATGCTACAGGTTACATAGGTGAGTATGTGTACATGTGTGTGTGTGTGTGTGTATGTTTAATAAACTTATACTGTCACGGTGTGTGTGTCCTGTGTTTTTTTAAACATTTTTTTTACAGGTGAACTACAGGTACTAGTGAGCCCTTAATGCCCTGCATGCTGGTACTTGTGGTTCTCCAAGTACCAGCATGCGGGGCAGGCTAGCTGGGACTTGCAGTTCTACTTGTAAAGACAATGTTTGATATTCTTTATTTACACCACACCACACAATCAACCCGCCACCCACCGCCACCAGGGGTGGCGGGGATAGCCCCGGGCTATCAGCCTGGGCCTGGGGTGCCCTGGAGAGGGTGACCCCTTTATTGGGGGGGTCCACAGCTCTCCAGGGATCCCCGGCCTGGGCTGACTAGCGGTCAGGGTTGATGCTGCGGCTGGGGGGCCCGGTGAAAGGGCTCCCCTGGCTGTGGCATCAGCCCCCCGCTAGAAAAAGTCCAGTGCTGGTTCTGGAACATACAGGGGAACCCTACTCATTTTTTGTCCCCTATATTTCCAGAGCCAGGACCGGATCAGAGCCCAGAGCTGGTTGCGCAGAATACAGGGGACCCCTACGTCGTTTGTCCCCCGTATTTTGGCAACCAGCGCTGGTTCTGACTAGCCCGGTGCTGGTTGTGCTTAAGTACAGGGGACCCCTACGTCGTTTGTCCCCTGTATTTAAGCACACCCAGCACTGGGTTACTAATGCCCGGGGCTGGTTGCTCTTTTTTGGGGGGGTGCACGCCATTTTTTTCTTTTTTTACACAGGTTTTTTTTTTTTTTTTTACCACAGCAGCACAGACGGGTCTCACGGACCTGTCATTGCTCTGTGCCAATCACACAGATGCATGTAGCACGGATCTCCCGGGTTCGTGCTACATGCAAATGGGCACCATAACGCTGATTGGCTTCCTGTCTGCCACTGCAGTGCCACTCCTAGATGGGCCACGTGTTTGTGCCGCCCCCTTGTGTCGCTTAGCATAGTCATCCAGCTTCCTCGGTACAACCTTTTGGCCTAAAAACAATATTGTGAGGTGTGAGGTGTTCAGAATAGAGTGGAAATGAGTGGAAATTAATGTTATTGGGGTTATTAATAGCGTAGGAACAAAAAAAGGCCCATTTATGTGATTTTAGCGGGTTTTTTTTATTTTTTAAGAAAAAATCCAGATCCAAAACACAAAACCCAGAACCCAAAACACGGAAGGGTGGTTTTGGCAAAACCAATCCAGATCCAAAACACGAAGAAAGATCCAGATCCAAAACCAAAACACAAAACACGAAAAGTGTCCGGTGCACACCCCTAGTGTGAACTATATAAATAATTGGAAATAATGATATTATCTGTACTTATAATAAAGTTTTAATGGTTTGTTTTTAGAAATTTACCCTTTAGTGTAGTGGTTAGTGTTCTTGCTTCCCAGCATTGAGGTTGTGGGTTCAATTCCCACCCATAATTTCCCTGCATTTGTGTTTACTCCATGTGCTCTGATTTTCCCACACTCCTGGTTGATTAATTGGTTGCCAACAAACATGAATTGGCTCTGAAAAGCACTGCAAAATATGTGTGAACTATATAAATAACTGGAAATAATGATATTATCTATACTTATAATAAAGTTTTAATGGTTTGTTTTTAGAAATTTACCCTTTAGCACTGTGTATAAACTATCGTGACAGAAAATGTTTTTTTTTTCAGAATTTTTGTTTTGGTTGTTCATTCCGGCATAACACAAAAAATACTGTAAAGTGATAGTGACAGGGGAGCACAAGGGCAAAAGCTCACTTGATCTTGATTTTCAGTATGATTTGCTGGTACCTAATCTCTCTCCACTTTATATCTCTCTGAGGTTTGCTATATCTCCCGTAAGTATGAAATATTATCATTTTGAACATGTGGTGATTATTTTTGTAAGGATGGTTTACGTGGCATTACCAAGGGATTTCTATTATAGAATTTTAATATATTTTTTAATATACTCTGTAAAGCACTACAGAATATGTGTGAGCTTTATAAATAACTGGTAATAATGATATTATCTGTTTTTATTATAATGTTTTTTTTTTAACTGTTATGGGGAAATGTACTCCATAGGGCTGTGTATGAACTACGGAGACAAAAAAATATTTTTTTTGAATTTTGGTGATTATCTTTATATGGATAGTTTAGGTGGGATTGCCAAGGGAATTCTATTATAGATTTATTATTATATATGTTGTAAAATTATCCTAATTAAATTGGAAGTACAGATGGTGTAGTGGTTAGCGTTCCAGGCTCCCAGTGATGAGGTTTGATTCCCACCTTGGCCCAATAATCTCCCTGCATTTGTGTTTACTCCATGTGCTCTGATTTTCCCACACTCCTGGTTGATTAATTGGTTGCCAACAAACATGAATTGGCTCTGAAAAGCACTGCAAAATATGTGTGAACTATATAAATAACTGGAAATAATGATATTATCTATACTTATAATAAAGTTTTAATGGTTTGTTTTTAGAAATTTACCCTTTAGCGCTGTGTATAAACTATCGTGACAGAAGATGGGTTTTTTTTCAGAATTTTTATTTGTCTTGCTGTTCATTCCGGCATAACACAAAAACTACTGTAAAGTGATAGTGACAGGGGAGCACAAGGGCAAAAGTTCACTTGATCTTGATTTTCAGTATGATTTGCTGGTACCTAATCTCTCTCCACTTTATATCTCTCTGAGGTTTGCTATATCTCCCCTAAGTATGAAATATTATCATTTTGAACATGTGGTGATATTTTTTGTAAGGATCGTTTATGTGGCATTACCAAGGGATTTCTATTGTAGATTTATTATACATGTTGTAAAATGCTCCTAATATAGTGTGCAGCACAGATGGTGTAGTGGTTAGTGTTCTTGCTTCCCAACGTTGAGGTTGTGGGTTCAATTCCCACCCATAATTTCCCTGTGTTTGTGTTTCCTCCATGTACTCTGCTTTTCCCACACTCCTGCTTAATTGATTGGTTCCCAACAAACATGAATTGGCTCTGAAAAGTACTGCAAAATATGTGTGAACTATATAAATAATTGGAAATAATGATATTATCTGTACTTATAATAAAGTTTTAATGGTTTGTTTTTAGAAATTTACCCTTTAGTGTAGTGGTTAGTGTTCTTGCTTCCCAGCATTGAGGTTGTGGGTTCAATTCCCACCCATAATTTCCCTGCATTTGTGTTTACTCCATGTGCTCTGATTTTCCCACACTCCTGGTTGATTAATTGGTTGCCAACAAACATGAATTGGCTCTG
The DNA here is from genome assembly GCA_031769625.1 of Taudactylus pleione. Classification (NCBI taxonomy): domain Eukaryota; kingdom Metazoa; phylum Chordata; class Amphibia; order Anura; family Myobatrachidae; genus Taudactylus; species Taudactylus pleione. Next base: position 2,648,780 of record JAUIMM010000461.1, on the reverse strand, counting down.
AAAAGCACTGCAAAATATGTGTGAACTATATAAATAACTGGAAATAATGATATTATCTATACTTATAATAAAGTTTTAATGGTTTGTTTTTAGAAATTTACCCTTTAGCACTGTGTATAAACTATCGTGACAGAAAATGTTTTTTTTTTCAGAATTTTTGTTTTGGTTGTTCATTCCGGCATAACACAAAAAATACTGTAAAGTGATAGTGACAGGGGAGCACAAGGGCAAAAGCTCACTTGATCTTGATTTTCAGTATGATTTGCTGGTACCTAATCTCTCTCCACTTTATATCTCTCTGAGGTTTGCTATATCTCCCGTAAGTATGAAATATTATCATTTTGAACATGTGGTGATTATTTTTGTAAGGATGGTTTACGTGGCATTACCAAGGGATTTCTATTATAGAATTTTAATATATTTTTTAATATACTGTAAAGCACTACAGAATATGTGTGAGCTTTATAAATAACTGGTAATAATGATATTATCTGTTTTTATTATAATGTTTTTTTTTTAACTGTTATGGGGAAATGTACTCCATAGGGCTGTGTATGAACTACGGAGACAAAAAAATATTTTTTTTGAATTTTGGTGATTATCTTTATATGGATAGTTTAGGTGGGATTGCCAAGGGAATTCTATTATAGATTTATTATTATATATGTTGTAAAATTATCCTAATTAAATTGGAAGTACAGATGGTATAGTGGTTAGCGTTCCAGGCTCCCAGTGATGAGGTTTGATTCCCACCTTGGCCCAATAATCTCCCTGCATTTGTGTTTACTCCATGTGCTCTGATTTTCCCACACTCCTGGTTGATTAATTGGTTGCCAACAAACATGAATTGGCTCTGAAAAGCACTGCAAAATATGTGTGAACTATATAAATAACTGGAAATAATGATATTATCTATACTTATAATAAAGTTTTAATGGTTTGTTTTTAGAAATTTACCCTTTAGCGCTGTGTATAAACTATCGTGACAGAAGATGGGTTTTTTTTCAGAATTTTTATTTGTCTTGCTGTTCATTCCGGCATAACACAAAAACTACTGTAAAGTGATAGTGACAGGGGAGCACAAGGGCAAAAGTTCACTTGATCTTGATTTTCAGTATGATTTGCTGGTACCTAATCTCTCTCCACTTTATATCTCTCTGAGGTTTGCTATATCTCCCCTAAGTATGAAATATTATCATTTTGAACATGTGGTGATATTTTTTGTAAGGATCGTTTATGTGGCATTACCAAGGGATTTCTATTGTAGATTTATTATACATGTTGTAAAATGCTCCTAATATAGTGGGCAGCACAGATGGTGTAGTGGTTAGTGTTCTTGCTTCCCAGCTTTGAGGTTGTGGGTTCAATTCCCACCCATAATTTTCCTGTGTTTTTGTTTCCTCCATGTACTCTGCTTTTCCCACACTCCTGTTTGATTAATTGGTTCCCAACAAACATGAATTGGCTCTGAAAAGTACTGCAAAATATGTGTGAACTATATAAATAATTGGAAATAATGATGTTATCTGTACTTATAATAAAGTTTTAATGGTTTGGTTTTAGAAATTTACCCTTTAGTGTAGTGGTTAGTGTTCTTGCTTCCTAGCATTGAGGTTGTGGGTTCAATTCCCACCCATAATTTCCCTGTGTTTGTGTTTCCTCCATGTACTCTGCTTTTCCCACACTCCTGTTTGATTAATTGGTTCCCAACAAACATGAATTGGCTCTGAAAAGTACTGCAAAATATGTGTGAACTATATAAATAACTGGAAATAATGATGTTATCTGTACTTATAATAAAGTTTTAATGGTTTGGTTTTAGAAATTTACCCTTTAGCGCTGTGTATAAACTATCATGACAGAAAATGTTTTTTTTTTCAGAATTTTTGTTTGTCTGGTTGTTCATTCCGGCATAACACAAAAACTACTGTAAAGTGATAGTGACAGGGGAGCACAAGGGCAAAAGCTCACTTGATCTTGATTTTCAGTATGATTTGCTGGTACCTAATCTCTCTCCACTTTATATCTCTCTGAGGTTTGCTATATCTCCCCTAAGTATGAAATATTATCATTTTGAACATGTGGTGATTATTTTTGTAAGGATGGTTTACGTGGCATTACCAAGGGATTTGTATTATAGAATTTTAATATATTTTTTAATATACTCTGTAAAGCACTACAGAATATGTGTGAGCTTTATAAATAACTGGTAATAATGATATTATCTGTTTTTATTAAAAAGTTTTTTTTGAACTGTTATGGGGAAATGGACTCCATAGGGCTGTGTATGAACTACGGAGACAAAAAAATATTTTTTTTGAATTTTGGTGATTATCTTTATATGGATAGTTTAGGTGGGATTGCCAAGGGAATTCTATTATAGATTTATTATACATGTTGTAAAATTATCCTAATTAAATTGGCAGCACAGATGGTGTAGTGGTTAGCGTTCCAGGCTCCCAGTGATGAGGTTTGATTCCCACCTTGGCCCAATAATCTCCCTGCATTTGTGTTTACTCCATGTGCTCTGATTTTCCCACACTCCTGGTTGATTAATTGGTTGCCAACAAACATGAATTGGCTCTGAAAAGCACTGCAAAATATGTGTGAACTATATAAATAACTGGAAATAATGATGTTATCTGTACTTATAATAAAGTTTTAATGGTTTGGTTTTAGAAATTTACCCTTTAGCGCTGTGTATAAACTATCGAGACTGAAAATGTTTTTTTTTCAGAATTTTTGTTTCTCTGGTTGTTCATTCCTGCATTACACAAAAACTACTGTAAAGTGACAGTGACAGGGGAGCAGAAGGGCAAAAGCTCGCTTGATCTTGATTTTCAGTATGATTTGTTGGTACCTAATCTCTCTCCACTTTATATCTCTCAGAGGTTTGCTATATCTCCCCTAAGTATGAAATATTATCATTTTGAACATGTGGTGATTATTTTTGTATGGGTGGTTTACGTGGCATTACCAAGGGATTTGTATTATAGAATTTTAATATATTTTTTAATATACTCTGTAAAGCACTACAGAATATGTGTGAGCTTTATAAATAACTGGTAATAATGATATTATCTGTTTTTATTATAAAGTTTTTTTTGAACTGTTTTGGGGAAATGTACTCCATAGGGCTGTGTATGAACTACGGAGACAAAAAAATATTTTTTTTGAATTTTGGTGATTATCTTTATATGGATAGTTTAGGTGGGATTGCCAAGGGAATTCTATTATAGATTTATTATACATGTTGTCAAATTATCCTAATTAAATTGGCAGCACAGATGGTGTAGTGGTTAGCGTTCCAGGCTCCCAGTGATGAGGTTTGATTCCCACCTTGGCCCAATAATCTCCCTGCATTTGTGTTTACTCCATGTGCTCTGATTTTCCCACACTCCTGGTTGATTAATTGGTTGCCAACAAACATGAATTGGCTCTGAAAAGCACTGCAAAATATGTGTGAACTATATAAATAACTGGAAATAATGATATTATCTATACTTATAATAAAGTTTTAATGGTTTGTTTTTAGAAATTTACCCTTTAGCACTGTGTATAAACTATCGTGACAGAAAATGTTTTTTTTTTCAGAATTTTTGTTTTGGTTGTTCATTCCGGCATAACACAAAAAATACTGTAAAGTGATAGTGACAGGGGAGCACAAGGGCAAAAGCTCACTTGATCTTGATTTTCAGTATGATTTGCTGGTACCTAATCTCTCTCCACTTTATATCTCTCTGAGGTTTGCTATATCTCCCGTAAGTATGAAATATTATCATTTTGAACATGTGGTGATTATTTTTGTAAGGATGGTTTACGTGGCATTACCAAGGGATTTCTATTATAGAATTTTAATATATTTTTTAATATACTCTGTAAAGCACTACAGAATATGTGTGAGCTTTATAAATAACTGGTAATAATGATATTATCTGTTTTTATTATAATGTTTTTTTTTTAACTGTTATGGGGAAATGTACTCCATAGGGCTGTGTATGAACTACGGAGACAAAAAAATATTTTTTTTGAATTTTGGTGATTATCTTTATATGGATAGTTTAGGTGGGATTGCCAAGGGAATTCTATTATAGATTTATTATTATATATGTTGTAAAATTATCCTAATTAAATTGGAAGTACAGATGGTGTAGTGGTTAGCGTTCCAGGCTCCCAGTGATGAGGTTTGATTCCCACCTTGGCCCAATAATCTCCCTGCATTTGTGTTTACTCCATGTGCTCTGATTTTCCCACACTCCTGGTTGATTAATTGGTTGCCAACAAACATGAATTGGCTCTGAAAAGCACTGCAAAATATGTGTGAACTATATAAATAACTGGAAATAATGATATTATCTATACTTATAATAAAGTTTTAATGGTTTGTTTTTAGAAATTTACCCTTTAGCGCTGTGTATAAACTATCGTGACAGAAGATGGGTTTTTTTTCAGAATTTTTATTTGTCTTGCTGTTCATTCCGGCATAACACAAAAACTACTGTAAAGTGATAGTGACAGGGGAGCACAAGGGCAAAAGTTCACTTGATCTTGATTTTCAGTATGATTTGCTGGTACCTAATCTCTCTCCACTTTATATCTCTCTGAGGTTTGCTATATCTCCCCTAAGTATGAAATATTATCATTTTGAACATGTGGTGATATTTTTTGTAAGGATCGTTTATGTGGCATTACCAAGGGATTTCTATTGTAGATTTATTATACATGTTGTAAAATGCTCCTAATATAGTGAGCAGCACAGATGGTGTAGTGGTTAGTGTTCTTTCTTCCCAGCTTTGAGGTTGTGGGTTCAATTCCCACCCATAATTTTCCTGTGTTTTTGTTTCCTCCATGTACTCTGCTTTTCCCACACTCCTGTTTGATTAATTGGTTCCCAACAAACATGAATTGGCTCTGAAAAGTACTGCAAAATATGTGTGAACTATATAAATAATTGGAAATAATGATGTTATCTGTACTTATAATAAAGTTTTAATGGTTTGGTTTTAGAAATTTACCCTTTAGTGTAGTGGTTAGTGTTCTTGCTTCCTAGCATTGAGGTTGTGGGTTCAATTCCCACCCATAATTTCCCTGTGTTTGTGTTTCCTCCATGTACTCTGCTTTTCCCACACTCCTGTTTGATTAATTGGTTCCCAACAAACATGAATTGGCTCTGAAAAGTACTGCAAAATATGTGTGAACTATATAAATAACTGGAAATAATGATGTTATCTGTACTTATAATAAAGTTTTAATGGTTTGGTTTTAGAAATTTACCCTTTAGCGCTGTGTATAAACTATCATGACAGAAAATGTTTTTTTTTTCAGAATTTTTGTTTGTCTGGTTGTTCATTCCGGCATAACACAAAAACTACTGTAAAGTGATAGTGACAGGGGAGCACAAGGGCAAAAGCTCACTTGATCTTGATTTTCAGTATGATTTGCTGGTACCTAATCTCTCTCCACTTTATATCTCTCTGAGGTTTGCTATATCTCCCCTAAGTATGAAATATTATCATTTTGAACATGTGGTGATTATTTTTGTAAGGATGGTTTACGTGGCATTACCAAGGGATTTGTATTATAGAATTTTAATATATTTTTTAATATACTCTGTAAAGCACTACAGAATATGTGTGAGCTTTATAAATAACTGGTAATAATGATATTATCTGTTTTTATTAAAAAGTTTTTTTTGAACTGTTATGGGGAAATGGACTCCATAGGGCTGTGTATGAACTACGGAGACAAAAAAATATTTTTTTTGAATTTTGGTGATTATCTTTATATGGATAGTTTAGGTGGGATTGCCAAGGGAATTCTATTATAGATTTATTATACATGTTGTAAAATTATCCTAATTAAATTGGCAGCACAGATGGTGTAGTGGTTAGCGTTCCAGGCTCCCAGTGATGAGGTTTGATTCCCACCTTGGCCCAATAATCTCCCTGCATTTGTGTTTACTCCATGTGCTCTGATTTTCCCACACTCCTGGTTGATTAATTGGTTGCCAACAAACATGAATTGGCTCTGAAAAGCACTGCAAAATATGTGTGAACTATATAAATAACTGGAAATAATGATATTATCTATACTTATAATAAAGTTTTAATGGTTTGTTTTTAGAAATTTACCCTTTAGCACTGTGTATAAACTATCGTGACAGAAAATGTTTTTTTTTTCAGAATTTTTGTTTTGGTTGTTCATTTCCGGCATAACACAAAAAATACTGTAAAGTGATAGTGACAGGGGAGCACAAGGGCAAAAGCTCACTTGATCTTGATTTTCAGTATGATTTGCTGGTACCTAATCTCTCTCCACTTTATATCTCTCTGAGGTTTGCTATATCTCCCGTAAGTATGAAATATTATCATTTTGAACATGTGGTGATTATTTTTGTAAGGATGGTTTACGTGGCATTACCAAGGGATTTCTATTATAGAATTTTAATATATTTTTTAATATACTCTGTAAAGCACTACAGAATATGTGTGAGCTTTATAAATAACTGGTAATAATGATATTATCTGTTTTTATTATAATGTTTTTTTTTTTAACTGTTATGGGGAAATGTACTCCATAGGGCTGTGTATGAACTACGGAGACAAAAAAATATTTTTTTTGAATTTTGGTGATTATCTTTATATGGATAGTTTAGGTGGGATTGCCAAGGGAATTCTATTATAGATTTATTATTATATATGTTGTAAAATTATCCTAATTAAATTGGAAAAACAGATGGTGTAGTGGTTAGCGTTCCAGGCTCCCAGTGATGAGGTTTGATTCCCACCTTGGCCCAATAATCTCCCTGCATTTGTGTTTACTCCATGTGCTCTGATTTTCCCACACTCCTGGTTGATTAATTGGTTGCCAACAAACATGAATTGGCTCTGAAAAGCACTGCAAAATATGTGTGAACTATATAAATAACTGGAAATAATGATATTATCTATACTTATAATAAAGTTTTAATGGTTTGTTTTTAGAAATTTACCCTTTAGCGCTGTGTATAAACTATCGTGACAGAAGATGGGTTTTTTTTCAGAATTTTTATTTGTCTTGCTGTTCATTCCGGCATAACACAAAAACTACTGTAAAGTGATAGTGACAGGGGAGCACAAGGGCAAAAGTTCACTTGATCTTGATTTTCAGTATGATTTGCTGGTACCTAATCTCTCTCCACTTTATATCTCTCTGAGGTTTGCTATATCTCCCCTAAGTATGAAATATTATCATTTTGAACATGTGGTGATATTTTTTGTAAGGATCGTTTATGTGGCATTACCAAGGGATTTCTATTGTAGATTTATTATACATGTTGTAAAATGCTCCTAATATAGTGGGCAGCACAGATGGTGTAGTGGTTAGTGTTCTTGCTTCCCAGCTTTGAGGTTGTGGGTTCAATTCCCACCCATAATTTTCCTGTGTTTTTGTTTCCTCCATGTACTCTGCTTTTCCCACACTCCTGTTTGATTAATTGGTTCCCAACAAACATGAATTGGCTCTGAAAAGTACTGCAAAATATGTGTGAACTATATAAATAATTGGAAATAATGATGTTATCTGTACTTATAATAAAGTTTTAATGGTTTGGTTTTAGAAATTTACCCTTTAGTGTAGTGGTTAGTGTTCTTGCTTCCTAGCATTGAGGTTGTGGGTTCAATTCCCACCCATAATTTCCCTGTGTTTGTGTTTCCTCCATGTACTCTGCTTTTCCCACACTCCTGTTTGATTAATTGGTTCCCAACAAACATGAATTGGCTCTGAAAAGTACTGCAAAATATGTGTGAACTATATAAATAACTGGAAATAATGATGTTATCTGTACTTATAATAAAGTTTTAATGGTTTGGTTTTAGAAATTTACCCTTTAGCGCTGTGTATAAACTATCATGACAGAAAATGTTTTTTTTTTCAGAATTTTTGTTTGTCTGGTTGTTCATTCCGGCATAACACAAAAACTACTGTAAAGTGATAGTGACAGGGGAGCACAAGGGCAAAAGCTCACTTGATCTTGATTTTCAGTATGATTTGCTGGTACCTAATCTCTCTCCACTTTATATCTCTCTGAGGTTTGCTATATCTCCCCTAAGTATGAAATATTATCATTTTGAACATGTGGTGATTATTTTTGTAAGGATGGTTTACGTGGCATTACAAAGGGATTTGTATTATAGAATTTTAATATATTTTTTAATATACTCTGTAAAGCACTACAGAATATGTGTGAGCTTTATAAATAACTGGTAATAATGATATTATCTGTTTTTATTAAAAAGTTTTTTTTGAACTGTTATGGGGAAATGGACTCCATAGGGCTGTGTATGAACTACGGAGACAAAAAAATATTTTTTTTGAATTTTGGTGATTATCTTTATATGGATAGTTTAGGTGGGATTGCCAAGGGAATTCTATTATAGATTTATTATTATATATGTTGTAAAATTATCCTAATTAAATTGGAAGTACAGATGGTGTAGTGGTTAGCGTTCCAGGCTCCCAGTGATGAGGTTTGATTCCCACCTTGGCCCAATAATCTCCCTGCATTTGTGTTTACTCCATGTGCTCTGATTTTCCCACACTCCTGGTTGATTAATTGGTTGCCAACAAACATGAATTGGCTCTGAAAAGCACTGCAAAATATGTGTGAACTATATAAATAACTGGAAATAATGATATTATCTATACTTATAATAAAGTTTTAATGGTTTGTTTTTAGAAATTTACCCTTTAGCGCTGTGTATAAACTATCGTGACAGAAGATGGGTTTTTTTTCAGAATTTTTATTTGTCTTGCTGTTCATTCCGGCATAACACAAAAACTACTGTAAAGTGATAGTGACAGGGGAGCACAAGGGCAAAAGTTCACTTGATCTTGATTTTCAGTATGATTTGCTGGTACCTAATCTCTCTCCACTTTATATCTCTCTGAGGTTTGCTATATCTCCCCTAAGTATGAAATATTATCATTTTGAACATGTGGTGATATTTTTTGTAAGGATCGTTTATGTGGCATTACCAAGGGATTTCTATTGTAGATTTATTATACATGTTGTAAAATGCTCCTAATATAGTGAGCAGCACAGATGGTGTAGTGGTTAGTGTTCTTGCTTCCCAGCTTTGAGGTTGTGGGTTCAATTCCCACCCATAATTTTCCTGTGTTTTTGTTTCCTCCATGTACTCTGCTTTTCCCACACTCCTGTTTGATTAATTGGTTCCCAACAAACATGAATTGGCTCTGAAAAGTACTGCAAAATATGTGTGAACTATATAAATAATTGGAAATAATGATGTTATCTGTACTTATAATAAAGTTTTAATGGTTTGGTTTTAGAAATTTACCCTTTAGTGTAGTGGTTAGTGTTCTTGCTTCCTAGCATTGAGGTTGTGGGTTCAATTCCCACCCATAATTTCCCTGTGTTTGTGTTTCCTCCATGTACTCTGCTTTTCCCACACTCCTGTTTGATTAATTGGTTCCCAACAAACATGAATTGGCTCTGAAAAGTACTGCAAAATATGTGTGAACTATATAAATAACTGGAAATAATGATGTTATCTGTACTTATAATAAAGTTTTAATGGTTTGGTTTTAGAAATTTACCCTTTAGCGCTGTGTATAAACTATCATGACAGAAAATGTTTTTTTTTTCAGAATTTTTGTTTGTCTGGTTGTTCATTCCGGCATAACACAAAAACTACTGTAAAGTGATAGTGACAGGGGAGCACAAGGGCAAAAGCTCACTTGATCTTGATTTTCAGTATGATTTGCTGGTACCTAATCTCTCTCCACTTTATATCTCTCTGAGGTTTGCTATATCTCCCCTAAGTATGAAATATTATCATTTTGAACATGTGGTGATTATTTTTGTAAGGATGGTTTACGTGGCATTACAAAGGGATTTGTATTATAGAATTTTAATATATTTTTTAATATACTCTGTAAAGCACTACAGAATATGTGTGAGCTTTATAAATAACTGGTAATAATGATATTATCTGTTTTTATTAAAAAGTTTTTTTTGAACTGTTATGGGGAAATGGACTCCATAGGGCTGTGTATGAACTACGGAGACAAAAAAATATTTTTTTTGAATTTTGGTGATTATCTTTATATGGATAGTTTAGGTGGGATTGCCAAGGGAATTCTATTATAGATTTATTATACATGTTGTAAAATTATCCTAATTAAATTGGCAGCACAGATGGTGTAGTGGTTAGCGTTCCAGGCTCCCAGTGATGAGGTTTGATTCCCACCTTGGCCCAATAATCTCCCTGCATTTGTGTTTACTCCATGTGCTCTGATTTTCCCACACTCCTGGTTGATTAATTGGTTGCCAACAAACATGAATTGGCTCTGAAAAGCACTGCAAAATATGTGTGAACTATATAAATAACTGGAAATAATGATATTATCTATACTTATAATAAAGTTTTAATGGTTTGTTTTTAGAAATTTACCCTTTAGCACTGTGTATAAACTATCGTGACAGAAAATGTTTTTTTTTTCAGAATTTTTGTTTTGGTTGTTCATTCCGGCATAACACAAAAAATACTGTAAAGTGATAGTGACAGGGGAGCACAAGGGCAAAAGCTCACTTGATCTTGATTTTCAGTATGATTTGCTGGTACCTAATCTCTCTCCACTTTATATCTCTCTGAGGTTTGCTATATCTCCCGTAAGTATGAAATATTATCATTTTGAACATGTGGTGATTATTTTTGTAAGGATGGTTTACGTGGCATTACCAAGGGATTTCTATTATAGAATTTTAATATATTTTTTAATATACTCTGTAAAGCACTACAGAATATGTGTGAGCTTTATAAATAACTGGTAATAATGATATTATCTGTTTTTATTATAATGTTTTTTTTTTTAACTGTTATGGGGAAATGTACTCCATAGGGCTGTGTATGAACTACGGAGACAAAAAAATATTTTTTTTGAATTTTGGTGATTATCTTTATATGGATAGTTTAGGTGGGATTGCCAAGGGAATTCTATTATAGATTTATTATTATATATGTTGTAAAATTATCCTAATTAAATTGGAAGTACAGATGGTGTAGTGGTTAGCGTTCCAGGCTCCCAGTGATGAGGTTTGATTCCCACCTTGGCCCAATAATCTCCCTGCATTTGTGTTTACTCCATGTGCTCTGATTTTCCCACACTCCTGGTTGATTAATTGGTTGCCAACAAACATGAATTGGCTCTGAAAAGCACTGCAAAATATGTGTGAACTATATAAATAACTGGAAATAATGATATTATCTATACTTATAATAAAGTTTTAATGGTTTGTTTTTAGAAATTTACCCTTTAGCGCTGTGTATAAACTATCGTGACAGAAGATGGGTTTTTTTTCAGAATTTTTATTTGTCTTGCTGTTCATTCCGGCATAACACAAAAACTACTGTAAAGTGATAGTGACAGGGGAGCACAAGGGCAAAAGTTCACTTGATCTTGATTTTCAGTATGATTTGCTGGTACCTAATCTCTCTCCACTTTATATCTCTCTGAGGTTTGCTATATCTCCCCTAAGTATGAAATATTATCATTTTGAACATGTGGTGATATTTTTTGTAAGGATCGTTTATGTGGCATTACCAAGGGATTTCTATTGTAGATTTATTATACATGTTGTAAAATGCTCCTAATATAGTGGGCAGCACAGATGGTGTAGTGGTTAGTGTTCTTGCTTCCCAGCTTTGAGGTTGTGGGTTCAATTCCCACCCATAATTTTCCTGTGTTTTTGTTTCCTCCATGTACTCTGCTTTTCCCACACTCCTGTTTGATTAATTGGTTCCCAACAAACATGAATTGGCTCTGAAAAGTACTGCAAAATATGTGTGAACTATATAAATAATTGGAAATAATGATGTTATCTGTACTTATAATAAAGTTTTAATGGTTTGGTTTTAGAAATTTACCCTTTAGTGTAGTGGTTAGTGTTCTTGCTTCCTAGCATTGAGGTTGTGGGTTCAATTCCCACCCATAATTTCCCTGTGTTTGTGTTTCCTCCATGTACTCTGCTTTTCCCACACTCCTGTTTGATTAATTGGTTCCCAACAAACATGAATTGGCTCTGAAAAGTACTGCAAAATATGTGTGAACTATATAAATAACTGGAAATAATGATGTTATCTGTACTTATAATAAAGTTTTAATGGTTTGGTTTTAGAAATTTACCCTTTAGCGCTGTGTATAAACTATCATGACAGAAAATGTTTTTTTTTTCAGAATTTTTGTTTGTCTGGTTGTTCATTCCGGCATAACACAAAAACTACTGTAAAGTGATAGTGACAGGGGAGCACAAGGGCAAAAGCTCACTTGATCTTGATTTTCAGTATGATTTGCTGGTACCTAATCTCTCTCCACTTTATATCTCTCTGAGGTTTGCTATATCTCCCCTAAGTATGAAATATTATCATTTTGAACATGTGGTGATTATTTTTGTAAGGATGGTTTACGTGGCATTACAAAGGGATTTGTATTATAGAATTTTAATATATTTTTTAATATACTCTGTAAAGCACTACAGAATATGTGTGAGCTTTATAAATAACTGGTAATAATGATATTATCTGTTTTTATTAAAAAGTTTTTTTTGAACTGTTATGGGGAAATGGACTCCATAGGGCTGTGTATGAACTACGGAGACAAAAAAATATTTTTTTTGAATTTTGGTGATTATCTTTATATGGATAGTTTAGGTGGGATTGCCAAGGGAATTCTATTATAGATTTATTATACATGTTGTAAAATTATCCTAATTAAATTGGCAGCACAGATGGTGTAGTGGTTAGCGTTCCAGGCTCCCAGTGATGAGGTTTGATTCCCACCTTGGCCCAATAATCTCCCTGCATTTGTGTTTACTCCATGTGCTCTGATTTTCCCACACTCCTGGTTGATTAATTGGTTGCCAACAAACATGAATTGGCTCTGAAAAGCACTGCAAAATATGTGTGAACTATATAAATAACTGGAAATAATGATATTATCTATACTTATAATAAAGTTTTAATGGTTTGTTTTTAGAAATTTACCCTTTAGCACTGTGTATAAACTATCGTGACAGAAAATGTTTTTTTTTTCAGAATTTTTGTTTTGGTTGTTCATTCCGGCATAACACAAAAAATACTGTAAAGTGATAGTGACAGGGGAGCACAAGGGCAAAAGCTCACTTGATCTTGATTTTCAGTATGATTTGCTGGTACCTAATCTCTCTCCACTTTATATCTCTCTGAGGTTTGCTATATCTCCCGTAAGTATGAAATATTATCATTTTGAACATGTGGTGATTATTTTTGTAAGGATGGTTTACGTGGCATTACCAAGGGATTTCTATTATAGAATTTTAATATATTTTTTAATATACTCTGTAAAGCACTACAGAATATGTGTGAGCTTTATAAATAACTGGTAATAATGATATTATCTGTTTTTATTATAATGTTTTTTTTTTAACTGTTATGGGGAAATGTACTCCATAGGGCTGTGTATGAACTACGGAGACAAAAAAATATTTTTTTTGAATTTTGGTGATTATCTTTATATGGATAGTTTAGGTGGGATTGCCAAGGGAATTCTATTATAGATTTATTATTATATATGTTGTAAAATTATCCTAATTAAATTGGAAGTACAGATGGTGTAGTGGTTAGCGTTCCAGGCTCCCAGTGATGAGGTTTGATTCCCACCTTGGCCCAATAATCTCCCTGCATTTGTGTTTACTCCATGTGCTCTGATTTTCCCACACTCCTGGTTGATTAATTGGTTGCCAACAAACATGAATTGGCTCTGAAAAGCACTGCAAAATATGTGTGAACTATATAAATAACTGGAAATAATGATATTATCTATACTCATAATAAAGTTTTAATGGTTTGTTTTTAGAAATTTACCCTTTAGCGCTGTGTATAAACTATCGTGACAGAAGATGGGTTTTTTTTCAGAATTTTTATTTGTCTTGTTGTTCATTCCGGCATAACACAAAAACTACTGTAAAGTGATAGTGACAGGGGAGCACAAGGGCAAAAGTTCACTTGATCTTGATTTTCAGTATGATTTGCTGGTACCTAATCTCTCTCCACTTTATATCTCTCTGAGGTTTGCTATATCTCCCCTAAGTATGAAATATTATCATTTTGAACATGTGGTGATATTTTTTGTAAGGATCGTTTATGTGGCATTACCAAGGGATTTCTATTGTAGATTTATTATACATGTTGTAAAATGCTCCTAATATAGTGGGCAGCACAGATGGTGTAGTGGTTAGTGTTCTTGCTTCCCAGCTTTGAGGTTGTGGGTTCAATTCCCACCCATAATTTCCCTGTGTTTTTGTTTCCTCCATGTACTCTGCTTTTCCCACACTCCTGTTTGATTAATTGGTTCCCAACAAACATGAATTGGCTCTGAAAAGTACTGCAAAATATGTGTGAACTATATAAATAATTGGAAATAATGATGCTATCTGTACTTATAATAAAGTTTTAATGGTTTGGTTTTAGAAATTTACCCTTTAGTGTAGTGGTTAGTGTTCTTGCTTACCAGCATTGAGGTTGTGGGTTCAATTCCCACCCATAATTTCCCTGTGTTTGTGTTTCCTCCATGTACTCTTCTTTTCCCACACTCCTGTTTGATTAATTGGTTCCCAACAAACATGAATTGGCTCTGAAAAGTACTGCAAAATATGTGTGAACTATATAAATAACTGGAAATAATGATGTTATCTGTACTTATAATAAAGTTTTAATGGTTTGGTTTTAGAAATTTACCCTTTAGCGCTGTGTATAAACTATCATGACAGAAAATGTTTTTTTTTTCAGAATTTTTGTTTGTCTGGTTGTTCATTCCGGCATAACACAAAAACTACTTTAAAGTGATAGTGACAGGGGAGCACAAGGGCAAAAGCTCACTTGATCTTGATTTTCAGTATGATTTGCTGGTACCTAATCTCTCTCCACTTTATATCTCTCTGAGGTTTGCTATATCTCCCCTAAGTATGAAATATTATCATTTTGAACATGTGGTGATTATTTTTGTAAGGATGGTTTACGTGGCATTACCAAGGGATTTGTATTATAGAATTTTAATATATTTTTTAATATACTCTGTAAAGCACTACAGAATATGTGTGAGCTTTATAAATAACTGGTAATAATGATATTATCTGTTTTTATTAAAAAGTTTTTTTTGAACTGTTATGGGGAAATGGACTCCATAGGGCTGTGTATGAACTACGGAGACAAAAAAATATTTTTTTTGAATTTTGGTGATTATCTTTATATGGATAGTTTAGGTGGGATTGCCAAGGGAATTCTATTATAGATTTATTATACATGTTGTAAAATTATCCTAATTAAATTGGCAGCACAGATGGTGTAGTGGTTAGCGTTCCAGGCTCCCAGTGATGAGGTTTGATTCCCACCTTGGCCCAATAATCTCCCTGCATTTGTGTTTACTCCATGTGCTCTGATTTTCCCACACTCCTGGTTGATTAATTGGTTGCCAACAAACATGAATTGGCTCTGAAAAGCACTGCAAAATATGTGTGAACTATATAAATAACTGGAAATAATGATATTATCTATACTTATAATAAAGTTTTAATGGTTTGTTTTTAGAAATTTACCCTTTAGCACTGTGTATAAACTATCGTGACAGAAAATGTTTTTTTTTTCAGAATTTTTGTTTTGGTTGTTCATTCCGGCATAACACAAAAAATACTGTAAAGTGATAGTGACAGGGGAGCACAAGGGCAAAAGCTCACTTGATCTTGATTTTCAGTATGATTTGCTGGTACCTAATCTCTCTCCACTTTATATCTCTCTGAGGTTTGCTATATCTCCCGTAAGTATGAAATATTATCATTTTGAACATGTGGTGATTATTTTTGTAAGGATGGTTTACGTGGCATTACCAAGGGATTTCTATTATAGAATTTTAATATATTTTTTAATATACTCTGTAAAGCACTACAGAATATGTGTGAGCTTTATAAATAACTGGTAATAATGATATTATCTGTTTTTATTATAATGTTTTTTTTTTAACTGTTATGGGGAAATGTACTCCATAGGGCTGTGTATGAACTACGGAGACAAAAAAATATTTTTTTTGAATTTTGGTGATTATCTTTATATGGATAGTTTAGGTGGGATTGCCAAGGGAATTCTATTATAGATTTATTATTATATATGTTGTAAAATTATCCTAATTAAATTGGAAGTACAGATGGTGTAGTGGTTAGCGTTCCAGGCTCCCAGTGATGAGGTTTGATTCCCACCTTGGCCCAATAATCTCCCTGCATTTGTGTTTACTCCATGTGCTCTGATTTTCCCACACTCCTGGTTGATTAATTGGTTGCCAACAAACATGAATTGGCTCTGAAAAGCACTGCAAAATATGTGTGAACTATATAAATAACTGGAAATAATGATATTATCTATACTTATAATAAAGTTTTAATGGTTTGTTTTTAGAAATTTACCCTTTAGCGCTGTGTATAAACTATCGTGACAGAAGATGGGTTTTTTTTCAGAATTTTTATTTGTCTTGTTGTTCATTCCGGCATAACACAAAAACTACTGTAAAGTGATAATGACAGGGGAGCACAAGGGCAAAAGTTCACTTGATCTTGATTTTCAGTATGATTTGCTGGTACCTAATCTCTCTCCACTTTATATCTCTCTGAGGTTTGCTATATCTCCCCTAAGTATGAAATATTATCATTTTGAACATGTGGTGATATTTTTTGTAAGGATCGTTTATGTGGCATTACCAAGGGATTTCTATTGTAGATTTATTATACATGTTGTAAAATGCTCCTAATATAGTGGGCAGCACAGATGGTGTAGTGGTTAGTGTTCTTGCTTCCCAGCTTTGAGGTTGTGGGTTCAATTCCCACCCATAATTTCCCTGTGTTTTTGTTTCCTCCATGTACTCTGCTTTTCCCACACTCCTGTTTGATTAATTGGTTCCCAACAAACATGATTTGGCTCTGAAAAGTACTGCAAAATATGTGTGAACTATATAAATAATTGGAAATAATGATGCTATCTGTACTTATAATAAAGTTTTAATGGTTTGGTTTTAGAAATTTACCCTTTAGTGTAGTGGTTAGTGTTCTTGCTTCCCAGCATTGAGGTTGTGGGTTCAATTCCCACCCATAATTTCCCTGTGTTTGTGTTTCCTCCATGTACTCTGCTTTTCCCACACTCCTGTTTGATTAATTGGTTCCCAACAAACATGAATTGGCTCTGAAAAGTACTGCAAAATATGTGTGAACTATATAAATAACTGGAAATAATGATGTTATCTGTACTTATAATAAAGTTTTAATGGTTTGGTTTTAGAAATTTACCCTTTAGCGCTGTGTATAAACTATCATGACAGAAAATGTTTTTTTTTTCAGAATTTTTGTTTGTCTGGTTGTTCATTCCGGCATAACACAAAAACTACTGTAAAGTGATAGTGACAGGGGAGCACAAGGGCAAAAGCTCACTTGATCTTGATTTTCAGTATGATTTGCTGGTACCTAATCTCTCTACACTTTATATCTCTCTGAGGTTTGCTATATCTCCCCTAAGTATGAAATATTATCATTTTGAACATGTGGTGATTATTTTTGTAAGGATGGTTTACGTGGCATTACCAAGGGATTTGTATTATAGAATTTTAATATATTTTTTAATATACTCTGTAAAGCACTACAGAATATGTGTGAGCTTTATAAATAACTGGTAATAATGATATTATCTGTTTTTATTAAAAAGTTTTTTTTGAACTGTTATGGGGAAATGGACTCCATAGGGCTGTGTATGAACTACGGAGACAAAAAAATATTTTTTTTGAATTTTGGTGATTATCTTTATATGGATAGTTTAGGTGGGATTGCCAAGGGAATTCTATTATAGATTTATTATACATGTTGTAAAATTATCCTAATTAAATTGGCAGCACAGATGGTGTAGTGGTTAGCGTTCCAGGCTCCCAGTGATGAGGTTTGATTCCCACCTTGGCCCAATAATCTCCCTGCATTTGTGTTTACTCCATGTGCTCTGATTTTCCCACACTCCTGGTTGATTAATTGGTTGCCAACAAACATGAATTGGCTCTGAAAAGCACTGCAAAATATGTGTGAACTATATAAATAACTGGAAATAATGATATTATCTATACTTATAATAAAGTTTTAATGGTTTGTTTTTAGAAATTTACCCTTTAGCACTGTGTATAAACTATCGTGACAGAAAATGTTTTTTTTTTCAGAATTTTTGTTTTGGTTGTTCATTCCGGCATAACACAAAAAATACTGTAAAGTGATAGTGACAGGGGAGCACAAGGGCAAAAGCTCACTTGATCTTGATTTTCAGTATGATTTGCTGGTACCTAATCTCTCTCCACTTTATATCTCTCTGAGGTTTGCTATATCTCCCGTAAGTATGAAATATTATCATTTTGAACATGTGGTGATTATTTTTGTAAGGATGGTTTACGTGGCATTACCAAGGGATTTCTATTATAGAATTTTAATATATTTTTTAATATACTCTGTAAAGCACTACAGAATATGTGTGAGCTTTATAAATAACTGGTAATAATGATATTATCTGTTTTTATTATAATGTTTTTTTTTTAACTGTTATGGGGAAATGTACTCCATAGGGCTGTGTATGAACTACGGAGACAAAAAAATATTTTTTTTGAATTTTGGTGATTATCTTTATATGGATAGTTTAGGTGGGATTGCCAAGGGAATTCTATTATAGATTTATTATTATATATGTTGTAAAATTATCCTAATTAAATTGGAAGTACAGATGGTGTAGTGGTTAGCGTTCCAGGCTCCCAGTGATGAGGTTTGATTCCCACCTTGGCCCAATAATCTCCCTGCATTTGTGTTTACTCCATGTGCTCTGATTTTCCCACACTCCTGGTTGATTAATTGGTTGCCAACAAACATGAATTGGCTCTGAAAAGCACTGCAAAATATGTGTGAACTATATAAATAACTGGAAATAATGATATTATCTATACTCATAATAAAGTTTTAATGGTTTGTTTTTAGAAATTTACCCTTTAGCGCTGTGTATAAACTATCGTGACAGAAGATGGGTTTTTTTTCAGAATTTTTATTTGTCTTGTTGTTCATTCCGGCATAACACAAAAACTACTGTAAAGTGATAGTGACAGGGGAGCACAAGGGCAAAAGTTCACTTGATCTTGATTTTCAGTATGATTTGCTGGTACCTAATCTCTCTCCACTTTATATCTCTCTGAGGTTTGCTATATCTCCCCTAAGTATGAAATATTATCATTTTGAACATGTGGTGATATTTTTTGTAAGGATCGTTTATGTGGCATTACCAAGGGATTTCTATTGTAGATTTATTATACATGTTGTAAAATGCTCCTAATATAGTGGGCAGCACAGATGGTGTAGTGGTTAGTGTTCTTGCTTCCCAGCTTTGAGGTTGTGGGTTCAATTCCCACCCATAATTTCCCTGTGTTTTTGTTTCCTCCATGTACTCTGCTTTTCCCACACTCCTGTTTGATTAATTGGTTCCCAACAAACATGAATTGGCTCTGAAAAGTACTGCAAAATATGTGTGAACTATATAAATAATTGGAAATAATGATGCTATCTGTACTTATAATAAAGTTTTAATGGTTTGGTTTTAGAAATTTACCCTTTAGTGTAGTGGTTAGTGTTCTTGCTTCCCAGCATTGAGGTTGTGGGTTCAATTCCCACCCATAATTTCCCTGTGTTTGTGTTTCCTCCATGTACTCTGCTTTTCCCACACTCCTGTTTGATTAATTGGTTCCCAACAAACATGAATTGGCTCTGAAAAGTACTGCAAAATATGTGTGAACTATATAAATAACTGGAAATAATGATGTTATCTGTACTTATAATAAAGTTTTAATGGTTTGGTTTTAGAAATTTACCCTTTAGCGCTGTGTATAAACTATCATGACAGAAAATGTTTTTTTTTTCAGAATTTTTGTTTGTCTGGTTGTTCATTCCGGCATAACACAAAAACTACTGTAAAGTGATAGTGACAGGGGAGCACAAGGGCAAAAGCTCACTTGATCTTGATTTTCAGTATGATTTGCTGGTACCTAATCTCTCTCCACTTTATATCTCTCTGAGGTTTGCTATATCTCCCCTAAGTATGAAATATTATCATTTTGAACATGTGGTGATTATTTTTGTAAGGATGGTTTACGTGGCATTACCAAGGGATTTGTATTATAGAATTTTAATATATTTTTTAATATACTCTGTAAAGCACTACAGAATATGTGTGAGCTTTATAAATAACTGGTAATAATGATATTATCTGTTTTTATTAAAAAGTTTTTTTTGAACTGTTATGGGGAAATGGACTCCATAGGGCTGTGTATGAACTACGGAGACAAAAAAATATTTTTTTTGAATTTTGGTGATTATCTTTATATGGATAGTTTAGGTGGGATTGCCAAGGGAATTCTATTATAGATTTATTATACATGTTGTAAAATTATCCTAATTAAATTGGCAGCACAGATGGTGTAGTGGTTAGCGTTCCAGGCTCCCAGTGATGAGGTTTGATTCCCACCTTGGCCCAATAATCTCCCTGCATTTGTGTTTACTCCATGTGCTCTGATTTTCCCACACTCCTGGTTGATTAATTGGTTGCCAACAAACATGAATTGGCTCTGAAAAGCACTGCAAAATATGTGTGAACTATATAAATAACTGGAAATAATGATATTATCTATACTTATAATAAAGTTTTAATGGTTTGTTTTTAGAAATTTACCCTTTAGCACTGTGTATAAACTATCGTGACAGAAAATGTTTTTTTTTTCAGAATTTTTGTTTTGGTTGTTCATTCCGGCATAACACAAAAAATACTGTAAAGTGATAGTGACAGGGGAGCACAAGGGCAAAAGCTCACTTGATCTTGATTTTCAGTATGATTTGCTGGTACCTAATCTCTCTCCACTTTATATCTCTCTGAGGTTTGCTATATCTCCCGTAAGTATGAAATATTATCATTTTGAACATGTGGTGATTATTTTTGTAAGGATGGTTTACGTGGCATTACCAAGGGATTTCTATTATAGAATTTTAATATATTTTTTAATATACTCTGTAAAGCACTACAGAATATGTGTGAGCTTTATAAATAACTGGTAATAATGATATTATCTGTTTTTATTATAATGTTTTTTTTTTAACTGTTATGGGGAAATGTACTCCATAGGGCTGTGTATGAACTACGGAGACAAAAAAATATTTTTTTTGAATTTTGGTGATTATCTTTATATGGATAGTTTAGGTGGGATTGCCAAGGGAATTCTATTATAGATTTATTATTATATATGTTGTAAAATTATCCTAATTAAATTGGAAGTACAGATGGTGTAGTGGTTAGCGTTCCAGGCTCCCAGTGATGAGGTTTGATTCCCACCTTGGCCCAATAATCTCCCTGCATTTGTGTTTACTCCATGTGCTCTGATTTTCCCACACTCCTGGTTGATTAATTGGTTGCCAACAAACATGAATTGGCTCTGAAAAGCACTGCAAAATATGTGTGAACTATATAAATAACTGGAAATAATGATATTATCTATACTTATAATAAAGTTTTAATGGTTTGTTTTTAGAAATTTACCCTTTAGCGCTGTGTATAAACTATCGTGACAGAAGATGGGTTTTTTTTCAGAATTTTTATTTGTCTTGTTGTTCATTCCGGCATAACACAAAAACTACTGTAAAGTGATAGTGACAGGGGAGCACAAGGGCAAAAGTTCACTTGATCTTGATTTTCAGTATGATTTGCTGGTACCTAATCTCTCTCCACTTTATATCTCTCTGAGGTTTGCTATATCTCCCCTAAGTATGAAATATTATCATTTTGAACATGTGGTGATATTTTTTGTAAGGATCGTTTATGTGGCATTACCAAGGGATTTCTATTGTAGATTTATTATACATGTTGTAAAATGCTCCTAATATAGTGGGCAGCACAGATGGTGTAGTGGTTAGTGTTCTTGCTTCCCAGCTTTGAGGTTGTGGGTTCAATTCCCACCCATAATTTCCCTGTGTTTTTGTTTCCTCCATGTACTCTGCTTTTCCCACACTCCTGTTTGATTAATTGGTTCCCAACAAACATGAATTGGCTCTGAAAAGTACTGCAAAATATGTGTGAACTATATAAATAATTGGAAATAATGATGTTATCTGTACTTATAATAAAGTTTTAATGGTTTGGTTTTAGAAATTTACCCTTTAGTGTAGTGGTTAGTGTTCTTGCTTCCCAGCATTGAGGTTGTGGGTTCAATTCCCACCCATAATTTCCCTGTGTTTGTGTTTCCTCCATGTACTCTGCTTTTCCCACACTCCTGTTTGATTAATTGGTTCCCAACAAACATGAATTGGCTCTGAAAAGTACTGCAAAATATGTGTGAACTATATAAATAACTGGAAATAATGATGTTATCTGTACTTATAATAAAGTTTTAATGGTTTGGTTTTAGAAATTTACCCTTTAGCGCTGTGTATAAACTATCATGACAGAAAATGTTTTTTTTTTCAGAATTTTTGTTTGTCTGGTTGTTCATTCCGGCATAACACAAAAACTACTGTAAAGTGATAGTGACAGGGGAGCACAAGGGCAAAAGCTCACTTGATCTTGATTTTCAGTATGATTTGCTGGTACCTAATCTCTCTCCACTTTATATCTCTCTGAGGTTTGCTATATCTCCCCTAAGTATGAAATATTATCATTTTGAACATGTGGTGATTATTTTTGTAAGGATGGTTTACGTGGCATTACCAAGGGATTTGTATTATAGAATTTTAATATATTTTTTAATATACTCTGTAAAGCACTACAGAATATGTGTGAGCTTTATAAATAACTGGTAATAATGATATTATCTGTTTTTATTAAAAAGTTTTTTTTGAACTGTTATGGGGAAATGGACTCCATAGGGCTGTGTATGAACTACGGAGACAAAAAAATATTTTTTTTGAATTTTGGTGATTATCTTTATATGGATAGTTTAGGTGGGATTGCCAAGGGAATTCTATTATAGATTTATTATACATGTTGTAAAATTATCCTAATTAAATTGGCAGCACAGATGGTGTAGTGGTTAGCGTTCCAGGCTCCCAGTGATGAGGTTTGATTCCCACCTTGGCCCAATAATCTCCCTGCATTTGTGTTTACTCCATGTGCTCTGATTTTCCCACACTCCTGGTTGATTAATTGGTTGCCAACAAACATGAATTGGCTCTGAAAAGCACTGCAAAATATGTGTGAACTATATAAATAACTGGAAATAATGATATTATCTATACTTATAATAAAGTTTTAATGGTTTGTTTTTAGAAATTTACCCTTTAGCACTGTGTATAAACTATCGTGACAGAAAATGTTTTTTTTTTCAGAATTTTTGTTTTGGTTGTTCATTCCGGCATAACACAAAAAATACTGTAAAGTGATAGTGACAGGGGAGCACAAGGGCAAAAGCTCACTTGATCTTGATTTTCAGTATGATTTGCTGGTACCTAATCTCTCTCCACTTTATATCTCTCTGAGGTTTGCTATATCTCCCGTAAGTATGAAATATTATCATTTTGAACATGTGGTGATTATTTTTGTAAGGATGGTTTACGTGGCATTACCAAGGGATTTCTATTATAGAATTTTAATATATTTTTTAATATACTCTGTAAAGCACTACAGAATATGTGTGAGCTTTATAAATAACTGGTAATAATGATATTATCTGTTTTTATTATAATGTTTTTTTTTTAACTGTTATGGGGAAATGTACTCCATAGGGCTGTGTATGAACTACGGAGACAAAAAAATATTTTTTTTGAATTTTGGTGATTATCTTTATATGGATAGTTTAGGTGGGATTGCCAAGGGAATTCTATTATAGATTTATTATTATATATGTTGTAAAATTATCCTAATTAAATTGGAAGTACAGATGGTGTAGTGGTTAGCGTTCCAGGCTCCCAGTGATGAGGTTTGATTCCCACCTTGGCCCAATAATCTCCCTGCATTTGTGTTTACTCCATGTGCTCTGATTTTCCCACACTCCTGGTTGATTAATTGGTTGCCAACAAACATGAATTGGCTCTGAAAAGCACTGCAAAATATGTGTGAACTATATAAATAACTGGAAATAATGATATTATCTATACTTATAATAAAGTT
Organism: Taudactylus pleione; assembly: GCA_031769625.1. Lineage (NCBI taxonomy): Eukaryota > Metazoa > Chordata > Amphibia > Anura > Myobatrachidae > Taudactylus > Taudactylus pleione. Next base: position 2,624,553 of record JAUIMM010000461.1, on the reverse strand, counting down.
TTAATGGTTTGTTTTTAGAAATTTACCCTTTAGCGCTGTGTATAAACTATCGTGACAGAAGATGGGTTTTTTTTCAGAATTTTTATTTGTCTTGTTGTTCATTCCGGCATAACACAAAAACTACTGTAAAGTGATAGTGACAGGGGAGCACAAGGGCAAAAGTTCACTTGATCTTGATTTTCAGTATGATTTGCTGGTACCTAATCTCTCTCCACTTTATATCTCTCTGAGGTTTGCTATATCTCCCCTAAGTATGAAATATTATCATTTTGAACATGTGGTGATATTTTTTGTAAGGATCGTTTATGTGGCATTACCAAGGGATTTCTATTGTAGATTTATTATACATGTTGTAAAATGCTCCTAATATAGTGGGCAGCACAGATGGTGTAGTGGTTAGTGTTCTTGCTTCCCAGCTTTGAGGTTGTGGGTTCAATTCCCACCCATAATTTCCCTGTGTTTTTGTTTCCTCCATGTACTCTGCTTTTCCCACACTCCTGTTTGATTAATTGGTTCCCAACAAACATGAATTGGCTCTGAAAAGTACTGCAAAATATGTGTGAACTATATAAATAATTGGAAATAATGATGCTATCTGTACTTATAATAAAGTTTTAATGGTTTGGTTTTAGAAATTTACCCTTTAGTGTAGTGGTTAGTGTTCTTGCTTCCCAGCATTGAGGTTGTGGGTTCAATTCCCACCCATAATTTCCCTGTGTTTATGTTTCCTCCATGTACTCTGCTTTTCCCACACTCCTGTTTGATTAATTGGTTCCCAACAAACATGAATTGGCTCTGAAAAGTACTGCAAAATATGTGTGAACTATATAAATAACTGGAAATAATGATGTTATCTGTACTTATAATAAAGTTTTAATGGTTTGGTTTTAGAAATTTACCCTTTAGCGCTGTGTATAAACTATCATGACAGAAAATGTTTTTTTTTTCAGAATTTTTGTTTGTCTGGTTGTTCATTCCGGCATAACACAAAAACTACTGTAAAGTGATAGTGACAGGGGAGCACAAGGGCAAAAGCTCACTTGATCTTGATTTTCAGTATGATTTGCTGGTACCTAATCTCTCTCCACTTTATATCTCTCTGAGGTTTGCTATATCTCCCCTAAGTATGAAATATTATCATTTTGAACATGTGGTGATTATTTTTGTAAGGATGGTTTACGTGGCATTACCAAGGGATTTGTATTATAGAATTTTAATATATTTTTTAATATACTCTGTAAAGCACTACAGAATATGTGTGAGCTTTATAAATAACTGGTAATAATGATATTATCTGTTTTTATTAAAAAGTTTTTTTTGAACTGTTATGGGGAAATGGACTCCATAGGGCTGTGTATGAACTACGGAGACAAAAAAATATTTTTTTTGAATTTTGGTGATTATCTTTATATGGATAGTTTAGGTGGGATTGCCAAGGGAATTCTATTATAGATTTATTATACATGTTGTAAAATTATCCTAATTAAATTGGCAGCACAGATGGTGTAGTGGTTAGCGTTCCAGGCTCCCAGTGATGAGGTTTGATTCCCACCTTGGCCCAATAATCTCCCTGCATTTGTGTTTACTCCATGTGCTCTGATTTTCCCACACTCCTGGTTGATTAATTGGTTGCCAACAAACATGAATTGGCTCTGAAAAGCACTGCAAAATATGTGTGAACTATATAAATAACTGGAAATAATGATATTATCTATACTTATAATAAAGTTTTAATGGTTTGTTTTTAGAAATTTACCCTTTAGCACTGTGTATAAACTATCGTGACAGAAAATGTTTTTTTTTTCAGAATTTTTGTTTTGGTTGTTCATTCCGGCATAACACAAAAAATACTGTAAAGTGATAGTGACAGGGGAGCACAAGGGCAAAAGCTCACTTGATCTTGATTTTCAGTATGATTTGCTGGTACCTAATCTCTCTCCACTTTATATCTCTCTGAGGTTTGCTATATCTCCCGTAAGTATGAAATATTATCATTTTGAACATGTGGTGATTATTTTTGTAAGGATGGTTTACGTGGCATTACCAAGGGATTTCTATTATAGAATTTTAATATATTTTTTAATATACTCTGTAAAGCACTACAGAATATGTGTGAGCTTTATAAATAACTGGTAATAATGATATTATCTGTTTTTATTATAATGTTTTTTTTTTAACTGTTATGGGGAAATGTACTCCATAGGGCTGTGTATGAACTACGGAGACAAAAAAATATTTTTTTTGAATTTTGGTGATTATCTTTATATGGATAGTTTAGGTGGGATTGCCAAGGGAATTCTATTATAGATTTATTATTATATATGTTGTAAAATTATCCTAATTAAATTGGAAGTACAGATGGTGTAGTGGTTAGCGTTCCAGGCTCCCAGTGATGAGGTTTGATTCCCACCTTGGCCCAATAATCTCCCTGCATTTGTGTTTACTCCATGTGCTCTGATTTTCCCACACTCCTGGTTGATTAATTGGTTGCCAACAAACATGAATTGGCTCTGAAAAGCACTGCAAAATATGTGTGAACTATATAAATAACTGGAAATAATGATATTATCTATACTTATAATAAAGTTTTAATGGTTTGTTTTTAGAAATTTACCCTTTAGCGCTGTGTATAAACTATCGTGACAGAAGATGGGTTTTTTTTCAGAATTTTTATTTGTCTTGTTGTTCATTCCGGCATAACACAAAAACTACTGTAAAGTGATAGTGACAGGGGAGCACAAGGGCAAAAGTTCACTTGATCTTGATTTTCAGTATGATTTGCTGGTACCTAATCTCTCTCCACTTTATATCTCTCTGAGGTTTGCTATATCTCCCCTAAGTATGAAATATTATCATTTTGAACATGTGGTGATATTTTTTGTAAGGATCGTTTATGTGGCATTACCAAGGGATTTCTATTGTAGATTTATTATACATGTTGTAAAATGCTCCTAATATAGTGGGCAGCACAGATGGTGTAGTGGTTAGTGTTCTTGCTTCCCAGCTTTGAGGTTGTGGGTTCAATTCCCACCCATAATTTCCCTGTGTTTTTGTTTCCTCCATGTACTCTGCTTTTCCCACACTCCTGTTTGATTAATTGGTTCCCAACAAACATGAATTGGCTCTGAAAAGTACTGCAAAATATGTGTGAACTATATAAATAATTGGAAATAATGATGCTATCTGTACTTATAATAAAGTTTTAATGGTTTGGTTTTAGAAATTTACCCTTTAGTGTAGTGGTTAGTGTTCTTGCTTCCCAGCATTGAGGTTGTGGGTTCAATTCCCACCCATAATTTCCCTGTGTTTATGTTTCCTCCATGTACTCTGCTTTTCCCACACTCCTGTTTGATTAATTGGTTCCCAACAAACATGAATTGGCTCTGAAAAGTACTGCAAAATATGTGTGAACTATATAAATAACTGGAAATAATGATGTTATCTGTACTTATAATAAAGTTTTAATGGTTTGGTTTTAGAAATTTACCCTTTAGCGCTGTGTATAAACTATCATGACAGAAAATGTTTTTTTTTTCAGAATTTTTGTTTGTCTGGTTGTTCATTCCGGCATAACACAAAAACTACTGTAAAGTGATAGTGACAGGGGAGCACAAGGGCAAAAGCTCACTTGATCTTGATTTTCAGTATGATTTGCTGGTACCTAATCTCTCTCCACTTTATATCTCTCTGAGGTTTGCTATATCTCCCCTAAGTATGAAATATTATCATTTTGAACATGTGGTGATTATTTTTGTAAGGATGGTTTACGTGGCATTACCAAGGGATTTGTATTATAGAATTTTAATATATTTTTTAATATACTCTGTAAAGCACTACAGAATATGTGTGAGCTTTATAAATAACTGGTAATAATGATATTATCTGTTTTTATTAAAAAGTTTTTTTTGAACTGTTATGGGGAAATGGACTCCATAGGGCTGTGTATGAACTACGGAGACAAAAAAATATTTTTTTTGAATTTTGGTGATTATCTTTATATGGATAGTTTAGGTGGGATTGCCAAGGGAATTCTATTATAGATTTATTATACATGTTGTAAAATTATCCTAATTAAATTGGCAGCACAGATGGTGTAGTGGTTAGCGTTCCAGGCTCCCAGTGATGAGGTTTGATTCCCACCTTGGCCCAATAATCTCCCTGCATTTGTGTTTACTCCATGTGCTCTGATTTTCCCACACTCCTGGTTGATTAATTGGTTGCCAACAAACATGAATTGGCTCTGAAAAGCACTGCAAAATATGTGTGAACTATATAAATAACTGGAAATAATGATATTATCTATACTTATAATAAAGTTTTAATGGTTTGTTTTTAGAAATTTACCCTTTAGCACTGTGTATAAACTATCGTGACAGAAAATGTTTTTTTTTTCAGAATTTTTGTTTTGGTTGTTCATTCCGGCATAACACAAAAAATACTGTAAAGTGATAGTGACAGGGGAGCACAAGGGCAAAAGCTCACTTGATCTTGATTTTCAGTATGATTTGCTGGTACCTAATCTCTCTCCACTTTATATCTCTCTGAGGTTTGCTATATCTCCCGTAAGTATGAAATATTATCATTTTGAACATGTGGTGATTATTTTTGTAAGGATGGTTTACGTGGCATTACCAAGGGATTTCTATTATAGAATTTTAATATATTTTTTAATATACTCTGTAAAGCACTACAGAATATGTGTGAGCTTTATAAATAACTGGTAATAATGATATTATCTGTTTTTATTATAATGTTTTTTTTTTAACTGTTATGGGGAAATGTACTCCATAGGGCTGTGTATGAACTACGGAGACAAAAAAATATTTTTTTTGAATTTTGGTGATTATCTTTATATGGATAGTTTAGGTGGGATTGCCAAGGGAATTCTATTATAGATTTATTATTATATATGTTGTAAAATTATCCTAATTAAATTGGAAGTACAGATGGTGTAGTGGTTAGCGTTCCAGGCTCCCAGTGATGAGGTTTGATTCCCACCTTGGCCCAATAATCTCCCTGCATTTGTGTTTACTCCATGTGCTCTGATTTTCCCACACTCCTGGTTGATTAATTGGTTGCCAACAAACATGAATTGGCTCTGAAAAGCACTGCAAAATATGTGTGAACTATATAAATAACTGGAAATAATGATATTATCTATACTTATAATAAAGTTTTAATGGTTTGTTTTTAGAAATTTACCCTTTAGCGCTGTGTATAAACTATCGTGACAGAAGATGGGTTTTTTTTCAGAATTTTTATTTGTCTTGTTGTTCATTCCGGCATAACACAAAAACTACTGTAAAGTGATAGTGACAGGGGAGCACAAGGGCAAAAGTTCACTTGATCTTGATTTTCAGTATGATTTGCTGGTACCTAATCTCTCTCCACTTTATATCTCTCTGAGGTTTGCTATATCTCCCCTAAGTATGAAATATTATCATTTTGAACATGTGGTGATATTTTTTGTAAGGATCGTTTATGTGGCATTACCAAGGGATTTCTATTGTAGATTTATTATACATGTTGTAAAATGCTCCTAATATAGTGGGCAGCACAGATGGTGTAGTGGTTAGTGTTCTTGCTTCCCAGCTTTGAGGTTGTGGGTTCAATTCCCACCCATAATTTCCCTGTGTTTTTGTTTCCTCCATGTACTCTGCTTTTCCCACACTCCTGTTTGATTAATTGGTTCCCAACAAACATGAATTGGCTCTGAAAAGTACTGCAAAATATGTGTGAACTATATAAATAATTGGAAATAATGATGCTATCTGTACTTATAATAAAGTTTTAATGGTTTGGTTTTAGAAATTTACCCTTTAGTGTAGTGGTTAGTGTTCTTGCTTCCCAGCATTGAGGTTGTGGGTTCAATTCCCACCCATAATTTCCCTGTGTTTATGTTTCCTCCATGTACTCTGCTTTTCCCACACTCCTGTTTGATTAATTGGTTCCCAACAAACATGAATTGGCTCTGAAAAGTACTGCAAAATATGTGTGAACTATATAAATAACTGGAAATAATGATGTTATCTGTACTTATAATAAAGTTTTAATGGTTTGGTTTTAGAAATTTACCCTTTAGCGCTGTGTATAAACTATCATGACAGAAAATGTTTTTTTTTTCAGAATTTTTGTTTGTCTGGTTGTTCATTCCGGCATAACACAAAAACTACTGTAAAGTGATAGTGACAGGGGAGCACAAGGGCAAAAGCTCACTTGATCTTGATTTTCAGTATGATTTGCTGGTACCTAATCTCTCTCCACTTTATATCTCTCTGAGGTTTGCTATATCTCCCCTAAGTATGAAATATTATCATTTTGAACATGTGGTGATTATTTTTGTAAGGATGGTTTACGTGGCATTACCAAGGGATTTGTATTATAGAATTTTAATATATTTTTTAATATACTCTGTAAAGCACTACAGAATATGTGTGAGCTTTATAAATAACTGGTAATAATGATATTATCTGTTTTTATTAAAAAGTTTTTTTTGAACTGTTATGGGGAAATGGACTCCATAGGGCTGTGTATGAACTACGGAGACAAAAAAATATTTTTTTTGAATTTTGGTGATTATCTTTATATGGATAGTTTAGGTGGGATTGCCAAGGGAATTCTATTATAGATTTATTATACATGTTGTAAAATTATCCTAATTAAATTGGCAGCACAGATGGTGTAGTGGTTAGCGTTCCAGGCTCCCAGTGATGAGGTTTGATTCCCACCTTGGCCCAATAATCTCCCTGCATTTGTGTTTACTCCATGTGCTCTGATTTTCCCACACTCCTGGTTGATTAATTGGTTGCCAACAAACATGAATTGGCTCTGAAAAGCACTGCAAAATATGTGTGAACTATATAAATAACTGGAAATAATGATATTATCTATACTTATAATAAAGTTTTAATGGTTTGTTTTTAGAAATTTACCCTTTAGCACTGTGTATAAACTATCGTGACAGAAAATGTTTTTTTTTTCAGAATTTTTGTTTTGGTTGTTCATTCCGGCATAACACAAAAAATACTGTAAAGTGATAGTGACAGGGGAGCACAAGGGCAAAAGCTCACTTGATCTTGATTTTCAGTATGATTTGCTGGTACCTAATCTCTCTCCACTTTATATCTCTCTGAGGTTTGCTATATCTCCCGTAAGTATGAAATATTATCATTTTGAACATGTGGTGATTATTTTTGTAAGGATGGTTTACGTGGCATTACCAAGGGATTTCTATTATAGAATTTTAATATATTTTTTAATATACTCTGTAAAGCACTACAGAATATGTGTGAGCTTTATAAATAACTGGTAATAATGATATTATCTGTTTTTATTATAATGTTTTTTTTTTAACTGTTATGGGGAAATGTACTCCATAGGGCTGTGTATGAACTACGGAGACAAAAAAATATTTTTTTTGAATTTTGGTGATTATCTTTATATGGATAGTTTAGGTGGGATTGCCAAGGGAATTCTATTATAGATTTATTATTATATATGTTGTAAAATTATCCTAATTAAATTGGAAGTACAGATGGTGTAGTGGTTAGCGTTCCAGGCTCCCAGTGATGAGGTTTGATTCCCACCTTGGCCCAATAATCTCCCTGCATTTGTGTTTACTCCATGTGCTCTGATTTTCCCACACTCCTGGTTGATTAATTGGTTGCCAACAAACATGAATTGGCTCTGAAAAGCACTGCAAAATATGTGTGAACTATATAAATAACTGGAAATAATGATATTATCTATACTTATAATAAAGTTTTAATGGTTTGTTTTTAGAAATTTACCCTTTAGCGCTGTGTATAAACTATCGTGACAGAAGATGGGTTTTTTTTCAGAATTTTTATTTGTCTTGTTGTTCATTCCGGCATAACACAAAAACTACTGTAAAGTGATAGTGACAGGGGAGCACAAGGGCAAAAGTTCACTTGATCTTGATTTTCAGTATGATTTGCTGGTACCTAATCTCTCTCCACTTTATATCTCTCTGAGGTTTGCTATATCTCCCCTAAGTATGAAATATTATCATTTTGAACATGTGGTGATATTTTTTGTAAGGATCGTTTATGTGGCATTACCAAGGGATTTCTATTGTAGATTTATTATACATGTTGTAAAATGCTCCTAATATAGTGGGCAGCACAGATGGTGTAGTGGTTAGTGTTCTTGCTTCCCAGCTTTGAGGTTGTGGGTTCAATTCCCACCCATAATTTCCCTGTGTTTTTGTTTCCTCCATGTACTCTGCTTTTCCCACACTCCTGTTTGATTAATTGGTTCCCAACAAACATGAATTGGCTCTGAAAAGTACTGCAAAATATGTGTGAACTATATAAATAATTGGAAATAATGATGTTATCTGTACTTATAATAAAGTTTTAATGGTTTGGTTTTAGAAATTTACCCTTTAGTGTAGTGGTTAGTGTTCTTGCTTCCCAGCATTGAGGTTGTGGGTTCAATTCCCACCCATAATTTCCCTGTGTTTGTGTTTCCTCCATGTACTCTGCTTTTCCCACACTCCTGTTTGATTAATTGGTTCCCAACAAACATGAATTGGCTCTGAAAAGTACTGCAAAATATGTGTGAACTATATAAATAACTGGAAATAATGATGTTATCTGTACTTATAATAAAGTTTTAATGGTTTGGTTTTAGAAATTTACCCTTTAGCGCTGTGTATAAACTATCATGACAGAAAATGTTTTTTTTTTCAGAATTTTTGTTTGTCTGGTTGTTCATTCCGGCATAACACAAAAACTACTGTAAAGTGATAGTGACAGGGGAGCACAAGGGCAAAAGCTCACTTGATCTTGATTTTCAGTATGATTTGCTGGTACCTAATCTCTCTCCACTTTATATCTCTCTGAGGTTTGCTATATCTCCCCTAAGTATGAAATATTATCATTTTGAACATGTGGTGATTATTTTTGTAAGGATGGTTTACGTGGCATTACCAAGGGATTTGTATTATAGAATTTTAATATATTTTTTAATATACTCTGTAAAGCACTACAGAATATGTGTGAGCTTTATAAATAACTGGTAATAATGATATTATCTGTTTTTATTAAAAAGTTTTTTTTGAACTGTTATGGGGAAATGGACTCCATAGGGCTGTGTATGAACTACGGAGACAAAAAAATATTTTTTTTGAATTTTGGTGATTATCTTTATATGGATAGTTTAGGTGGGATTGCCAAGGGAATTCTATTATAGATTTATTATACATGTTGTAAAATTATCCTAATTAAATTGGCAGCACAGATGGTGTAGTGGTTAGCGTTCCAGGCTCCCAGTGATGAGGTTTGATTCCCACCTTGGCCCAATAATCTCCCTGCATTTGTGTTTACTCCATGTGCTCTGATTTTCCCACACTCCTGGTTGATTAATTGGTTGCCAACAAACATGAATTGGCTCTGAAAAGCACTGCAAAATATGTGTGAACTATATAAATAACTGGAAATAATGATATTATCTATACTTATAATAAAGTTTTAATGGTTTGTTTTTAGAAATTTACCCTTTAGCACTGTGTATAAACTATCGTGACAGAAAATGTTTTTTTTTTCAGAATTTTTGTTTTGGTTGTTCATTCCGGCATAACACAAAAAATACTGTAAAGTGATAGTGACAGGGGAGCACAAGGGCAAAAGCTCACTTGATCTTGATTTTCAGTATGATTTGCTGGTACCTAATCTCTCTCCACTTTATATCTCTCTGAGGTTTGCTATATCTCCCGTAAGTATGAAATATTATCATTTTGAACATGTGGTGATTATTTTTGTAAGGATGGTTTACGTGGCATTACCAAGGGATTTCTATTATAGAATTTTAATATATTTTTTAATATACTCTGTAAAGCACTACAGAATATGTGTGAGCTTTATAAATAACTGGTAATAATGATATTATCTGTTTTTATTATAATGTTTTTTTTTTAACTGTTATGGGGAAATGTACTCCATAGGGCTGTGTATGAACTACGGAGACAAAAAAATATTTTTTTTGAATTTTGGTGATTATCTTTATATGGATAGTTTAGGTGGGATTGCCAAGGGAATTCTATTATAGATTTATTATTATATATGTTGTAAAATTATCCTAATTAAATTGGAAGTACAGATGGTGTAGTGGTTAGCGTTCCAGGCTCCCAGTGATGAGGTTTGATTCCCACCTTGGCCCAATAATCTCCCTGCATTTGTGTTTACTCCATGTGCTCTGATTTTCCCACACTCCTGGTTGATTAATTGGTTGCCAACAAACATGAATTGGCTCTGAAAAGCACTGCAAAATATGTGTGAACTATATAAATAACTGGAAATAATGATATTATCTATACTTATAATAAAGTTTTAATGGTTTGTTTTTAGAAATTTACCCTTTAGCGCTGTGTATAAACTATCGTGACAGAAGATGGGTTTTTTTTCAGAATTTTTATTTGTCTTGTTGTTCATTCCGGCATAACACAAAAACTACTGTAAAGTGATAGTGACAGGGGAGCACAAGGGCAAAAGTTCACTTGATCTTGATTTTCAGTATGATTTGCTGGTACCTAATCTCTCTCCACTTTATATCTCTCTGAGGTTTGCTATATCTCCCCTAAGTATGAAATATTATCATTTTGAACATGTGGTGATATTTTTTGTAAGGATCGTTTATGTGGCATTACCAAGGGATTTCTATTGTAGATTTATTATACATGTTGTAAAATGCTCCTAATATAGTGGGCAGCACAGATGGTGTAGTGGTTAGTGTTCTTGCTTCCCAGCTTTGAGGTTGTGGGTTCAATTCCCACCCATAATTTCCCTGTGTTTTTGTTTCCTCCATGTACTCTGCTTTTCCCACACTCCTGTTTGATTAATTGGTTCCCAACAAACATGAATTGGCTCTGAAAAGTACTGCAAAATATGTGTGAACTATATAAATAATTGGAAATAATGATGTTATCTGTACTTATAATAAAGTTTTAATGGTTTGGTTTTAGAAATTTACCCTTTAGTGTAGTGGTTAGTGTTCTTGCTTCCCAGCATTGAGGTTGTGGGTTCAATTCCCACCCATAATTTCCCTGTGTTTGTGTTTCCTCCATGTACTCTGCTTTTCCCACACTCCTGTTTGATTAATTGGTTCCCAACAAACATGAATTGGCTCTGAAAAGTACTGCAAAATATGTGTGAACTATATAAATAACTGGAAATAATGATGTTATCTGTACTTATAATAAAGTTTTAATGGTTTGGTTTTAGAAATTTACCCTTTAGCGCTGTGTATAAACTATCATGACAGAAAATGTTTTTTTTTTCAGAATTTTTGTTTGTCTGGTTGTTCATTCCGGCATAACACAAAAACTACTGTAAAGTGATAGTGACAGGGGAGCACATGGGCAAAAGCTCACTTGATCTTGATTTTCAGTATGATTTGCTGGTACCTAATCTCTCTCCACTTTATATCTCTCTGAGGTTTGCTATATCTCCCCTAAGTATGAAATATTATCATTTTGAACATGTGGTGATTATTTTTGTAAGGATGGTTTACGTGGCATTACCAAGGGATTTGTATTATAGAATTTTAATATATTTTTTAATATACTCTGTAAAGCACTACAGAATATGTGTGAGCTTTATAAATAACTGGTAATAATGATATTATCTGTTTTTATTAAAAAGGTTTTTTTGAACTGTTATGGGGAAATGGACTCCATAGGGCTGTGTATGAACTACGGAGACAAAAAAATATTTTTTTTGAATTTTGGTGATTATCTTTATATGGATAGTTTAGGTGGGATTGCCAAGGGAATTCTATTATAGATTTATTATACATGTTGTAAAATTATCCTAATTAAATTGGCAGCACAGATGGTGTAGTGGTTAGCGTTCCAGGCTCCCAGTGATGAGGTTTGATTCCCACCTTGGCCCAATAATCTCCCTGCATTTGTGTTTACTCCATGTGCTCTGATTTTCCCACACTCCTGGTTGATTAATTGGTTGCCAACAAACATGAATTGGCTCTGAAAAGCACTGCAAAATATGTGTGAACTATATAAATAACTGGAAATAATGATATTATCTATACTTATAATAAAGTTTTAATGGTTTGTTTTTAGAAATTTACCCTTTAGCACTGTGTATAAACTATCGTGACAGAAAATGTTTTTTTTTTCAGAATTTTTGTTTTGGTTGTTCATTCCGGCATAACACAAAAAATACTGTAAAGTGATAGTGACAGGGGAGCACAAGGGCAAAAGCTCACTTGATCTTGATTTTCAGTATGATTTGCTGGTACCTAATCTCTCTCCACTTTATATCTCTCTGAGGTTTGCTATATCTCCCGTAAGTATGAAATATTATCATTTTGAACATGTGGTGATTATTTTTGTAAGGATAGTTTATGTGGCATTACCAAGAGTTTTCTATTATAGATTTATTATTCATGTTGTAAAATGCTCCTAATATAGTGGGCAACACAGATGGTGTAGAGGTTAGTGTTCTTGCTTCCCAACGTTGAGGTTGTGGGTTCAATTCCCACCCATAATTTCCCTGTGTTTGTGTTTCCTCCATGTACTCTGCTTTTCCCACACTCCTGTTTGATTAATTGGTTCCCAACAAACATGAATTGGCTCTGAAAAGTACTGCAAAATATGTGTGAACTATATAAATAATTGGAAATAATTAAATTATCTGTACTAATAATAAAGTTTTAATGGTTTGTTTTTAGAAATTTACCCTTTAGTGTAGTGGTTAGTGTTCTTGCTTCCCAGCATTGAGGTTGTGGGTTTAATTCCCACCCATAATTTCCCTGTGTTTGTGTTTCCTCCATGTACTCTGTTTTTCCCACACTCCTGTTTGATTAATTGGTTCCCAACAAACATGAATTGGTTCTGAAAAGTACTGCAAAATATGTGTGAACTATATAAATAATTGGAAATAATTATATTATCTGTACTTATAATAAAGTTTTAATGGTTTGTTTTTAGAAATTTACCCTTTAGTGTAGTGGTTAGTGTTCTTGCTTCCCAGCGTTGAGGTTGTGGGTTCAATTCCCACCCATAATTTCCCTGTGTTTGTGTTTCCTCCATGTACTCTGCTTTTCCCACACTCCTGTTTGATTAATTGGTTCCCAACAAACATGAATTGGCTCTGAAAAGTACTGCAAAATATGTGTGAACTATATAAATAACTGGAAATAATGATGTTATCTGTACTTATAATAAAGTTTTAATGGTTTGGTTTTAGAAATTTACCCTTTAGCGCTGTGTATAAACTATGGAGACAAAATATTATTTTTTTCTGAATTTTTGTTTGTCTGGTTGTTCATGTGGTGATTATTTTTGTAAGGATGGTTTACGTGGCATTACCAAAGGATTTCTATTATAGAATTTTAATATATTTTTTAATATACTCTGTAAAGCACTAAAGAATATGTGTGAGCTTTATAAATAACTGGTAATAATGATATTATCTTTTTTTCTTATAAAGTTTTTTTGGAACTGTTACGGGGAAATGTACTCCATAGGGCTGTGTATGAACTATGGAGACAAAAATATATTTTTTCAGTATTTTGGTGATTATCTTTATAGGGATAGTTTAGGTGGAATTTCCAAGAGAATTCTATTATAGACTTATTATACATGTTGTAAAATGCTCCTAATATAACGGGCAGAACAGATGGTGTAGAGGTTAGTTTTCCAGCTTCCTAGAAATGAGGCTGTGGGTTCGATTACCACCTTGGCCCAATTATTTCTCTGGTTTTGTGTTTCCTCCATGTACTCTGATTTTCCCACACTCCTGGTTGATTAATTGGTTCCCAACAAACATGAATTGGCTCTGAAAGTACTGCAAAATATGTGTGAACTATATAAATAACTGGAAATAATGGTATTATCTATACTTATAATAAAGTTTTAATGGTTTGTTTGTTTTAGAAATTTACTCTTTAGCGCTGTGTATAAACTATGGAGACAAAAAATAAATTTTTTTCAGAATTTTTGTTTGTCTGGTTGTTCATTCCGGCATTACACAAAAACTACTGTAAAGTGACAGTGACAGGGGAGTAGAAGGGCAAAAGCTTGCTTGATCTTGATTTTCAGTATGATTTGTTGGTACCTAATCTCTCTCCACTTTATATCTCTCTGAGGTTTGATATATCTCCCCTAAGTATGAAATATTATCATTTTGAACATGTGGTGATTTTTTTTATAAAGATGGTTTATGTGGCATTACCAAGGTATGTCTATTATAGAATTTTAATATATTTTTTAATATACTCTGTAAAGCACTACAGAATATGTATGAGCTTTATAAATAACTGGTAATAATGATATTCTTTTTTTATTATAAAGTTTTTTTGGAACTGTTATGGGGAAATGTTCTCCATAGGGCTGGGTATGAACTATGGAGACAACAAAAAAAATTTTAAGAATTTTGGTGATTATCTATATAAGGATAGTTTAGGTGGCATTGCCAAGGGAATTCTATTATAGACTTATTATACATGTTGTAAAACGCTCCTAACATAACGGGCAGAACAGATGGTGTAGTGGTTAGCGTTCCTTCCTCCTAGCAATGAGGCTGTGGGATCGATTCCCATCTTGGCCCAATTATCTCTCTGGTTTTGTGTTTCCTCCATGTACTATGATTTTCCCACACTCCTCGTTGTTTAATTGGTTCCCAACAAACATGAATTGGCTCTGAAAGTACTGCAAAATATGTGTGAACTATATAAATAACTGGAAATAATGATACTATCTTTACTTATAATAAAGTTTTAATGGTTTGTTTTTAGAAATTTACTCTTTAGCGTTGTGTATAAACTATGGAGACAAAAAATGATTTTTTTTTCTCTCCGGCATCCGATGAAGATGAGGATTACCATCCTCCTCCTCCTGACCAAGAGAAGAGGAAGAAACAGCGGTTTCTTGCTACAGGTGAGTGGATTGTTACTGATTTTAATTGCTGGTGTAATGCAATATATGACTTACTTGTGTGCCTAGCATGTTTAAGGTTGTGTTCATCCTGCTTTATTTTGTTTGTTTATTTTTGCAATGGGAATCCAAAAGTGTATTTTTGTTTTGTTTTAGGTTATCTTGTCTGTCTGTTTTGCTGGGAGCCACATGTGTGATGTGTGTTAGTTAGCTAGATAGATATACCAGTGGTGTAATAGGGCTGATCCTAGTCCTGTATTATGCTGCACAGGAAATTGTTTTTCCTATTATTGTATTCTAATGTAGCACTGTTTATAAGGTCAAATGGCTGATCCTCGTGCTGTATGGTGTGTATGACATGAAGGAGTGGGGTGCCACACTATGGGAGTGTGCTTTCTGCCCTTTCAAAATAGGGCAGGGCGTGGCAGCTAGATAGATATATTCAGTGGTGTAATCGGGCTGATCCAAGTCCTGTATTATGCTGCACAGGAAATGGTTTTTCCTATTATTGTATTCTAATGTAGCACTGTTTATAAGGTGAAATGGCTGATCCTCGTGCTGTATGGTGTGTATGACATGAAGGAGTGGGGTGCCACACTATGGGAATGTGCTTTCTGCCCTTTCAAAATAGGGCAGGTCGTGGCAGCAGGCAGAAACAGCCTCCTGGGAAAGGCCACATATGGTCAGACGGTTGATCCTAGTGATTCATTACCATTGTTCTCCCCAGAAAATTTTGCCAGCCGTGTGGTATGAAGAAGTAGCCAGGTGTGGCCTTCAAAATTAAAAAATGTTTTAAAACCTGACATGATTATGCATTGTCCCCTGTAGTTATGCCCATATGCAGTGCTCCCAGTAGTTTTCCCTTTTTTGCATTGCCTCCTGTAGTTTTGTTTTGACCCTATGCAGTCCCCCCACACTGGCCCGATTATGCAGTGTCCCTAGACTGGCCCATTATGCAGTGCTTAAAGTCTTGCCCCTTATGCAGTGCCTTATGCAGTGTCTCCAGACCTAAACGGGTGCACTACTGTGGGGACTACTACAGGAGGCAATGCATAGGAGGGACTCCTACTGTGGGCACTGCATAGTGGGGACAACTACTGGGGACTACTACTGGGGGCAATGCATATGCAGACTACTATTGTGGGCACTGCATATGGGGGAACTATATAAACAGGGCAGCTTAAAGAATGCTAAAGGATTTTGAAAGGAAGTTTCCTCACGCAATATTGAACTATCTAGAATGATTTATAAGTTTGTGTGGGAATTTTTTACAGTTCAAATTTAGCACGAGGTCGAGGTGCCTTTGGGGCTGGGTAAATATATATTACTCCCATTGTATGTTAACAAAAACCATAGGTACATGAATGATTTTGTCTATGGATTTTTTTTTTAAATAATATTCCAAAAATAGTGTTGCTTTCTGTTTTTGAAATGTGGATTAAAAATATGACTTTTTTTCTTTGAATATATATATATATATATATATATATTATATGGATATATATTTATATGCCCATGATTGTCATCAATATAATTGAACGAGAAGTCATCAAATGAAGTAGTGTCAGACTAATCTGAAAAAATGTAAATATTGTCTTGCAACCATTTTCAATCCTGGTGTTTACAGACACACACATAAGCAGCCAGAGTAGAAGCTGTGTTGAGGAATAGATGATATATATATATATATATATATATATCATCATTTGTGTGTGTTATACTTAATATATATATTACATATATATAATATATATATGTTTGTTGTATATATATATACATATGCAGCTGCCAGGCTGGTGTGACATCATGCGGCCTGGCAAGGGGCTGGTGGCGGAGCCGTCAGTGATGGTTTAGGTCTCCACAAAGGATTGGGGGAGTTTCCCCCATCGGCCATATAAGTTAAATTCAGTCACACTACTGTGCTATGTACAATATAACCCTCTTTTTCAAGTTACCAGCATTGCCACAAAGACAGATCTGTCTTTGTGGCTATGCTGGTAGCTTGAAAAAGAGGGTTACACCTCGAAACGTCGCCCTGTGGCATCATTGAATATAGTACTTTGTAAGAGGAATATATTAATATATATCTATACGTGTATAAAAAAGATGGCACTCACCAGTAGAATTGCAGCTTATTTTATTCCATTAGACAGACAGTAGGCTAACGTACAGGCATTGACGTTTTGGTCCCCTAACAGACCTTCTTCAAGCAGTCAAGCCTTAAGTTTCAGAGTGAGAACCAGATACAGTTCATTCCATAGGGAACTGTTTATGGTTATCACTTTGAAACTTAAGGCTTGACTGCTTGAAAAAGGTCCGTTAGGGGACCAAAACGTCAATGCCTGTACGTTAGCCTACTGTCTGTCTAATGGAATAAAATAAGCTGCAATTCTACTGGTGAGCGCCATCTTTTCTAAACACGTATCTTCGCTTTTGAACCCTGGACCCAGGAGACACAGCTGGTGTGTACCCCAATGATGTGGCAGCAAAGTATCAGATGTGTGTGTTGATCATTGGATAAATATATATATAAATATATATATATATATATATATATATATATATCGAAATAGATTGAAATAGATATATATATATATATATATATATATACATGTATATTCATATATAATTAAATAAATGCAAATGTATTAATTTCAAATTTATTTTTAAAGGTTCCAGACAAAAGAAAACCAAAATACAAGAAGACAAAGATGATGATGGCAATTGTTCAGATGGAGTAGATGGGTCTCTTCCTAGGAATATCCAGTTCAGTTTTAAAGAGAGTGATTTACTTGTTACGATGGTACTAGAATCATACCACAGTCTCTTTGGTAAAAGAGCACAAAGTACCCCAGGAAGACGTAAAACTGCAATATGGCAAAATATATCAGACCAAATTAGTTCTATCGCTGTGCAACCACGCACGATAAAGCATTGTAAAAAGCGATTTCATGACTGCAAACGTAGTGCAAAGAAAAAAATGGCCAAACTTTCAAATCACCAACGTGGAACTGGTGGTGGGCCACCATTAAATTTAATCTTTAATGTTTGGGAAGAGAAATTAAGGAAACATCTTTCTCCGGTCCTGGTTGAGGGAGTACTTGGAAGTATTGATACGACAAACCAATCATCCATTCCATTGGAAGGTATTGAAGCTTGTGTATATATATTTATATCACTTTATTTTTTAAAGATATGTATGTAAATGTTATTTTATTTATTTTTTGGTGGGCCAGTTGCCCAAACATTACGTAAACAAACACAGAACCAGATGCAAGATGATGCACAACCAGCCACCACATCTACAGGGATTGTTTCTGGATGTCCTAAAAGAGTGATAGCAGGTATGTATTTTGGACAGTATAATTAAAATGTGTATTGTCAAAAAACAGATTATAATTTTTATTTTCATTTGTAAAAAGGTAAAAAAACAAATTCTCAAGCCTCCCGAAAAGAAAGAACTCCAGCTGGAAAAACTTCATCTGACAAAGGATTGAAAAGGGTTTTAAACGATAATCCTGTAGTGACATTAACAAATGAATCTTTGCCCCAAACGGCTATTTCATCTTTACCCATTTCAATGCCTGAAGTCATACAATCTGGAGAAAATATAAATTCCTCCACTGAATCAAATAATTAAAAAAGACAACATATGTATAAAATTTTTATGGGTTTGCTTAGGTAAGGTATACTTTATTTTGAACCAAATATATAAATTTTCATAGGTCAGGAATTGCAAATTGAAGTTGACTCCCCTGAAAATCTTTTTGACCGTTTTACAATGTCTTCACCATGTAAGTGTATTAATTAATTTTTTATTAAATATATATTTGATACTATTATAAGATTTGTCATAATAAAACTTAAACATTATAGATCTGGAGAATACTGAATCTGAGATATTCGAAGCCAATCCTAGAGCACAAGAAAGTATGTTTTTTTCTGCTAATTTTTTTTTTTGTAAAATTTTATTTCATTGAAATGTTGTTAATGTAAAAACTTTTTAATTTTAACAGTTTCAAAAAATATGATTATGCAAAGGGATGAACAAAGACCTATAACTCCAATTATTCCTGACGTTGGAGATGTTGGAGATATTTCACCTGGTATGTGAAGGTTGAATGTTGAAAAATGCACTATGCTAATAAATGTGTTTTACAATAAAAAAAGGTATTTATATTTCTATAAAGATTCGGATATTGAAGTGGGATCCTTGACATTTTCACCAGCTTCTGTTACTCCAGGTAGTTAGTTATTTTTGTTTGTTAGGCAAATTTTGAAAATTTTGATAATTTTTCATTCAATATAGTTTACTTTTTCTAGGGTCTATTCTTGCTTTTAAATTTCTGGCAAAAGCTTTTAGAAATCTAATGGTAAGGTCTACCCCTGCAGATAGACCACAAGCACTGGGTGATAAAACACAGGTTAAGACTCCATTTGATGCAATCACAGATTTTGCCAAGTCTATGAATGATCAACAAGAAGATCATCATCTACGAGTTGAGGGTGATTTACAAGTTATAACTGAAGCATTAATCCAGGTTAAAGACGCTTTGAAAAGCATAAGTCGAGTACATTATGAAGAAATCCATACTTCACGTACACAAATAGATCAGCATCATAGAGAATCCCTACAAGTAGCAAGTGCAATTAATAGTGAACTTTCAAAAATGTCAAAGACCTTTGAGAAAATTTCAGAACAACAAGAGGTTCTGTCTTCTGCTTTATTAGTTATGTCATCTGGAATTAAATTCTTAATGGAGGAGCATATTGTCCATCGAAACACACCAATAAGTAGTTATGTTCCTGATTTTTCAAGCTCATTATTGAGAACACCAGTCATGAGGCAGGATTATTTTTCGCAAACTCAATCTGAATTATTTCCATCCAACAGATTTGACCACGTTGTTGGTCCACCGAATATTCTCAACCCAGTTCAAAGCCTAACCAATCTTCCAAATCAAATCCAAACAGGTTCATTGTTGAAAACTCCTGGGCTGGATGACTCAACTTCCATAATATGGAGACGTCTTCTCCCGGAAAATGAATCGATTGTTGAATCCGAAGTAATACCTGCTACGATGCCTTTTGCATAATTTGGATTTAAGGTATATATTTAAAAAACAATTTATTAGCGTTAATGATACAGTAAAAAATCCATGTTTAGAAAAGAAATTACTGTTTTCATTTATATTTATTTAAATAACAGATTATCTTAATTATTGGACATATGAGACATAGAACATATGGGGATGCAGTAGGGTAGCCGACAGAGGGAATCCCAAACACCGCCTTCCCAACCGTCTAATCCTGGCAAGGCAGTGTTCTCCTTGGGTTGTTTTCTGTGGATGCCTCTCCCGGCAGAAACAGCCTACCACCTGCCACTTTCCCCCGCCGACCACCGCTGTAGAAGCTTGGCCTCTGAAGTGACCAGAGGTTAAAGAAGCCTCTGATCACTTCAGAGGCAAGCGTTCCCAGTGAGGCACTGCATGAGGAAAGTCACCAGTGACATCAGGAGCCTGCCATGCATGCTTGCTAGACCTAGTTAGATCCAGTCAGAGCAAGGCAGTGGCAGTAGGATCGCGAGTGTCGAGCAATTAAAGGTAAGTGTTGGGCTGGGGGCACTGTCTAAGGAGCACTATTAAAGCCTGGGGGCACTGCATAAGGGGACAGCCTGGGGCCACTACATAGGGACAGTAATTCAGCCAGGGGGCACAGCCTAATGGAGTTTTTTTTACACGAGAGCCTAGTGGGGTATCAGCCTGAGACCTGTGAGGCTGGATTTGTTATTGGCTTAGGGCATAATTGCTAAGGACCCCACTCCGCCACTTTCGTTCAGCTGTTTGGCAACCATGTATATATGATATTTTCTTAACATTTATGCAAGTTAATTCTAATCATTTACTACTTCAACAGTGAAATAATGTTAATAGGAGTAAAATTAGTGTTTATGAGGTTGGCAAAATGAATTGTTTTAAAATTATAAATTTTTCCATTGTCTTATAGGTTTCAAATGTTCCAGTTAAAAAGAAGATGGGAAAGTTGTTTTTTTTGAATGCAAGAAAAAACATCAACGTAGAATGTTTTACATGTTTAAAAATAAAAAATTAAACCAAAAAAAAATTATTATATAAATGTGCAAGAAATTATTGGTAACAAAACATTACCGGTATTAAAAGATTTCTGTTTAAATCAGATTGTTGAAAAAAATAAAAAATGAAAATGTTCTGACATTGGTTTTATTTTAAAACATTTCAAAATGTATTTTTTAAAATATTCTTACATGCTTTTCTGGGGATGGCTAGCACATCGCCCCGCTGCTCAGCTGTCCATTGGAGATCCCGGATGATGGGGCTGATCTGCATCCTGGGTGTCCACAAAAGGTCCGGCCAACTTCCCTAAGAGGGAGAGAAGAAGAAAGGTGATTAGCATGAGCAGGTTTTCAAGCTGTTAGCTCTGCTCCAGGGAAAAGTTTATACTCAGGAGGGGAGGGAAAGACACAGGTTACATGAAACCAGTAATGATGTTTGTTGATACTTACATGCTTTTCTGAGGATGGCTAGTACATCGCCCCGCTGCTCAGCTGTCCATTGGAGATCCCGGAGGATGGGGTTGATCTGCATCCTGGGTGTCCACAAAAGGTCCGGTCAACTTCCCTAAGAAGGAGAGAAGAAGAAAGGTGATTAGCATGAGCAGGTTTTCAAGCTGTTAGCTCTGCTCCAGGGAAAAGTTTATACTCAGGAGGGGAGGGAAAGACACAGGTTACATGACACCAGCAATGAGGTTTGTTGATACTTACATGCTTTTCTGGGGATGGCTAGCACATCGCCCCACTGCTCAGCTTTCCATTGGAGATCCCGGAGGTTAAGGGATTTGCTTATGCAGGAACAATTACTAATGTGTATACTGAAAAATAAAAACTAGACAACTAATACTATAAAAAACAAACATATAACAATGAAAAACTGATCCAACTTGACCAAAACACTTGTAACACATGTAACACTTATCTAAAATGGTGTTTAAACTTTAGGAATACTTAAACTGTTCCAGTAGAGGCCAAAACTTCAACGATTGGTGATTCAAGGTTGATGTTCTATTGAAAGGAAAATAAAAAAAACATGAAAAACAAATCTGGGAAATGGGTTTAACATCGATTAATAATTGTTCTAAAAACTTACATTGAAAAAATGATGCTATCAGATCACGGCGAGTGCTTTGCCCAAGGCCAGCATCATCAACCACTGCAGGAGAGAGGTCAGAATCGAGACTGATCAATGGATCAATCTCGGCCTCCAAACGGTTTGCAGTACAAATATTATGTAAAATTGTACAAGCAATAATTATATTGAAAACCTTTGTTGGCGAATACAGCAACACACCCCCTGACCTGTCAAGACAGCGAAAGCGGGTTTTAAGCAGACCAAAGGAGCATTCTATCACTCCCCTAGTCCTAATGTGAGCTGCCTGAAACCTGTGTTCTGCAGGGGTGTCAGGATTAGCCAGTGGAGTTAGCAGCCAGGGAAAACTTCCATATCCTTGATCGCCTAAAATAAAAAATATATATATTTTTAACTTTGAAAAGAATAATAAAAAATATTAAAAGTTTAATAAATTATTTACTTACCAATCAGCCATCCATGATGCATCTGTTGTTGTTGAAACATCTCAAATAGGCTAGATTGCTGCAAAATAAAGGAATCATGAGAAGCCCCTGGCATGCCAGCAAACACCTGCATGAAACGCATTTTTGAATCACAAATCATTTGTACATTTAGAGAATGGAAAGATTTTCGATTCCGAAAAATCTCTTCCATTTGGCGGGGGGCCATGAGAGCAATATGGGTGCAATCTATTGCACCCAAAACATTGGGGATTCGTCCCACGGCAAAAAAACCCACCTTCACAGCATTCCATTCATGTTCGGTCTGAGGAAAATGTACAAACTCAGAAACATGTTTCCGCATTGCCAGAAGACCTGTGACAAACAGCGAGAAAAAGTGGCTTGTGAAAAGCCAGCAAATATCGCCAGAGTCAGTTGGAATATTCCCGACGCCAAAAAATGGAGTGTGGCTAGCAGTTTTGCCAAGCCTGGAACTGCTCTGTTCGTAGGAACAGGCGGTTCAAGATCCTTCTCCAGCAGATCATACAGCTGGTAAATGGCAGCAGAGGAGAGGCGATAACATTTTATCACCTCATCCTCACGAATCCCATCCAACAACCGTCTTTGTCTATATAGACGTGGCCTTGGGATTCTCGCAACACCCGAGGGAGATGGAGTACTTTCAGGTGCACCAACAGAAATACCCACATTCACATATGATTCATCAGGAGTGGCTGCAATACTCATCTGCGAACACTGAAAAAAGGGTAATTTTTTGCGCACACAGTTGACGGACTGGCAGCTTATCTCCCAATGATAAACACTGGATCATAGGCACATTAGTATACAAAAATAATTTGGATCTAAGCGCACTGTCCTCAGGGGTATAGATTAAACCTGATATTAGTCAGGGAAAATCCACCATAAATAATACAATAAAAATAATATGTAAAGCTGTCATATAGTCACATAAATAGTCCCCTTTGTAATCCAGAAAAATTAGTCAATCAAAGGAAAATATCCAATTCTGATTCCGTCAGATCTTCAACACCATGAATTCATTAACCACGTGTATTTCCTCATGGACATATGCAAAATAGAGGAAAAAACACATACATAGTGTAAAATCCTTAAAACTATTTTATTTCAAACACACAAATAAAATGGCTGCGTACCATAAATGTCCTTTTTCAGAAAAGGTGCAGTTTAGAACACATAGGGGTCATTTAAGAAAAGCTCCCCCTATTGAGCTATACCTTCTTTCCTGTAGGGCAATGGTACTGCTGCATCAAAACTCCACCAACGCGTTTCAACCCTATAGGGTCTTTATCAAGGTGTGAGTGTACATGGTATAGAATCAGATATTTATAGGGGATAATGGTTGCCTCCCACTTCCTGTATCAAGTGGGCGGACACCAACCAGCTTGCATTTGGAAACATCTTAATACAAATCAAACATCAACTTAACTTCATTTAATTACCTCTATTGCCCCGTTTTTACAAGGAGCTATTCCGCAAAATCTTCACAATCTACCTGGCTTAAACCAATAAAAACTGAAGCGGCATCATGCATTTCACTCCCTGGAAAGCATGACGTCACTTCCGGCTTCCGCGGCGGCGAACATCCGCCGCCCGCGCCATTACTCAGACAGCACCCAGAAGTGTCCTACTGACGCCGCACAACCTCCAGGATAGGTCCACACTTCAAGAGATACCGCGCGTCATCGCCGATTACCGGAAATTACGCCATATCCGGATGCAGACCGCTACTCAGAGAAAATAGAGGGGAATAATCAATCGCCATTTTTGATTGGACTGGTTATAGATTATAAGAGAAACTCGAGGAAAGATGACCTTTTTCATAGGCCCATATACCATCTAGTGTAATAATTACATAAAAAGCTGGCATATAAAATATAAATTACATAAATAGCATAAAATATGGCATATTATAAAAAAATTTATAACAATAATAAAATTGGCAGTAAAAGAGAATATAAGAATTATAAAATACTCATCTGCGCCCTAAACTGCAGCCTACTCACTTGAACACATGCTGCAAACATGAATTCGCACAATTGAGCCGGAAAGCGCTCCATTTTAAAAAAAGGAAATTTCTATATGATAATAATCAATCAAATTATAAGGATACTATTATCTGTGTCAGGTGTCTTCCTTCTTCTCCAGATTCAGGTGCGTAGTTCCTTGACAGGTAATAATATTCTCTCTCCAGCTCCTCCACCTGCTGATGCTGCTGCTGCTGGAAAGAGTGATTAAAAAATACCTGGTCTATTTCTAACTTTGGAATGAACCAACTGTAATGGACTGAACCATTATTGTAACAAGCCAATAGATCATTTTAAAAATATATAATCAACACCATTTAAAACAAATAATGCTTGGGAAAGCATATTTGCTGTTACACACTAATTTTACCTCAAAAATATGTAATTTTAAACCATTTGATTTAAAACTCTCACCCCTAAGAGGTGCGGACAGTTTTTTGCGAATTCACGGCAAAATTCGTTTTTATTTTGGCAAATGATATAGACATATTTGTAATTGAATAGCAACGTTCAACTTTCACTATTCAAAAGTGGATAGATTAGTATTTTAGGCGAACTGTAGATTTTCACAATATTCGCAAGTTAAATTGAATTTGGCGAAACGGTATTCGCTGGCGAAAATTTCGAAAAAAATCACATTCGACACTCATTCGCACCTAATTGAATACCCCTCTCTATCTCTCTGAGGTTTGCTATATCTCCCCTAAGTATGAAATATTATCAATTTGAACATGTGGTGATTATTTTTGTAAGGATGGTTTACGTGGCATTACCAAGGGATTTCTATTATAGAATTTTAATATATTTTTGTAATATACTCTGTAAAGCACTACAGAATATGTGTGAGCTTTATAAATAACTGGTAATAATGATATTATCTTTTTTTATTATAAAGTTTTTTTGGTACTGTTATGGGGAAATGAACTCCATAGAGCTTTGTATAAACTATGGAGACAAAAACATATTTTTTCAGTATTTTGGTGATTATCTTTATAGGGATAGTTTAGGTGGCATTGCCAAGGGAATTCTATTATAGATTTATTATACATGTTGTATACTATTTCCCTGGTGATTCACACATACGCGGTAGAGATGTCCCAGGCGTGGGCGCCATGTTCCCGAGATGTGGCACAATGCCAGAGTCTACTGTGCCGCCGGAGACGAGGGGCCAGATCGGAGCCTTCACACGTGCCCACTGCTCTCTTAAAGCGTCTCTGGGAGGAAGCATTGACCGAGTACATATAAGTATGAATCGATATGAGGAACATGGCAAAGAACTTGGGGAGACTGAATGATTAGGGGAAAACAACAGAAAATAGAGAGATAAAAGAAACCCTGCATAATAACTTCAGAAACCAGAGAATTACGGGTTAAAAATCTTTAAACAATCATAATATCATTACGGAATAATGTTAATTCAATCGATTTGAGGGTTTACAACCCTAAAAGTAATTATGTGCCAGTATCATTGTATCACCCCACTTAGGGTGGACTGTTCTCAGTATGTTGTGTTGAGGTGTTCCCTTACCAAGCAACACTGCCCTGGGTAGTCTTGGAATCTTCTGAAAGGTGATAATTTAGATACAGGCAATAGTGTGCAATAAAAGAGTGTATTTATTGAAACAATTGCAGTTCAGTAAAATGATAACGTCTACAATTAGCAATACACTTCAACCAATACAATTTGTTACACTCATTTGAGTCAGAAAATTACTTCCGGGTCCATAAATTTTATTAAATGGGAACTCCGGAACCTCGGATTCAACTGTCGAAAAGGAGATTAAATGCAAACGTATCCATAGGAAAACATCAACATTTATTAACAATAATGCAAAAATCATAACCCTTGGTTATTCTGTGCACAGAAAGCAAAAATAAAATAGTTTTTAGTCCCCTCTGCATGCAAGAGATTATCTATTTAGGAATGAGTGTTTGCAAACGTTACCTGGGATCCTTGCTACAATCAGTAGTATTGGCAGGCTAGCAGTACAGTAAGATGAAATAAATCTTAGTTTTTAATAAAGGAAAAGGTAAATGTCTGATGTCTGTGTGTTCTCTTTTTTTTTATGCTGATAATCCCAGCTATATTCTTTTTATAGCTTTAATTGTCTAATAACGCCATTACCTCACATAGGAGCTAAGGGTTCACTGGTAACACAAATAGAGGACTTTACTACTGTCCATTAATGCTTGGGTCCTCGGCAGTCCTATCCAATCTCAATTATTAACTTGGGACTATGGGCCTGATTCAGAGCCGGACGCTCTGACCAGAGCGCTCGCTCTGAATCAGGGTTGGCCTACCTAAAATTGGAGCGGCCTCCTGGCCGCTCGCATAGCTGTGGGTGACCACCCACAGCGTATGCGAGCGGCCAAAAAGATGGTCGCAATGGTCAAGACCATCGCGACCATCGGGCTTGCGACGAGACCCTTGTGGTAGGGTCTCGTCTGCCGCAAGCCCGGAGTGCTTTTGGCTCTATCAGAGCCAAACACACTCCCACTGACATCACTAGTTCCCATGGGAACGCCTCCGTCTGGGCAGCCACGCCCCCGGCACGCCCACCAAAGGGGGCGTGCTGTCAATCACCATCGACAGCACGCCCCCTTTGGTGCGAGACCCCGAGCGACGGCTTCCCCGTAGCTCGCTGGGTCTCGCGCATGCGCACGACGGAGCAGCCTCCATCATGCGCATGCGCATTTGGGAAACATCGACCCGCTTGCGAGCGTACAGCGCTCGTGAGCGGGTCTGAATGAGACCCTATGTTTTCTGAAGGGTTTTCCTGCAAGGGAATACTTTAGCTCTTGACTGAGTATAAACTGCCAACTCCTGCAATTTGCAGTAATTAATTAGATACTTGTGCAGCTGATAACAAAGGAGCTTATTCAGACCCGGTCGCTAGCTCTACGAGACCGGGACGGGACGGGTGATCTGTCGTTAGGAGTCTCGCAGCAGATGGGGCGAGCTGTCAATGTTGAGTGACAGCTCGCCCCGTTTGCTGGGCGGGCCGGGGGCGTGCCCGGCCAAACGGAGGCGTTCCTGTTGGAATGCTTGCCATTTGGGGGCGGCCCCACTGACATCATCAGTGATGTCAGTGGGGAGCTTCCTGCTCAAACAGAGCGGGAAGCTTCCTGGGGCTTAAGGTTGACGAGACCCTACCTTAGGGTCTCGTCGTAAGCCCCGATGGTCGCGATGGTCTTGACCATCGTGACCATCACCCTTAGCGGTCGTTAGAGCTGTGGGTGTTAACCCACAACCTAATGACTGACATGGAGGCGGCCGTTCAGGATGCAAGTGGCCGCCCTGTTTCAGAATGACCGCTTGCATCCTACGGCCGCCTCTGAATGAGGCCCAAAGTCTCTGCCTATAACTGTGGTGGTGATTAATGATTGCATCCTACAGTAGCTATTGAACCCTGTCAGATTCCGGACACTGTGTTAGTGGTGGTGGTAGGGTGTGTGCTTTACATAAAGGCTGGCTGTAGTACTCACAGGACTACCTCCGACTCAGCCTACCATCTGAAGAGCTGCGCCTCTGCACTTCAAGATCTCCGCTTGGTCACACCAGGGGCAGGCCTGTCTGAGGGGAAGCTCTGCCCGGGGCTGCACCTCAGGCTCCCAACTGTCAGTCACCAAGAAGGGGGAGGAAGCAGGGTGGCTCCCGTGGACGCTGCTTCCTCTCAGGACCCGGCAGGCTGGCAGCTTCCTCTCAGCCGAGCTCCGATCCAAGCACTCTCTCCCTGCTGACTGCGGCTCCACACAGCGCCGTCCAGTCAGTTCTGCTCTCCTCCTCCCTCTGGCAGATATCCCTGCCAGCGGCACCGCTACTGATGTCCCTGAGGTATGGGACGCTTTGTCCAGGAGCTCCGGCTCCACAGCACTCGCTCAGGCGACCACCCACACGGCCCCTGCCAGTGCTCCCTTAATAAAAGCGGTCGCGTGCAGGTCCGATTCCCGCTCATCGCACGCGCTGCTTGTCCTCTCTGGCCATCTATATTATGTATGGGGACAGTTTCCCCTATATTACGGCTGGAATGTTCAGTCCCTGGCCACGTGCCCCCTGTTGTCCATAGTCCAGTGTGAGCAGCCCAGTCCAAGTTCCCCTCTGTGAGGGGTTAATATACATATATATACACTGGCAGCTCTCCAACCTACAGCATACCTCCCAACATTACCCTCTCCAGGAGGGACACAATGCTCTGGTCCTGGACTTCCCTGGTAATTTATGATTGGTGGCGGCTCCAGAGGTGGGGCTGTAGTACAGTCCAAAATTCAAATAGGGGAGTCACACCAACTGCCAGTGAGTCCCAGCCAGTGATGTTTGGCAGCGTGTGAAATGACAGTTGGCCTGGCTCCCCTATTTGAATTTTGAACTGCGCTGCAGCCCCGCCTCTTACCAGGGAAGTCCAGGACCAGAGCATTGTGTCCCTCCTGGAGAGGGTCATGTTGGGAGCTATGCTACATTACTGTGTAAACACATTAATTATCATTATTTTTTTATTTATTTATATACAGTGACCATACCTGAATTAAATGTATACATATATTTATAAATGCATACCTCCCAACATGACCCTCTCCAGGAGGGACACAATGCTCTGGTCCTGGACTTCCCTGGTAATTTATGATTGGTGGAGGCTCCAGAGGTGGGGCTACAGCACAGTCCAAAATTCAAATAGGGAGTCACACCAACTGCCAGTGAGTCCCGGCCAGTGATGTTTGGCAGTGTGTGAAATGACAGTTGGTGTGGCTCCCCTATTTGAATTATGGATTGTGCTGTAGCCCCACCTCTTACCAAGGAAGTCCAGGACCAGAGCATTGTGTCCCTCCTGCAGAGGGTCATGTTGGAAGGTATGTAAATGGGACAGTAATCTTTTCAGGGGTATCACATCATGTCTTCCTTCTCTTTACACAGCACCAACAGTCATTGATATGCAGAACACAGAAGGAATACAAATACCTTTGTGTGTCCCATAAAAAAAATATTATATATGTAAATTAGGTTAAAGGTATCCTATAAAGAGCTCAACTATTCAGTCTGCTGAATCACCAATTCTACGTCTAGACCAGGAACGCCAATCAGCAGTCGTAAATGCCGACCATCGTCCATTGATGGTCGCCACCGATAGACAAGAGAGTTGGTGAAAATATAACATTTTAACCCAGACAAAATAGAAACTACAAATTAAAATGTTGAGCAATCACCGAATTGAGGAATACCATGGGAACGCGCGCTCCCGATAACCACACTAGTCATTCAAATAAAAAAATGGCGGGTTTTCTGCACTGGAAATACCCAAGGAGCAAGAAAAAAAATATTTTAATAAAATAATACTTACCTCTCCGGCGGTCTCCAGTGTTTTCTAACGGTTCCCGGTCATCTCCACTCCATATTAGCAATGAGGAGGGTCAGTATTTATTGACTAATTCAAATTTTTCGCAACCTCCAAATGCTTTATTAACCAATATGAGGTGTGCCGCCAAGGGCCCAGGGGCGTTTCCCGACCATTTATACAAAAATCATGTAATTAAAGGAAAATGTAATCGTGCTGAGGAGGTGCTTAATAAAACAAAAGTTTCCATTGCTTAAAATATGAAAAAGCCAACACCTGCGCTATGTTGGAAAAACACTGTAGGGGCTGAATTTTAGCAACTCTCACCCTTCATTTATTATGCCCTTTTATGTCTGTATTTCTCTCTGCATTCTACAGACATTGTTGAACAAAAACCAGCATTATATATCAAGACCCGACAAGGGGTGATATTCACTATGGATCGCAAGTTCGATTACGCACGCAATCGGCCGATTGTCGTGTTCTGCGCATGCATCGCAGTGTGCGTGCACCAACACTCCACTGTGATCGGGACTGTGGGCCTGATTCAGCAGTGCGCGCTAGTGCACTGCTGAACGCAGATTCCCGATGTTTGGGAACTGCGCATGCACCAGACCCGTGGTCTGAGAGTCCGCTTGCAAACTGGCAGCAGACTGTCAGTGATTGACAGTCTGCTGCCATTTGGGGGCGGGGAGGGGGCGGCGACAGCCTCCGTTACCCGAAATGGAGGCGTGTCGCCGCCGTTGGGGGGGGGGAAGAGGCCAGGATCTCCGTCGGGTGACAGAGATTTCCTGGCCTCTTCCTCTAAACTGCGGCGGCCGGTTGCGGGACACTATAGGTCACCGCAGCCGGCCGCTGGTACGCAGGTTAACCGATGCTGCGTTGAACAACGCAGCTCGGTTAAGTAATGCACAGGGGGCGTGATGCATTACCATATCTGCAAAGGATCGCAATTGCAAAGCTACCTGAGTGCAATTACGATTCTTACAGAATCAGGCCCTGTGATCGCAGTGACTAAGCGGACCCATCGCTGAGTGATTGACAGGAAGTGCCATTTTGTGGTTGGTGACGGGCAGGCCCGCTAAGAGCCGCGGCGGGCCTGGGTAATAGGGGGCATGGCTTAATCGCAAGAGGCGTGGCCACGCCCCCTTTCCGGGAAAAAAATTTGCAGCGCCGCCGCTCTGGGCCCCCTCAGCCCTGCTCAAAGCCAGGGGGGGCGCGATCAGTGTGATCGCTCCCCCCCACAGGCATAGGAGACTGCTGTGGCTGCTACTCAGCAACCACGAGCAGTCTCCACTGCAGCTCAGCACATGCTGTGTGCTGGGCTGATGTGAGGGAGGGGGAGCGGCGCCGGACCCGGGCCCCCGCCGGGCCCCTCAGGAAGCCCGGGCCCCGGTAATCTGTACCCGCTCCCCCCCTCACGGCGCCCCTGGTGACGGGGGGTGGATGGTGAAACGCAGGCGTGCCAGTGCATTTGAATGTTGTTGCAGGGGCGTGCATAAATGATTCACTGCGATGCCATACGCAGCCGTAATAATCACAGTGTGCGATGAGGTTAGCAATTCCTGGTAAGGTCGGAGCTTGTGCAAGTGCGTGTGAGGCTGTGATTGTACTCCATGTTACCGATGGTTTCGCAGCCTTACGATGTGTGCAAGGTAAGGGTGAGCATCCTTATGTTGTGCTGTGATGGCATAGTGGGCCTGATTCAGAGCTGGACGCTATTTGCGGACGCTCGTTCAGAAAAAGGGGCCGGATATTTAAATTGAGCGCTCGCTCTTTGCGGTCTGTGGACGCCTCTATGTCTGAGCGAGCGTCCGAAACATGCGCTCGCTATTTTGTAAAGACGCCCCTTGGCCGTTCGCCTCATATGTCATCTCTATTTATTAGATTAATCGAGTACATCGAAAGGCGTCTGAACTGCTCGCAGTGCTTGTGGTAGGTTATACTTCCCGCAATCACTGCGAGCAGTTCAGGCTAAAAGACAACCAAGTGACGTGGTCGATGACGCTGCTTTGTTAATTATGCACACCCATTAAACGCCCGTTTTGACCGTTTGGCACGCCTGCGTTCGGATCTCCACTCCCTGTTTTCAAGCACCTTCCCCTGTTACCACCCACAAACGCCTCATTCTGTCACTCAAATTAGTAGCTCCTCGCTGTTTTACGAGCGCACGATTTCCGACCGCAATGACTGGTTGGCGCATGCGCATTACGACCCATACGCATGCGCAGATGTGCGAACATCGTTCGGAGCGAACGAGTGGCCGCTTACGAGCGGTTCTGAATCAGGCCCAGTTTTCGCAATAGATTAGTATATCATCGCAATCAGACTGCGTGCATAATCGCAGTTGCGATTCGTAGAGATCAGACCCTATGCTTTTTAAATCTATTTCACGGCTTTCAGGCTATCAAAATAGACATCTGTATGTTGCATTTGAAATGTAATTGTAATGTAAAAGGTATGACAAAAATTTGGGTGACTGTGGGGTCTATTTACTAAGGGGCACTTTAGCGCGGTGTAAAAGCCGCTCCTGCTTCGCCAACATACTGCTGCGAAGTGGGAGCTGGCTACCTCGGTTGATATTAATCACAGACCAACCGAGGTCGGTGAACGGTAAGTCACCCCCCCGGCAGTGTAGGCAGCATAGCAGAGAGAATATAAACAAGAAGTAACAGCGCTCTTTATTATAAGAATACAAATGCATAATTTATTGTAAAATAGATAGGTAACCTTAATCAACACATGGGAAGCATATAAAAATAACTAAAATGACGTACACATCACTCATAAGTCAACCTTAGGTTGATCCTAATCACATAGGAAATTTAATTAAAAAGTCCATATACACTAGGGGTGTGCACCGGCCACTTTTCGTGTTTTGTGTTTTGGTTTTGGATCTGGATCTTTCTTCGTGTTGTGGATCTGGATTGGTTTTGCCAAAACCACCCTTCCGTGTTTTGGGTTCTGGGTTTTGTGTTTTGGATCTGTATTTTTTTGAAAAAAAGCATAAAAACAGCTAAAATCACAGAATTTGTGGGTTTTTCTGCTCCTATGCTATTATTAACCTCAATAACCTTAATTTCCACTCATTTCCAGTCTATTCTGAACACCTCACACCTCACAATAGTATTTTTATGTCCAAAAGGTTGCACCGAGGTAGCTGGATGACTATGCTAAGAGATACGAGTGGGCGGCACAAACACGTGGTCCATCTAGGAGTGGCACTGCAGTGGCAGACAGGATGGCAGTTTGAAAAACTAGGCCCCAAACTATACATAATGCAAAGA
Organism: Taudactylus pleione; assembly: GCA_031769625.1. Lineage (NCBI taxonomy): Eukaryota > Metazoa > Chordata > Amphibia > Anura > Myobatrachidae > Taudactylus > Taudactylus pleione. Next base: position 2,591,353 of record JAUIMM010000461.1, on the reverse strand, counting down.
AAAAAAAGAGGTGCAAGATGGAATTGTCCTTGGGCCCTCCCACCCACCCTTATGTTGTATAAACAGGACATGCACACTTTAACAAACCAAACATTTCAGCGCCAGGGTCTGCCACACGACTGTGGCTGAAATGATTGGTTCGTTTGGGCCCCCACAAAACAAGCTGGCAATTAATCTGTCCCTGCACAAACTGGCTCTACGGAGGCAAGATGTCGTCCTCATCCTCCTCATCCACCGATTCCTCACCCTCTTCAGTGTTGTGTACATCCTCATCCTCACAGAGTATTAATTCGTCCCCGCTGGAATCCACAACCACAGGTCCCTCTGTACGTTCTGGAGGCTGGTCTCCCTGGAAGAGTTGATAATTCATTTTATGAACATCATCTTCTCCACATTTTGTGGAAGCAACCTCCTACGCCTTTCGCTGACAAGGTTCCCGGCTGCACTAAACACTCTTTCGGAGTACACACTGGAGGGGGGGCAACTCAGGTAAAATAGAGCCAGTTTGTACAGGGACCTCCAAATTGCTTCTTTTTCCTGCCAGTACAGGTACGGACTGTCTGACATACCTACTTGGATGCTGTCACCGATGTAATCCTTTAACAGACAGACGCACGCTTGTCGCTGCTGCTTTGAGGATGCAAGTGCGGCTACAGCCCACACAATTCACAAAGACAGAAAAAAAAAGAAGAATATTTTTATTGTTTGTGGAGCACACTTTGAGGGTTACACCACCCTTTAACAGACAGATGCACGCTTGTCGCTGCTGCTTTAAGGATGCAGGTGTGGCTACAGCCCACACATTTCACAAAGACAGAAAAAAAAAGAACAATATTTTTATTGTTTGTGTAGCACACTTTGAGGGTGTCACCACCCTTTAACAGACAGACGCACGCTTGTCGCTGCTACTTTAAGGATGCAGGTGCGGCTACAGCCCACACATTTCACAAAGACAGAAAAAAAAAGAACAATATTTTTATTGTTTGTGTAGCACACTTTGAGGGTGTCACCACCCTTTAACAGACAGACGCACGCTTGTCGCTGCTGCTTTAAGGATGCAGGTGCGGCTACAGCCCACACATTTCACAAAGACAGAAAAAAAAAGAAGAATATTTTTATTGTTTGTGGAGCGCACTTTGAGGGTTACACCACCCTTTAAAAGACAGACGCACGCTTGTCGCTGCTGCTTTGAGGATGCAGGGGGAATCTAGACGGGATTTGGAACCGGGGACACACTACCTCCATCAATTGTCTAAATCCCACTGCACTAATCCCACGGCGGATACCGGACGCACGTCTAACACCAACATAGCAGTCAAGGCCTCAGTTATACGTTTTGCTTCAGGATGACTGCTGTCGTACTTCATCCTCATCGCTAGGGACTGTTGGAGGGTCAATTGTTTAGTAAAAGTAGTGATGTTCCTACTTCCTCTCTGGGATGATGAACAACTCCCAGCAGCATCAACAGCACTAGGAGGAAGTGGTTCTTGATCTTTCCCTATTTTATTTTTATCGGAGAAAGTTTGGTCCTCCATTTATGTTATATTGATATATACGTGCGGCTAAAGCGCACACAAACACAGAAAATATTTTTTTATTTTTGCTGGAGAGTAGTGCACTTTGTGGGTTACACCACCCTTTAAGAAATGAGCCAGCCAGCTCTTTACTTATGGGACACAGGCGCACACTTGGCGCTGCTCCTTTGTTGATGCACGTGCAGCCACAGTGCACACAAGTCACAAACACAGAAAATATTTTTTTTTTTGGTTTGGACTGGAGTGTACTTTGGGGGTTACAGCACCCGTTAACGGTCAAGCCAGCCGGCCCTTTACTTATGACACAGGCGCACGCTTGGCACTACTTTGTTGATGCACGTGCGGCTACTGCGCACACAATTCACAAACACAGAAAATATTTTTTTGTTTGGTTTGGACTGGAGTGTACTTTGGGGGTTACAGCACCCTTTAACGGTCAAGCCAGCTGGCCCTTTACTTATGACACAGGCGCACGCTTGGCACTACTTTGTTGATGCACGTGCGGCTACTGCGCACACAATTCACAAACACAGAAAATATATATTTTTTTGGTTTGGACTGGAGTGTACTTTGGGGGTTACAGCACCCTTTAACGGTCAAGCCAGCCAGCCCTTTACTTATGACACAGGCGCACGCTTGGCACTACTTTGTTGATGCACGTGCAGCTACTGCGCACACAATTTACAAACACACAAAAAATATTATTTTTTTAGCACTTGGGGGGAGCAACCCTGATGGACAGAGCACCCCCTGGACAACACTACAGCACCCCTTTAGGACTGGGACACTGCACAGGACTTTGGAGTGGACACAGCCCCTATGGAGAACTGACTGCACAACACAGTCCAGCCAGCCCCTATGGACTTTGAAGTAGTGGACACAGCCCCTATTAACAACAGCAGCACAGCACAACACAGCCAGCCCCTATGGACTTTGAAGTAGTGGACAACAGCAGCGCAGCACAGCACAGCACAACACTACTCTGCACTACACTACACTACACTACACAGCCCAGCCAGCCCTAACTCCCATCCTCCCTCTTCACTGTCCACAGCCAAGTGAGAAAATGGCGCCGACGCGGGTACCTTATATAGGATCCAAAACCCGCGAGACTCGGAAGGTGGGATGATGACGTTTTGCCTCGATTTCAGATCCGAGTCAGGCGGGAAAAGTCGAGCCTGACTCGGATCTGCCTCGGATCGGGGGGGCTCGGGGGGGTTCAGATTTCAGAAATCCGAACCCGCTCACCTCTAATATACACTAAATAGTGTCTGTTGTTAATGAAAGTCCAACCAAGTATTTCCCCAGTCCAGTATTCAACAAATGAAGTGAGGTCTGTTTGACAGTGCTAGCACGTGTTGGCTCAATCAGAGTACCCCAAGCACGGATATGTAGTGGACTGGTAAAGATGAATCCAGTGTCCAAATATAACCGGGGTCCAATTAGCTATGTAAGCACTATGCACAATGGAGGTCCCTTGGGCACAGGTCCAATGCTGGGCTGGCGTGGCGGTTCTCGCCTGGTATGGCGCTGCAGCAATGTGGAGAAAATGTTCCTTCGGATCAGGAAGAGCGTTATAAAGTGTTACAGCCAATCCCTCGCACTTCACACTCCGCTGACAGGTCTTAGGTTCAGCACCCGATCTCAAGTATTGTGTTAATCCTAGAGTATTCTCTGCCAATAGGTTATGGGGCCAGAGCGTTGTCACAGAGTACCCTGCTAATACTACTCCCAGTGTCCCTGTTTATATTAGAAGCCATCTTGGGGTAAATTACAGATGTAGCCACACTCATCGTTGCTGCGATGCATGCACACGGGCACACGAATTGTGGCACAGCACTCACCAGGCTGCGACTCGATGCAGCTGGTATTTACCCCATTGAAGTATATGGCATGCATGTGATGGCACACTAGTCGTGCCATCGGGAAGCAGTTGGGGAGCCGACGGACGAATTCCCGACCGCCGGATTCCCGATGTCTAATCCCGGTAAGTGTCTAATGACAGGCGTCGCAATCCCTATGCCTGTCATTAGACCTACGCTGGGAGCCCGACACCCAACTTACCGATCGAAGGTAAGCCGGACGCGGATGGCTGCGGGGGGGGTTAGGTTAGGGGGCTCCCGGGGGGGGACATAGGGTTAGGCACCCCCCCGGGAGGTTAGGGTTAAGCTAGGGGAAGGGGGGGTTAGAGTTAGGCACCCCCGGGGAGACTTAGGGTTAGGCTGCAGGGAAAGGGGGGTTAGGTTTAGGCACTTAGGGGGTGTTAGGCACTTGGGGGGGTTAGGCACCCCTAAGGGAGGGTTAGGAGGGGGGGGTTAGGTTAGTTTATACCATACTTCCCGACATTCAGCTCCCTCCTTCCGGGAGGGAGCTGAATGCCTGCATTCTGTGGGGGGCGTGGCTGGGCTATGATGCCTTTTTGGGGCGGGGCCGGGGGCGTGACCGCCCTCTGTACAATGCCGGAAAAAAGGCATTGTGAAGCAGGGGGCGGAGCCACGATGACGCGATTCAACGCGAATCGCGTCATCGGGCCCCCGGCAGCGGGGGTTTTTACTAGTTGTCTGGGGGGGTAGGCGGCAGCCGGGAGGCTTGCCTGCCTTTCCGGGGGGTCGGGAGCGGCACCCGATATTCGTGAGGCTCCCGACCAAATCGGGAGGGTAGGCAAGCCTCGTTTATACTTACCTTAGTGCAGTCGGGATCTACACTCGTGTCGGGCTCCCGCTGTCTGGATTTGAATCGCCGGCAAATCATACTGATTCCGCGCCATCCATGTGTGGCTACGTCTGTACTAAGCATCGGTTTTAAAACTGACGGCTGTAGACTGCAAGTTTGCATCTTAAAAATGTGTATGTACCATACATGCCTAGCCTCCCGCTTTTAGCGGGAGCCTCCCGATTTTTACCTCAGGCTCCCGCTGTCCCGCAAACATTGCCACTACTCCCGGTTTTTCTACCGACCCCATTAAAATTAGCACTGCGCATGCGCAACGGGCGGAGCCTACAAATGGAGACATCAGTCACAACGTGTGACGTGAAGGCCAGCCACCGCGGGGTTATGGGTAGCGGTGGCTGTCTATTTACACAGTACCTCTCTGACTGAGGCTTCAGCAGGAGACGCGACAGTGGTGGCCCCTTCTACCCCCATGCAAGGTGGCGCTGGTCCTTTTAGGGTCCTTTTGGTCCTCTTCAGGGGCTGGCCCTTCTTCTGCCTGCGGCTGTCTCTCCAGTCTCCTCGGCGGGGCCTTCCTCTTTATGGGTGTCAGCAGCAGCATGAAGTCCTCTGCGACGGTGGCTCCTTCACTCTGGTCCTGGCAGCAGGCTCCTTAGCAGTCTTCTTGTCCGCAGGCACTACTCTGGGCAGCCGGCAGCTGATGGGGTCTTCCTCCAGGTCCTTCTGCTCTCCCAGCAGTTCCCGGCAGCAGCAGCAGGTCAGTCCTACTCCCTATATCTACTAATGTAAATGTGTGTGTAGTGAGATCTGGTAATGTGTGTGTGTGTATGTAGTGATATCTGGTAAAGTGTGTGTGTATATGTAGTGAGATCTGGTAATGTGTGTGTGTGTAGTGAGATCTGGTAATGTGTGTGTGTGTGTATGTAGTGAGATCTGGTAATGTGTGTGTGTGTGTATGTGTAGTGAGATCTGGTAGTGTGTGTGTATGTAGTGAGATCTGGTAATGTGTGTGTGTAATGAGATCTGGTAGTGTGTGTGTGTGTGTGTGTGTGTGTGTGTGTGTGTGTGTGTGTGTGTGTGTGTGTGTGTGTGTGTGTGTAGTGAGATCTGGTCAATGTGTGTGTGTGTATGTAGTGAGATCTGGTAATGTGTGTGTGTATGTAGTGAGATCTGGTAATGTGTGTGTGTGTGTGTGTGTGTGGTGAGATCTGGTAATGTGTGTGTGTGTGTGTGTGTGTGTGTAGTGTGATATGGTAATGTGTGTGTGTGTGTGTGTGGTGAGATCTGGTAATGTGTGTGTGACATATATAAATGTCAGTGGGGAAGCTAGGGTATCAGATTATTGGATTGTATACACCCATAGCTGGAGTTATACACGCCCTTTGGGTGGAGCAGACCACGCCCCTAAAACTGCGTAGCGCGTCGCTTTCTACAATCTCCCTCAAAGTGGTTTCCAAAAGTAGGCGAGTATGGTATGTACTATTCTTCGGTTTTCAGTGTCATTTGAAAACTGACAGCAATGACAGTAGGTTTTGTCGTCAGTTTTGACATTTCCAATGAAAACAGACGATCCTAAAACCAACCAAAAATAGACAACAAATAGTCCAACACTTCCTGGTGGTTTGCTATAGAGCAGTGGTGTCAAACTCGGGCCCTTCAGCTGCAGTGGAACTACACATCCCAGCATGCACTGCCAGAGTTTTGCTATTAGGGCATGCTAAAACTGTGACAGGGCATGCTGGAATATGTAGTCCCACAGCAGCTGGAGGGCCCGAGTTTGACACCACTGCTATAGAGTAAAACATATTTTAACCTCACAAACCCTTCTATAACCCCGCCCCCACCAGAACAAGCTTTGCCGCATGGTGTAATTTGGTCGTTGGAAATAGTAGGTGAGAGGCGATTTGTAAACTTTCTATCGTCAGATGATAGATGTGACCCATAAACTTAAACTAAACTTAACTAAAATAAACACAGGAGACCAAGTTATGCCGTTTAAATTAATTGGTCAGCTTTATTTGGTTACAAAGGTAGACATGGTGGCAGGAGAAAGAACGGCAACTAACCCGCGTCCGCTTGTCTTAGGCCGGAAGTAAATCACAACTTGTGAGGGCCAACTATCCCAGACAAGGGTAGGGTGATCTTAAAAACTTGCAAAGGGCCAACTATCCCTTTCAGAGCAAGTGATGCGGCCCCAACACCCATGCCAATGCACCATTCATCCTGCTCGGTCGAGAGGTGCCGCTGACCCCAATAGGGTGAAATCAGCCTATCAGTGCATTGAAGGGGTGCGCACCGCTATTACTGCTGCAAGATGGACACTTCAATATTGCCGGTCTTTCCCTGCCAATGAAATAAAGCCGACACAAGACACAAGAGGGTAGGGAGGGTGGGAGATCAATTCAAAAGAGGCAGATTTTACCACAGTAGATTCTCTACACCCTCTCACTAACTCCGCCCCTAACCCAACGTCCTATCGCATCTGCCTATAATTGTAAACAAACATTTTTAACTTTATTAACCCCTCTATCCCTGACTAGAAGTTTATGTGCCGTCGGCTCTATTCCTAACCTCCGTTATATTAAACTTTCTATCGTCAGATGATAGATGTGACCCATAAACTTAAACTAAACTTAACTAAAATAAACACAGGAGACCAAGTTATGCCGTTTAAATTAATTGGTCAGCTTTATTTGGTTACAAAGGTAGACATGGTGGCAGGAGAAAGAACGGCAACTAACCCGCGTCCGCTTGTCTTAGGCCGGAAGTAAATCACAACTTGTGAGGGCCAACTATCCCAGACAAGGGTAGGGTGATCTTAAAAACTTGCAAAGGGCCAACTATCCCTTTCAGAGCAAGTGATGCGGCCCCAACACCCATGCCAATGCACCATTCATCCTGCTCGGTCGAGAGGTGCCGCTGACCCCAATAGGGTGAAATCAGCCTATCAGTGCATTGAAGGGGTGCGCACCGCTATTACTGCTGCAAGATGGACACTTCAATATTGCCGGTCTTTCCCGCCACAGCGGCTCTCAGGAGAAGCAGCCCGCCACCATGCTAACCAACCAAACCCTTAAAAACTGCAAAAATATCTTCTAGAAACAAAAAATTACCCTCCTCAGTAAGATGAACTCCATCCCTGCGGAAAAGGTGGGCATCCTGAATCCGAATTAAAGGATGGTGCACCACTAGCCCTCCCATTTCCAGCACGTGCCTAGCCACCCATTTGTTAACCTTCCTCCTGGACCTGTCCAAAGCCACACTATTATAGCAATAGCGCCAGGAAAGCCTGGCGATGATAGGGGACCACACCAAAAGGCAGTTAGGCAATAACCGAACCACCTCTCTCAAGTCACGAACAATCGCATGGCGCAACTCTAAGGACGTTTGCTGACCCAAATCGTTGCCCCCGAGATGGATAATTAACACTAAAGGGGGACCAAATTCAGCTACTGCCCTGTGCAAGTTGCGCAACAAAGCTTCCCACAGCATGCCCCTCTGCCCCAACCACCTAACACTCTCCCAACGTGGGAACACGGAGGCATCTTCAGCAAAGCGCGACTGCCCGGCCCAAAAAATAAAAGAGTGACCAATCAACCAAATGGGCCTAGCGTCCTGGAAACCTGCAAATATACAGAAATATAATAGATAAGTATATATGCAACATGTAAATCACGAAGGAGGAGTGGGAGGGTGGGAGGGGGGGAGGAAGACTTGACCCGAGGTGAAAACCTACAAAAAAACTGCTGGATCTTTTCTATATTTCATTCGTTCACATTAATATTATTTTAAGCTAAACGATCAATGTCCAAAGCAGGGCAAAAAACAGGGCAAAATCTCTCGGGACCCCCACCGGAAAGGCAGCGAGTTGGCCAAGGCACTCAAGTCCAAACGAATAAAGTATAACAATTTATGATTCCAGACGAACATAACTTCTGTAAGCATTGGACTTCCATCTTCCGAGAACCTGGATCTCCTGTGAAGAAAGACCCGAGGAGGCCGCAAAAGTGGCGGCACCTATTCTAAAAGAATGGGTGCCGTAATCCGAAGGGGAAAGCCCGAGGTGCCGTATGCAGCGATGGAAGACCGATCTAAATTGGAATTTAGTCAAAGGACTTCCGTCCTCGTGCATAAGCCAAGCCCCCGGCCGCATTGGCCTGCAAAGAGTATATTGGGAGGCTAAGTGAACCGGACAAATCCCGTCATCAGGACAGGACTTCAGGGACACCCAGCGACCTCTACCCATCTGATCGGTCTTGGAACGCCGAATACAGCACAGCAGCGTATCACGCAGCAAAATGTGACAACGAAGCAGAGGGGGCTGAGCGCGGCGCGAAGACGCTACCAGCTCGCTGATGCGAAACGCCCCATGAAAGGCCATCGCAAAAGCGAGTCGGAATAACAGAACCTCGAATTGCGAAGAACAAATGCCCGTCAAACTTTCACCTAGACGCGCTAACAAATCAGGACCAATAGGACGACGTCGGTCATCCGCGGCAGGCCTGACGCGAGACCAACCCCTAAGGGCCCTTTGTATTAAAAAACCCTTAGTTATGTCCCTCCGCCCCGCTAGGCGCAAAAAGAACGAAATCCCAGCAAGCCTCTGGGCAACATAAGCCCGCGACCTGCCGGAATCGAACAAGAAACAAACAAAAGCAACCATATTAGTATCACGAGATTTACCTGACGAACTCCGCCCTTGCAAAAACTTCTCCCACTGTTGCCAAGATGTCTGGTAGGCCGTCAACGTCCGTGGGGCCACGGACCGACGTGCGAGATCTTCCATTCTGGTTTGATGATCTGCCAACAATGAAATGGACAAAGCTCACCTTTTAATGCCGCGTACGGGGCCAATTCGCGGAACCGTCGCCAATCCTGTCTGGAGAGCGCATCAGCAATGGAATTATCAGTACCCGGCACATGACGAGCTGTGAACAATATGTTAAACTGCAAAGCGCGCAGAACCAGCCAAGCAAGAAGCCGCAACACTGGCAGCGACGACGATCTTTGGTTATTGATCGCATGTACTACCCCCAGGTTATCGCACCAAAAAACTATGGAACGGTCGCGCAACCGCTGACACCATAGCTCTAATGCCACCACTATGGGAAACAGCTCCAGTAGGAGCAAGTTCTTGGTCAATCTTGCCTGCACCCATTCCGCCGGCCAAACTGAAAAACACCAATCTCCTCCCAAAAAAGATCCGAAACCTGATGATCCAGCAGCATCCGTGAAGAGCTGCAGGCAAGCATTAGGCTGAGGATCCGCAGGCCAGACGCGCACTCCATTAAAATCGACCAAAAAAAAAAAAAAAAACGTCCCAAACCGCCAGGTCCAGCTTTAGCTCAGACGACAGTCGCAGAAAATGGTGCGGGTGATGCAGCCCTACCAAAGCCCTCTGTAGCTTCCGATAGAAAATCTTCCCCATCGGGATAACTCGACACGCGAAGTTAAACAGCCCGAGCAGGGATTGACCTTGACGAAGAGTTACCTTTCCTCCTGCCAACGCTAGGAGGATAGTATCCTGCAAGCGACGAATCTTGTCCGGCGGCAGCCGGCAAAGACCCTCCAAGGTATCAATTTCAATACCCAAGAAAACCAGCTTAGTGGCTGGGCCCTCAGTTTTATCTTGCGCAATAGGTACTCCAAATTCCGAGAAGAGTGCTTGCAATGAAAAAAGGAGACGATTGCAGCGACGCGAGCCAGCTGGACCTACGCACAAGAAGTCATCCAAGTAATGGGCTATGCTCGTCTCCCCAGACCCCACCGCGACACACCAATGGAGAAAGGAACTGAAACGCTCGAAGAACGCGCAGGAAATAGAACAACCCATCGGAAGACATTTGTCCAGGTAATAGCCATCCGTCAACCGAAACCCCATGAAACGAAATGATTCAGGATGCAGGGGCAACAATCTGAAGGCGGACTCAATGTCCACTTTCGCCATGAAAGAACCCGGACCCGCTGCGCGAACCAAGGCTAACGCAGATTCGAATGACTGGTACTGTACGCGGCAGACCTCAACATCTATGGCGTCGTTAACCGACGTGCCTGACGGATGTGACAGGTGCTGAATTAAACGGTAACTCCCGGGGGCCTTCTTGGGGACAACACCCACAGGGGAAAGGACCAGATCGGGTATCGGAGGCTGCGGGAAAGGTCCAATCATGCGACCCAGCCCTACCTCCTTCATAACCTTATCCTTTAGTACGTGAGGTAAATCGCAGGCCGAGCGTAAATTCCTAGGGGACCCGGAACTGACAGGCCGTATTATTGGAAGCGAAAATCCTTCTGCAAAAACCCTTACGCAAAAAGGCGGCGGCTTCCCGCACAGGATACCAGTCTAACCATTTTGCCATGGCATCCAGATGAATGGGGGTCAACGCTTTACTTTGAAGTCCCGGCCCCTGACCGTTTGGCAGAGGGTACTGCAGAGGAGGCCTGAGCTCCTCCTGGACCGCGGGAGCAGTCCTTACTGGGGTGTGCCGCGCCGCAGCGAAGGCACTGGTTTTCGAAAGCGACACCTGTTACCAAGGGTACAATTCCCATTGTTGTATGCGTTACACTTCCGCTTGTTTTGCCCTCCATTGGCTGTCCTTGGTGCCGAGGGGGACGAGGGTTGAACTGGCCACCCAGGGGACTGATCAACAAGGACGCGTGTAGGCTGGGTCACCTCCATCCACACTTCAACATCTTTACAACCCAATTCCATGACCTTAACCCGATCTTGTTTTCGACGAAACTCTTCGTCGTATTGACGCCAAGCCGTACTGCGTGAGGCCTTGAATAGGCCATGTATCAGGTGTAAGTATCGTATTACGTTAAGGTACTCGGAAGGCCTGGTTTTGAGATAGCAAGTTGAGATCACGCAGAACCCAGATATCCAATTCGTGTAAGACTTAAAGGCCTCCAGACCAATACCCCCTTTTGCCTTTGCGGTCGCAGCAGCTTTCTTCGCCGTAGCTGTAAGGGTGAACATATCTACGTAGCGCCCTTTTTTGATCCGCTGCTTAACCCTGGTACGCATACCTCGAGTGACAGCTGTATTAGCGCAGTGTACAACATCCTCCGGACCCACTCCGCGATCTACACTGGTACTACTGCCAGAGGACCGTTCGCTAGAATGCCTGTGACGACGTGAGCGACGTCTGCGAGACCTCCTTGCCCTTTTACGCCTAGCCTTCCGCGAACTATCGCTTGAAGAGGAAGAGGAAATGGAAGTAGACCCGCAGTCAGACGTACTGTCACACTCACCAGAAGCGCTGGCGAGGGCATTGGAAACTCCAGCGCCCGCGTTAGCTCCGACTTCCGCCGTCGCACTTCTGGTCGGGGCTGCGACCACTGTTAACTCCTCCAGACTGTCGTCTGTAAAAGAAGAGACTGAGGCAGCATTGTGCGCATTGTCTGTGTCCGTAGCCTGATTGGGCTGAGGAAGGGAGATGGCAGAGGGAGAGAAAGAAACGGAAGGAGCTGCGGGCATGGGAGCGAGGGAAAGACCGCAAATCCTGCCTAATTGCTGCACCAGAGGGCCAAGCTGCGTCTGCACAGCGGACGCCGCTGACGCAGAAGGGCCTCCAGTGTCAGCGTTTCCAGGCTGCTGGGTCAAAAGCGGTGTCAGTGCACCCACCACAGACACCAGCAGTCCGGCTATGGCACCAGCATCCAGCAACGGAGCACTCCCTGGTGCCGCAGGCCCTGCGGGCATAGCAGACGCCGGAGCAGCTGCCACCCCCGCAGGCCTGGAGGAGCTGGCTACTGCAGACATGGGGGACCCCATGTCGGCATCATTATGAACAGAGGGCAGCAGAAGAGGGGGCGGATTAACCTGCCTGTCACTATGCAGGCGTTGGCTCCGCCCCCTTCGTCTCCGCCCCCCGCCTGTATTAATGTGGGCCTGCGTGCAAGCCGGCACCATGACAGGCATCCGGCCTGCACGCTTATGTGGCCGCTTCCGCCGCCCTTCCCCCTGGACTTCAGCCGGCTCCCTCTGAGCGGCCACCGGGGAAGAAGGGACGGGCAGTGTGACTGCCCGCTGCTGGCCGCAAGAGCGGCCGGAGCGCGCACCCGCGACTCGTGCAGGCACTATAGTATGCCTGGCCGCCCCCGATCCCCGCCTGCCCTGGTCCCCAGTCGCACTAGTACTGGCGACCCGCGGGGAACCAGGTGCAGGCGGAGGCAGCACCTGTGGCGTCTCGCGGGACCGCCGCGGCCGCGTGCACGTGACCGCAGCGTTGTCCGCTAAGGGGCCCGCTGTACCTGACCCTCCCGAACGCCGGGAGGGCAGTACCTGAGGGAAATAAAGTGCGCCGGGCCTGCCACCGTCTGACAGACGGGCGGGTACCGAGCGCGCGCGCTGGGGGCGGCTCATAGTGCAGGGAAGCAAGATAGGTAGGTAAAGTAAGAGAAAGAAAAGTTAGATAAGAAAAAAGAGTGTATATATAGGGAAAGTATAGAGAATAGAGTAGGGAAAGATATAAAGTAGGGAAAGAGAAAGTAGGGATGAATAAAAACGATTATCCCAACAGACAGATCTGCTAATAAGGAACTGTACTTCCCTGGTCGCAGATCAATTCAAAAGAGGCAGATTTTACCACAGTAGATTCTCTACACCCTCTCACTAACTCCGCCCCTAACCCAACGTCCTATCGCATCTGCCTATAATTGTAAACAAACATTTTTAACTTTATTAACCCCTCTATCCCTGACTAGAAGTTTATGTGCCGTCGGCTCTATTCCTAACCTCCGTTATATTTAGAGAAGTTTAGTGAGTGCTTAGCTGTATACACATATAAAGATTTTCTGTCCAAACATCCAACTAGTTGATTGGTTGGAATGAAAATCTAGTAACGTATGGGAGTAACAGATGATCAGCAATTTGCTCCTAAATGCCAGAAAACAGATGAAAATGGTCGTCAGACAAGTTTGTTAAATGTTTCATCTAAACAATTTGTTCAAACAACAGTTTTTGTCCATTTTCCGGCGTTTGGGAGCAAATTGCTGATCGTCAGTTACACTCATACGTTACCAGATTTTCATTCCAACCAATCAACTAGTTGGATGGTTGGACAGAAAATCTTTGTGTGTACCCAGCTTTACTGTGATTTCTGGAAGTAGTCTTGTCATTTTCTGTGTAATCTTCTGAGTTTAAAGTTTGTCTTATTTTTGTCTGGTGCCATTTTCTGTCCGTCTTGTCAGTGTTTATTTGTGTGTGCCTGTGGTGTGTTTGTGATGGGTGTAGCCTTATGGAATACGGAGCTTTCTTAAAAAGACCATTCACAGTTTGGGGTATATCTATTCACAAGCCATTTAGGAGACCTCCTATAAGGAGGGCACCAATTTGGACTCCAGCTTGCATGAACAATCCCCATGCTGGTAAAATGTATCAGATTTTATGTTTGGTCATGATTAATATGTCATTGTGAATGCTTGGTGTGGATATGTTAATCCAGTGGTTCTCAAACTCGGTCCTCAGGACCCCACACTGTGCACGTTTTCCAGGTCACTCAGCAAGAGCACTGGTTGAATCATTACTCACTGACACATTTTAAAAGATCCACAGGTGGAGCTAGTTATTTCACTTGTGATTCTGTGAGGAGACCTGGAAAACATGCGCTGTTTGGGGTCCTGAGGACCGAGTTTCAGAACTTGTGCGTTAATCTATATGATTCCTGCTATTTTATAGTACTGGGGCCCTCATTCAGACCCACTCGCGCCTATGTGCTCGCAAGCGGGTCGATGGTGGGGCACTGTGCACGCGCCGCATGTGGACGGCGCGTGCGCAAGACCCAGAGCGAGAGAGAAATTCTCTCACTCCGGGGCTCGCTACAAACGGGGTGGCTGTTGATGTTGATCGACAGCTCGCCTCATTTTGTAGGCAGGGAGGGGGGTGGCTGGCCAAACGGAGGCGTTCCTGAAGGAACGCCTGCCATTTGTGGGAGGTACCACTGACATCACCAGTGATGTCAGTAGGGAGCTTCCTGCTCTGTTAGAGCAGGAAGCTACCTAGGGCTTGCGGTAGACGAGACCCTACCGCAAGGGTCTCGTCGCAAGCTCCGACCATCGCGACCATCACCTGGTCACCTGTGTTTTTATTAGGGGTGTGCACCGGCCACTTTTCGTGTTTTGTGTTTTGGTTTTGGATCTGGATCTTTCTTCGTGTTTTGGATCTGGATTGGTTTTGCCAAAACCACCCTTCCGTGTTTTGGGTTCTGGGTTTTGTGTTTTGGATCTGTATTTTTTTAAAAAAAAGCATAAAAACAGCTAAAATCACAGAATTTGTAGGTTTTTCTGCTCCTATGCTATTATTAACCTCAATAACCTTAATTTCCACTCATTTCCAGTCTATTCTGAACACCTCACACCTCACAATAGTGTTTTTATGTCCAAAAAGTTGCACCGAGGTAGCTGGATGACTATGCTAAGTGACACGAGTGGGCGGCACAAACACGTGACCCATCTAGGAGTGACACTGCAGTGGCAGACAGGATGGCAGTTTGAAAAACTAGGCCCCAAACTGTACATAATGCAAAGAAAAAAAGAGGTGCAAGATGGAATTGTCCTTGGGCCCTCCCACCCACCCTTATGTTGTATAAACAGGACATGCACACTTTAACAAATCAATCATTTCAGCGCCAGGGTCTGCCACACAACTGTGGCTGAAATGATTGGTTCGTTTGGGCCCCCACAAAACAAGCTGGCAATTAATGTGTCCCTGCACAAACTGGCTCTACGGAGGCAAGATGTCATCCTCATCCTCCTCATCCACCGATTCCTCACCCTCTTCAGTGTGTACATCCTCATCCTCACAAAGTATTAACTCGTCCCCACTTGAATCCACCACCACAGGTCCCTCTGTACCTTCTGGAGGCTGGTCTCCCTGGAAGAGCTGATAATTCATTTTGATGAACATCATCTTCTCCACATTCTGTGGAAGCAACCTCCTACGCCTTTCGCTGACAAGGTTCCCGGCTGCACTAAACACTCTTTCGGAGTACACACTGGAGGGGGGGCAACTCAGGTAAAATAGAGCCAGTTTGTACAGGGGCCTCCAAATTGCCTCTTTTTCCTGCCAGTACAGGTATGGACTGTCTGACATGCCTACTTGGATGCTGTCACCGATGTAATCCTCCACCATTCTGTCAATGGTGACAGTATCATATGCAGTGACAGTAGACATGTCAGAAATTGTTGCCAGGTCCTTCAGTCCGGACCAGATGTCCAACTTGGTCCTGCCTGCCCTGCATCACCGCCAGCGGGTTGCTTAGGATACCTAAGTTTTTTCCTGGCAGCCCCAGTTGCGGGAGAAAATGAAGAAGGAGCCGTTGATGTGTCACGTTCCGCTTCAGCTGACAGTGTGTTCACCAGCAGGTCTTTGCACCTCTGCAGGCTTGTGTCGGCCGGAAAGAGAGACACCACATAGGCTTTAAACCTAGGATCGAGCACGGTGGCCAAAATGTAGTGGTCTGATTTCAACAGATTGACCACCCTGGAATCCTGGCAAAGCGAATGAAGGGCTTCATCCACAAGTCCCACATGCCGAGCGGAATCGCTCCGTCTTAGCTCCTCCTTCACTTTCTCCAGCTGCTTCTGCAAAAGCCTGATGAGGGGAATGACCTGACTCAAGCTGGCAGTGTCTGAACTGACTTCACGTGTGGCAAGTTCGAAGGGCTGAAGAACCTTGCACAACACGGAAATCATTCTCCACTGCGCTTGAGTCAGGTGCATACCCCCTCCTTTGCCTATGTCATAGGTGGATGTATAGGCTTGTATGGCCTTTTGCTGCTCCTCCATCCTCTGAAGCATATAGAGGGTTGAGTTCCACCGCGTCACAACCTCTTGCTTCAGGTGATGGCGGGGCAGGTTCAAGAGTGTTTGCTGGCGCTCCAGTCTTCGGCACGCAGTCGCTGAATGGCGAAAGTGGCCAGAAATTTTTCGGGCCACCCAAAGCGTCTCCTGCACGCCCCTGTCGCTTTTCAGAAAATTCTGCACCACCAAGTTTATTGTGTGAGCAAAACATGGGACGTGCTGGAATCTGCCCAGATGTAATGCCCGCACAATATTGGTGGCGTTGTCAGATATCACAAATCCCCAGGAGAGTCTAAGTGGGGTAAGCCACTGGGCGATGATTTCCCTCAGTTTCTCTAAGAGGTTGTCGGCGGTGTGCCTCTTACTGAAACCGGTGATACACAGCGTAGCCTGCCTTGTAACGAGCTGGCGTTTCTGAGATGCTGCTACTGGTGACGCTGCTGCTGTTGCTGCGTAAGGTGATACATCTACCCAGTGGGCTGTCACAGTCATATAGTCCTTAGTCTGCCCTGTTCCACTTGTCCACATGTCCGTGGTTAAGTGGACATTGTGTACAACGGCATTTTTCAGGACACTGAGGACACTTTTTCTGACGTTTCTGTACAGTCTCGGTATCGCCTGCCTAGTGAAGTGGAATCTAGACGGGATTTGGAACCGGGGACACACTACCTCCATCAATTGTCTAAATCCCACTGCACTAATGGCGGATACCGGACGCACGTCTAACACCAACATAGCAGTCAAGGCCTCAGTTATACGTTTTGCTTCAGGATGACTGCTGTCGTACTTCATCCTCCTCGCTAAGGACTGTTGGAGGGTCAATTGTTTAGTAAAAGTAGTGGTGTTCCTACTTCCTCTCTGGGATGATGAACGACTCCCAGCAGCAGCAACAGCAGCAGCGGCAGCAGTAGGCGTAGCAATGCAGGATCCTCCGGAGGAATCCCGGATAGGAGAGTCAGTCATGCCAGTGATATGGCCTGCAGGACTACTTCCGATCCTGACTAAGGAGGAAATTGACGAGGAGGGAGTTGACGGTGTGGTTTGCAGGTGCTTGGATACAACAGGACAACGGGATTTAGGTGTCCCTGGACTGCTTACGGTCTGAGCCAAAGTTTCTGAACTTGACAGTAACTTTTTATGAACGCGCTGCAGGTGCCGTATAAGGGAGGATGTTCCTAGGTGGTTGACGTCCCTACCCCTACTTATTTCACCTTTACATATGGTACATATGGCAAGACAGTTGTTGTCCGGATTTGGATAGAAATATTGCCAGACCAAAGAGGTGGAATGTTTGGTCTTCTGCCCAGGCATGACCGTGATGGGCTTTTTCATCCCACGGACAACAACTGTCTCCCCCGGAGCCTGATTTAAACAAACCACATCACCATCAGAATCCTCCTCGCCAACTTCCTCCTCAGCGCCAGCTACACCAGTATCCTCATCCTGTTGTACTTCAACAGTGACATCTTCAATTTGCATATCAGCAAGTGGACTGTGGGTGCTCCTTTCAGCACTTGCAGGGGGCGTGCAAATGGTGGAAAGAGCCACCTCTTCCCGTCCAGTGCTGGGAAGGTCAGGCATCGCAACCACCACCACACTTGGACTCTCTTTGGGGATTTGTGATATCTTCTTAGAAAGCACAGTTCTTCGCTGTGCTTTTGCCAGCTTAACTCTTTTGATTTTTTTAGTGGGAGGAGTGCTTCCATCGTCATGTGAAGCTGAACCACTAGTCATGAACATACTAGGGATCGACCTTAGCCGTTCCTTGCCACTCCGTGTCGTAAATGGCATATTGGCAAGTTTACGTTTCTCTTCAGCTGATTTAAATGTCTTTTTCAAGGTCATTTTCCTGAACTTTGCCATTTGGGATTGTATGTGCCCTCTACTATGACATTGGGCATCGGCCTTGGCAGACGACGTTGATGGCATGTTATCGTCTATGTCATAACTAGTGGCAGCAGCTTCAGCACTAGGAGGAAGTGGTTCTTGATCTTTCTCTATTTTATTTTTATCGGAGAAAGTTTGGTCCTCCATTTATGTTATATCGATTTGATATATACGTGCGGCTAAACACAGAAAATAATTTTTTTTTTGGTTTGGACTGGAGTGTACTTTGTGGGTTACAGCACCCTTTAACGGTCAAGCCAGCCGGCCCTTTACTTATGACACAGGCGCACTCTTGGCACTACTTTGTTGATGCACGTGCGGCTACTGCGCACACAATTCACAAACACAGAAAATAATTTTTTTTGGGTTTGGACTGGAGTGTACTTTCGGGGGTTACAGCACCCTTTAACGGTCAAGCCAGCCGGCCCTTTACTTATGACACAGGCGCACGCTTGGCACTACTTTGTTGATGCACGTGCGGCTAAAGCGCACACAATTCACAAACACAGAAAATAATTTTTTTTTTGGTTTGGACTGGAGTGTACTTTGGGGGTTACAGCACCCTTTAACGGTCAAGCCAGCCAGCCCTTTACTTATGACACAGGCGCACGCTTGGCACTACTTTGTTGATGCACGTGCGGCTACTGCGCACACAATTCACAAACACAGAAAATAATTTTTTTTTGGTTTGGACTGGAGTGTACTTTCGGGGGTTACAGCACCCTTTAACGGTCAAGCCAGCCGGCCCTTTACTTATGACACAGGCGCACGCTTGGCACTACTTTGTTGATGCACGTGCGGCTACTGCGCACACAATTCACAAACACAGAAAATAATTTTTTTTTGGTTTGGACTGGAGTGTACTTTCGGGGGTTACAGCACCCTTTAACGGTCAAGCCAGCCGGCCCTTTACTTATGACACAGGCGCACGCTTGGCACTACTTTGTTGATGCACGTGCGGCTACTGCGCACACAATTCACAAACACAGAAAATAATTTTTTTTTGGTTTGGACTGGAGTGTACTTTCGGGGGTTACAGCACCCTTTAACGGTCAAGCCAGCCGGCCCTTTACTTATGACACAGGCGCACGCTTGGCACTACTTTGTTGATGCACGTGCGGCTACTGCGCACACAATTCACAAACACAGAAAATAATTTTTTTTTGGTTTGGACTGGAGTGTACTTTCGGGGGTTACAGCACCCTTTAACGGTCAAGCCAGCCGGCCCTTTACTTATGACACAGGCGCACGCTTGGCACTACTTTGTTGATGCACGTGCGGCTACTGCGCACACAATTCACAAACACAGAAAATAATTTTTTTTTAGGTTTGGACTGGAGTGTACTTTCGGGGGTTACAGCACCCTTAACGGTCAAGCCAGCCGGCCCTTTACTTATGACACAGGCGCACGCTTGGCACTACTTTGTTGATGCACGTGCGGCTACTGCGCACACAATTCACAAACACAGAAAATAATTTTTTTTTTGGTTTGGACTGGAGTGTACTTTCGGGGGTTACAGCACCCTTAATGGTCAAGCCAGCCGTCCCTTTACTTATGACACAGGCGCACGCTTGGCACTACTTTGTTGATGCACGTGCGGCTACTGCGCACACAATTCACAAACACAGAAAATAATTTTTTTTTGGTTTGGACTGGAGTGTACTTTCGGGGGTTACAGCACCCTTTAACGGTCAAGCCAGCCGGCCCTTTACTTATGACACAGGCGCACGCTTGGCACTACTTTGTTGATGCACGTGCGGCTACTGCGCACACAATTCACAAACACAGAAAATAATTTTTTTTTGGTTTGGACTGGAGTGTACTTTCGGGGGTTACAGCACCCTTTAATGGTCAAGCCAGCCGGCCCTTTACTTATGACACAGGCGCACGCTTGGCACTACTTTGTTGATGCACGTGCGGCTACTGCGCACACAATTCACAAACACAGAAAATAATTTTTTTTTAGGTTTGGACTGGAGTGTACTTTCGGGGGTTACAGCACCCTTAACGGTCAAGCCAGCCGGCCCTTTACTTATGACACAGGCGCACGCTTGGCACTACTTTGTTGATGCACGTGCGGCTACTGCGCACACAATTCACAAACACAGAAAATAATTTTTTTTTTGGTTTGGACTGGAGTGTACTTTCGGGGGTTACAGCACCCTTAACGTTCAAGCCAGCCGTCCCTTTACTTATGACACAGGCGCACGCTTGGCACTACTTTGTTGATGCACGTGCGGCTACTGCGCACACAATTCACAAACACAGAAAATAATTTTTTTTTTGGTTTGGACTGGAGTGTACTTTGGGGGTTACAGCACCCTTTAACGGTCAAGCCAGCCGGCCCTTTACTTATGACACAGGCGCACGCTTGGCACTACTTTGTTGATGCACGTGCGGCTACTGCGCACACAATTCACAAACACAGAAAATAATTTTTTTTTGGTTTGGACTGGAGTGTACTTTCGGGGGTTACAGCACCCTTTAACGGTCAAGCCAGCCGGCCCTTTACTTATGACACAGGCGCACGCTTGGCACTACTTTGTTGATGCACGTGCGGCTACTGCGCACACAATTCACAAACACAGAAAATAATTTTTTTTTAGGTTTGGACTGGAGTGTACTTTCGGGGGTTACAGCACCCTTAACGGTCAAGCCAGCCGGCCCTTTACTTATGACACAGGCGCACGCTTGGCACTACTTTGATGATGCACGTGCGGCTACTGCGCACACAATTCACAAACACAGAAAATAATTTTTTTTTGGTTTGGACTGGAGTGTACTTTCAGGGGTTACAGCACCCTTTAACAGTCAAGCCAGCCGGCCCTTTACTTATGACACAGGCGCACGCTTGGCACTACTTTGTTGATGCACGTGCGGCTACTGCGCACACAATTCACAAACACAGAAAATATTTTTTTTTTAGGTTTGGACTGGAGTGTACTTTCGGGGGTTACAGCACCCTTAACGGTCAAGCCAGCCGGCCCTTTACTTATGACACAGGCGCACGTTTGGCACTACTTTGTTGATGCACGTGCGGCTACTGCGCACACAATTCACAAACACAGAAAATAATTTTTTTTTTGGTTTGGACTGGAGTGTACTTTGGGGGTTACAGCACCCTTTAACGGTCAAGCCAGCCGGCCCTTTACTTATGACACAGGCGCACGCTTGGCACTACTTTGTTGATGCACGTGCGGCTACTGCGCACACAATTCACAAACACAGAAAATAATTTTTTTTTTGGTTTGGACTGGAGTGTACTTTCGGGGGTTACAGCACCCTTAACGGTCAAGCCAGCCGGCCCTTTACTTATGACACAGGCGCACGCTTGGCACTACTTTGTTGATGCACGTGCGGCTACTGCGCACACAATTCACAAACACAGAAAATAATTTTTTTTTTGGTTTGGACTGGAGTGTACTTTCGGGGGTTACAGCACCCTTAACGGTCAAGCCAGCCGGCCCTTTACTTATGACACAGGCGCACGCTTGGCACTACTTTGTTGATGCACGTGCGGCTACTGCGCACACAATTCACAAACACAGAAAATAATTTTTTTTTTGGTTTGGACTGGAGTGTACTTTCGGGGGTTACAGCACCCTTAACGGTCAAGCCAGCCGGCCCTTTACTTATGACACAGGCGCACGCTTGGCACTACTTTGTTGATGCACGTGCGGCTACTGCGCACACAATTCACAAACACAGAAAATAATTTTTTTTTTGGTTTGGACTGGAGTGTACTTTCGGGGGTTACAGCACCCTTTAACGGTCAAGCCAGCCGGCCCTTTACTTATGACACAGGCGCACGCTTGGCACTACTTTGTTGATGCACGTGCGGCTACTGCGCACACAATTCACAAACACAGAAAATAATTTTTTTTTAGGTTTGGACTGGAGTGTACTTTCGGGGGTTACAGCACCCTTAACGGTCAAGCCAGCCGGCCCTTTACTTATGACACAGGCGCACGCTTGGCACTACTTTGTTGATGCACGTGCGGCTACTGCGCACACAATTCACAAACACAGAAAATAATTTTTTTTTTGGTTTGGACTGGAGTGTACTTTCGGGGGTTACAGCACCCTTAACGGTCAAGCCAGCCGGCCCTTTACTTATGACACAGGCGCACGCTTGGCACTACTTTGTTGATGCACGTGCGGCTACTGCGCACACAATTCACAAACACAGAAAATATATTATTTTTTTAGCACTTGGGGGGAGCACCCCTGATGGACAGAGCACCCCCTGGACAACACTACAGCACTCCTTTAGGACTGGGACACTGCACAGGACTTTGGAGTGGACACAGCCCCTATGGAGAACTGACTGCACAACACAGTCCAGCCAGCCCCTATGGACTTTGAAGTAGTGGACACAGCCCCTATTAACAACAGCAGCACAGCACAACACAGCCAGCCCCTATGGACTTTGAAGTAGTGGACAACAGCAGCACTACACTACACTACACTACACAGCCCTAACTCCCACCCTCCCTCTTCACTGTCCACAGCCGAGTGAGAAAATGGCGCCGACGCGGGTACCTTATATAGGATCCAAAACCCGCGAGACTCGGAAGGCGGGATGATGACGTTTTGCCTCGATTTCAGATCCGAGTCAGGCGGGAAAAGTCGAGCCTGACTCGGATCGGACTCGGATCGGGGGGGCTCGGATTTCAGAAATCCGAACCCGCTCACCCCTAGTTTTTATATACACTTTATGTAATATTACAATTATTACCTTTTGACTTTATCAATAGTCTTTATGGGCCTGAGGGTCTCATTCAAACCCGCTCGCGAGCGCTGTACGCTGGCAAGCGGGTCGATGGTGCCCAAGTGCTCCCTCCATCATGCGCATGCGCGAGACCCGGCTAGCGACGGGGAAGCCGTCGTTCGGGGTCTCGCACCAAAGGGGGCATGCCGTCGATGGTTATTGACAGCACGCCCCCTTTGGTGGGCGTGCCGGGGGCGTGGCTACCCATACGGAGGCGTTCCCATGGGAACGCCTTCCATCTGGGTCTGGCCACACTGACATCACTAGTGATGTCAGTGGGAGTGATTTTGGCTCTGATAGAGCCAAAATCACTCCAGGGCTTGCGGCAACGAGACCCTACCGCAAGTGTCTCGTCGGAAGCCCGATGGTCGCGATGGTCTTGACCATCGCGACCATCATCATGGGCGCTCGCATAAGCTGTGGGTGGTAACCCACAGCTATGCGAGCGTCCAAGAGGCTGCTCCAATTTTAGGTAGGCCAGCCCTGATTCAGAGCGAGTGCTCTGGTCAGAGCGTTCGGCTCTGAATCAGGCCCTGAGTCAGCAAGGAATGCTATTCTGCTTATACGCACTCAACTGCATTGCTAATATCTGCGGTGCTATTTAAATGTGTGCATTCACATTGCGTACATAAGGACGCCCACTTCCTCTTACTCACATCCGTATACTAGGGCAACATAGCGAAACAACATCGGACCCATACGCACAGTTAAGGAAGCCCAGACCTCACTCAGGATTTGCAAACTTCTGCGCATGATATGAGTCCTCAGGAGGCCTCAGGTAACGCAGTGGCTAATTTATGCATGCCTATGCAACGGCGCTGGAATGCACTGGCACTCCTGCGTTCGCCCGTCCACCGCGTGTAACCACCCACTAATGGCACTTCCCATCAATCACTCTGCCCTGGGTCTGCGTAGCCTCTGCAGACACAGTTAGCATCGCAATTGCTAGTTGGCGTACACTTACTGTGATGCATACACATGTGCAGTGCGGATTAATCCACCGATTGCGTGCGAATTAACAACTGCGTTTCTTGCAGAATCAGGTCCTATATTACCTCTATCATATGCCCAGCGCTGTGTATATTTTTATATGACTAATTTAAATGGAGTTGGAGCACAGAGGACCCACACACACAAACTCTGAGGACCATCTCCTCTCACTTCCTTAATATAAACGCTAATGGGCCTGATTCATTACCGATCGCAACTGTGATTACGCATGCAGTCGTCCGATTGTTGCATTCTGCGCATGCCTACGCATCGCAGTTCGCGTGCACGAAGACTCCACTGCGATCAGACTGCGATTGCAGTGACTTTGCAGACCCACCGTACCCACCGCAGAGTGATTGACAGGAAGTGACTGTTTGGGGGTGGTGATGTGGGATGGTGGTCGGCGAAATACAGGTGTGCCTTCTTGATTGAACTCCCTTATAGGGGCATGCATAAATTAGCCACTGTGATGCCATACACAGCTCGGGCTTTCACTGCGTGCGATGAGGTCACAGCAAATTCCTGGGTAAGGTCAGACCTTGTGCAAGTGTGCGTGAGGCTCCGATTGTACTCGATGTTACCGATTGTTTTGCAGACTTGCTAAGTATTGCGGATGCGTGTAAGGTAAAGTGGGCGTCCTTATGTTAGGCTGCGACGGCATTGCGTTTGCAATCATTAGCATATTTTCACAGTGAGACTGCTTGCGTAATCACTGCTGTGATCACAATACCGATCTTTACTGAATCAGGAATTAAGTTTACATTTCAGCATACTTACCATTAAAATAATTATTTATGTATTCATTGGTTCTGTGAAAAAAAAAATATTAACACAACAAACAATATATTTTGTGAAGGTAAACCACATGTGGTATACTGGCTTTGTGCAATGTTTCACACAAGGAGGTAGAGATTCAGTTGTTGTTTGGGCACCCATTAGTAAAGGGTGCCCGATGGATCTATTTAACAGCCTGTACAGTAACCATTAGATATTGTGACGGTAGTCATTAGATCCCCTTCCGTAAATGTACCCTGACTTCATCAGTTACTGTCCAACGTCATTCCCTACTATCCACGTGGGCATAGAAGGGAAATAAACAATCCTGTGGCGAGCGAAGCGAGCCCACAAGAGGACAAATTTCTTCTATTGGTGGCCTTTATGAGCATGGAAAGGTACTTCCACCCTCATGCCACGTCACTTCCAGGTACAAATGCTGGAGGGGATCTATACACTAACACTACCATATTGTGACATATCACAGTAATACTTGCCAACGCTTCCTCATTGTCAGGGAGACTCCCAGAAATAGCAGCAATCTCTCCATCTCCCTGATTGCACCCTTCGCCCATTATCAAGCTGTTATATAAAAAAATATATATACATTCAAATGGGATCATTAGTATAATTTCCCTGTATTTTTTATATGAGGCACAATGAGCCCTATGGCTACATGCATTTCTGAGAAGTATCAGTTTTCATCAACAAGTAGATCTTACTAACAGCTTTGGGGCTCGTTTACATGTGGATGCAAGTCAGTGTTATGACACGCCTCTCAGATGTAGCAGTACACGCCCACTTTACCACCGCACTCATAGGTGTTGCTTTCACAATCTCCCTGAAATGCTTTTTCAAAAGTAGGCAAGTATGCTCACAGTGTATGGCCGTGATATCAGCATGCCTCCCCTGGGAAGGAGGTATTTCCCTGTTCCTCCCCTGGGAAGGAACAGGATAAATATCTCTCGCTCGGCCCAATACAGCACATACACTGAGCTATGCGGCTGATTAGCAGCTCACAAATAATTTTTTTGGACATGCCGGACAATTGGGCATATCTGAAAGACCAATACTTTGTGGTAGGTCGCACAAATACACTGTACAGTTATCTGGCAGATTGCGTAGTATTAAATTAAAGGATTCACGTACTGTAAGGTGGGAACATGCTGCACGTACTTGTCGACAATTTACTATTGCTCCTCCTAAGCCCCGCCCCCTCATGGGAATTCAGCACAATTATGCATATGTAAACTAGGGGGCATGGCTAAATGACACGATTCTCATGGAATTTAGTCATTAGGCCCCGCCCCCAATGCTCAGAACCGCCGATCCCCGCTAATATTCTCTCCATTCTGCCCACTTCACTAGGAAGTGGGCAGAATGCGGGAGAAGTGCCTGCCCTGCGGCGGGTGCGGGGGGTTACCCGAAAAATCAGCAAAAACCAGGAGGGTAGGCATGTATGATGCTGCATGTACTTTGGGCCCTATAAAGATTCTAAAAACCTTGGGAATCTGTTTTATTGCTGCCAATCACAATTCTCTTATACTCACTACATGAGAGCACAGCACTGTGGGCCTGATTCAGAGCCGGATGCTCTAACCAGAGCGCTCGCTCTGAATCAGGGCCCATGGGAACGCTTCCGTCTGGGCAGCCACGCCCCCGGCACGCCCACCAAAGGGTGTGTGCTGTCAATCACCATCGACAGCACGCCCACTTTGGTGCGAGACCCGTCGTTATTCGGCGCCTCCGTCGTGCGCACTTGGGCACCATCGACCCACTTGCGAGCGCTCAGCGCTCGCGAGCGGGTCAGAATCAGGCCCTGTGTTTTTATAACTTGCACAGAAATATACATATCCGCAATGCTAGAAGTATAGCTTGCAGTAAAACAATTCTCGTTAAAACCAACAGTCAGTGTGTGTAACTGTGTAAGGCTGTTATTTGGGATACAGCATGTTTTTCAAAGTATTTGTCTAGCAGAAGCTCACTGAGATTTCAGCATGTTTGTTCTTCTCTAGTAATTAAATTAGTAGAAAACTCCACTGCTCCATCTACTGGAGGATGAAGGAAGTGAACACAAGCAAGTAAAGGTGCCTATCCACTAGACGATTAAAATAAGCGATTGAACGATAACGATATCGATATTGTTTGATCATTCGATAATCGTTTGAACATAGGCCCTCATTCAGAGCCATTCGCTATTTGCGGTCGTTCGTTCAAAAACAAGGGGTGGCTATTCAAATGATCCGTTCGCACATTGCAGTCTGTTCACACCTCTAAGTCTGAACGAGCGAGCAAAACATACGGTCGTTTTTTTGCTAAAAACGCTCCTTGGCCGCTCGCACCATACGTCATGTCCGCTATTTATTAGATTAATCGAGTACATCGTACAGCGTATGAACTGCTCGCTATTCTTGTGGTTGGTTTTTTCAACCGCTATTTTGCGAGCAGTTCTGAGTTAAAAAAAAAACAAGTGATGTGGTCAATGACGCTGCTGTATTAATTATGCACTCCCTTAAAACGCCCGTTTTGACCTTTAAGCACGCCTGCGTTCGAATTCCACTCCCCCGTTTTCAAGCACCTTCCCCTGTTACCACCCACATACGCCTCATTCTGTCACTCAAAATAGCAGGCATTCGCTATATAGCGTACAAACGATTTTCGGCCGCACTGACTGGTTCGCGCATGCGTACTAAAAACCGTACGCATGCGCAGTTGTGCGAACATCGCTCGGAACGAGCGTACTGCCGCTAGCGAGCGGCTCTGAATGAGGGCCATAGTTTGAAAATCGTTTGAAAATTTGATCTTTTAGACATCTATCATCGTGCAGACATGCTGGTCAACCCGACGATATCGTGAGGTTCAGCATGTTTGCAGATGATTGATTGTGCCTGCACTGAATGACATGTAGTTCAGTATGGGCACCCTGCAGTCTAGTGAATGACTGAACGATAACGATATCGTTATCGTTCAGTCTTTTCACTGTCGGGTAGTGGATACCTGCCTTAACAGCGATATCCACATTATAATCAGTGGACTTTAATTATGAGGTGCACTGGATACATCATCATGTTCAGCCTCGTGAGATTGTGCAGTGAAAAGTTAGTATATGTGGCCTCTTCGTGTGTGACTTTGAATCAATCCCTCTCTTTATCTTTGTCTTTTATGGCTTACTGACACTGAGGGGTAATGGTGTGAGAAGCAAGTGAAGAGACCAGGTTTTAGACTTTGCAGAAGAATCAAGATTGGAATATATGCGACAATTGAACTGCTAAAAAGTGGCTATTGGAATATTAGACTGTTGAATCTTCCTTTACATACTTATTGGACAAATAAGATACATTGCACCTGCACCTTAACCAGAGCGCTTTTCATTTTAATGCCAGTTATCACTCCTATCGCGCCTTAACAAGGATGTTAAGGCGCGTTAACCGGCATTCTCTGACCAAAGTGCCGAGTGTGCGGCTGTTAGCGCTGCGCTAAGCAAAAAAACAGCTGCGCACCCGGCACTTTGGTCGGATTTCTCCTCGCATCCCTAGGGGGTGCGAGAAGAAATCCTTAGCGGGCCCAAACAGCGCGGTGAATTGAATAGCTGCGGCAGCTCCCTCCCGTCGCTATTCAACATCACGTTGAATCGAATTCCCCCCACTGACTGAAGGTGTTTTGTGGGGACGCTATATCAGTCTATTCTGGACACTCACAACATCCCCACAAAATACCTTCAGTCAGTGTTTGAGAACAAATTGTGTGTGAAAATGTAGACCATATTGGTCCCCACAACGAACTGTAACCACTTGTGTGAAATGTCCCACACAAAGCCTGTTTTGTTCAATGTGTGTACA
This sequence comes from Taudactylus pleione, assembly GCA_031769625.1. NCBI lineage: Eukaryota > Metazoa > Chordata > Amphibia > Anura > Myobatrachidae > Taudactylus > Taudactylus pleione. Next base: position 2,563,081 of record JAUIMM010000461.1, on the reverse strand, counting down.
CAGACAGATGTCATGACTCACATCGTGAGTGACCAGAATATAGTGATACGATACGATGTCCCAACAAAACATCTTCAGTCAGTCTTTAGAATAAATTGTGTGTGAAAATGTAGACATAATTGGTCCCCACAAGGAGTCTCCTCCCTCTGGGACTCCTTGTGATCAGCAGAGAGCAGCGACTCCTTGTGATCAGCAGAGAGCAGCGACTCCTTGTGATCAGCAGAGAGCAGCGACTCCTTGTCATCAGCAGAGAGCAGCGACTCCTTGTCATCAGCAGAGAGCAGCGACTCCTTGTCATCAGCAGAGAGCAGCGACTCCTTGTGATAAGCAGATAGCAGCGACTCCTTGTGATCAGCAGAGAGCAGCGACTCCTTGTGATCAGCAGAGAGCAGCGACTCCTTGTGATCAGCAGAGAGCAGCGACTCCTTGTGATCAGCAGATAGCAGCGACTCCTTGTGATCAGCAGAGAGCAGCGACTCCTTGTGATCAGCAGAGAGCAGTGACTCCTTGTCATCAGCAGAGAGCAGCGACTCCTTGTCATCAGCAGAGAGCAGCGACTCCTTGTGATCAGCAGAGAGCAGCGACTCCTTGTGATCAGCAGAGAGCAGCGACTCCTTGTCATCAGCAGAGAGCAGCGACTCCTTGTCATCAGCAGAGAGCAGCGACTCCTTGTCATCAGCAGAGAGCAGCGACTCCTTGTCATCAGCAGAGAGCAGCGACTCCTTGTCATCAGCAGAGAGCAGCGACTCCTTGTCATCAGCAGAGAGCAGCGACTCCTTGTCATCAGCAGAGAGCAGCGACTCCTTGTCATCAGCAGAGAGCAGCGACTCCTTGTGATCAGCAGATAGCAGCGACTCCTTGTGATCAGCAGATAGCAGCGACTCCTTGTGATCAGCAGATAGCAGCGACTCCTTGTCATCAGCAGAGAGCAGCGACTCCTTGTCATCAGCAGAGAGCAGCGACTCCTTGTCATCAGCAGATAGCAGCGACTCCTTGTGATCAGCAGAGAGCAGCGACTCCTTGTCATCAGCAGATAGCAGCGACTCCTTGTCATCAGCAGAGAGCAGCGACTCCTTGTCATCAGCAGAGAGCAGCGACTCCTTGTCATCAGCAGAGAGCAGCGACTCCTTGTCATCAGCAGAGAGCAGCGACTCCTTGTCATCAGCAGAGAGCAGCGACTCCTTGTCATCAGCAGAGAGCAGCGACTCCTTGTCATCAGCAGAGAGCAGCGACTCCTTGTGATCAGCAGATAGCAGCGACTCCTTGTGATCAGCAGAGAGCAGCGACTCCTTGTGATCAGCAGAGAGCAGCGACTCCTTGTGATCAGCAGAGAGCAGCGACTCCTTGTGATCAGCAGAGAGCAGCGACTCCTTGTGATCAGCAGATAGCAGCGACTCCTTGTGATCAGCAGAGAGCAGCGACTCCTTGTGATCAGCAGAGAGCAGCGACTCCTTGTGATCAGCAGAGAGCAGCGACTCCTTGTGATCAGCAGAGAGCAGCGACTCCTTGTGATCAGCAGAGAGCAGCGACTACTTGTGATCAGCAGAGAGCAGCGACTCCTTGTGATCAGCAGAGAGCAGCGACTCCTTGTGATCAGCAGAGAGCAGCGACTCCTTGTGATCAGCAGAGAGCAGCGACTCCTTGTGATCAGCAGAGAGCAGCGACTCCTTGTGATCAGCAGAGAGCAGCGACTCCTTGTGATCAGCAGATAGCAGCGACTCCTTGTCATCAGCAGATAGCAGCGACTCCTTGTCATCAGCAGAGAGCAGCGACTCCTTGTCATCAGCAGAGAGCAGCGACTCCTTGTCATCAGCAGAGAGCAGCGACTCCTTGTCATCAGCAGAGAGCAGCGACTCCTTGTGATCAGCAGAGAGCAGCGACTCCTTGTGATCAGCAGAGAGCAGCGACTCCTTGTGATCAGCAGAGAGCAGCGACTCCTTGTCATCAGCAGAGAGCAGCGACTCCTTGTCATCAGCAGAGAGCAGCGACTCCTTGTCATCAGCAGAGAGCAGCGACTCCTTGTCATCAGCAGAGAGCAGCGACTCCTTGTCATCAGCAGAGAGCAGCGACTCCTTGTGATCAGCAGATAGCAGCGACTCCTTGTGATCAGCAGAGAGCAGCGACTCCTTGTGATCAGCAGAGAGCAGCGACTCCTTGTGATCAGCAGAGAGCAGCGACTCCTTGTGATCAGCAGAGAGCAGCGACTCCTTGTGATCAGCAGAGAGCAGCGACTCCTTGTCATCAGCAGAGAGCAGCGACTCCTTGTCATCAGCAGAGAGCAGCGACTCCTTGTCATCAGCAGAGAGCAGCGACTCCTTGTCATCAGCAGAGAGCAGCGACTCCTTGTCATCAGCAGAGAGCAGCGACTCCTTGTCATCAGCAGAGAGCAGCGACTCCTTGTGATCAGCAGATAGCAGCGACTCCTTGTGATCAGCAGATAGCAGCGACTCCTTGTGATCAGCAGATAGCAGCGACTCCTTGTCATCAGCAGAGAGCAGCGACTCCTTGTCATCAGCAGAGAGCAGCGACTCCTTGTCATCAGCAGATAGCAGCGACTCCTTGTCATCAGCAGAGAGCAGCGACTCCTTGTCATCAGCAGAGAGCAGCGACTCCTTGTCATCAGCAGAGAGCAGCGACTCCTTGTCATCAGCAGAGAGCAGCGACTCCTTGTCATCAGCAGAGAGCAGCGACTCCTTATCATCAGCAGAGAGCAGCGACTCCTTGTGATCAGCAGAGAGCAGCGACTCCTTGTGATCAGCAGAGAGCAGCGACTCCTTGTCATCAGCAGAGAGCAGCGACTCCTTGTCATCAGCAGAGAGCAGCGACTCCTTGTCATCAGCAGAGAGCAGCGACTCCTTGTCATCAGCAGAGAGCAGCGACTCCTTGTCATCAGCAGAGAGCAGCGACTCCTTGTGATCAGCAGATAGCAGCGACTCCTTGTGATCAGCAGAGAGCAGCGACTCCTTGTGATCAGCAGAGAGCAGCGACTCCTTGTGATCAGCAGAGAGCAGCGACTCCTTGTGATCAGCAGAGAGCAGCGACTCCTTGTGATCAGCAGATAGCAGCGACTCCTTGTGATCAGCAGAGAGCAGCGACTCCTTGTGATCAGCAGAGAGCAGCGACTCCTTGTGATCAGCAGAGAGCAGCGACTCCTTGTGATCAGCAGAGAGCAGCGACTCCTTGTGATCAGCAGAGAGCAGCGACTCCTTGTGATCAGCAGAGAGCAGCGACTCCTTGTGATCAGCAGAGAGCAGCGACTCCGTGTGATCAGCAGAGAGCAGCGACTCCTTGTGATCAGCAGAGAGCAGCGACTCCTTGTGATCAGCAGAGAGCAGCGACTCCTTGTGATCAGCAGAGAGCAGCGACTCCTTGTGATCAGCAGAGAGCAGCGACTCCTTGTGATCAGCAGAGAGCAGCGACTCCTTGTGATCAGCAGAGAGCAGCGACTCCTTGTGATCAGCAGAGAGCAGCGACTCCTTGTGATCAGCAGAGAGCAGCGACTCCTTGTGATCAGCAGAGAGCAGCGACTCCTTGTGATCAGCAGAGAGCAGCGACTCCTTGTGATCAGCAGAGAGCAGCGACTCCTTGTGATCAGCAGAGAGCAGCGACTCCTTGTGATCAGCAGAGAGCAGCGACTCCTTGTGATCAGCAGAGAGCAGCGACTCCTTGTGATCAGCAGAGAGCAGCGACTCCTTGTGATCAGCAGAGAGCAGCGACTCCTTGTGATCAGCAGATAGCAGCGACTCCTTGTGATCAGCAGAGAGCAGCGACTACTTGTCATCAGCAGAGAGCAGCGACTCCTTGTCATCAGCAGAGAGCAGCGACTCCTTGTGATCAGCAGAGAGCAGCGACTCCTTGTGATCAGCAGAGAGCAGCGACTACTTGTGATCAGCAGAGAGCAGCGACTCCTTGTGATCAGCAGAAAGCGGCTTTCAGTGGAAGCCGCTGCTCTGCCTTTCGGGCAGCCCTATAGGGCTTCTCGGGGCTGCAACCAATGCAGCCCCGATAAGCTGGTGTTATGCGCATGCGCGGCGCCACCAATGTAATTCTGGTTAACCTAAGGTACAGAGCAGCTTTTTAAATGCTTTGGCCGCAATCAGACAATTAGAACAACAGAACAGATATTCGTTAGATCCCAGAGCTATAAAAATAAAACACACCGCTGCCTCATGATATGAAGCCATTGCTGAAACAGAAAGATAAATAAAGGTAAAGTAGTATATTTAATAAAAGTTACATTAGTAAACAATAATAACAAACAAACAGAAACCCTGAACATGTTAGTAAAAAAAAAAATTGCCACATCCTTTAGAAGTTTACAGTAACTTTTATTTAGTGAGCAAATATGTTTTCTTTTATAGTAATAGATATAAGAACAGAGCTATATAATTGGTTATGTACTATGATTACATTTATATTAAACAAAATTGCTGATGTTATTAGTAGTAATTAAAGCAATTATAATGATAAGAAATCCATTAATCACTTCCTCTTAGATTGAGAGGGTGTGTACCATCTGAGATGCATTTTTTTGTTGGGTATAATAGTTCACCATTGGGCACCTCTGTTGTTTATCCACCTTAGCTTACAGGTGCAGGCTATACATAGGTGTTGCTGCAGACTGAAGCTGATTAACTCATACATGATAAAATAGTATATTAGTGTCATTAAAGAGTTAATGTCCAATTTTCATCCTTGCCCGTTGGGGAGGTAGAGGACAGCGACCGTCATCTTGAATTTTAATCTTTTCGGTCCGTTCTCTGAAAAACAGAAATTAAAGGGGCTGTATGAACGAAGGGTGACACTGTACCTGGGCAACTAACTACTATGGTGTCTATTTACTAAGCAGTGTTAGGAGACAGAGTGAAAGAAGATAAGGTGCCAGCCAATCAGCTCTCATCTGTCATTTTTCAAACACAGCCTGTGAGATGGCAGTTAGGAGCTGATTGGCTGGCACCTTATCACTTTTCACTCTGTCTCCTAACCCTGCTTATTAAATAGACCCTTGTATGTCTCATTATGTTTTCACATTTTTTTTTCAGTTCTTGACCATGTGTATTAGCCTTTCTTCCTTGTTTATCCAGTAGCCTGCAGCCAATCAGGATCTTGCAGGAGTACAAAACACTCATGCATGCAGAAAATTATCATTTGCATATATTAGTCTCTTTATCCATGTGACTGGATGGGCGTACTTTGCCACCCTGTCTATGGGGATGGTGAATAATCTTGGGGTTAGTCTTAAATTAGTAATCAGCCATTACTGGCCACTCCTACAGGTGATACTTGGCCACCAGGCTCTCGCCGACTGTAAGTGCCACCTGCGCACCACCTGTATGAGAGCAGATACTGTCTTCCTGGCGCTGCTTGCTTCTGGGTGATGTGTATAGCTGCTGTAGGAACCCCTTTGCTGGTGACTGGGGCTGGTGCCTCCTAGTCAGTTATTTGGATCAGGACAGCAGGGTAGCAGACAGAGCATTGACTCAGGGCACTAGGTGCAACATAATACAGCTTGGGGAAAGATTAGAGTGGTAGCTTCCTCTATATCGGTAGGTAACAGGATTTCAGTAGATACAAGCTGGCAGATCATGTAGTGGGCTGGCATGGAAATTTGCACTTTATGCTCATTTGCACACAACACCCAGTTTTAGACATCCCTATCATATGTGAACAGATGAATCACAGACAGGTATGGAGGAACATACCCTACCCATTTAGGTGGTGGGTCTAGCCAACAGAGTGACAGCCCAGCCAGCAACACAGCTCCAATAGTTGTTGCACAACACACAGCACTAATCATGGCAACTCAGAGCATGTTGGTAGCCTATAAGCAGCGGCTCAGAGCCGCAGTGGCGTAAGTTCATCCCAGACACCCGGAGGCAAGTTATAATTAGTTGCCCCCCCCGGTCACAGCCACTGAAACTGTAATGTAGCAATTTGCATGCAGACAGGCTATAGATAGAAGAAGGCGGCAGCTGATGGTCTGACATGGAGCTCTGCACTAGTGTATGGCGGCTTCTCAGGTGCCAGGAAGGGGTGCCATGTATTGGGCGGCCGTGACGGTATACTCCGGGTATATAATAATTACAGCCCTAAGTGGGGTGAATATGTTGTGGACAATGGAGGAGGTGCCCCTTCAGAGATAACGCCCGGCAGCAGGTGTCTCCATTGTCTCCCATAGTTCCGCCCCTGCAGAGCCTCAGTATATTGCACTGAGTGAGGAGATAGCGCTCCCCTTGCTTTGTACCCTGGATGGGGGAACTATTCCTGTGGTTGGGCTAACACTAACAGGCCTAGATGCAATTTGGCTGACTTGTTACAAATTGGAAACAAATCTCGCCGCTCGCCGCGTTGAGCGAGCTGAGTGATCATCTGTTGTGCCTTCAGTATCGGAGGGACAAAGAGCAGATTTATAGTTTACACTATGGAATGTATTTATCTTTCATAACCAGTTTTACTAATGTCCAATTACAGTTTGTTTTCTGCTTTTTTGATATAAAAATGTTATTAGAAGATACTTTAATTATGATTTTTGTCATTTTTTTAACATTATTTGCTTGGGGTTTTTTTTATGCAAACTATTTGAATAAAAATAGCAGAATGAAAACTATATATATTTAGGCAACTCTTCTGGCCAGCAGGTGGCAGCGCACAACCTATTTATGGCAGGCTTCAGGGTGGAGAAAGTAACACTCCAGGTTTTGTGTCTGACATCTTCTGCTTGGAAACCATAAACTACTAGGGGGCAATTCAATTCAGTGCGATGGCCACGGCGTACCCTACAGCATATCGCAAGTAAATAGCACTCTGTTAAAGTGAGCAGGAAAACTTATGATGGTCAGGGTACCATATATGGCGGATATGTGCGCAGTTGAATATCGCAGTGATGTTCAGAAGCACATAGCTCCAAATTGAATCGGACCCTTAATTACCAATGCTTTTGTACATATTTGGATACAGAGGGCAAAATTTACTAAGTGGCGGGTTCTAAAACCTGGTGGTTTTGTCGGCGGTTTTGCTATCCGCAGATTTACTAAGGCCAAAACCGCTTCAAAATCGAAGTCAAAACACATTTTGGATTAAAATAGAACAGGGCTAGGGCTAAAATTACTAGTCAGCAGTTTTGGTGTCATTCAGAAACCGCCGTCAAACCATCACCAAACCATCGGGGTTTAGAACTCGCCTCTTAGTAAAATTTTCCCAGAGTATGTATTTTGTGGCATGTATGTTAAAAAGACAAAGGCAACCCCCCTCCCACACTGCTCATAAATAGGATTACAGGGGAGATGTATTAAGCTCTGGAAAGTGATAAACTATCAGACACTCAGCTCCTAACTGTCATGTTACAGGCTGTGTTTGAAAAATTACAGTTAGGAGCTGATTGGTTGGTCGTTTATCACTCTCCAAGTTATCATTTTCCAGAGTGTAATACATCTGCCCCTAAGTCTGTGAAGGGCAGTATGTTACTACTATTATAACTGACCTGTTCTCCAGGCAGAGTACACATTCATTTCCATAGGTATTTCCATCTGTCCCACAGATTGGATTATTATCATAAGGGCATGGAAACTCTCCATATCTAGAACACAAAGGCTACACAGGCGTTAAATACTCTCCTGGGAACAATATATAGGATAATACACTCCCTACTATATATATATATATATATATATATATATATATATAATTATATATATATAGCAGTGGTTCTCAAACCCTGTCCTCAGGACCTCACACAGGTCACGTTTTCCAGGTCACCCAGCAGGGGCACAGGTGTATTCATTACTCACTGACACATTTTAAAAGATCCACAGGTGGATCTAATTATTTCACTTGTGATTCTATGAGGAGACCTGGAAAACATGCACTGTTTGTGGTCCTGACGACCAAGTTTAAGAGCCTGTGCTCTACAGTATATAGATGATGTAAGTCATCATGGTGTTAAGACCCTATAGTAGCATGAGACTGAATTTACCAATTATGTATGTCAGCATATTATTTACAGGAGTTTAAACATATAGGGGGAGATGTATCCACCTTGAATAGATAAAGTGGCAATAAATAAAGTACCAACCAATCAGCTTCTAATACCCCTTTCACACTTGCTGCGATAACCAGGGTTATTCCACGTGAACGCACAGCAACCCGGGTTACTGCGCAGTGTGAAAGGGCCAGTTGGAAATAAGCCAGGTCGAGCGACCGAGCATTTAAACCCTGGTCACGAGAAGAGTTGAACATGGGTTCAACACCGCTCGTGATGCAGTGTGAACAGGTAACCCAGGCCAATGCGACAAGGGTGCCGTTCACTGCATAGGATAAGCCGGCGCTTGGAGATGATCTTAGCACGGCCTGTAATTATTGCAGGTCAGGCCGCCAGTCTGAAAGCGGTCTCACCGGATCGCACCCAGGATGGACCTCTGAACAAAATCCCAGGTGCGACCCGGCATTCTGATGTAAAATGAGTATAACTGTAATTTTCATACACAACCTGTAAATTGACAGTTAATGGATTGGTTGGAACTTTATCGCTCTTCTCTTTAGTACTCTCTAAGGTTTGATACCGCTTTCCCTTAGTAATATTGTGTATCATATATATATATATATATATATATATATATATATATGGAAGAGAAGGGGTACCTTTGGTGTGCTACAACTTTGAGTATTAATTGAACAGAAGAAATTTCCACCACTTAGGGGGATTTATTTCAATATTAGCTGTTGGTCAAACACAACCCTTTAGTTAGTCTTCAAATCACCATAAGTTTATGTTTTGGATATTGTTCATAAAATAAAAGCCCTATGGTAGCCCATAATTCTTATACCTGAATATTTTATTCTTGGTATATCAACAGAGGTAAAAATATAAACAATTTACAATACAAATAAATACATAAATCGCATAAAACAATTTTTAGTAAACCTGCCCCAGTACAGAAGGATAGATGTTGTTATCTACCACCTACACCTTTACAGGTGTGAGCTCTTAGGTGGACTTCTTATGTGGTAGGTGCAGGTTTTTCAAAGCGATGACCCTACGCATTTCATTTTGTATCTATCTATATATATAATTATATATATTTATATTATATATATATATATATATATATATATATATATTATATATATATATATATAAGAATATTGTCGTTAATAAAAATCTGGTATGGATAAGCTTAAGAAGAGTAATGGCATTTTCAAGCAATTGCAAAATAATTATTCATAGATGACCTTTATGAGGTGTATCTATTGCGAGTACTGGATAGCTGGGGCAGCAATATGCAAAAAAGAAGATGGGTATCCCTGGCGCGAACGAGTCACCAGTACTTATTAGGATGGGTATCCACGATTTGCTCCATGGCGATATCATTTAGTGTGTCCCTGGCAGTGATGTGTTCAATGTTGTTAACGGCATTGAGTACACACACTGAATCGTTCAGTGCTGATATCGTCAGGTTGGACAGCAAGTTCGGGTAATGAGCGATGTCATCAACGATCAGCGGGAGCGCGCATCGCTGGCCGTTGACGGCATATCCACTGGACGATATAGTGAACGACTGAACATCTATAACGATATCGTTATCGTTCAGTCGTTCAAAATATCGTCTAGTGCAGTGGTAGCCAACCCTGGTCCTCAAGAGCTACCAACGGTGCATGTTATGCAGGTCTCCTCACAGAATCACAAGTGATATAATTAGCTCCACCTGTGGATCTTTTCAAATGTGTTAGTTAGTAATGAATACACCTGTGCACCTGCTAGGTGGTCTGGAAAACGTGAACTGTTGGTAGCTCACGAGGACCGAGGTTGGCTACCCCTGGTCTAGTGTATACGTGGCTTTAGTCTTGAGGCTTTATTGTATGTCATCATGTCTAGTTACTCACTACACCAATGGTTCTTCTCACCCTCAAGTATTCACAACAGGTCATGTTTTCAGGATGTCTGCCTGTGGAAGCCGATGGGATAATTACTGAACCAACAGTTTAAATGAACTCCTGTGTGTGATTAAAGACATCCACAAAATGTGACCTCTTGCTGGTACTTGCGGACTGGATTTGAGAACCCCTGTACACTATTGTGGGGCATAATTGTGCACACTTGTTGCACCTAACGGTGGCCATACGCTGCGCAATTATTGGCCCGATCAGCTGATTATCGACTAATCGGACCGATAATTGTACCATGTATGACCGCGACTGAGCAGCAATTATCACTCTGTTGGGTACGAGAATTCTTCCAGCATGCCAGACAGACGTGATAATTGCAGCTCAGGTCTGACAGTGGATATAATCACTGTCGGACACATAGACCAATTGTCTGACAGTGTATCACAACTAGAAAAGTGCGGTTAATTGAGTGCCCGCTCGGATCGCTTTTGGGGTTCCAAGTAGAACCGATTCCCTAGCGGGTCTACTGTAAGTTCGGATCTCAGATTTAAAAACTGAATTTCGATTTTTGGATTCCATATCCAAACATATCCAAATTACATGATTGTAGCTGTTTTTATAAATTTTAAAGAAATCAAAAAACTGAATCCGAACCAAAACACTTGAGGGTGGTTTTGCCAAAACACGCGGATTTGCACACATCTCTAATGGCAACGTCAGATAATTGTTCTGTCTGATGGTGAGTTTTATCTCAAGGTGTATGGCCAGCATAACATCAATTCAAAATATGTGTGTAACTATGGCCCTCATTCAGACCCACTCGCAAGCGGGCGCACGTACGTTAGGCATACGTACAAAAATATTTAAATTCAAGGGCTCGCTCGTATTTTCGTTCGCATCTAAAAATCCTCCCCAAACTCAGACGACCCCTCCTCTAACTAACGAGCGTGCGAAATAGCGAGCGTACATCCCCGAAATGGCTTGAAGGGAACGCACGCACAAGTATAAACCGGAAGTGGCCATGTCAGATGTCGATTACCTGCTCCTTTATTCTGCCTACCTCCATCAATCGTATCATGCCAATCAATGTATCAATTAGCTTAATTGTTTTTTTTTTTCAACACAATGCAAGAAACTTTACTCTTGTCCGTGTTTGTGTTTACCCGCAGAATACGTACGGCTTAAACATTCGCTTTTATTGCTCAAAAAACATGTTAGCCACAATGAAACAATTGTTCTATTGCTGTGGATCCCCGCATATTTCCCGGGGTTCATTTCTTTATTTAAATGTGCTTACGCATGTCACTGCATCAAGCCTATCATAACTCTCCAGAGATTTCTGGCCCTGTCGAACACATGACTCATACACTAACCAATAAAATTGCTCCTGTTAATTTCCAAGATACATTAGCCAATCAGAAATTTTTTGCACACTTTATCAAAAATGTTTTTTAAGAAAAACACCATTGCCATCATGAGAGCCTCCGCATTCACCAGGCGCGAGCTGCTGGTGCTAACGGAGGTGATGGATCGGCGTATCACCAGCCAGCCTCCACCCATCACCAACCGGCAGAAGCGTTCCGCGTATGCGGAGGCACGGGCCCGCCTGCGCTCCTTCGGCTCACGCCGCAACATCGGCCAGCTGGAGCGCAGGTGGTCTGACCTGCAACGGCGAACGCCCCGCTTGCTGGCATGCTTTCGCATGCAGATAGTGGAAAGTAAGTGTTATGTATTGTGGTTTTCATGTTTGTCTTTGTGGGGCAAACTGCGTGTGCATGTTTTCATGTCTGTCCTATTTATTCATTCTCCTCATATCTGCATGGCCATGTTTTCCCTCTATTTCTGATATATTCATTCTACTCATATTTGCATGTTTTTTGTTGGTGGTGGGTGATTTTAAAATGTTATTTGGCCAGGATTTGGCCAGAAACTAACCACAATTTGTTTGACATCTTTTAGGGGGACAGCCAAGACTACGCCGTCACCGTCCAGCCAGACGGCGTTCCCGCCCACTCTCACCAACCCCCAGCCAACACTCCACCCCAAATAATTCCCCTATTCCCCCCTCCTCCCAAGCCTTCCAAGACCCTCTCCCGGAACTGTCGGGCCTCCTTCCCCTACGTCCCCCTTCCCCCTCTCCTCCAACCACCCCTCTTCCAATTACCCCCTCCCCGGAGTCCGTGATAACCCCACCCCGTTCTTTGGGGAATGAAGGCTCCTCCGAGGATGAAGATGGAGGGACTTCCGGATCTGCCGTTTTGGCTACCGGTATGTTTTTCTTTCGCGTTTTTTGTAACCACAAACTGTTTGTATGTAATCATGTGTCATTCCTTTATTCATGATTTTTGGGTTGTTTTTTGGTGATTTAGCAGTTTGCCTTTACCTCTTCCTGCTGATTTCAACATACACATATCACACCTGTGGGTATTTCGACATAGGCCTTGTAATTTTTGCAGCACCCCTTTTTTTTTAATTTTTGGTTTTGGAGTGATTTCGTTGTGTTTTTGTTTTTTTAATGTGGTTTCCCTATTGTTTTATTAATCCACACACTTTTCTCACCCACAGAGGAACAGAGGCGTCGGCAAGAGGTCGAAGAATGTGTGGCACACATGCGCCAAAATGTAATTGGGGTGCTTGTGGCCCTTGACCGGCTGTCTGGCATCCTTCGGCAGTAGTTTTTTTTTTTTTTTATCTTTTTCAAAATAAAATGTTTATTTCTAATATACGTTCTGCCTCATTCGTTTTTTCAAAACCAAAGATAGTTAACCCTGACATAAGTAGACTGTTCCTGCAAGGTTTTGCATTTTTTTTAAATTAGATTGGGTTTTGTATTTGTATGTAAAACACCCTCAAGAAACACATAACAGTAACAATGTCATTTCCCTTTTTGTGTGTAGTGTCAATTAGATATTTCAACATTTTACAGGTTCCTAGTTGGTGGGCAAGCTGCTTAGGCGAATCTTACCAAACCAAATGATTGGACAGGCTTCCTTTTCGTGTGGGTTGGGAACCTGAAAACATATTTCATTTTTGCTCAACTGGCGTCAGTACTGGATTACCCCTTAGTCAAATGTAAGGTGTGTTAACCTGGTTAAACTTGCTGGTAACGTCAAAAAAAAGGAAGAACATTTAACTCTCCAAAAATGTATTCACAACATAACTGAGAAATCAAAGTGGTCACTCACAAAAAAAACACACAGTGATAATCTCAAATACAACACATACCAATAAAAAAAAAACCAAAATCAACAAATCAAGAACTGGTTGAGGAAGGACCATGCCAAAATGATTCCACAAACATGGCGTTGCGATATGGGTTCCAGAATATATTCCCAAAATGACCAGATCCAGGTTTGGTAAGGGTAGCATGAAGTAGTGAGCGTTGTAGTGCCAAAGATTATATGAACAAACCGAAGATGGTGAAAAAAAGAAATCAAAATTAGATGTTCGCAAACAAACACAAACACATTAGGTATAAACACTGTTTTGTTAAAACTTACCTAAAAAATCTGGCCACCACATCATCGCGTATGGCCCCCCCACATACTGACCTCCGACCAACCTCGGGGGGGCCATCCTCAGGTAAGGCATCCTCTGGCTGCATTGGGACACCACTCCTTATGGCGATGTTGTGAAATATCCCACACAGGACCACAATTTTCGACACCATATCCGGCAAATACATGAGCTCGCCACCAGAGCGGTGGAGGCATCGGAATCGGCCTTTTAAAAGGCCGATACAGCGCTCCACCACTTGCCTGGTGGCTGTAAGTGCGGAATTAAATGCACTTTGTGGGCCTGGTGTGGGAGCCAAATAAGGAGTGAGCAGCCAGGACATGCAAGGATATCCACTGTCTCCTATGGAAAAGAATTGACAACATCAGGAACACTGTGTATCAAGCTTAACATTGTTATGTACTAAAGGTCTCCACTTACCCAGAAGCCACGCATCACCAGCTTGTAGGTTGGTTAATTTGTGCCATATCCCTGATTGCCGGATGACGAAGGAGTCATGTGCACTTCCGGGTAATTTAGCATTCAGGGACAGGATCTGGAGGGAGGCATCACATACCACCATTACATTCAGGGAGTGATAGTGTTTCCTGTTTCGAAATATGGCCTCCAGCCGTGCTGGAGGCTGAAGTGGTATGTGAGTACCATCCACAACCCCTATGATGTGTGGGAAGCCAGCTATTTGGTAAAAATTGGCCTTGGCCACACTAAGGGCACCCATATCCAAAGGCATTTGAATAAAATGATGGAGGTGCTTGAAAAGTGCCTCCATCACTGCCCTCAGGATCCGGGAAAAGGAGGATTGGGAGATGCCCGCCACTATTCCCACCGTTGTTTGAAACGATCCTGAGGCACAGAAATGTAACACCGCCATAAATTGCATAAGTGGTGGTATTGCTGTTGGACTGTCAATTTGCCGCTCAAGATCACTTTCTATTAATGAGAGAGTGTCTATGATGATTTTGGGAGGTAGACGGTAGCGTCTTAAAACCTCATCATCGGGCATTCCAAAAAGGGTGACACGTGTTCGAAATATCTGGGGCCTTGCATGCCTACGATGCCTACGCCTGGGAAGAGATTGAGGTTGGTCGGCTTCCGGGAGCATGGCCAGAACAATCCGCCCCAGATCAACCTGAAATTCAAAGATTTCAAAGTAAGGCTTTTGACCCACCCCAAAACTATATTAAAACAACTTAGCTTGATGATACCATCCATTGCTGCTTACATGCCAGGGTATTGTCATGATACGTCCAAACTGAAAATAAACACCAAAATTATTTGACACATTTCACTCTGTGCATTTTTGTTTATAAATTTTGTGCTAGACCAAAGTTAAAATATGCCAAACACCCATTTAGCAAAACAGCAAAGCGACATTTAACACAGTACATCAAAATGGGTCGAAATGTTGGCACCAAAAGCGAAAGAGAAACCACCAAAAAGTTAGAATGATTATTATGCAGTTAAAAATGCGCAAATTAGTTCGCTAATACAAGTCACAAGAGTAACTACTAAAAATGCGCTAATTAGTTCGCTAATACAAGTCACAAGAGTAACTACTAAAAATGCACTAATTAGTTCACTATTACAAGTCACAAGAGTAACTACTAAAAATGCGCTAATTAGTTCGCTAATACAAGTCACAAGAGTAACTACTAAAAATGCACTAATTAGTTCGCTAATACAAGTCACAAGAGTAACTACTAAAAATGCTCTAATTAGTTAGAAAATACAAGATAAAAAATGGACTTACCAAGAGCAAATATATAAGAGTCAAAATCAAAAGGTCTTTTGGGTCGAAAATAATCAAAATCTAAAATAGAAGAAATTATGGTTCCAAAAATTACAAAAAATAAGAAACACAATGAAACAACAATTGAACAAAAGTTAGACTTCACAAAACTTACCAAATCAAGAAACGAGGTCCCAAAAATATAAACCAACAAAGATAACGGAAAATAAAAACGCAAATCTAACCAACAAACGAATCTCCAACCGCCAACTCCTTTCTACGCAATCAATAAACTCCAGCCAAGATAACCTCCAACAATCCAAAAACGCCACCTCGACTTGAGACACACCAAGCCATAAATAGTGTTTCGTTTCCCGCACAAATTAAGGAGGGATCATAGGGCCGCACAATCAATGATGCGGCCGCAAAATAAGGACGCATGTATAAATACGTCACGAAAACACATTCAAATTCTGGTGTATTTCTTGTGTGGACCTCTGACATGGCGACAGACCAGGGAAAAAATGCCCAAGAGTCAGGCGGTAAGTCTTTCATGCATTTTGGATCAATGATTAATTTGAAACATAAGATTAGGCAAGTTGTGATTTTGTGAATTCTGTAAATTTACACAAATAGGTGAGGAGGATGACATGGAAGAGGCTGCTGGGCCCAGTATTCCGGCCAAAGCGGCCAAAAAAAAAAGGCAGCCACATTTCACAAGAAAGGAGATGGAGGTTTTGATCCAGAAGTGTGTGGACATCCTGCCACAGGCAGACAGGAATATGAGTCTAAGCCAGAAGTGGAGAATGTGGGAAGAGGTAGCCGTTGCTGTCAATAGGGTGGGTGATTATGTCCGTCTAGCCCGGGATGTCAAACGGCGGTAAGTAAACCCTTGCCCCCCCTAAAAACAAACCCCATTTTAAACCAAAGGATAATGGCTTCCATTTTTCCCCACAGATGGGCCGACTTCAAATATAGCCTAAAGCAAAAACTCGCGGACAGGGCTAGGCATGCAAGGGGGACTGGTGGGGGTCCCACCCCTGTGTCATTGGAGTTGACAGATTTAGAAGGGCTGGCACAGGGGTGTGTGCAGCCTGTGGAGGTGTTTGGCGTGTCCAACATGGATACGGACCTGCCAGACTTTGCGGCTCCTCATGTTGTCCCAGGTAAATCTTTGGATGTCATCAACTCTGAAATGTTATTGTGCCAATATGTAGATTGTAATGTGAGGCTTTTCTCGTTTTTCCTAACAGAGACACAGGCAGATGAGTCTGCTCCAGAGGGGAGCCTTGGCCGCCGAATTTCTGCTGGCTCTGCAGGGGAGGAACCAGTACATCCGGCTGAGGACCCTGCAGAAGCCAGTCCAGGGCAATCCCCCTCGCAGGCAGTGGCCCTCCTCACAGAACTCAATTTCAAATCGGATTCCCATACGGAGATTCTGCAGAGGATGGACGCCAGTCTGCTACGGGTGGCTGAGGCCCTGGAGCAAAATGCTGCGGCCAACGTGACCATTGGTCAGGCCCTGGCGGAAAATACCAGGGCCAACATCCGCATCGCCAGTGCCCTGGAGCAGCTCGTTCGCCAGCACATGGTGGAGCCGACCTCCCTTCCTGCCGGAACATCAGGATCCTCCACCTCTGGCACAACATCAGCCAATCCTCCAAATGTGCCTAGCCCTGTGCCTAGTCCAGAGGCCACAACATCTGCCTCTGGACAGGCCAGCCCGATGACATCCCGGACCCGGTCTGGCGCCCTCCCTCCCCATCCAAACGGGTGAAAAAACGGTGACAGCAATGGTGACTTTTCCCACAATCCTTCTGTGCTTGGCTCATATTCCTTTCTGGGCCAAACTTCCCTCTCCTTTCTTGTGAAATGTTTTTATTTTTTTGTTGTATGTTTATGTCAACAGTTATGTTGGGCCAATTTGTTTGAGTTTGGAACATATCTTTGGGCAAAAAAGATGTCCCCAAAATTTAAAAATTAAGTTTTTTTGTTTGAGCAATAAATTGGAAATTACAAAATGACATTGGATTGTGAAATTATTGTACAAATGGGTTACATTTAATCCTGGGCCAAAAGGCAAAAACACGCCCAAAAAAAAAAAAAGGCTCTTTAAGGAACGTTTAAAAATTCATATAATTAGGCAAATTCAAGAGGCACAAATAAAATGGTGCGAAACTGAAAACATGATGACATTATTGTTACAATAGGCCCTAACCACCAAATTGCTGCCCAAATAAACCCCCACAAATGTACGCAAATTGATTGTGTCATCCTGACATTAGCAGCTCTGAGTTCCACCTGCGTACGGTTTTGTGCTATCCCAAAAAACTGATTTCAAAACACATACCAAGCCGGTTCTCAATCCAACACTAATTGCTTTTCTGCCCTCCCGCGATTAATCGCAACAACATCGTGGAGTCCCGGGACGGAGGTGAAGGCCATCGCCAATGTGGTCGAGTAATCCAGACCCTAAGCTGTGCGAGCATTTGGAAGGGAAAGAGGATCATCCAGTGACGTAGGAGTCGGTCCGTACACATTTTACGCTCGCATCTGCTAATGTATGTACGCCCCAAAAACGCCTCACCACGCCTGCGTTTTTCCATCTCCACCCTCGTCAACACCCTAAAACGCCCTGTTCTGTCAATCACATTTGACATGTCACTTCCTGTACGCTATTTTAGGAACGAGTCCAAAAAAACTCGCAATCTGCAGTACGCACATGCGCAGTGTTACACCGACGCATGCGCGGTTAGTCAACATCGGAACGCAACGAGCGTACTGCTGTTAACGAGCGGCTCTGAATGAGGGCCTATGTTTTTCTATATGCAAATTTCACCTATGTATGTTATGAGATGCAAATGCATTTACCTCTGAATGGGACCCACACGTATAACACAAATATTATTCAGGCACCATTGCATTATTTAAAAAATGGATACCATTTTTGTCTTATGGTTTTTGAACTCAAGTATTCGCACAAAGATTAGCATATAGCCGTAAATAAGGTTGCTAGTCTTATTAAGGCGCATCTTCCTACTACATAGCAGAGGGAACCCGATGAGGAATCATTGATCAATTTATATTATATATATATATATATATGGTCAAAGAAGCAAAAAACGGATGCGCACCACAGTGAGTAAAATATAATTGGTATTTAATCGAAGTGCATAAAAGACTTACACATAAATTAAGATAGTCCAGTAATCAAGATCACCGTCAGCAAAGGGCTCTCATGTACAGCCGCAGGGTGCAGTCACTGCTGCCGCTATACTAGCGGTATAATGCAAGGTCCCAGCTCCGGATCAAGTTCATAGGACTCCACTTCCCATCAAGCAGCGCCACAATGTCGTGACGTCACCGGTAGCCACGCCGAAACGCGTTTCGTCACTGACGAAGTCGGAAAGACAAAACGCGTTTGGTGGTGCAGTCCTCATGCATAAGCCAAGCCCCCGGCCGCATTGGCCTGCAAAGAGTATATTGGGAGGCTAAGTGAACCGGACAAATCCCGTCATCAGGACAGGACTTCAGGGACACCCAGCGACCTCTACCCATCTGAACCGTCTTGGAACGCCGAATACGGCACAGCAGCGTATCACGCAGCAAAATGTGACAACGAAGCAGAGGGGGCTGAGCGCGGCGCGAAGACGCTACCAGCTCGCTGATGCGAAATGCCCCATGAAAGGCCATCGCAAAAGCGAGTCGGAATAACAGAACCTCGAATTGCGAAGAACAAATGCCCGTCAAACTTTCACCTAGACGCGCTAACAAATCAGGACCAATAGGACGACGTCGGTCATCCGCGGCAGGCCTGACGCGAGACCAACCCCTAAGGGCCCTTTGTATTAAAAAACCCTTAGTTATGTCCCTCCGCCCCGCTAGGCGCAAAAAGAACGAAATCCCAGCAAGCCTCTGGGCAACATAAGCCCGCGACCTGCCGGAATCGAACAAGAAACAAACAAAAGCAACCATATTAGTATCACGAGATTTACCTGACGAACTCCGCCCTTGCAAAAACTTCTCCCACTGTTGCCAAGATGTCTGGTAGGCCGTCAACGTCCGTGGGGCCACGGACCGACGTGCGAGATCTTCCATTCTGGTTTGATGATCTGCCAACAATGAAATGGACAAAGCTCACCTTTTAATGCCGCGTACGGGGCCAATTCGCGGAACCGTCGCCAATCCTGTCTGGAGAGCGCATCAGCAATGGAATTATCAGTACCCGGCACATGACGAGCTGTGAACAATATGTTAAACTGCAAAGCGCGCAGAACCAGCCAAGCAAGAAGCCGCAACACTGGCAGCGACGACGATCTTTGGTTATTGATCGCATGTACTACCCCCAGGTTATCGCACCAAAAAACTATGGAACGGTCGCGCAACCGCTGACACCATAGCTCTAATGCCACCACTATGGGAAACAGCTCCAGTAGGAGCAAGTTCTTGGTCAATCTTGCCTGCACCCATTCCGCCGGCCAAACTGAAAAACACCAATCTCCTCCCAAAAAAGATCCGAAACCTGATGATCCAGCAGCATCCGTGAAGAGCTGCAGGCAAGCATTAGGCTGAGGATCCGCAGGCCAGATGCGCACTCCATTAAAATCGACCAAAAAAAAAAAAAAAAAACGTCCCAAACCGCCAGGTCCAGCTTTAGCTCAGACGACAGTCGCAGAAAATGGTGCGGGTGATGCAGCCCTACCAAAGCCCTCTGTAGCTTCCGATAGAAAATCTTCCCCATCGGGATAACTCGACACGCGAAGTTAAACAGCCCGAGCAGGGATTGACCTTGACGAAGAGTTACCTTTCCTCCTGCCAACGCTAGGAGGATAGTATCCTGCAAGCGACGAATCTTGTCCGGCGGCAGCCGGCAAAGACCCTCCAAGGTATCAATTTCAATACCCAAGAAAACCAGCTTAGTGGCTGGGCCCTCAGTTTTATCTTGCGCAATAGGTACTCCAAATTCCGAGAAGAGTGCTTGCAATGAAAAAAGGAGACGATTGCAGCGACGCGAGCCAGCTGGACCTACGCACAAGAAGTCATCCAAGTAATGGGCTATGCTCGTCTCCCCAGACCCCACCGCGACACACCAATGGAGAAAGGAACTGAAACGCTCGAAGAACGCGCAGGAAATAGAACAACCCATCGGAAGACATTTGTCCAGGTAATAGCCATCCGTCAACCGAAACCCCATGAAACGAAATGATTCAGGATGCAGGGGCAACAATCTGAAGGCGGACTCAATGTCCACTTTCGCCATGAAAGAACCCGGACCCGCTGCGCGAACCAAGGCTAACGCAGATTCGAATGACTGGTACTGTACGCGGCAGACCTCAACATCTATGGCGTCGTTAACCGACGTGCCTGACGGATGTGACAGGTGCTGAATTAAACGGTAACTCCCGGGGGCCTTCTTGGGGACAACACCCACAGGGGAAAGGACCAGATCGGGTATCGGAGGCTGCGGGAAAGGTCCAATCATGCGACCCAGCCCTACCTCCTTCATAACCTTATCCTTTAGTACGTGAGGTAAATCGCAGGCCGAGCGTAAATTCCTAGGGGACCCGGAACTGACAGGCCGTATTATTGGAAGCGAAAATCCTTCTGCAAAAACCCTTACGCAAAAAGGCGGCGGCTTCCCGCACAGGATACCAGTCTAACCATTTTGCCATGGCATCCAGATGAATGGGGGTCAACGCTTTACTTTGAAGTCCCGGCCCCTGACCGTTTGGCAGAGGGTACTGCAGAGGAGGCCTGAGCTCCTCCTGGACCGCGGGAGCAGTCCTTACTGGGGTGTGCCGCGCCGCAGCGAAGGCACTGGTTTTCGAAAGCGACACCTGTTACCAAGGGTACAATTCCCATTGTTGTATGCGTTACACTTCCGCTTGTTTTGCCCTCCATTGGCTGTCCTTGGTGCCGAGGGGGACGAGGGTTGAACTGGCCACCCAGGGGACTGATCAACAAGGACGCGTGTAGGCTGGGTCACCTCCATCCACACTTCAACATCTTTACAACCCAATTCCATGACCTTAACCCGATCTTGTTTTTGACGAAACTCTTCGTCGTATTGACGCCAAGCCGTACTGCGTGAGGCCTTGAATAGGCCATGTATCAGGTGTAAGTATCGTATTACGTTAAGGTACTCGGAAGGCCTGGTTTTGAGATAGCAAGTTGAGATCACGCAGAACCCAGATATCCAATTCGTGTAAGACTTAAAGGCCTCCAGACCAATACCCCCTTTTGCCTTTGCGGTCGCAGCAGCTTTCTTCGCCGTAGCTGTAAGGGTGAACATATCTACGTAGCGCCCTTTTTTGATCCGCTGCTTAACCCTGGTACGCATACCTCGAGTGACAGCTGTATTAGCGCAGTGTACAACATCCTCCGGACCCACTCCGCGATCTATACTGGTACTACTGCCAGAGGACCGTTCGCTAGAATGCCTGTGACGACGTGAGCGACGTCTGCGAGACCTCCTTGCCCTTTTACGCCTAGCCTTCCGTGAACTATCGCTTGAAGAGGAAGAGGAAATGGAAGTAGACCCGCAGTCAGACGTACTGTCACACTCACCAGAAGCGCTGGCGAGGGCATTGGAAACTCCAGCGCCCGCGTTAGCTCCGACTTCCGCCGTCGCACTTCTGGTCGGGGCTGCGACCACTGTTAACTCCTCCAGACTGTCGTCTGTAAAAGAAGAGACTGAGGCGGCATTGTGCGCATTGTCTGTGTCCGTAGCCTGATTGGGCTGAGGAAGGGAGATGGCAGAGGGAGAGAAAGAAACGGAAGGAGCTGCGGGCATGGGAGCGAGGGAAAGACCGCAAATCCTGCCTAATTGCTGCACCAGAGGGCCAAGCTGCGTCTGCACAGCGGACGCCGCTGACGCAGAAGGGCCTCCAGTGTCAGCGTTTCCAGGCTGCTGGGTCAAAAGCGGTGTCAGTGCACCCACCACAGACACCAGCAGTCCGGCTATGGCACCAGCATCCAGCAACGGAGCACTCCCTGGTGCCGCAGGCCCTGCGGGCATAGCAGACGCCGGAGCAGCTGCCACCCCCGCAGGCCTGGAGGAGCTGGCTACTGCAGACATGGGGGACCCCATGTCGGCATCATTATGAACAGAGGGCAGCAGAAGAGGGGGCGGATTAACCTGCCTGTCACTATGCAGGCGTTGGCTCCGCCCCCTTCGTCTCCGCCCCCCGCCTGTATTAATGTGGGCCTGCGTGCAAGCCGGCGCCATGACAGGCATCCGGCCTGCACGCTTATGTGGCCGCTTCCGCCGCCCTTCCCCCTGGACTTCAGCCGGCTCCCTCTGAGCGGCCACCGGGGAAGAAGGGACGGGCAGTGTGACTGCCCGCTGCTGGCCGCAAGAGCGGCCGGAGCGCGCACCCGCGACTCGTGCAGGCACTATAGTATGCCTGGCCGCCCCCGATCCCCGCCTGCCCTGGTCCCCAGTCGCACTAGTACTGGCGAC
Organism: Taudactylus pleione; assembly: GCA_031769625.1. Classification (NCBI taxonomy): domain Eukaryota; kingdom Metazoa; phylum Chordata; class Amphibia; order Anura; family Myobatrachidae; genus Taudactylus; species Taudactylus pleione. Next base: position 2,540,492 of record JAUIMM010000461.1, on the reverse strand, counting down.
CCGCGGGGAACCAGGTGCAGGCGGAGGCAGCACCTGTGGCGTCTCGCGGGACCGCCGCGGCCGCGTGCACGTGACCGCAGCGTTGTCCGCTAAGGGGCCCGCTGTACCTGACCCTCCCGAACGCCGGGAGGGCAGTACCTGAGGGAAATAAAGTGCGCCGGGCCCGCCACCGTCTGACAGACGGGCGGGTACCGAGCGCGCGCGCTGGGGGCGGCTCATAGTGCAGGGAAGCAAGATAGGTAGGTAAAGTAAGAGAAAGAAAAGTTAGATAAGAAAAAAGAGTGTATATATAGGGAAAGTATAGAGAATAGAGTAGGGAAAGATATAAAGTAGGGAAAGAGAAAGTAGGGATGAATAAAAACGATTATCCCAACAGACAGATCTGCTAATAAGGAACTGTACTTCCCTGGTCGCAGATCAATTCAAAAGAGGCAGATTTTACCACAGTAGATTCTCTACACCCTCTCACTAACTCCGCCCCTAACCCAACGTCCTATCGCATCTGCCTATAATTGTAAACAAACATTTTTAACTTTATTAACCCCTCTATCCCTGACTAGAAGTTTATGTGCCGTCGGCTCTATTCCTAACCTCCGTTATATTTAGAGAAGTTTAGTGAGTGCTTAGCTGTATACACATATAAAGATTTTCTGTCCAAACATCCAACTAGTTGATTGGTTGGAATGAAAATCTAGTAACGTATGGGAGTAACAGATGATCAGCAATTTGCTCCTAAATGCCAGAAAACAGATGAAAATGGTCGTCAGACAAGTTTGTTAAATGTTTCATCTAAACAATTTGTTCAAACAACAGTTTTTGTCCATTTTCCGGCGTTTGGGAGCAAATTGCTGATCGTCAGTTACACTCATACGTTACCAGATTTTCATTCCAACCAATCAACTAGTTGGATGGTTGGACAGAAAATCTTTGTGTGTACCCAGCTTTACTGTGATTTCTGGAAGTAGTCTTGTCATTTTCTGTGTAATCTTCTGAGTTTAAAGTTTGTCTTATTTTTGTCTGGTGCCATTTTCTGTCCGTCTTGTCAGTGTTTATTTGTGTGTGCCTGTGGTGTGTTTGTGATGGGTGTAGCCTTATGGAATACGGAGCTTTCTTAAAAAGACCATTCACAGTTTGGGGTATATCTATTCACAAGCCATTTAGGAGACCTCCTATAAGGAGGGCACCAATTTGGACTCCAGCTTGCATGAACAATCCCCATGCTGGTAAAATGTATCAGATTTTATGTTTGGTCATGATTAATATGTCATTGTGAATGCTTGGTGTGGATATGTTAATCCAGTGGTTCTCAAACTCGGTCCTCAGGACCCCACACTGTGCACGTTTTCCAGGTCACTCAGCAAGAGCACTGGTTGAATCATTACTCACTGACACATTTTAAAAGATCCACAGGTGGAGCTAGTTATTTCACTTGTGATTCTGTGAGGAGACCTGGAAAACATGCGCTGTTTGGGGTCCTGAGGACCGAGTTTCAGAACTTGTGCGTTAATCTATATGATTCCTGCTATTTTATAGTACTGGGGCCCTCATTCAGACCCACTCGCGCCTATGTGCTCGCAAGCGGGTCGATGGTGGGGCACTGTGCACGCGCCGCATGTGGACGGCGCGTGCGCAAGACCCAGAGCGAGAGAGAAATTCTCTCACTCCGGGGCTCGCTACAAACGGGGTGGCTGTTGATGTTGATCGACAGCTCGCCTCATTTTGTAGGCAGGGAGGGGGGTGGCTGGCCAAACGGAGGCGTTCCTGAAGGAACGCCTGCCATTTGTGGGAGGTACCACTGACATCACCAGTGATGTCAGTAGGGAGCTTCCTGCTCTGTTAGAGCAGGAAGCTACCTAGGGCTTGCGGTAGACGAGACCCTACCGCAAGGGTCTCGTCGCAAGCTCCGACCATCGCGACCATCACCTGGTCACCTGTGTTTTTATTAGGGGTGTGCACCGGCCACTTTTCGTGTTTTGTGTTTTGGTTTTGGATCTGGATCTTTCTTCGTGTTTTGGATCTGGATTGGTTTTGCCAAAACCACCCTTCCGTGTTTTGGGTTCTGGGTTTTGTGTTTTGGATCTGTATTTTTTTAAAAAAAAGCATAAAAACAGCTAAAATCACAGAATTTGTAGGTTTTTCTGCTCCTATGCTATTATTAACCTCAATAACCTTAATTTCCACTCATTTCCAGTCTATTCTGAACACCTCACACCTCACAATAGTGTTTTTATGTCCAAAAAGTTGCACCGAGGTAGCTGGATGACTATGCTAAGTGACACGAGTGGGCGGCACAAACACGTGACCCATCTAGGAGTGACACTGCAGTGGCAGACAGGATGGCAGTTAGAAAAACTAGGCCCCAAACTGTACATAATGCAAAGAAAAAAAGAGGTGCAAGATGGAATTGTCCTTGGGCCCTCCCACCCACCCTTATGTTGTATAAACAGGACATGCACACTTTAACAAATCAATCATTTCAGCGCCAGGGTCTGCCACACAACTGTGGCTGAAATGATTGGTTCGTTTGGGCCCCCACAAAACAAGCTGGCAATTAATGTGTCCCTGCACAAACTGGCTCTACGGAGGCAAGATGTCATCCTCATCCTCCTCATCCACCGATTCCTCACCCTCTGCAGTGTGTACATCCTCATCCTCACAAAGTATTAACTCGTCCCCACTTGAATCCACCACCACAGGTCCCTCTGTACCTTCTGGAGGCTGGTCTCCCTGGAAGAGCTGATAATTCATTTTGATGAACATCATCTTCTCCACATTCTGTGGAAGCAACCTCCTACGCCTTTCGCTGACAAGGTTCCCGGCTGCACTAAACACTCTTTCGGAGTACACACTGGAGGGGGGGCAACTCAGGTAAAATAGAGCCAGTTTGTACAGGGGCCTCCAAATTGCCTCTTTTTCCTGCCAGTACAGGTATGGACTGTCTGACATGCCTACTTGGATGCTGTCACCGATGTAATCCTCCACCATTCTGTCAATGGTGACAGTATCATATGCAGTGACAGTAGACATGTCAGAAATTGTTGCCAGGTCCTTCAGTCCGGACCAGATGTCCAACTTGGTCCTGCCTGCCCTGCATCACCGCCAGCGGGTTGCTTAGGATACCTAAGTTTTTTCCTGGCAGCCCCAGTTGCGGGAGAAAATGAAGAAGGAGCCGTTGATGTGTCACGTTCCGCTTCAGCTGACAGTGTGTTCACCAGCAGGTCTTTGCACCTCTGCAGGCTTGTGTCGGCCGGAAAGAGAGACACCACATAGGCTTTAAACCTAGGATCGAGCACGGTGGCCAAAATGTAGTGGTCTGATTTCAACAGATTGACCACCCTGGAATCCTGGCAAAGCGAATGAAGGGCTTCATCCACAAGTCCCACATGCCGAGCGGAATCGCTCCGTCTTAGCTCCTCCTTCACTTTCTCCAGCTGCTTCTGCAAAAGCCTGATGAGGGGAATGACCTGACTCAAGCTGGCAGTGTCTGAACTGACTTCACGTGTGGCAAGTTCGAAGGGCTGAAGAACCTTGCACAACACGGAAATCATTCTCCACTGCGCTTGAGTCAGGTGCATACCCCCTCCTTTGCCTATGTCATAGGTGGATGTATAGGCTTGTATGGCCTTTTGCTGCTCCTCCATCCTCTGAAGCATATAGAGGGTTGAGTTCCACCGCGTCACAACCTCTTGCTTCAGGTGATGGCGGGGCAGGTTCAAGAGTGTTTGCTGGCGCTCCAGTCTTCGGCACGCAGTCGCTGAATGGCGAAAGTGGCCAGAAATTTTTCGGGCCACCCAAAGCGTCTCCTGCACGCCCCTGTCGCTTTTCAGAAAATTCTGCACCACCAAGTTTATTGTGTGAGCAAAACATGGGACGTGCTGGAATTTGCCCAGATGTAATGCCCGCACAATATTGGTGGCGTTGTCAGATATCACAAATCCCCAGGAGAGTCTAAGTGGGGTAAGCCACTGGGCGATGATTTCCCTCAGTTTCTCTAAGAGGTTGTCGGCGGTGTGCCTCTTACTGAAACCGGTGATACACAGCGTAGCCTGCCTTGTAACGAGCTGGCGTTTCTGAGATGCTGCTACTGGTGATGCTGCTGCTGTTGCTGCGTAAGGTGATACATCTACCCAGTGGGCTGTCACAGTCATATAGTCCTTAGTCTGCCCTGTTCCACTTGTCCACATGTCCGTGGTTAAGTGGACATTGTGTACAACGGCATTTTTCAGGACACTGAGGACACTTTTTCTGACGTTTCTGTACAGTCTCGGTATCGCCTGCCTAGTGAAGTGGAATCTAGACGGGATTTGGAACCGGGGACACACTACCTCCATCAATTGTCTAAATCCCACTGCACTAATGGCGGATACCGGACGCACGTCTAACACCAACATAGCAGTCAAGGCCTCAGTTATACGTTTTGCTTCAGGATGACTGCTGTCGTACTTCATCCTCCTCGCTAAGGACTGTTGGAGGGTCAATTGTTTAGTAAAAGTAGTGGTGTTCCTACTTCCTCTCTGGGATGATGAACGACTCCCAGCAGCAGCAACAGCAGCAGCGGCAGCAGTAGGCGTAGCAATGCAGGATCCTCCGGAGGAATCCCGGATAGGAGAGTCAGTCATGCCAGTGATATGGCCTGCAGGACTACTTCCGATCCTGACTAAGGAGGAAATTGACGAGGAGGGAGTTGACGGTGTGGTTTGCAGGCGCTTGGATACAACAGGACAACGGGATTTAGGTGTCCCTGGACTGCTTACGGTCTGAGCCAAAGTTTCTGAACTTGACAGTAACTTTTTATGAACGCGCTGCAGGTGCCGTATAAGGGAGGATGTTCCTAGGTGGTTGACGTCCCTACCCCTACTTATTTCACCTTTACATATGGTACATATGGCAAGACAGTTGTTGTCCGGATTTGGATAGAAATATTGCCAGACCAAAGAGGTGGAATGTTTGGTCTTCTGCCCAGGCATGACCGTGATGGGCTTTTTCATCCCACGGACAACAACTGTCTCCCCCGGAGCCTGATTTAAACAAACCACATCACCATCACCTGGCAGTGATGTGTTCAATGTTGTTAACGGCATTGAGTACACACACTGAATCGTTCAGTGCTGATATCGTCAGGTTGGACAGCAAATTCGGGTAATGAGCGATGTCATCAACGATCAGCGGGAGCGCGCATCGCTGGCCGTTGACGGCATATCCACTGGACGATATAGTGAACGACTGAACATCTATAACGATATTGTTATCGTTCAGTCATTCAAAATATCGTCTAGTGCAGTGGTAGCCAACCCTGGTCCTCAAGAGCTACCAACGGTGCATGTTATGCAGGTCTCCTCACAGAATCACAAGTGATATAATTAGCTCCACCTGTGGATCTTTTCAAATGTGTTAGTTAGTAATGAATACACCTGTGCACCTGCTAGGTGGTCTGGAAAACGTGAACTGTTGGTAGCTCACGAGGACCGAGGTTGGCTACCCCTGGTCTAGTGTATACGTGGCTTTAGTCTTGAGGCTTTATTGTATGTCATCATGTCTAGTTACTCACTACACCAATGGTTCTTCTCACCCTCAAGTATTCACAACAGGTCATGTTTTCAGGATGTCTGCCTGTGGAAGCCGATGGGATAATTACTGAACCAACAGTTTAAATGAACTCCTGTGTGTGATTAAAGACATCCACAAAATGTGACCTCTTGCTGGTACTTGCGGACTGGATTTGAGAACCCCTGTACACTATTGTGGGGCATAATTGTGCACACTTGTTGCACCTAACGGTGGCCATACGCTGCGCAATTATTGGCCCGATCAGCTGATTATCGACTAATCGGACCGATAATTGTACCATGTATGACCGCGACTGAGCAGCAATTATCACTCTGTTGGGTACGAGAATTCTTCCAGCATGCCAGACAGACGTGATAATTGCAGCTCAGGTCTGACAGTGGATATAATCACTGTCGGACACATAGACCAATTGTCTGACAGTGTATCACAACTAGAAAAGTGCGGTTAATTGAGTGCCCGCTCGGATCGCTTTTGGGGTTCCAAGTAGAACCGATTCCCTAGCGGGTCTACTGTAAGTTCGGATCTCAGATTTAAAAACTGAATTTCGATTTTTGGATTCCATATCCAAACATATCCAAATTACATGATTGTAGCTGTTTTTATAAATTTTAAAGAAATCAAAAAACTGAATCCGAACCAAAACACTTGAGGGTGGTTTTGCCAAAACACGCGGATTTGCACACATCTCTAATGGCAACGTCAGATAATTGTTCTGTCTGATGGTGAGTTTTATCTCAAGGTGTATGGCCAGCATAACATCAATTCAAAATATGTGTGTAACTATGGCCCTCATTCAGACCCACTCGCAAGCGGGCGCACGTACGTTAGGCATACGTACAAAAATATTTAAATTCAAGGGCTCGCTCGTATTTTCGTTCGCATCTAAAAATCCTCCCCAAACTCAGACGACCCCTCCTCTAACTAACGAGCGTGCGAAATAGCGAGCGTACATCCCCGAAATGGCTTGAAGGGAACGCACGCACAAGTATAAACCGGAAGTGGCCATGTCAGATGTCGATTACCTGCTCCTTTATTCTGCCTACCTCCATCAATCGTATCATGCCAATCAATGTATCAATTAGCTTAATTGTTTTTTTTTTTCAACACAATGCAAGAAACTTTACTCTTGTCCGTGTTTGTGTTTACCCGCAGAATACGTACGGCTTAAACATTCGCTTTTATTGCTCAAAAAACATGTTAGCCACAATGAAACAATTGTTCTATTGCTGTGGATCCCCGCATATTTCCCGGGGTTCATTTCTTTATTTAAATGTGCTTACGCATGTCACTGCATCAAGCCTATCATAACTCTCCAGAGATTTCTGGCCCTGTCGAACACATGACTCATACACTAACCAATAAAATTGCTCCTGTTAATTTCCAAGATACATTAGCCAATCAGAAATTTTTTGCACACTTTATCAAAAATGTTTTTTAAGAAAAACACCATTGCCATCATGAGAGCCTCCGCATTCACCAGGCGCGAGCTGCTGGTGCTAACGGAGGTGATGGATCGGCGTATCACCAGCCAGCCTCCACCCATCACCAACCGGCAGAAGCGTTCTGCGTATGCGGAGGCACGGGCCCGCCTGCGCTCCTTCGGCTCACGCCGCAACATCGGCCAGCTGGAGCGCAGGTGGTCTGACCTGCAACGGCGAACGCCCCGCTTGCTGGCATGCTTTCGCATGCAGATAGTGGAAAGTAAGTGTTATGTATTGTGGCTTTCATGTTTGTCTTTGTGGGGCAAACTGCGTGTGCATGTTTTCATGTCTGTCCTATTTATTCATTCTCCTCATATCTGCATGGCCATGTTTTCCCTCTATTTCTGATATATTCATTCTACTCATATTTGCATGTTTTTTGTTGGTGGTGGGTGATTTTAAAATGTTATTTGGCCAGGATTTGGCCAGAAACTAACCACAATTTGTTTGACATCTTTTAGGGGGACAGCCAAGACTACGCCGTCACCGTCCAGCCAGACGGCGTTCCCGCCCACTCTCACCAACCCCCAGCCAACACTCCACCCCAAATAATTCCCCTATTCCCCCCTCCTCCCAAGCCTTCCAAGACCCTCTCCCGGAACTGTCGGGCCTCCTTCCCCTACGTCCCCCTTCCCCCTCTCCTCCAACCACCCCTCTTCCAATTACCCCCTCCCCGGAGTCCGTGATAACCCCACCCCGTTCTTTGGGGAATGAAGGCTCCTCCGAGGATGAAGATGGAGGGACTTCCGGATCTGCCGTTTTGGCTACCGGTATGTTTTTCTTTCGCGTTTTTTGTAACCACAAACTGTTTGTATGTAATCATGTGTCGTTCCTTTATTCATGATTTTTGGGTTGTTTTTTGGTGATTTAGCAGTTTGCCTTTACCTCTTCCTGCTGATTTCAACATACACATATCACACCTGTGGGTATTTCGACATAGGCCTTGTAATTTTTGCAGCACCCCTTTTTTTTTAATTTTTGGTTTTGGAGTGATTTCGTTGTGTTTTTGTTTTTTTAATGTGGTTTCCCTATTGTTTTATTAATCCACACACTTTTCTCACCCACAGAGGAACAGAGGCGTCGGCAAGAGGTCGAAGAATGTGTGGCACACATGCGCCAAAATGTAATTGGGGTGCTTGTGGCCCTTGACCGGCTGTCTGGCATCCTTCGGCAGTAGTTTTTTTTTTTTTTTATCTTTTTCAAAATAAAATGTTTATTTCTAATATACGTTCTGCCTCATTCGTTTTTTCAAAACCAAAGATAGTTAACCCTGACATAAGTAGACTGTTCCTGCAAGGTTTTGCATTTTTTTTAAATTAGATTGGGTTTTGTATTTGTATGTAAAACACCCTCAAGAAACACATAACAGTAACAATGTCATTTCCCTTTTTGTGTGTAGTGTCAATTAGATATTTCAACATTTTACAGGTTCCTAGTTGGTGGGCAAGCTGCTTAGGCGAATCTTACCAAGCCAAATGATTGGACAGGCTTCCTTTTCGTGTGGGTTGGGAACCTGAAAACATATTTCATTTTTGCTCAACTGGCGTCAGTACTGGATTACCCCTTAGTCAAATGTAAGGTGTGTTAACCTGGTTAAACTTGCTGGTAACGTCAAAAAAAAGGAAGAACATTTAACTCTCCAAAAATGTATTCACAACATAACTGAGAAATCAAAGTGGTCACTCACAAAAAAAACACACAGTGATAATCTCAAATACAACACATACCAATAAAAAAAAAACCAAAATCAACAAATCAAGAACTGGTTGAGGAAGGACCATGCCAAAATGATTCCACAAACATGGCGTTGCGATATGGGTTCCAGAATATATTCCCAAAATGACCAGATCCAGGTTTGGTAAGGGTAGCATGAAGTAGTGAGCGTTGTAGTGCCAAAGATTATATGAACAAACCGAAGATGGTGAAAAAAAGAAATCAAAATTAGATGTTCGCAAACAAACACAAACACATTAGGTATAAACACTGTTTTGTTAAAACTTACCTAAAAAATCTGGCCACCACATCATCGCGTATGGCCCCCCCACATACTGACCTCCGACCAACCTCGGGGGGGCCATCCTCAGGTAAGGCATCCTCTGGCTGCATTGGGACACCACTCCTTATGGCGATGTTGTGAAATATCCCACACAGGACCACAATTTTCGACACCATATCCGGCAAATACATGAGCTCGCCACCAGAGCGGTGGAGGCATCGGAATCGGCCTTTTAAAAGGCCGATACAGCGCTCCACCACTTGCCTGGTGGCTGTAAGTGCGGAATTAAATGCACTTTGTGGGCCTGGTGTGGGAGCCAAATAAGGAGTGAGCAGCCAGGACATGCAAGGATATCCACTGTCTCCTATGGAAAAGAATTGACAACATCAGGAACACTGTGTATCAAGCTTAACATTGTTATGTACTAAAGGTCTCCACTTACCCAGAAGCCACGCATCACCAGCTTGTAGGTTGGTTAATTTGTGCCATATCCCTGATTGCCGGATGACGAAGGAGTCATGTGCACTTCCGGGTAATTTAGCATTCAGGGACAGGATCTGGAGGGAGGCATCACATACCACCATTACATTCAGGGAGTGATAGTGTTTCCTGTTTCGAAATATGGCCTCCAGCCGTGCTGGAGGCTGAAGTGGTATGTGAGTACCATCCACAACCCCTATGATGTGTGGGAAGCCAGCTATTTGGTAAAAATTGGCCTTGGCCACACTAAGGGCACCCATATCCAAAGGCATTTGAATAAAATGATGGAGGTGCTTGAAAAGTGCCTCCATCACTGCCCTCAGGATCCGGGAAAAGGAGGATTGGGAGATGCCCGCCACTATTCCCACCGTTGTTTGAAACGATCCTGAGGCACAGAAATGTAACACCGCCATAAATTGCATAAGTGGTGGTATTGCTGTTGGACTGTCAATTTGCCGCTCAAGATCACTTTCTATTAATGAGAGAGTGTCTATGATGATTTTGGGAGGTAGACGGTAGCGTCTTAAAACCTCATCATCGGGCATTCCAAAAAGGGTGACACGTGTTCGAAATATCTGGGGCCTTGCATGCCTACGATGCCTACGCCTGGGAAGAGATTGAGGTTGGTCGGCTTCCGGGAGCATGGCCAGAACAATCCGCCCCAGATCAACCTGAAATTCAAAGATTTCAAAGTAAGGCTTTTGACCCACCCCAAAACTATATTAAAACAACTTAGCTTGATGATACCATCCATTGCTGCTTACATGCCGGGGTATTGTCATGATACGTCCAAACTGAAAATAAACACCAAAATTATTTGACACATTTCACTCTGTGCATTTTTGTTTATAAATTTTGTGCTAGACCAAAGTTAAAATATGCCAAACACCCATTTAGCAAAACAGCAAAGCGACATTTAACACAGTACATCAAAATGGGTCGAAATGTTGGCACCAAAAGCGAAAGAGAAACCACCAAAAAGTTAGAATGATTATTAAGCAGTTAAAAATGCGCAAATTAGTTCGCTAATACAAGTCACAAGAGTAACTACTAAAAATGCGCTAATTAGTTCGCTAATACAAGTCACAAGAGTAACTACTAAAAATGCACTAATTAGTTCACTATTACAAGTCACAAGAGTAACTACTAAAAATGCGCTAATTAGTTCGCTAATACAAGTCACAAGAGTAACTACTAAAAATGCACTAATTAGTTCGCTAATACAAGTCACAAGAGTAACTACTAAAAATGCACTAATTAGTTAGAAAATACAAGATAAAAAATGGACTTACCAAGAGCAAATATTTAAGAGTCAAAATCAAAAGGTCTTTTGGGTCGAAAATAATCAAAATCTAAAATAGAAGAAATTATGGTTCCAAAAATTACAAAAAATAAGAAACACAATGAAACAACAATTGAACAAAAGTTAGACTTCACAAAACTTACCAAATCAAGAAACGAGGTCCCAAAAATATAAACCAACAAAGATAACGGAAAATAAAAACGCAAATCTAACCAACAAACGAATCTCCAACCGCCAACTCCTTTCTACGCAATCAATAAACTCCAGCCAAGATAACCTCCAACAATCCAAAAACGCCACCTCGACTTGAGACACACCAAGCCATAAATAGTGTTTCGTTTCCCGCACAAATTAAGGAGGGATCATAGGGCCGCACAATCAATGATGCGGCCGCAAAATAAGGACGCATGTATAAATACGTCACGAAAACACATTCAAATTCTGGTGTATTTCTTGTGTGGACCTCTGACATGGCGACAGACCAGGGAAAAAATGCCCAAGAGTCAGGCGGTAAGTCTTTCATGCATTTTGGATCAATGATTAATTTGAAACATAAGATTAGGCAAGTTGTGATTTTGTGAATTCTGTAAATTTACACAAATAGGTGAGGAGGATGACATGGAAGAGGCTGCTGGGCCCAGTATTCCGGCCAAAGCAGCCAAAAAAAAAAGGCAGCCACATTTCACAAGAAAGGAGATGGAGGTTTTGATCCAGAAGTGTGTGGACATCCTGCCACAGGCAGACAGGAATATGAGTCTAAGCCAGAAGTGGAGAATGTGGGAAGAGGTAGCCGTTGCTGTCAATAGGGTGGGTGATTATGTCCGTCTAGCCCGGGATGTCAAACGGCGGTAAGTAAACCCTTGCCCCCCCTAAAAACAAACCCCATTTTAAACCAAAGGATAATGGCTTCCATTTTTCCCCACAGATGGACCGACTTCAAATATAGCCTAAAGCAAAAACTCGCGGACAGGGCTAGGCATGCAAGGGGGACTGGTGGGGGTCCCACCCCTGTGTCATTGGAGTTGACAGATTTAGAAGGGCTGGCACAGGGGTGTGTGCAGCCTGTGGAGGTGTTTGGAGTGTCCAACATGGATACGGACCTGCCAGACTTTGCGGCTCCTCATGTTGTCCCAGGTAAATCTTTGGATGTCATCAACTCTGAAATGTTATTGTGCCAATATGTAGATTGTAATGTGAGGCTTTTCTCGTTTTTCCTAACAGAGACACAGGCAGATGAGTCTGCTCCAGAGGGGAGCCTTGGCCGCCGAATTTCTGCTGGCTCTGCAGGGGAGGAACCAGTACATCCGGCTGAGGACCCTGCAGAAGCCAGTCCAGGGCAATCCCCCTCGCAGGCAGTGGCCCTCCTCACAGAACTCAATTTCAAATCGGATTCCCATACGGAGATTCTGCAGAGGATGGACGCCAGTCTGCTACGGGTGGCTGAGGCCCTGGAGCAAAATGCTGCGGCCAACGTGACCATTGGTCAGGCCCTGGCGGAAAATACCAGGGCCAACATCCGCATCGCCAGTGCCCTGGAGCAGCTCGTTCGCCAGCACATGGTGGAGCCGACCTCCCTTCCTGCCGGAACATCAGGATCCTCCACCTCTGGCACAACATCAGCCAATCCTCCAAATGTGCCTAGCCCTGTGCCTAGTCCAGAGGCCACAACATCTGCCTCTGGACAGGCCAGCCCGATGACATCCCGGACCCGGTCTGGCGCCCTCCCTCCCCCATCCAAACGGGTGAAAAAACGGTGACAGCAATGGTGACTTTTCCCACAATCCTTCTGTGCTTGGCTCATATTCCTTTCTGGGCCAAACTTCCCTCTCCTTTCTTGTGAAATGTTTTTATTTTTTTGTTGTATGTTTATGTCAACAGTTATGTTGGGCCAATTTGTTTGAGTTTGGAACATATCTTTGGGCAAAAAAGATGTCCCCAAAATTTAAAAATTAAGTTTTTTTGTTTGAGCAATAAATTGGAAATTACAAAATGACATTGGATTGTGAAATTATTGTACAAATGGGTTACATTTAATCCTGGGCCAAAAGGCAAAAACACGCCCAAAAAAAAAAAAAGGCTCTTTAAGGAACGTTTAAAAATTCATATAATTAGGCAAATTCAAGAGGCACAAATAAAATGGTGCGAAACTGAAAACATGATGACATTATTGTTACAATAGGCCCTAACCACCAAATTGCTGCCCAAATAAACCCCCACAAATGTACGCAAATTGATTGTGTCATCCTGACATTAGCAGCTCTGAGTTCCACCTGCGTACGGTTTTGTGCTATCCCAAAAAACTGATTTCAAAACACATACCAAGCCGGTTCTCAATCCAACACTAATTGCTTTTCTGTCCTCCCGCGATTAATCGCAACAACATCGTGGAGTCCCGGGACGGAGGTGAAGGCCATCGCCAATGTGGTCGAGTAATCCAGACCCTAAGCTGTGCGAGCATTTGGAAGGGAAAGAGGATCATCCAGTGACGTAGGAGTCGGTCCGTACACATTTTACGCTCGCATCTGCTAATGTATGTACGCCCCAAAAACGCCTCACCACGCCTGCGTTTTTCCATCTCCACCCTCGTCAACACCCTAAAACGCCCTGTTCTGTCAATCACATTTGACATGTCACTTCCTGTACGCTATTTTAGGAACGAGTCCAAAAAAACTCGCAATCTGCAGTACGCACATGCGCAGTGTTACACCGACGCATGCGCGGTTAGTCAACATCGGAACGCAACGAGCGTACTGCTGTTAACGAGCGGCTCTGAATGAGGGCCTATGTTTTTCTATATGCAAATTTCACCTATGTATGTTATGAGATGCAAATGCATTTACCTCTGAATGGGACCCACACGTATAACACAAATATTATTCAGGCACCATTGCATTATTTAAAAAATGGATACCATTTTTGTCTTATGGTTTTTGAACTCAAGTATTCGCACAAAGATTAGCATATAGCCGTAAATAAGGTTGCTAGTCTTATTAAGGCGCATCTTCCCACTACATAGCAGAGGGAACCCGATGAGGAATCATTGATCAATTTATATTATATATATATATATATATGGTCAAAGAAGCAAAAAACGGATGCGCACCACAGTGAGTAAAATATAATTGGTATTTAATCGAAGTGCATAAAAGACTTACACATAAATTAAGATAGTCCAGTAATCAAGATCACCGTCAGCAAAGGGCTCTCATGTACAGCCGCAGGGTGCAGTCACTGCTGCCGCTATACTAGCGGTATAATGCAAGGTCCCAGCTCCGGATCAAGTTCATAGGACTCCACTTCCCATCAAGCAGCGCCACAATGTCGTGACGTCACCGGTAGCCACGCCGAAACGCGTTTCGTCACTGACGAAGTCGGAAAGACAAAACGCGTTTGGTGGTGGCTACCGGTGACGTCACGATGTTGTGGCGCTGCCTGATGGGAAGTGGAGTCCTATGAACTTGATCCGGAGCTGGGACCTTGCGTTATACCGCTAGTATAGCGGCGGCAGTGTTTGCACCCTGCGGCTGTACATGAGAGCCCTTTGCTGACGGTGATCTTGATTACTGGACTATCTTAATTTATGTGTAAGTCTTTTATGCACTTTGATTAAATACCAATTATATTTTACTCACTGTGGTGCGCATCTGTTTTTTGCTTCTTTGACCAGAAACTTTCCCATACACTCCTGAGGAGGAGGATCTATTAAACGGCTGCTGCAAACAGTGATAATTATGTGAAGAGGACACACTCCCATGACATTATAGGACTATAACCTACTGTGCACGGTGGTATACCTTCTTCTTTGTCTATATATATATATATATTTTATTATTATTTTTTTAATTATTATTATGTTTATTTATTTTGTCATTATTATTTATTTATTTTCTTTATTATTTTTTAAACTTACCGCTCGTAACTTCTTCATATTTGGTGCTGATAAGGCCAGGCCTGGAAGAAGAACATAAGGCCAGTTTATTGCTTGGTGTAATCAGGGGTAGGCTTATGATAACACACGCTCACTAAAATTAAACAAATCCATTCTAAAATGTATATTCTATTGTAGTCTAAGTTTAGTTTTATGTGCAGGGTTTTAGATCTCATTACGCTTAAAATGTAAATTTTTGTACTTTAATGTGCGCAGAACACAAAAGTTTGTTACTTTGTAAAAGAATTGAGAAGGGCGATGCAATGAACACGGACATCAGGTCACTATGGCGTATGGCTTGCAATGTAATTAATGCTGCAATAAAATATCCTTTTACTATCAGATTTGCTACAGACATTAATGAGCCTGTCCTTACTGTCATTAATGAGGCTTTCTATCAAACTAGTAAGTGCGTAAATATTGCAGCAAATTGGATACCCAGGGGTATATTTACTAAAGTGCTGGTTTTTAGAAGTGGAGTTGTTGCCCAAAGCAACCAATCAGATTCTAGCTATTATATTCTAGAAGGTGCTGGATAAATGTTTAGTAGATTCTGATTGGTCGCTATGGGCAACATTTCCACTTCTAAAAACCCGCACTTTAGTAAATATACTCCCAAGACTAGATCAGAGTCCCACAGATCTCCCATACAGCACGGAGAACCTCTCCTCTACAATTATGTGACCTTGCCATTAACGCTAAGGGGCAGGGGCGTAACTAGACCTAGGGGGGCCCCATAGCAAAATTTTCACGGGCCCCCCTAGATCCCTGGCCCCCCATGGTCCGTGCCCCCCCCCCATTCTGCCCTCTCCTCGACTTACCTGCTCCATGGTCGCACTGCGCAGGGCAGGCATACCTCATCTTCCAGTCGGTTCCATCTCTCCTCACTGACTGATGCTGGGAGGAGACGGCCACGCTTTCTCCCAGTATCAGTCAATGAGGAGAGCCGGAGGTGGAGCCGACCGGGAGGATGTGACCACGGAGGGATGGCACGATCACGAAGTAGCCAGCAGGTAAGTCTAGGAGAGGGGAGTGAGGAGGATGTGTGTGGGGGAAGTGTAGAGGGGGTGGGCGCGGAACGAGGCCTTGCACCATAGGTGCAGGGGGAGGTCCGGGCCCCATAGCAGCCACACCCCCTGCACCTATGGTAGTTACGCACTGCTAAGGGGTATATTTACTAAGGTGCTGGTTTAGAAGTAGAGTTGTTGCCCATAGCAACCAATCAGATTCTACTTATCATTTATCTAGCACCTTCTAGTAGCAACAATCTGCTTGGTTGCTATGGGCAACACCTCCACTTCTATAATTCCGCACTTTAGTAAATATACCCCTTAGTTGTAATTTTAGTCTGCTAAATTATTTCTACAGTAGTATCTAATAAAATCGGGGCTGCTTCCCGTGTATAGAAGGGATGTCGTTCTATAATGCCCAGCTCTTACCTGTGACAAAGCTGATGACCAGGACATTAAGCAGGAAGGAATTCATTCTGTCCCTCAGACAGGCTCAGCAGAAACTGTGTCTTCTCCTTTATTCTGCTTCTATTTGTACAGCTCCACTCTCTTATCTACAGCAGAACTGTGTGCAAACTTCATCTAAAAGAGATTTACTACAAGGTAAATGTGATCAGTTTTATTTTATGACTACTGGAGGTCATCACTCAGTGTAAGCAATATGATGCTGTCACGTCAGATAATTAAGTTTACAAGTTAATGTGCAAATACCAATCGGACCTACGTATTAGGTTGCAAACGCCAATTGCACATGGTTCATGTCTCTTTTGGACAAGTTTCTTGCATCTTACTTAGGGACCTATTTATTAAAGTGTATTTGCGGTTGCGGGTGTTTTTCAAGGGGTATCCGCAGATATTAAGTGTCCCCAAGGTGTAACAAGGATGGACCCTTCATTCCAACAGCAGAAGCAGCCTCCATAGGTACCTGTGGGGGTTGCAGTGCCTCTGGATTTACCGTATTCTGGAGCTTGGCCCCGGCTGCTAACGCCATCTTCAGTATTGTGGCTGACGGACCAAGGCAGGAAGCAATATGATGGCAATGCGGTTACTTTACTTTTCACTGATCGCCGGGGCTGCCTGGGCAACTCAGAATTGACACATCTGGGCGAATAAAGATTCCTTATTACCGTGAAAGTGCAGCAATAAGGAATCCTTCTTTTCAGCGACTGGCCACAAATGGTAATAAATATGCCCCTTAGTGTGTACAGGGCTTGCAGCACATTTATGTGATACTAACAGGGGCGTATTTATAATGGGTGCAGGGCACCCTGCACACCCTGCAGCCATATTTAGTTTATACTTACCTTTCTGCAGTCTTCAGAGTGCTGCAAAAATCACAGCGAAATTGGCGGCGGCCATTTTTCCCAGTGACTCATGCATGCTCGGAAAAGATGTCCCTGGGAATTAGGCGCAGGTGCCATTTTCGCGGAGACCTGCGCATGTGCTTAATGCCAGAATCTACTGCGCACAGTCCACTGCCAGAGAGGAGGGCGCCCAAACGGAGGTTGCACACGGGCACCCTCCTCTCTTAAAACGCCCCTGGATACTAAGGGCTCCATTTAATAATGATGCCAATTGCCGTGGCATATTTTGTATTTTTGTTCAGTATTACTGTGATACTTACAAATATGTCACCAGTATTTACCATCACTTAACTGTCCGTTGTGATCCAGCAGTGCCCCCCTCTTCTGTGGCTTTCGCTGCTGTGTTGCCGGCAGCCTAATGCAGATGAAGATGGGCTACTGACCAGTGCATGTGTTCAATGGTCGTCTGTGCATGCGAATAGTAATTTTGCGCCAGTCGGAAAGGCTATGCAAGTACCGCCTATGCCAGCTGTTGATGGCGTAAGGGTTTTCTCAGAAATAGCGGTAAGCTAAGCTTACCACTGTTTGTACAGAATTGCAGTCATAACCCCTTTTAGTACCAGAAACAAATGCTAAGGGGGTTAACTTATGACCTTTTTTAAACGGTGCCTTTAGAAGATCATCTAGACCAGGGGTTCCCAACCATGGTCCTCAAGGCACACTAACTGCCCAGGTTTTAAGGATAGCCATACTTGAGCACAGGCAACTTAATTAGTACCTCAGTTATTTTGATTTAACCATCTGTGCTCAACCATGGATATCACTAAAACCAGGACAGTTAGTGTGCCTTGAGGACCGAGGTTGGGACTCACTGATCTAGACTCTAGAGCAGGGGTTCCCAACCACGGTCCTCAAGGCACACTAACCATCCAGGTTTTAAGGATAGCCATACTTGAGCACAGGCAACTTAATTAGTACCTCAATTATTTTGATTAAACCATCTGTGCTTTAGCATGGATATCACCAAAACCAGGACTGTTAGTGTGCCCTGAGGACCGAGATTGGGAATCACTGCTCTAGAGTAAGCTACAATCTTAGCTCCAGCACTGGCCAGCACAAGGTTGAATTCCATATGGAAACCGAGCCCACAAAATATGAGCAGCCTCTCCTGGGGCAAACCAGCCCTGTGCCGAATAGTACCAAGGCCTGTCCTGGAATTCCTTGAGCTGCTGCTTCTCGGGTAATGATTTAAAGTTAGAATATTATTGCGGTGCAGAAGCAATTACATTGTTATATACCCTCACAATTACTTATTTATTATTATTAATAATAATAAATAATATAATAGTTATTATATTATTACGTATTATTGTTATAATATATTACTGTAATATAATAATTATAATACTATTACTTTTTAGTAGTATTCATATTATCAACAGTAATAATTATTATTATTTATCATCATTATCATCATCCTCTATTAATAAACAGCCAACATATTACCCAGCACTGCGCAATGACAGGATAATGACACAAACACATTACATTTAATTACATGAAAAAGGAAAAGATGGCACTGCCCAAATAATCTAAGAGATGCGAGTAACACATGATACACAAGGTAGCGGAATGACAGTTGAAACTGCTGGCATGCTTCTGCTGAAGCTGGGTTGTTTACTACCCAGCGAAACATGTTTCTTGTGTGTGAATCTGTACACCATTCTGAGATGGCGTACAGCCTCCAATAGTCTGCACAAGCTGCCGTTTACACCGCAGCTTGTGCAGCAGATGGGTTATTTTCGGAATTTTCCCCTGCTCTGAACTCATCTCATACTCCGCCTCCTGCTGTGTCCCGATCTCTCCATTTTTTGGGGGGGCAGAGCTGCTGTGTCCCTGTGCCAGCCCCCAGTGCAGCCTCCTCCAGGCCCCAACAATCAGCAGGCCCGCAACTGGCTCCCCATGATTCAGGTGGACTGTTGTAATTACAGATGAATCTGGGGTGGGGCCTGTATGATTGGCAGTTTTACCCCTGGTGCCCGGGCAACTGACAGCGCATGCCCGTGATGCCCATAGCGCTTGTCCTGCTGTGAAGAACATCGGAGAAAGACAGCCACAGGTAAAAACTCACTAACTTCTGAAAAGTTGACTTTGCAAAAGAAGCAGCTTTTCGAAAGTGATCCTTATGTACAGGAGGGGTGATTAATCTCTACGTTATTTAGATAGAACTTGATGGGAGTTCTAAACCTAACACTTTTTATTTTTTAGATTTGATGAATAGAACCCTAAATAAGATCTGCTATATTTGATGAAGAAGGAGAGAGTTACTGCGCAGACTCCATATTGCTCCTCCAGGGAGGTTTCATTCCCTGAACCAAGATGGCCACCATTCTGTACTCTGTGCATGTGTGGCGCCATCTTGGTTACATTGTGCCAGAGCGCCACAGTGAGAGACACAAGTCTACCACTTAACTCCAGAGAGACCGACTGGTGAGCTGTATGACACCCCACTGTGCTCCAGCTCAGCTCCATCAACCAGTGTGTACTGTGTAACAGTGAGTACGGCTGCACCCATTTTACCATCAATAAAACTACTCCACTGGATAAGTACCTGAGCTGTTGCTAGTCTCAGGACTTTCGATGGTGTTTACAGGAGCTCAACCTGTACACAATATTTTCAAATTTCATATGACTTTTTCTGGACAAACTGCAGTAATATCGTTACATATTTATGTTTTGTTTACATTCATTGCCTAAATATTTTGTCATCATCATTCAATCAATATAAATACTTTCAATTATCACATTTGCAATTATTTTACTTACACATTACATTTGCATCAAGTGCTCTGGGAATCCTTTGTCTACTCTTGTTCTTTATTTCACATTGTTTTGTGTAGAGATGTGTGCCGACCCCCGTGTTTTGGTTTTGGATCTCCCCTGGTTTTGGATATGGATTGGTTTTGCCAAAACCGCACCTCAGTGTTTCGGTTTTGGATCTTGTATTTTTATCTTAAAAAATCATAAAAACAGCTAAAATCACATAAAATGGGCCTGTTTTTGTTCCTACAGTATTAACATTTATAGCCCCTCGTTTCCAATTAATTTTGACCACCTCACAGCTCACTATATTGTTTTCATCCAGTTTAGGCTCAAAATTTGCACCAAGCTAGCTGGCTGACTAAGCTATGCGGCAGCAGTGGGCGGCACAAAAATGAGGCAGTTCAACTTCCAACATGGCACATCAGGAAACAAATGTTTTTATTATTCAAGAGAGGCCTGAGGGAGTTGGAGTATGTATGTAGTTGAAGGCAGGGACAAAAAGAGTTTGGTAGTAAATTTAATTAAATTTTTTGTTATTCCGAAGTAAATTTATGAGGAAGATGGGGAGAGGTGGAGGCTTTTACAAAAAAATATTTTACTCGATCACATCAGTCCTTGCCCCCAGAGGAATTCTTGAGAGCCATGCCTGCTGTTTGGAGTGGATTTTCTCATCGCAGAAGGGGACCAGGAAGTAGTGCATTCCACATGAAAAAACATTTCCCAATCTGTACAGGGACATTAAGTGGCCTCAAAGTGCCACTTAACCAGCACAGATATGTGGACAAGCGTAAGATCTATGATTTAAGGCAGGGGTAGCCAACCCTGGTCCTCGAGAGCTACCAACAGTGCATGTTTTCCAGGTCTCACAGAATCACAAGTTTAATAATTAACTCCACCTGTGGATCTTTTCAAATGTGTTACTGAGTAATGAATACACCTGTGCACCAGCTAGGTGGTCTGCAAAATGTGAACTGTTAGTAGCTCTCGAGGACCGAGGTTGACTATCCCTGATTTAAGGCCTTACGTTGTGTCTTTCTTGAGAATCCTGCACCTGCTTCTGCGGCTAGGAGTGGATTTTCATTCCAGAAGGGGACCAGGAAGAGTGCTTTCCAAAAACAATTGACTATTAAATGATCCTTTGCAAACCTTCCGAAAAAGCATTTCCCAACCTGTACAGGGACATTAAAATAAAACATAGTTAGTTAGTGGACTTCAGTTCAAACTGCAGTTGTACCCACTGTCCACTTAACCGGAGCAGATATTGTGGACAAGCGGAACAGAATAGCAAATGCAACATTTAAGGTTTAAGTCTTATGTTGTGCCTTTCTAGAGATTTGTTGAGCACCATGCCTGCTGCTGGGAGTGTATTTTCATCCCTGAAGGGATGAAGACATTGTTTTTTCTTCCGGAACAGACACAGATCTGAAGAGATGTAAATAACTACTGACAGGAAAAAGAGGCAATTTGCAGGCCGTTACACAAAACTGCCTTTGCTTTACTTGAGCTGCCCACCTTCCAGTGTGTACTCCAGAAAGAGTTTTCAGCACAGCCAGGAACCTTGTCAGTGATCGGCCTGAGCTACTTCCCCAAAATGAGGAAAAGTTGATGTCCATCAAAATGAACTACAAATTCTACGAGAAAGACCTTTACCATCAATTATGTGCAAAAATTACAGAGGCACCTGTAATGGTGGATTCCAGCGGGAACAAATTAATATTGTGTGAAGAAGATGATGTATACATCACCCCAGATTATACCAGCACCCAAGCCTATATCATCATCCCATCCTGTGTTGTGTATAAATTACAGCTGCGCTCCCTGTTAGATTGGGGATTCATTGTCCACTTTAGTGGATGTGAGCTCTATTTTAGTCCATATCATCACCACACCCCCTACACATCTTCTGACCTGGGCTACAGTAGGAGCAGCTGCACTCTGGAATACGGCTGTATGGAGTTGCCCCTCTGACTCACTGAAAGTCAGGTAGAGGGGCCATGGGTAGGGAGTAGGGACACTATAATCAGAGAACACAGTTTTAGTTACTTTATTCCATATTTTAAACCATATCCTCCATTTTCACCTTTGAAAATGTTTATGCAAATCTCAGCAGAGGCGTTTGTGATGCCATGGCTAACGCGCACACACACACAAAAAAAATACATTGATTGATTGATTAATTATTTGGGGGGGGGGCACCTGGGAGGGAGAGTCCCCGAACGAGGCACCAGCCTCTTGATAAATGACACAGGCAGCACCCCTGACACACACACACACAAAAAACACATTGATTAATTATTTTGGGGGGGGGCACTTGGGAGGGAGAGCCCCCGAATGAGGCACCACCTCTTGATAAATGACACAGGCAGCACAGCACTCCTGCGCAGCTACGTTGCTGATAAGTGTGGCTAACACGCACACACACACAGGAAAAAATGTTGGGTGAAGCGCACCCCTGCAAGAGGCAGCAGCCCCTTGATAATTGGCACAGGCAGCACCCCTGCGCACCTACGCCTTATGGACAGCGCACCCCCTGGACAACACAGCAGCACAGCCAGCCCATATGGACAGGACAACAGCCAGCCATTATATGGACAACAGCCAGCTCCTGTGGACAACAGTCAGCCAGCCCCTATGGAGTGGACAGGACAACAGCCAGACAGCCCCTATGGACAACAGTCAGATAGGCCCCTATATATGGACATAACAGCCAGCCCCGCCCGCTATGGACATAAGTAGCTAATGCCTGAGTGACAATGGCAACAGTAGCCAGCCCCTATGCACAGTGTCAGCAACAGCACATTCACAGCCCCTTCTCTCTTCACTCTCCACAGCCGGAATGAAAAATGGCGGTGATCGCAGGACCTTTTGTAAAATCCAATACCCGCGAGAATCCGACAGCGGGATGATGAAGTTTTGCCTCGTTTGAGATCCAAGTCAGGCGGGAAAACTCGGATCTGCCTCGTATCTCCTAAGTTCGGGTGGGTTCGGATCTCTGAAATCCGAACCCGCTCATCTTTTGTTTTGTGTTACTAGTACATTACGATGATGGTATTTGCGCTTTCCTGTAGAAAATTTGCTTTGTTGGTACAAGCGGTGCCCTTCTGCAAGTGTTGAAGATCATCCATTCTCTTTCATCCATAAAAAGTAGGTTGCTAGGCATTAGGCCACTTACTACCCCAGGACCACTAGTATATAAGCAGCTTCCACTCTTTTATGCTCCTTTATATATCACATATTTTGTTCGAACTTCTTGCACATAAGTGCAATACTAAGGCTAGGTACACACGTGGGTGACTTGTCCGCCAACCCCAGGATCCCCTGATCGAGCGGTCGATTGGTAAACCTATACACACTTACCAATCAGCCGGCCATTGTGTGTGTGCTGACATTGTGATCACAACTGTCCAGTCACTGATGGTCCCTGCAGCAAGTGTACGGGGAGTTGGCAGGTCGCCCATGCACACAGCCAAACATGCCGATATACATGCCAATCGGCTGATTGAATGACCTATCACATAGTGTGTACCCAGCCTTAGTGTATAAGCATTCCTGTGCCTATAGTAGGAAAACCCAGAACTCTTCCCAAGGAGGAATCTGTGGACCCCATAAAAGTGTCGTCAACTTGATGGACAGTACCAAGCGTTTTGTAATAAAAAATGATATAAAAGAGATGTATATTGACACAAAAACCTTTTGTGCTGCCGGATTACCTTTTTGTATTAGCATAAATGAACCTTATTGCGTTCACATATCATTGATTGCAGTGTATTTTATATACGTTCTAGCTCCAGTATAATCTTTCCTTTAGAAATATGTTTACTTAAATTACTTTTAAGTGTTGTGCCCTATGTTATTCCTTATCCTATGTTATTATACTATAGAACAACTGAAATAACATCGTTTTATTGCACTTCCGTCATGGGAATGGATATCACTGATAAAATA
The DNA here is from genome assembly GCA_031769625.1 of Taudactylus pleione. Classification (NCBI taxonomy): domain Eukaryota; kingdom Metazoa; phylum Chordata; class Amphibia; order Anura; family Myobatrachidae; genus Taudactylus; species Taudactylus pleione. The sequence continues at coordinate 2,516,654 of JAUIMM010000461.1, read as the reverse complement.
GTTAGATGTTTCCTTGTACATGTCCTTCCTCATTTCTATCAAAGCAACGTCCTTGTGCACCGCGTCCAGTCATACTGGAGGCGAGATGTATCAACCCTAAAAATGTGGTTTAACTTCCGAAAATTGCCATTTGCGGAAAATTTCTGCAGTCTTCATATGCATAAAAGTGGTCTGTAGTGGATATCAGCACTGCAGCTCCCATAGAATACTATGAGGCTGCCATGTGCCGGTATGTATCAAGCTCTGTGAAGCATAAAGAGAACTTTCCGAAGCTTGTGCCGATAGGCTATGGCCTCTCTAGATGTTAGAAGCCTATGAACTTTTTAATGCAGAGTTCTATAAACCCGGAAATCCTCACAACGAAAACGACGACTCTTATCATAAGTGCTGTCCTTTGTGTAAATATTCATGCATATTGTGTTAATAAACGTCGCTATGCATGATATAGGTGGCTAGAGATGAGCGGTTCGGATTCCTTGGAATCCGAAACCGTCCAAACATCGGGTTTCCAAGTAGATCTGAGTGGCAGCCCGGATATTCCCGCCTGACTCCTATTCCACTTTGGCCCATATTCAATTGCCGGCAAAAAGTTCCGGACTTTTCGCATGCTGGAGTTTTCGCCGTCATAGCCAGTTTTGCTTCCAGAAAAGTATCGTGCTCGTCACCGTGATTCGCCCTATTCAATTGCAAAGGACGCGAAAACGCGTCTCGGCAAAACTGAGATCGGCGAACAGTACTGTCAGATTTGGGGAATTCAGCCTGACACCCCCCAAAAGACACGCTGACATCTATGGATACCCCAGTCCTGCTGGAGGTATTTGGGATTCTTTAATGCTCTTAATTGGTGCTATTTAGCGTCTTTGCACAAGTGGTGAAGAATAGCATTTAGCAGTTTTTTGGGGGGGATATAAGCAGTCCCAGCAAGATTGGGGTATTTGAAAATGAGTATAAGCATGGTTAAAATTTGCTAAAGTGTGTTTTTAAAAAACATACTTTCAGCAAGCACTTGCAATCAAAAAAACAGCTTGGGCATACTTTAGGGACCCCCTGGAGTCGATTTAGCTAGTTTTTAAGTTTGTCCCCCAACTTTGTTTTTTTTCGCCCCCAAAACTAAAGTACTTTCTTGGGGTGTTCTAAACTATTTTTAAAAAAAATTTTGACACAGTTTACCTTTGGGGACTGTCCCAAGGCTGCAGTAGTGTTGCCGCAACTTTGCACCCCAAACCCCCAATTCTGCACTTTTCTCTGCCTCCATTCAGAGGCGAATCTTTTCCGCTGATTACAAGGCGCAGACTTTTCGCACCGGCGGAAAGTCTTTGCAATTGGATATGAGGAAAAGTTCTCGCCTGGTGAAATGACGTCACCGGCGAGAAGTTTTCACCGATCTCGGCTTTTCGCCTGCAATTGAATATGGCCCTTTGAGGTAAAACATCATCCTCATGGCGTCGGATTCTCGCGGTTTTTGGATTCTATATAAGGCGCCATGGATGGGTCTTAGCACCATTTTCTTGTTAAGTGCGCTGATGTATGCTGTGCTTAACTCTGCTCTATAGGCTTTGCTTCTTAGTTAATGCGTATATATAGGGGGGTGCATACTGCTGTGCTGTACTCTGCTGTATATTGTAGGCTGTGCTTCCTAGCTAATGTGTATATAGGGGGTGCATGTTGTTCAGGGGTGTCTTAAGAGAGGAGGGGGCCCATGTGCAGGGGCCCCCTCCTCCCCGGTGGCCGGCAGGCGACTGATGTGGCTGGCCAGTCACCGGAGCACTAGTAGACTCCAGGACTAGAGTGTTCCCAGAGTCTACTGCGCATGCACAGAACGACGGAAAAATGTTCGCAGTGGCCATTTTCCGTTGTTCTGTGCATGAGCAGTAGACTCTGGGCACACTCTAGTGCCCGGAGTCTACTGCGCATGTGCAGAATACTGGAAAAATGGCCACCACGGCCATTTCCCGGTGTTCTGAGCAGCGCTGACACCCGACGCCGGACCATGGACAGATAAGTTTAAAATAATATGGGTGGAAGGTGTGCAGTGCGGGGCCCCCCCTGTACCTGGGGGCCCATGTGCCCCGCACACACTGCACCCATTATAGATACGCCCCTGACTTTACTGTGCTGTACTCTGCTGTATAGGCTGTGTCCAGACTCACAAGTCTCATAAGTGCCTCTGTGTCACAAGCCATGGCAGCGGCTTGTTTCCCACTGGCTTGGGACCTACACTGACCCAGAATCCGGTTCTGCTGATTACTAAGCACCGGGGATGCTGCAGAGAGTGACTCATACTCCATATGCTGCTGATTGGCTGCTCCTCCTATTTGTAGCTTCCAGATTCATTCCCCCTCACCGGTTATAGAGTTTCCTCCTACAGCTCGGTCTGGTTGTTCCAGCTACCCTCTGTGATTGTCTACACTTCAGCTGCTGCTTCTATTTACCACTCTCTGTCTCCCTCCACGCTGCCTTCCAGGCTTCAGCAGGTAGCTCAATTATTCAAGACTGTTGTTCCACTCTGCTCTGATTGCTGTTAGCTTGCTGTCTGTTTTCACCATCCACATGCTGTGCTCAGTGTATGCAGGCCCAAGCCTTTGGGTCCGTGCTTCCTCTGTATAATCAGCAGCTACAGCTTTCTCAGCCCTACTGTGTGTAATCAAATGGTACATTTACACCTGAACTATTCACCATCCACATGCTGTGCTCAGTGTATGCATGCCCAAGCCTTTGAGTCCATGCTTCCTCTGTATAATAAGCAGCTACAGTTTTCTCAGCCCTACTGTGTGTAATCAAACTGTACATTTACACCTGAACTATTTTCAGCCTGTGTTATCCTGTCCTCCTGGAAGGCAACTCATCTAGCCAAGAAATCCTGCCCTCCTGGCAGGCAACTCATCTAACCAAGTTATCCTGCCTTCCTCGCAGGCTACTCTACAAGCCAAGTTTTCCTGCCTTATCTGGTGAGACACTGTTCCATAACATTATAACCGGCCAACTTTGTATTTAAGTCTGTGCGTTCTGTGTCCTTCATTATGGAGCAGGCTCAAAACCCTGCACAGATCCAAGTGCTTACCCAAAAAGTTCAGGAGCTCTCTATAACATTTGAGGATGTTCGGGAATCCACTCCTGGAGCCGTTCCCAAAGAACCTAAAATGAATCTCCCTGATAGGTTTTCTGGAGACCGTACTCAGTTCCTGAACTTCCGTGAGAGTTGTAAACTCTATTTTCGTCTCCGACCTTTATCTTCTGGATCCGAGACTCAGCGGGTAGGATTAGTGATCTCGCTCTTACAAGGAGATCCACAAACTTGGGCATTTGGTCTTGCTTCAACACATTCTGCGCTTTTATCAGTAGATGCCTTTTTTAATGCTCTTGGATTATTATATGCAGATCCTGACCGTACACATATAGAGATATAATTCTTGCGCCACTAAATGGGGTCAACGAGTGTTCCTTTATATAATTTCAAGAATAAGTCCGATAAAATCAGTCACCAATGTTCCTTATATAATTCTACTTTCTCAGATCTTCTTCAGCCCCAGGAACACACTTTCATGAATATTACCAAAGACCATGTGAACGAGAAGAAATAGAATTTCTATATGGTGAAGTACTTCCAAAAAAGCTTTATTACAACATCAACATATAAAAACATATAGAAACACAATCCACAGGATAGGGTAAAAAATAGCCGTGTACCGTGTTGTAGGGGTGTAGTCTCCTAACACCCAAGCAAGCATAAGACGGTAATACCCCTCTTGTCTCCTGGGAATGACTCGTGGACTTGCTTCAGTCTTGGAGATGTCCCCCCACGGTACCAGTCAACAGTTAGTACATCCGGGATGCTGGACGGGCTGTATTACCACTGTGTAGAGGGCGCGACTAGCATCACGTGGAGGGCGCGACTAGCGCTATGGATAGTTACCCCCAACGAAGATCTGAGAAAGTAGAATTATATAAGGAACATTGGTGACTGATTTTATCAGACTTATTCTTGATATTATATAAAGGAACACTCATTGACCCCATTTAGTGGCGCAAGAATTATATCTCTATATGTGTATGTGACTTTTTGGAGGAATAGAGACTTCTCCTATGTAGTTCCTTGCTGCCTGAATAATTTTTGAAGCGCTAGTGTTTTTTCTATATATTTTTTAAGATCCTGACCATAGTTCTTTGGCCAAATCCAAGCTGTGGGCCCTTCGACAGGGAAAGAATCCCACAGAGGATTATTCCTCAGAGTTTCGGAGATGGGCAGTGGATTCAGGATGGAACGACCCAGCATTGCGTAGCCAATTCCGCTTGGGTCTTTCGGATGCGATCAAGGACATTTTGGTCTAACATCCATCACCTGAGTCCCTTGACGACTTAATCTCTTTAGCCATCCGTGTTGACCATCGTCTACGAGAACGCAAACGAGAACGCAGTCTTTCTGTACAGTCGCCTCAGTCACCTTCCTGGCTGCTGGCGGAGGACTCTGAGGAACCCATGCAACTGGGAGCTTTCCGGCTATCGCCCAGGGAGAGACAAAGATGACGATCTCAAGGCCTCTGCCTATATTGTGGAGCTAGAGGTCATCCGCTGAAATCTTGCCCGCATAGGCCAGTAAAAGATCGGGTCTGAATGTAAAAGAGGAGTAACATTTAGGCCTGGCATCTGTTTCCTCAAACAATTTGTTGCTAGTTCCTGCGGTGGTACATCTGTCACAATCTGTCCATTCCGTATCGGCGTTTGTGGACAGCGGTGCTGCTGGGAACTTCATGGACTTATAATTTTTTCATTCCTTAGGTTTAGCTGCAGTTCCTTTACCTCAAGAGGTTCCTATTTGTGGGTTAGATGGTGGTCTGGTGGCTAATGGTCTTATCAAATTCAAGACACCACCTCTTCGTCTCTCAGTTGGAATTTTGCATTCGGAGATGATTTCTTTTTTGCTACTCCAGTGTCCTTTTGCTCCCGTCATTTTGGGGTTTCCATGGTTAATGACCCATAATCCTGTCATTGATTGGATTACGGGGGATATTGTCAAATGGAGTCCAGCATGTCAAAATTGCTATTTATCTACACCCATCCGGACGGCTATCTCTGCTGTCTCAGAGTCTCTTCCAGGACTTCCTGCTCAATACCATCTTTTTGCAGATGTTTTTTCTAAATCAAAGGCCAATTCTCTACCACCTCATCGTTCGTATGATTGCGCCATATAGCTGTTACCAGGAGCCAAGTTACCCAAGGGTCGTCTCTATTCTCTTTCTATACCTGAGAATAAGGCCATGGAGGAGTATATTGCGGATGCCTTGGCTAAAGGATTCATCCATCCTTCTAAATCTCCGGTTGGGGCTGGTTTCTTCTTCGTCCAGAAGAAGGATGGGTCATTACGTCCTTACATTGACTTTAGCGCATTGAACGAAATCACCATCAAAAACTTGTACCCTTTGCCCTTGATCTCGATACTTTTTGATCAGCTCCGGCAAGCTTCCATTTTTTCCAAGATTGATCTCTGTGGAGCTTATAATTTGATCCGGATCAAGACCAGAGATGAATGGAAAACGGCGTTCAATACGCATACGGGGCACTATGAAAATTTAGTTATGCCGTTTGGATTGGCTAATGCTCCAGCAGTCTTTCAAGACTTTGTCAACGATGTACTCCGGGAGTTTCTTGGCATTTTTGTGGTTGTTTATCTCGATGACATCTTCATTTACTCTCACTCCATGCACCAGCATGTCCAGCATGTCAGTCAGGTCCTATCTAAATTGAGAGAGAATTCGTTATTTGACAAGTTGGAGAAGTGTGAGTTTCATGTAGAGCAAGTATCTTTTCTTGGATATATTATTTCTCCTCATGGCTTCTCAATGGATCCTGGAAAGGTTAAAGCAGTATTGAACTGGGTTCAGCCAACTACATTGAAAGGCGTTCAACGTTTCCTTGGTTTTTCCAATTACTATCGGAGATTTATTGGCTCGTTTTCCTCCATTGTTGCCCCCATAGAAGAGTTAACCAAGAAAGGTGCGGATGCTTCTAACTGGCCTAGTCAGGCAGTTCGGGCCTTTGAACATCTCAAACTTGCTTTCACCAGCGCCCCTGTTCTCAAACATCCGGATCCAGATCTGCCTTTCGTGGTTGAGGTGGACGCCTCTGAGATTGGGGCAGGAGCTATTCTCTCTCAGAATAATCCGTTGGATGGCAAACTCCATCCATGTGCATTTTTTTCACATAAATTTTCTTCAGCCGAGTGTAATTATGACGTTGGGAACAGGGAGCTGCTTGCCATTAAGTTAGCTTTTGAGGATTGGAGACATTGGCTTGAAGGAGCCAAACACTGGATCTCTGTCCTCACTGACCACAAAAATGTGGCATACATTGAATCGGCCAAGACGCTTAACTCCAGGCAAGCACGATGGGCACTATTTTTTACCAGATTTAATTTTCTCACTTCTTTTCGACCTGGATCTACTAACATCAAGGCTGATGCATTGTCCAGGAGTTTCACTCCTGTCCAACAGGATACTGTGATCAAAGAATCCATCAATCCCAGATCTTGTATCCAGGTGGCTTTATCTCGAAATTTGGCTGAGGATCTGTCTGTGTTTCAAGAGGATTCGCCTCCTGGTAGACCGTCCAATCGCCTGTTTGTTCCTGTAAATTTGAGAAAAGCTGTCCTACAGGACTTCCATATGAGACGGGCTTTCGGACATCCAGGCATCAATAAGACCATTGAATTAATGTCTCGTGCGGTTTGGTGGCCATCTTTGGCTTTGGACGTTCGGGAGTTTGTTTTGGCATGTAAGGTTTGTGCTCGTAACAAGACTCCTCGTACCCCACCATCAGGATTACTGCTTCCTCTTTCCACACAAAAAAGACCCTGGACACACATTGCGATGGACTTCATTGTGGACCTTCCTCGCTCTGCTGGCTGTTTAGTTATTTGGACTATCGTGGACCGCTTTAGCAAAATGACGCACTTTATTCCTCTGCCCAAATTGCCATCTGCCAAAGAACTTTCTGTCTTCTTCTTGGAACATATTTTTCGTTTGCATGGTCTTCCCCGTGACATTGTTTCCGACCATGGGACGCAATTTGTTGCACGGTTTTGGAGATGTTTCTTCACTGCACTGGGTATCAGTCTCAGCTTGTCTTCAGGATATCACCCACAGACTAATGGGAGACAGAACGTGCTAATCAAACCCTGGAGCAACGGTGTTACGTCTCAAAATTCCAGAATGATTGGGTGTCTCATCTTCCCATGGCTGAATTTGCTTTTAACAATTCCTGTCACTCTACATCTTCAGTTTCACCCTTCTATTGTGTGATGGGCCAACATCCTCGGGCCTATTCATTTGATATATCATTCTCCAGATCCTCTGATGCAGGGACTGTTTCCAGACTCCGTGGTATTTGGGCCAAGGTGCATCATAATCTCCTCAAGGCATCTCTCCATTCTAAGAAATTTGCAGATAGACATCGGAGGCCTTGCACTTTCAAAATGGGGGACTCAGTGTGGCTGTCCACTAGAAATATCAAACTCCGGCAACCCTCTCACAAATTGGGTCCTGGGTTTATTGGTCCTTTCCGGATCATTTCTCAAGTTAACCCAGTTGCTTTCAAACTCCAACTACCAAATTCATTAAAGATTAACAACACTTTTCATGCCTCTTTATTAAAGCCAGTCCGTAAGTCAGATAGATTTGGGAACTGGAGTTCTTTCAGGCCTGCTCCTGTGGTGGTCCACGGTCAACAGGAGTTTGTGGTTGAGAAAGTGCTGGATTCTAGAGTATCTAGAGGTCGGTTGCAGTTTCTGGTCCATTGGAAAGGCTATGGTCCGGAAGAACGTTCCTGGATTCCAGAAGATGCCTTACATGCTCCCAGGTTGAAGAGGATGTTTTTTCAGGAATTTCCCTTTAAACCAGGCTCTGGGGGTTCTTCAACCCCGTGTCAAGGGGGGGGTACTGTCACAAGCCGTGGCAGTGGCTTGTTTTCCACCGGCTCGGGACCAACACTGACTCAGAATCCGGTTCCGCTGATTACCAAGCACCGGGGATGCTGCAGAGAGTGACTCATACTCCATATGCTGCTGATTGGCTGCTCCTCCTATTTGTAGCTTCCAGATTCATTCCCCCTCGCTGGTTATAGAGTTTCCTCCTACAGCTTGGTATGGTTGTTCCAGCTATCCTCCATGATTGTCTACACTTCAGCCGCTGCTTCTATTTACCACTCTCCGTCTCCCTCCACACTGCCTTCCAGGCTTCAGCAGGTAGCTCAATTATTCAAGACTGTTGTTCCACTCTGCTCTGATTGCTGTTAGCTTGCTGTCTGTTTTCACCATCCACATGCTGTGCTCAGTGTATGCAGGCCCAACCCTTTGGGTCCGTGCTTCCTATGTATAATCAGCAGCTACAGCTTTCTCAGCCCTACTGTGTATAATCAAACTGTACATTTACACCTGAACTATTCACCATCCACATGCTGTGCTCAGTGTATGCAGGCCCAAGCCTTTGGGTCCGTGCTTCCTCTGTATAATCAGCAGCTACAGTTTTCTCAGCCCTACTGTGTGTAATCAAACTGTACATTTACACCTGAACTATTTTCAGCCTGTGTTATCCTGCCCTCCTGGCAGGCAACTCATCTAGCCAAGAAATCCTGCCCTCCTGGCAGGCAACTCATCTAGCCAAGAAATCCTGCCCTCCTGGCAGGCAACTCATCTAGCCAAGTTATCCTGCCCTTCTGGCAGGCAACTCATCTAGCCAAGAAATCCTGCCCTCCTGGCAGGCAACTCATCTAGCCAGGAAATCCTGCCCTCCTGGCAGGCAACTCATCTAGCCAAGAAACTCTGCTGCTTAGTCAATCAATGTGTATAGGAGTTGCACACTGCTCGATGCTGTGCTGTACTCTGCTGTAGAGGCTGTGTCCACACATTTACAAGTCACAAGTGGCTGTGCTTCTTAGTCAATGCATATAGGGGCTTCACACCGCTGTATGCTGTGCTGTATTCTGCTGCATAGGCTGTGACCACACTCACAAGTCACAAGGGGCTGTACTGCTTAGTCATTGTGTATAGGGGGTGAATGCTGCTGTATGCTGTGCTGTACTCTGCTGTGTCCACATTCACAAGTGGCTGTGCTGCTTAGTCATTGTTTTGCTCATGTGCATATATAAGCCCTGTGGCTCCAGTCCATGCAGGATTACAGCTGCACCATAAAAAAATAATTATATTGTTTGTACTGTTTTCTGTTCTTTGCTCACGTGTATATATAAGCCAAAAAAATATATAATTATATTGTGTACTGTTTTCTGTGCTTTGCTCACGTGTATATATAAGCCATGGGGCTCCAGGCCATGCAGGAACACAGCTGCTCCATCAAAAAAAATATATATAATTAATTGTTTGTACTGTTTTTTGTGCTTTGTTCGTGTGCATATATATGTGGCTCCAGTCCATGCAGGATACAGCAGTGCCATCAAAAAAATAAATAATGATATTGTTTGTACTGTTTTGTGCACTTTGTTCACGTGCATATATAAGCCCTGTGGCTCCAGTCCACGCAGGAATAGAGCTGCGCCATCAAAAAAATAAATAATTGTATTGTTTGTACTGTTTGGTGCACTTTGTTTTCTTCTCGTGCATACATATGCCATACAGTGATCTGCAAATTGAAAAATGGATAACGTTCCGTTTAGAGAAGATGAGCAACCAAATACTGTTGCTGCAGCTTTTGCCACCAGTAATGATGATGACGCTACTAAAGCCGATGCTCAAAGGCATGGAGGGTCTAAGTCAGGACATCTAAAATAAAAAAAACAATATACACTGCTAAAGAAAACAACATCCAATAAAGGGAAAGTGTGGTGCAAAAAAACATAAAATTAGCAACATGCCCTTGACCACACACAGTGGCAAGGAAAGACTGAGGCCTTGGCCTTTATTTATGAGTGGTGGTTCTGCAAGTGTCCATATGACGATGCAAGAGCTTATCACTCAGAGTGTAGAAGAGGTGTAAAAAAAAAAAGAAAACCACTAAGGCAGTAGAACAAACTGTGCGTTCAGAAACAGAAATGTCACAAATCCCTGAGGAGAGTCTGAGTGTGTCCACGAGTGCGAGCATGACCTTTCTGATACTGTTGTACTCGCAGAGAAGAGCCTTCCATCATTTCTGCTCTGTCTGCAAATGTGGGGATAAGCAGCACAAATATAGCTGATGACATAGAAATTGAGGATGCCACCGAGGAAGTGCAAGAGGATGAGTGGGATATTTGTGTAGCTGATGCCGGCGCTAATGAGGATGTTGAGGATGAAGATTTGTAATTTGCGTAAGTCAGGCACCAGTGGAAGCAGCTCTTGGTCATGATAAGAGGAAGGCCATGGTCATGCCTGGGCATATGCACCTTTTATGTGTGGAATTATTTTTACCCAAATCCTGACAGCAATTGTCAAGCCATCTGTAGCATTTGTAAACTATGATAAGTAGAGGTAGGGATGTTAACCAACTAGAAACCTGTTACGTCATTTTCAGCAAACTCGTGAAAAGTTTTTGACAACATCAGAAACTGGTGCTAAAAAACAACAAGCAGTCCAGCTTCAGCTAGCTCTCTTCTCTTAAGTTCAACTAGATCCCATCACCTGCAGTCTACCGCCAACACCTTCATCCTCAAAATCCACAGTAATGATCGGAGGTAGTCCTGCATCCAATTTTTTAAATTTAGGTGACTCTTTCCCTATCCAGGATCCTCAGAAGAATCCTTCAGTGCTAGGCCTGCTGCTGGGAGTGGATCTTCATTCCAGAAGGGGACCAAGAAGACTTCTATTTGAAATAAACAACAACAACTGACTGTGAAACAATTCTTTGCAAGAGTAAGCAAGTATGACAGCTTTCACCCAGTCGCCAAATTGAATAATGAAAACAATATTGTGAGCTGTGAGGTGGTCAAAATTGGCTGGAAATGAGTGGAAATGATTGTTATTGAGGTTAATAATACTCTAGGGACAAAAGTAGGTTCAAATTATGTGATTTTTATCTTTTTTTTCAAATTATTTAAAAAAAAATCCAAAAACAAAACCAATCACGGCAGTTTGACAAAACCAAAACCGGCCGACAAATTAGAACCAAAACCAGTAAAAATGGTCCAGCACATATCTCTATAAGTGGCCTGAATCAAAGATGGACGTTATTCCGATCTGCCCGCAGTTGAGTGATGTTTTGCTAGTGCACATGCACGAAAAGTCAAGAAATCCCTTATTACACATGTGCAAATCCAAGTGTCCTATGGCGTATGTAGAGCAATAGTGTCTACTTCTTTCTACATGGTTGTCACTTTTCACAGGGACAGCGGCACAACATGAGTAACACACTACTCTCCCCGGCTGAAGCTCAATTCACACACTGTGGACTTCATTCAGAGTCGGTCGAAGCGGCCGCACGGTCGTATAGAAAAAGGGGCCTGATATGCAAATGATACACACGCATGTTGCGTCCCTAAGGTCGGATCGTTAGCTGGCCGACCAAGGGGTGGATGCGGTCGGATCGCTAAAAATACGCCCACTTCTCGTACGCATAACACGTCATCTCCGGCTACATAAGGATTAATCGCGAACATCGTATGCCATTGGAACTGGTCGTAGAGCTAAAGGTTGACCTGATCCTCTCTTAAGCTCTACGATCATGTCAGTGTAAAACCTCACCTGTCACGTGTGCCATGACACTACTTTGTTAATTATGCACTCCCTTAAAACGCTGTTCGCATAATGAGGCACGCCTGCGTTCGGATCTCCACACCCCCGTTTTCAAGCACCTTCCCATGTTACCACCCACAAACGCCGCAATCTGTCACTCAAACTACCGACCTGGCGGTGTTCAAGGAGAGAGAAATTTCTGATCACAGCCGCTAGTTTGCGCACGCGCATTGCGAACTGTACGCATGCGCAGATCAGCAAACATCGCCTGCGTACGACCGTGTGGCCGCTTCGACCGACTCTGAATGAAGTCCTGTGCCTCCTAGCCAGTGGCGTAACTAGAGTATATGGAGCCCAATGCAAATTTCAAAATGGAGGCATCCCTCTATGTGCACGTGCCACAGACGCGAGCGGCAAAAAAATTGGCGTGATCACAAGGGGCGTGGTCACTTAAAAATGGGGCATATCAGCATGATGTAGTGCCCCCAATAGACAAACACATGAGTAAAAAAAAATAAAAATACCACTTACCTTAATCCCCGCTCAGGCTCCTGCTCCCGCAGCCGCCCGCACCAGCGTAGTCCTCCCGGGCTGGCGCGCTCTGCATTATGAAAAGGACGTCATGACGTCTCTCCCATTACCCACTGCAGGAGCCAGAAGATGGAGCTCATGAGTGAGCTCCAGTCCGGCTCTTGCAGTGGGCGCAGCAGCCAATGAGAGTCTATCTGATTCTCATTGGCTGCTGGTTAACACACACATCACCGCCGCGCTGGCGGTGATGTGTGTGTAAATACACCAGCCGGAGACCACCTCCCACCCTCCGCCTGGCGCTATTGAGCACAGGACAGCACTGGTCGCAGGGAAGCCTAGCGCCGGTCCTGAGTAAATGTGTAGTGCTGACCGCACTCACTGCGGTCGGCACTACACTGGCTATCTAGGACAGGCCGGTACCATGGCCGGCGGTGCCCCCATGTGCCACCGGTCCCACGACGTCCAGGGCATGAGCCCCAGTGGCCCTGCCCTAGTTACGCCAGTGCTCCCAGCATTTATGGTGCAGCTACCAGAGAGGGTCTGTGTAGGATCACACTGAGGTATTCAGCTTTACTTACCTCTCCAGTGAAGTCCAACAACATTCTCCCTCAGCTGTGTCTTCTGCTCTGTTGTTTGAGGCCATGACTGTTTCACCCAGCCTCTGAGGGTGGACCTCTGTGCCCAATAGTCATGTATCGCTGGAAAATGGGGCCCTTAGTGTTTATATGTTTCTTATACCTTTTCAAACATGATACTCAATTTTCGTCTTACTTTTTAGGTGTTCCTCCCTTTACTTTCTTCCTGTAGGAATCTGGCAGAGAACTCAAATTCGTGATTCATTTGCCCCTGTTTTAAAATCAATATCTCTCTCCCTCTCTCCCCCCCCCCCCCCCCCCAGTGCGGAGAGGGATGCCATGCGATCGGCACCAAAAAGGGGGGTGACCTCGTGTGCAGAGGGCGTGGTTTCACTGCACACTCCCCGGCTCGTGGTTATCACTGGGGTGGTGGGGGGTGCCGGAGGTGCGGAGTGCCGGCTCCCTCACTGTGACAGGAGCCGAGTGCTGCACTTAATGCTATAGTGCAGCACCTTCCTGTCACTAAGGGGGACCCTGCACCTTTGTTGTCACCCCTCGGTGGGTGACCCCGGGTGCAGTCCACACTCCCCACACCCCCCTTGTGACTTCACTATATACACTAATATACACTGACTCAGTAACTGCCCACCTCACAGCACCATATATTGCCTCCTTTACTGCCCGCCTCACAGCACCCCTCATCCAGGTCTCCTCTTCTTGCACAGCACCCCTCATCCAGCACAGCATCCCAGGCCTCATTATACACTGCTTTCCCAGCACAGCACCCCTCATCTAGCACAGCATCCCAGGCCTCATTATACACTGCTTTCCCAGCACCGCACACCTCATCTAGCACAGCATCCCTGGCCTCATTATGCACCCCTTTCCCAGCACAGCACCCCTCATCCAGCACAGCACCCTGGCCTCATTATGCACCCATTTCCCAGCACCCCTCATCCAGCACAGCACCCTGGCCTCATTATGCACCCCTTTCCCAGCACAGCATCCCTGGCCTCATTATGCACCCCTTTCCCAGCACAGCATCCCTGGCCTCATTATGCACCCCTTTCCCAGCACAGCACCCCTCATCCAGCACAGCACCCCTGGACTCATTATGCACCCCTTTCCCAGCACAGCACCCCTGGCCTCATTATGCACCCCTTTCCCAGCACAGCACCCCTTTCCCAGCACAGCACCCCTGGACTTATTATGCACCCCTTTCCCAGCACAGCACCCCTGGCCTCATTATGCACCCATTTCCCAGCACCCCTCATCCAGCACAGCGCCCCTGGCCTCATTATGCACCCCTTTCCCAGCTCAGCACCCCTCATCCAGCACAGCACCCTGGCCTCATTATGCACCCCTTTCCCAGCACCCCTCATCCAGCACAGCACCCCTGGCCTCATTATGCACCCCTTTCCCAGCACAGCACCCCTCATCCAGCACAGCACCCTTGCCTCATTATGCACCCCTTCTCCAGTACTGCACCCCTGGCCTCATTATGCACCCCTTACCTAGCACAACACCCCTGGCCTCATTATGCACCCATTTCCCAGCACCCCTCATCCAGCACAGCACCCTGTCCTCATTATGCACCCCTTTCCCAGCACCCCTCATCCAGCACAGCACCCCTGGCCTCATTATGCACCCCTTTCCCAGCACAGCACCCCTCATCCAGCACAGCACCCTTGCCTCATTATGCACCCCTTCTCCAGTACTGCACCCCTGGCCTCATTATGCACCCCTTACCAAGCACAACACCCCTGGCCTCATTATGCACCCATTTCCCAGCACCCCTCATCCAGCACAGCACCCTGGCCTCATTATGCACCCCTTTCCCAACACCCCTCATCCAGCACAGCACCCCTGGCCTCATTATGCACCCCTTGCCCAGCACAGCACCCCTCATCCAGCACAGCACCCTTGCCTCATTATGCACCCCTTTCCCAGCACAGCACCCCTGGACTCATTATGCACCCCTTTCCCAGCACAGCACCCCTGGCCTCATTATGCACCCATTTCCCAGCACCCCTCATCCAGCACAGCACCCCTGGCCTCATTATGCACCCCTTTCCCAGCACAGCACCCCTCATCCAGCACAGCACCCTGGCCTCATTATGCACCCCTTTCCCAGCACCCCTCATCCAGCACAGCATCATGGTCTCATTATGCACCCCTTTCCCAGCACAGCACCCCTCATCCAGCACAGCACCCCTGGCCTCATTATGCACCCTTTTCCAGCACAGTACCCCTCATCCAGTGCAGCGCCCCTAACCTCAGTATGCGCCCCTTTCCCAGCACAGCACCACATGGCCTCATTATGCAGCCCTTGAACCGGATTGGTGGATGCAGTACCAGGTGATCAATCCAAGATGGCTGCGCCCATGGCCCGGAGAACCCAGCGTGGATATCGTGGAACAGCATCAGGTAAGCAAAAAGGAAAAGGAGCAGAGCGCTACCCGCCTAGTCAGCGCTAGAATGAATCCTGCAGCGGTCTCCGTTTACAAGCGTGGGGAGAGCGGGTAAGCAGAATTACGTGCCGGAACCTGATCAGGAGATGCGCGGCTATCCGGGGTCTCTGCTGTAATCCAGCAGCCCAGGTCCTTACATGATGACCATAACGACATCTGGAATCCAGAATTATTTCTACCTCAAACTCGATGCCTCTGTGAGTTTTACCTTAGGCCCATCGGGAGATGTCTGGAAACTATTTAGTACAAGAGTTCTAAGTAGAGAGATGTGGAAAGAGTTGGGTATCTTCAAATAAGCAGGCAATTTCAGATGGATTTATTACCCGCTCTACTGGAAAAGGGCCGAAAAATCGTGGAGCAAACTTCAAAGTGGGTACTAGATTTCGGGTGGATAAGCACACTCTGGGCCCGATTCAGACCCGCTCGCTAGGCTGTGTTCGCATGCAGCCTGCCAATGTTTGCAATCTGCACATGCTTATGCATCGCAGTGCTCATGTGTGAACTAGTCCATGTGATCGGGAAGCGTTCACTCGCTGCACATAGACAGCTCGCTAAAATGAGTGACAGGACAAGCCGTTTATGGGTGGTGATGGGATGGTCGATAGAAACGGCGGAGTGGTGGTGCGAACGCAGGTGTGCCTGAGCATCTTAATGCCATTTCATAATTAAGACGCAGCGGCATAGTACATATCACATGATTGTTTTACACACTGAAGCACTTGCAGTGCTTGCGGTAGGATATGGTCGACAACAAGTGCTGCGTTCACTTCCGATAATACCGATAGTTGCATACACTTCCTGGAGATGATGTGGGACAGTGGACGCCTTATGTGAGGCTGGCGGGCGTCTAAAAGCTCACCGCGATCGAACGCTAAGACATAGTGGGCATGCTAATGCCTTGCCGTGCGATTTGCATACTTTGGCTGCATGCGAACACATCTAGCAAGTGGGTCTAAATCGGGCCCTCTTTTTCCAGGCTTGAGACTTGGAACAGCTTGTCTTTTAGGATCTGCTAAATTTTTGTAACGCTTGGAAGTTTTCTTGAGAAAGACATGGATCTCTTTCCACAGCTGTGAGAAATGCTGTAAAGCTGTTGTGGCAGCAGGAAAATCCAAGGCGGGAATAGACTGGGAAACCGGTACTCTGGGGTGTTGCCCATAAACAACAAAGAAGGTTGTAGCGTCAGTAGTGGTGTGATACTGAAGATTGTGTGCAAACTCTGCCCATGGAAGAAGCTCTACCCAGTTGTCCTGTGAAGAGCTGATGTACAATCTTAGAAATGTTTCAAGCTCTTGGTTCACTCATTCAGTTTGCCCATTGGTCTGTGGGTGATATGCAGATGAAAACTTCAGTTTTATTTGCAAGGCTGAACAAAGTGCTCACCAGAATTTGGCCACAAATTGCACTCCCCAGTCGGATACAATTTTTGTGGGATGACCGTGGAGTCTGAAGATTTCTTGTAAGAACATTTGAGCCAGCTTAGGGGCAGAAAGTAGGCCAGGAAGCGATACGAAATGAGCCATATTCATGGATCTGTCCATGACTACCCAAATGGTGTTACATCCATGGGACATGGGCAAGTCAGTGATGAAATCCATGGGCAGATGGATCCATGGACGAGAAGGTAGAGGGCAGAGGTTGTAGAGGGGATTGTTGAAAGATTTTATGTTGAGCACATTTAGAGCAGGAGGCCACAAACTGTTGAACTTCAGACCTCATCTGGGGCCAACAGTAGGTCCGTTGGAGCAGTTCAAAAATTTTTGGCCACCAGGGTGACTGGAGAACTTGAATGTGTGTGCCCAAGTTAATAACTTCTCTCTAAAGTTTGGAGATACAAACATTTTCCCCATTGGGGGCACTGGAGACACTGTAGTGGTAGCGAAGGCAGTAGGACAAATGATTGGACGATCATCAACATTTATGGGTTTGTCGTCTATGACATAGACGTTAAGAGGGCATCCACTTTTACATTCCGGGAGCCTGGATGGAAAGAGATTTTCAAATTGAATTTAGAAAAGAATAAAACTCAGTGAGCCTGGCGAGGATTAAGGCATTATGTGGACTTAAGGTACAGTACATTTTTGTGATCCGTGAAGATGTTGTTTGGAGACTTGGCACCTTCCAAAAAATATCTACAATCTTCCATTACGAGTTTGATAGCAAGTAATTCTTGGTCTCCAATTGAATAATTCCAACGGTGGAAGCATCGACCTCCAGTGTAAAGGGTTTGTTTACATCAGGCTGATGTAATACTGGAGCAGAGATGAACACCTGAATTGAAATGTGGATAAGGTCTCTTCTGACCACTTGGCGGGGTTGGCACCCTTCTTGGTAAGAGCGGTGATAGGGGCGATGAGTGTAGAAAATCCTCGAATAAATTTGCAACAATAATTTGTGAATCCAATGAACCGTTGCACTGCCTTCAGTGTCAAAGGGAGAGACCAACCAGTAATTGCTTCAAGTTTCTCAGGATTCATACGGCGTTCCGTGACAGAAATAATGTAACCAAGGAAGGGTATGGAAGGGACCTCAAATGTACATTTAGACAATTTGTCATATAAACGGTTTTTCCGGAGAAGAGTCAAAACCTCACGGACCTGCTGTCGATGGGTAATAAGGTCTTGAGAGAAGATCAGGATATTGTCCAAGTACACGACAACAAACTTGTACAAATATATCTAAAAATGTCATTCACAAAGGTTGAAACACTGCTGGAGCATTGCATAGACCGAAGGGCATTACCAGATACTCATAGTGCCCATCTCTGGTATTAAAGGCTGCCTTCCACTTGTCACCCTTATGAATCTTGATCAAATTATAAGCACCCCGGAGATCCAACTTCGTGAAAATGGTAGCGCCCTTCACTCAGTCGAATAGTTCGGTAATGAGAGGAAGTGGATAACTGTTTTTGATGGTGATGTCATTTAATCCACAATAATCTATACAGGGTCTTAAACCACCATCATATTTATTAACAAAGAAGAAGCAGGCACGCAGGAGAAGAGGATGTACAAATTAAACCTTTTTGTAAGTTATCTTTGATGTACTCAGTCATAGTTTGTGTTTCAGGGATAGACAGAGGATAAGTATGCACTCAAGGTGGAGTTTTACCAAGTATAAGATCGATGGGGCAGTCCCAGTCGTTTTGTGGTGGCAACTGATCCATGGTCTTTTCACTGAAGACATCCAAGAAGTCTTGATACAGTGCTGGTAGCTTTGGGGGAGTATCCATATTGGAATTCCAGATCGGTGATACATGGGGCAAACAATGCTCCTGGCAATGAGAACTCCATGCTGTCCTCTGCAATGTAGAACAATCAATTCTTGGATTGTGTACCTTGAGCCAAGGCATGCCTGAGTTTTTATGCATTGCTCTAGGAATCACAAGGAGTTCTATTATCTCAGAATGGAGGGCTCCAATCCTAAAGGACATTGGAAAGGTGCTATGATTATTGTGCCCTCATGGATCCTGCTTCCATCAACGGCAGTCAGAAACACAGGTCGCTGAAGAGTTTTAACCAGTAACTTGAATTCTTCAACAACAGCAAAGGTAATTAAATTTCCTGCAGCACTGGAGTCAACAAGGGCAGATAGGTGCTGACGACCAACCTTGGTTTTGATGGAAACTGGAAGTAATAAGTCAGATGCTGGAGAAGGTTCTTTTAAAAGTTCCAAACGGACTCCTCCGTTACAGGTTAGGACTTGGAGTTTCCCGTCCGAATCGGGCAGGACCAATGAAATGGCTAGGAGCAGCATAGTACAAACATAAGTTTTCTGTCTGCGATTTTGTTTCTCCCATGACAGACAGGATCTATTGATTTGCATTGGCTCATCCACCACAAGTGAAGGTGGGTGAGTATGACTCAAGGGACAAAGACTAGAAGGTTCTCTGCAAGTCATCTCACAAGATCTCTCCCACAGATGTAACTCCAATTTTACACAGAGGGAGATTAACTCCTCAAGACACTCAGGTAAGTCTCGTGTAGCCAGCTCATCCTTAATACGGTCCAAAAATTCCTGCCCAGAAGGCAGCCATGAGAGCTTCATTCTTCCAGTTTAACTCTAAAGGTAATATTTGGAACTGAACCACAAACTGTCCAATTGAACGAGAGCCCTGATGGATGTGTAGGATCTCAAATGACGCTGAGTACGATTTTCCTGGCTCATCAAAAATTCTGTGGAACTTAGCCACGAACTCCTTATAGTTAGACAATAATGGATGAGCTTTCTCCCAGAGCTGGGAAACCCCATTCAGAGCTGGGCCATGAACAGGGATATGATGTAGGCTATCTTTGTCCTATCTGTAGGGAAATTATGCGGTAATAGTTCGAAGTGAATTTCACACTGGTTTAAAAACCCACGGCAAGATTTTGGATTGCCATCAAATTTATTTGGTATGGACAGCTGGAGATGAGAGACAATCGGAGTATGAACTGGATTCACCATAGCAGCCGCAGGAGCTGGCGGGTGAAGAAACAATGATTGCTGCAAAGAGTCAAATCAAATAGATAGATCCTGGAGTAAGCATATCATTTGTTGCTGAGTAGCCTCATGACTCTCTATGTGGGTAAAGAAACATTGTAGAGCCACTGACCCCCCTCCTTGATCACTAGTCATATCCATCGGCCTTGAACAAACTGTGGTGTTTTGTGTTCCCGACTGTGATACTAGTGTCTCAGTGGTGGAAACCAAGATCTGAAAACTGGTGGGTCTAATATAGTTTCTGCGCATGTGCAGACACAGAAGCTGAGGAGGGTAAGACAAGGGTGTAGTATGCTCAGATACTATACACTGGAGGTAAGCATGAGAAAGCTGCACTTATAAGATAAGCCCAGGTAACTAGACTCAGGAGATAAGCTCAGGTTGACTGAACTCAGAGGATAGCTCAGACTGACTGCACTCAGGACTGAGACCTAGACAGGCACAAGGAGTTGACTAATACCCTAACCAGAGGTGTGGCATCTAAACACATGGGCGGTCTTCTCCAGGGACCCCAGAAAGAAGATTTGCATTTCGCTGCATCCGATGTGCAGGTCACGGGCCCCTGGCAGGGTCTCCCCATGTCACTGTATAGGACTCTCTGAGAATGCTGAGGTCTAAGCTCCAGATCCAGGAACAGAAATAACTGTGAGGAGTTATAATAGGAGCCGGTGGGATTGGATCTGATGATTCCGGTTAAACTGATTGTACAACGAGAACAGATAATGCTGGTTATCGGACAGCGACCGATTGTGCTTGTTATCAGATAGGAACCAATAGTGCTAGTTATCGGTTAGGAACCGATTAAATTGGTAAAGACTTCCATAGCTGCAATGAGACTGGTCTGGAGCCTGGATACGTAGCACAGATGTGTTGTTC
This sequence comes from Taudactylus pleione, assembly GCA_031769625.1. NCBI lineage: Eukaryota > Metazoa > Chordata > Amphibia > Anura > Myobatrachidae > Taudactylus > Taudactylus pleione. Next base: position 2,496,069 of record JAUIMM010000461.1, on the reverse strand, counting down.
AAGGCACTTGTTGCTTGTCAATGAATTCCTTATATTTCCTCTGGTGAGCCCTGATTGGTTACCAGGATCAGGTGTCCACTGTAGGAAGCATGATAGGAGGAAAGTGAACCAGCCCTGAGAGGTGCATGGGATCATTTGACCGCTACTAATACAGAGACTGGAGGATCAGCAATCAGCTGACCAAAAGTCTCATGGAGGCCTGCAGACCCAGAGATGGTAGGAACATTGCGGGGACACCGCAGGGACACCACAGCCAGAGCAAGATGGGGTACACTGGGAGCAGTAGCCCTGGCCAGGATACGAACAGCCAGCCTGGATAGATGACCTGCACAAGCCCATATACCAGCGTGTAGGTAAGAATCATAGCGCTGTGTACCGATTCCTTAAGTAATATGCCCCAGTGTTTTTAATAATTTTTTCTGTGATCTTGAAATCAGAGCTAAAATTTTAGATGACAGCCGATTCCTTCGATTTTTCCATCTTCTTTGTTTGATTTTTAGATTTTGCTTTGTTAACAAGCTAACATTCTCTATCACTTCTTCTTTCTCACCATCTATGCTTTTATTTCTTTCTCATCTCAGTTGATTGGGATATAAAATGTTCCTTCTCACTACAATTTCTTCGTAGCCACAGGAATTGGCCTTTCGATATCCAATTCGGATGATGGTTGCTGCATATTGGAATATAGCTGTTTGAATCTGTCATATTGACAAATCCTTTTGTATGTAATATACCAGGTCCAAGAAATCTTTCTATCAAATATTAAAGAGATTTTTTTTCTGTTGTTATTTAATTAATTACAAAAAGAATCCAAATCTGAGTGTGACCCTTTCCAGAGAAAAATTATATCATTTATATAACGATACCAGGACACCAAGTTTGCATCCAGAGGCTCCTCCTTCCACACATGAAGCTCCTCTCAGTACGCCATGAAAAGATTTGTGTAGCTGGGTACAAACTTGGTGCCCATTGCAGTACCTATCTTTTGAAGGTAATAGTCCCCCTCAAAGTAAAAATAGTTATTTCTTAATATGAACTCAATCCCTTCTAAAATAAAATTGATTTTCCCTTTCAGCAAATCGGTTTTATTAAAAAAACACTCTATTGTCTCCAAACCATTCTCATGATTAATTATCGTGTAAAGGGATGTAACATCTGCAGTGATAAGAATGAGGTTATCTGTTACTGTCATCGTTTTCAACTTATTTATAGCATCTAAAGTGTCATGCAGATACGATTTATTATTAACCTCTAGTGGTTGTAGATAATAATCTAGCATTTCTCACAGACTTCCCGTCCCTGCGATTATCGGGCTTCCTGGTGCGTCAACTGGATTCTTGTGTACCTTTGGGAGAGTATACATTACTGGAGTGTTAGGATTGTATATATTTAAGAAATCATATTCGGTTTTTAATCATCCCATTATCTACATATTTTTTCAAAAACATTTGAAAATTACCCTTCATTTTATTTGTAGGGTCAGTTTTATATTTTGATAGGTGCCATCTTTATTCAATTGCTCTAAAATGTCATTAGTATATTTATCTTTATCTAAAATGGCTATGCTGTCTTATGGAGTCATGTCCCTTTTTTTTTTATTGATTTTAGTGGTAAAAAAAAAATTCTACATAAAAAATAGAGATGAAAAAGGGTGCAAAATAGCAATGTTTCACAATATATATGGGATATTAACATTTCAAAGTTGTCCAGTGTAGCATAGAAATGGTCGATTAGAATACAAAGAGAAACATTATATTCGGCATAATATAACAATAATGCATTGATAATATAAAATGCTAAAGTATTATCCGTTCGTTGCTGAAAACTATAAAGTCGCTAGAATGGAGGCGATCCTGTAGATAGTACCTCTAAGTTGTACCATGTTGTAAGGATAACTGCTTTCCTGAGAAAATTCTCTAGTGGGAGAGGGCAACCAACGTATGTAAGGAAGCCAATTTTTTTGCACGAGGTTCTATGTCTAATGAGAATTCCTTCCAATCCATTTGATATAAATACATTAATCCAGGTAGCATAAGAGAAATGGGGATGGGGTCAGCATGGGTCCATTAAAATAAAAGAATTTTCTTTGATGCTGCGGCGACACAAACTATTGTAAATGAAGGCCTTGAGAGTGAAGATTATTGTCTGGTATGGTATTGTAATTCCAAAAAGCCCAACTCATGTGAACCATGAACGATGTACCCAATTCAATAGTAATGTAGTTTTGAACTGTGGGCCCGATTCAGATCCGCTCATTAAGAAGCGTTCGGACGCAGTCAGCCGATTGTTTGCATTCTGCGCAATGCACGTGCGCTAACCTAGTGCGAGCGATCGGGAAGCATACGCTCGCTGTGCATAGACTGCCCTGTGGACTGAGTGACAGGAGAAGCCGTTTGTGGGTGGTGACCGGGGCTGGCCACTAGAAACGGGGGAGTGGAGGTGCGAACGCAGGCGTGCCTGAGCATCTTAACGCCGTTTCAGAGGCGTGCATAATTAAAGAGGCAGCGTCATAGTATACGTCACTTAGTTGTATTTCACACTGAAGCACTCACAGTAGGGTATGGTCAGCCACAAGCGCAGCATTTGTTTCCGATGGTACCCGATGTTTCGATGGTTACATACACTTCCTGGAGATGACATGCACTAGTGGGCGTCTTAATACAGGCTGGTGGGCATCTGCATACACACCGTGATCACACACTAAGACATAGTGGGCGTGCTAGTGCCTTGCCGTGCGATTGCTTGCCTTGCTGAAACTTGCATACGCATCTAGCGAGCGGGTCTGAATGGAGTGCCTGATTCAGAGCCGGACGCTATTTGCGGATGGTCGTTCTGTAAAAGGGGCCGGATATTTAAATGAAGCGCTCGCTCTTTGCGGTCTGTTGACGCCTCTATGTCTGAACGAGCGAACGAAACATGCGCTCGCTATTTTGAAAAAAACGCCCCCTGGCCGCTCGCATCATACGTTATCTCCGCTATTTATTAGATTAATCGAGTACATCGAACAGCGTATGAACTGCTCGCTATTCTTGTGGTAGCATTTTCCTACCGCAATCATGCGAGCAGTTTAGACTAAAAGACAACCAAGTGACGTGGTCAATGACGCTGCTTTGTTAATTATGCACTCCCATTAAACGCCCATTTTGACCGTTTGGCACGCCTGCGTTCGGATCTCCACTCCCCGTTTTCAAGCACCTTCCCCTGTTACCACCCACAAACGCCTCATTCTGTCACTCAAATTAGCAGGCATTCGCTATTTTGTGAGCACACGATTTCCAACCGCACTGACTGGTTGGCGCATGCGCATTACAACCAAGATGCATGCGCAGATGTGCGAACATCGCTCGGAACGAACGAGCGGCCGCTTACGAGCAGCTCTGAATCAGGCCCTGAGCCCTGTGTCCTAAAAGGTTTTTACTACCGGGCAAAACCACATTCAATGAGCTAAATCTGCATCATGACATTTGAGACAATTTGAGTTATGAAATCCCCATAAGAAAGCACAATTTTGGTGTATAATAAGCTCTATTCAGCAGTTTATAGTTCATTTCAGCTTAAGCGGATGAAACCAACTGTTAATTCAATTGTACACAAAATCCAATAACCTGTTTCAAATCTTTTCCTGGAAAGACATCCTTCCATTTAACCATCCCTGCAGTTAGCATGGTCATATCAAGACAAGAGAAGTGGGGACTGGGTTTCGGGGTTTCCACCGTATAGTACAATTTAAGGAGCCGGACAAGTCAGCAACTGGGAGCTGGACAAGTAGTTGGTTCACATAGATTCGTACTTGAAAATAAGCGGAAAGAGGGATATCCAAATGAGGGTATTTCTCCTTTAGCTGAGATAAAGTAAGTATTGCTGAACAATCCATATAAAAAAATTGATATATAGACCGAGGGCCTGATTCAGCAAGGAACGCACAGGAGAGAGCGCACACACTTGGCGATGGTTTCGCACTGCTCATGCGTATGCATTGCACTGTGCATGCGCGAACTAGCCAGTGCGATCGGGCTAGGGCACACATACTACACGCAGTGTGTGTGCAGACCCTTACGAAATTGATTGTCAGGAAGTGATGTGTCGGGGGGTGGTCAGGAGAACGCAGGCGTGCCTGTGCATTGGGACGCCGTTATAGGGGCATGCATAATTAAGGCAGTGCGGTGGCATATGCAGCCACAACATAAGCGGCCAAAATCCTGCGGCAGGTCAGGTCAACCACTAATATACGTATGGGTCTGATGGTTCTCGATGTTACCGATGTTTACGCTATCTTGCGTGCTGATCAGGCTGTGACTACAGGGAGATGGGCGGCTTAATATGCCACCGGGCGTCTGCAACTTGTGCTGCAGTCTCTGTACATATGCATTGATTAGCATATTCTCGCAGAGGACGGGTGCGTGCGTTCTCTCCTTATGCATTTGTTGCTGAATCAGGCCTTGAATACCCTGGAAATGCCAAGACCGAGTATTCTCACTAGCCTCACCATTTTGAAAACCAATATTAGAAACCAACAGGCGGAATAAGGAATGAGTAAAACTTAAACCCATCCTCTTCCTAAGAGTGTGCCAAAGCGATACATGGGGTAATAAGGAGAGAGTTATCAAACAAATCAGAGGGTATGCAGCCAGAAGAAAAATGCAATAGATTTACCAGACCAATCTGCGGGCAGAAAGCTTGATCTATTGTCTTATAAACAAAGGTATCGCCTCCACCTATCCAATCCAAAGTGTATCTATAATTTGCTGCCAGGGCGTAGAATTGGATGCAAGGTAAGTTAATATCTCCCAAGACCAGTGGTTGTTGCAGTTTAAATAAAGATATACGAGGGCACTTATTGACCCATATCAATTTTGTTAGCGCAATGTTGATGACTTTTTGATCACATTTATACAGCAGAAAAGGGTAGCGGAGGAAAGGATACCATTTTAAACAGATGGCAACGCCCTAGGTAGGAGATAGGAAGGAGATAGGGAGGTGTTTACATTTAAGAAAATTGGCCAACATTTGGTTAATAAAATACGGTATATTGGCGAAATACAAATCTGTGGGTGGGGAAGGTATTCTCAATCCTAAATAAGTTAAATAATCTTGGGCCCAGTGAACAGTAAAGAAAGGAACCCCATCCCTCCTTAGCCTCGGTACGAAGAGCTAATGCTTCTGTTTTATTACAGTTAACAAGGAACCCCGATATTGAATTAAAATCTTTGAGTGTCTAAAAGAGAGGGCATCGCTAGTCTAGGTTCACTAAAATACAGTAGAAGATCATCAGCGAAGGCTGATGCTTTTATGTTCAATGATCTGACTTGAATCCCTTTCCAATTAGTATCTCTATACAAATGTTCTAATCAATGGGTCTAGTGCAAGATTAAATTATAGCGGGAAAACTGAGAAACCTTGACGTGTACCCCAGTATAGCCTAAAGGGGGTGTATTAAAACTATTAATAGTCAGAAAAGCAGAATGTTACAATACAGCATTTGAAAAAGATAAATTAATTCAGGGCCAAATTGTTGAATGTGAAGCATTCATAAAATATGGTTCCAGGAAACTCGGTCGAAAGCCTTATCTGCATCACAGCTGACTATGATAGCATCACTATTAGACGAGCTATGAGAGTGAAGCATAATACCTACAAGTAATTGTATATTATGGATTGAGGTCCTACCTTAATAACACATTCTGGGCAAGGTTTAATATATACGGGGGAGAATTATACCCCTTTCAGACATACGACCCGGGAAATTTCCTGCTCAGGCCCGGGAATTTATCCTGTGCAAAATCCGGGTATTTGGTAGAGACCCCCCTTTCACACTGCAACGTCTACCCGGGAAATTCCCAGGTAGACCCCTTTCAGACAAGAGCAGGGTTTTTCAGATTACATGGCAACTGCTGGACACAAAGATGAGGTGGAGCTGATGTGAGTGGTGCCAGGCCCTGGTAACACACAACTATGTGCCCCCTGTGACTGGCATGCTGTGTATGTGGGAATGCACATCACATAAAACACTTCCCAACATGTCCCCAAACTACCTCCCATGGGTGCCCTGGCATCTCGCCCCCATCCCCAGGCCTCTGGCTGGGCTGCCCCTGGACACAAGGCTCCTGCCTGGCACTGATCACGGGCACCAAAGCAGCGGCCGAGGTGCCAGGGCCGGACAGGCCGGGTAAGGGTGCACAAAGAGCCGTCACCCAGCCGGTCATCATAATGTACAGCATCCACCATATTTGCGGCAGCAGCAGCGTCCCACCCAGCCGTCCCCTCTACAGTGGCCGGGGCAGGCAGAACCCCCAGCGGGGCAGCATCTTACTCCATCACCCGATGCTATGCCCGGGTAATAGGGGCAGTAGTGGTGGTCCAGCGGGAGTGCGGGCGGGTAGTGAGCGGCAGCGCTGAGCATCCTATAGGACGCTCTGCGCTGCCAACTGAAAGCAGCAGCGCTGAACGTCCGCGCTGCCAACTCAAAGCAGCAGAGCTGAGCATCCTATAGGATGCTCTGCGCTGCCAACTCAATGTAAAAGCTGCTTGGTGCCGGGTAGCACCATTCAGACATAAGCAGGGTAATTTCCTGGGACTTAAGTCCCGGGAAATTCCCTGGTCGATTGAAGGGGCAGCTATCCGGGAAGGTGTTCCCGGGTAGGTACCTTTCAGACATACACGGCAACCTGGGAATTTGGCTGAGGCAGGCCAAATTCCCGGGATTCTCAGCATGTCTGAAAGGGGTATTAGTTTCAAGCGTTATGCAATTAATTTGGTGAACAACTTCAGGTCCTGATTCAGTAAAGATATCGGGCAAAATAGATTGGACAAGTGTCGGGTCCTTGCCTGGTTTTGGAAATACTACAATCCTAGCGTCATTAAAACCTAATAGAGATGGATTGCCCTCCATAAGAGAATTTACTGTGTGGCCAGGATTTGCAAGTATTCTCCTCCCAGGCAATCTGGGCCAGGTGCTTTCCCTTTTTTTAAAAAAAGATTTATAACAGAGTTTAATATCTTTAGTATTGTCTGTAGTTGAAATGTTTCCCTAAAAAAGGTGACTATATTGTACAAAGGAGTTTTCTCCTAAAATGTTAAATTTATTAGACAGGCGAATGGGTGTCTGTTGTCAAAACCACTCATTTGATTCTTGTTCCTACAATATATGTTCTTTTTGGTTGAAACCACTCACTCCTGTGATTTCTTTGATGTCTACGGGCCTGATTCAGCACGGATCACAGCTGCTAATACGCACGCAGACGGCAGATTGTTGCATACTGCGAATGCATATACATCGCAGTATGCGTGCGGGAAAACTTCACTGCAATCGGGACTTCATAATAGCGATCTGTGCCCTAAATTCATTGGGGTGGTTGACCATTCTTTATGGAAATGATCATCAGCTTTAAAACTCTGGTATCTTTCATGATGTACTGTTTTTATACCTTTTAAATTGTCCTCTCTATGCCCTAAAGATTTTAAGATGTCTCCAAGTTCTATATCTTTCTCATTTTTTTCAGATGCCTGTTTATTGATCTTCCTTTTATTTTTCTTTTGTTTTTTATTCTCGGTGGTACAATATCTCCATTCTTATAAAGATCATAGTCACGCTTTAATTTTTTCTGTTTTTTTAAGCATTAACTCGAGTGGTTGTACTAATGTCTGTAGGATGACAATTTTTTCATTAATCCTTTTTAATTTGTCTCTCCTTTCTTAAAGCATCAAGTTAATCAAAGCGAATGAACGCTTACTTAAAATATTGTTCCATTCGTTTTTAAAATCTTCACTCACATCCTGAAAAGTAAGGATTTTCTTGATCTTTAAATCTTTGGAAATAATTCTGTCTGATCAGTACTTTTCCAAAATGGCCACTTCCCATCACAAGTTACTTTCTTTTAATAGTAGGGAGCAGAGGTGCTTTAAGAGAGGAGGGGGCCTGTGCAGGCTCCGATCGGGCCCGCACCTCTCCAGCACTGAAGTAGGTCTCCTGGAACATGGCACCCGCGTCATGTTCCCAGGACATCTCTACTGCACATGCACGAATCGATGGGGAAATGGGTGCGGTGGCCATTTTCCCGGTGATTTCTGCAGCGTTGCAGCGAGAGAGAGAGAGAAAGATTCAATGGCACTATGTGACGTCACACAGGGTGGGCCACAATCACCAGTGTTTACAGCAATGCCCGGTGCATCCTGAGGATGCTCCGGGGATCTGTAAGGGCAGCGGTGTGACCATCTGAAACGTCCTAGGAATGCTCCAGGCGGCACTGCTGCATAAATTCTGGCTGCAGGGTACTGTTCTAGGCACTATGCTAGCCAGAAGAGGCTATCAGAATAAAGCTCAGAGGGCCAGCCCAAAAGATTCTATGGGCCTTATACGGCCCCCGGGCCCGAGGTTCCCCATCCCTGCTAATAGGAACCAACTACATTCCTGAGCATGGTAAGAAAGAATTTCCTCCAAGGTGTGTTCTAGAGATTCAAACATACCAAACTCACTTTCAATAAAGTGCATGCACGTGCATCTAAAGTACCCCCATGTTTTGGTTTTGGATCTGTATCTCATTCAAGGTTTTGGATCTGGATTTGGTTTTACAAAACCACCTTTGGTTTTGGTTTTAGTTTTGGATCTGTATTTTTTTCTGAAATCACAATTTGGGCCTGTTTTTGTTCCTACAGTAATATTAACCTCAATAACATTTATTTCCAGTCAGTTTTGACCACCTCACAGCTCACAATATTGATTTCATCCAGTTTAGACTGCAAATGTTTGATCTATGATTATAGATCACTATAATGCGCTCAAAACCTGTGACTGAATAGTCTGTCAATTATAGATATGTGAATTAATAATATTGATAATCAATAAGTTATTGAAGAATTTTATTGGGTAAAAGTAAATAGCTTTAAATCTCAGGGATGGTAGTTCCTGGGCTGAATATGACAGTCAATCTTTTGGACATATGCCGTCTAATGGCAATGTTCAGTCTCTGAAAGCAAAGATAGAAAGTTTGATAAAACAAGAAAAAATTCCAAAATCAATCACTCTGGATCTGTGGAAGCAATATTGCTCCAGTGGTGGAGCAGGAACTGGAGACCTTTCAGTGTATAGTCAGTATTGTAGTGTAATTGGATGTTGGTGCGGCGTCCCGCACTTGTGATTAAGTAGTAATCGGGGCTGTTGATGGATAATACACAGCTGGCGGTTCTCAGTGTGATCTTCCCGGGGTAAGTAGTACGGACCTTCTACCAAGTGTCTGGAGGTGTGTTGCCAAACCTCACCGTAGCCGCAGATTGCTTCCGCAGCTCACCCGGCGATATCAGGTGGTCTGTGGTGCGTCCCGCCGGTCCACGGTTAGGTATGCAGCAAGAGGGGGAGAGACGGCTGTGGTACTGAAACCAGGCACCGTCTCCCCTACTACGCTGTGGACTCACCTCCCAGGGACTCAGCAGAGTCCGCTCTTCCCCTTGCCGGCGTGTTGCAGCCGCGTCCTCCTCTTCTCCAGTATCTCTCGGCAGAGTCAGCTGCTGGAAATGATGTCTGTTCAGCGCTGTCTTCTCACGTGTGATGTCCTTCTGGTGTCCAGTTCCTTGCTTCCTTGTTTCTTTCACGGTGATGTGGCCAACGCGTTTCGACCCACGTGGGGTCTTCCTCTGGGCGGGATTGGTGGTGTGTCTTAGTTCTCGGTTTGTTTAAGTACACAACTTCCGGATACGCCTCGCTTTCTAATTGGTTGGCAGGAGGTCAGTCTTAGGTGTTCCTGGATTAGTTCTACTGCCAATTTGCATATGTTAGCAGCGTCTCCCATTCAGCCTTGATCTCTTTAATTATAGTGAATTAATAAATCATTACATAAAGTGCCAAATCCTGCACATGTGAATTCTACTTTATAAGCCAGTATCTGGTTAGCTTTGTATTGTTTATACTGATGATGTAGCGTGTATCCTTATTATTATGGCACTTATAATATGGTTATAATCCGCTAATGGATACTCTCTATAATGGACCTGGGGGGCTGTGTTTATTATAAGGAGCAAAAAATAGAAATGAGAACCCAAACATAACTAAAAGGATTTAAATAAACAGAAATAAAACTGGAAACATCAGGGCTATTGGTGTGCAACATTATTAATGGTGATATATAATCAGAATTTGAATGGACCTCAATTAGGTGGACAACAATGTTAGTGTTGATAGATAGTCAGAATTTCAGATGGATATCACTTAGACATTATTTGTTCTAAGGCAATGTGTACCTAATAAGCGAAATTAGACCCACCTTACAGTTCCTGAATATAAGGTTCTTTATCATGTTAACAACAGATTAGAGTTGAATTGGTTATTGTCCCTGTGTATTTGGATACAAATAGTGACTATAATTGGTCGCATAAAAGATGATTACATGTTTGTACTGACTTATTTAGTCACATACGATGGACTTGATTTCATTATCTAGATTGAGTCCCTTCGGGTATAGGGTACCCATTTGAATCATGGTTTTGAGTTCCTCTTTGTTGATATGTTTAATAAAATCCCCACCCCGCCAGTTCTGCCTAACTAGCCTTAATGCACAGAATTCCAGACTTGCTGGGTCTGACTGATGAAATATTTTAAAATGTGCTGAGAGGGGGTGGTTGTCGTTACCCTTTGTTATATTGTAAAGGTGTTCCTGTAGTCTTGTTTTTAGCGGACGGATAGTTCTTCCGATGTACTGTTTCTTGCATGAACATTGTAATAAATATATAACCCCTTTACTGTTGCATGTTATACTGTCCCTAATTTTCCACGTTGTATTATTGCTTGTTGATCTCACAATTAATTTTGGTTTGGTACTTCTTTGTTTGGTTACGGTACATGCCTTGCATTTTCCACAATAGAAAAAACCTCTCGATCCCCCTAATTGTTTTAGATGCCAAGTCTTTGTCAGTGTGTTTCCTGTGGAGTTGGTGTTCTTAGGTGGTATATGGTTATTGGTAATCTCCATCTTAATGTCAGAGGATTTACGGAATATTACTTTGGGTTTAAGTGGCAGGGCTTTGCTTAAAATCTCATCGCCTAATAGGATAGGCCAATGTTTGAGTACTAGCTTTTTAATGTGCTTAGCTTGGTTGCTATACTCAGTGATAAAATAAATATCTTTGTCTCCGTTTGTATCAAGTTTTGATTTATATGTTAGGAGAGGATCTCTGTCACTCTCCAATACTGTCTGGAAGGCTGATTCTACTTTATTTTTGTCATATCTCTTCTCTATGAGTTGTGATTTAAGTTGTTCACTTTGTACTGTGAAATCTTCTCGTCTGGAGCAATTCCACCTAAGTCTTTTGAATTGTCTTGTCGGTATACTGTCTAGCCAGATGGGATTATGGTTACTTGTGGCTAAGATAAAGCTATTGACATCAACTTTTTTATGATGTGTGCTAGTGTGAATATCATTATTGTCTACAAAGATGTTCAAGTCTAAGAATTCAATTTTATTTTTACTGTAATTAGTTGTGAATTGTAAGTTGTGGTTGTTGGTATTAATGTATTGGGTAAATGATATAAGTGACTCTTCATTCCCTTGCCAAATGAAGATCACATCATCGATGTAGCGGGCCCAGAGGACGAGGTTTGCGCCAAGGTCACTTCTTGACCAAATATATTGGTCCTCCCAGTGACTCATGAAAAGGTTGGCGTAACTTGGCGCAAACCTCGTCCCCATTGCCGTGCCCATAGTCTGTAGATAAAATCTATCCCCAAACCACAGGTAATTGTGTGATAAGATGAATGCTATGCTCTTAAGGATAAAATCGGCTTGTGTTGGATTCATATTTGGGTCATTTTTAAGAAAATACTTGATACTGTCCACACCTTGATTGTGTCTAATTACAGAGTACAATGAAGTGACATCACTTGTTGCTAACCATAAGTTTTCATTCCAGTCCACAGTCCTGAGTTTATTGAGAATACTTGTAGTATCTTTAAGGTGAGATTTCTGAATTTTGACATATGGTTGTAGATATTTGACCAGATATTTTACCACCTAAGAACACCAACTCCACAGGAAACACACTGACAAAGACGTGGCATCTAAAACAATTAGGGGGATCGAGAGGTTTTTTCTATTGTGGAAAATGCAAGGCATGTACCGTAACCAAACAAAGAAGTACCAAACCAAAATTAATTGTGAGATCAACAAGCAATAATACAACATGGAAAATTAGGGACAGTATAACATGCAACAGTAAAGGGGTTATATATTTATTACAATGTTCATGCAAGAAACAGTACATCGGAAGAACTATCCGTCCGCTAAAAACAAGACTACAGGAACACCTTTACAATATAACAAAGGGTAACGACAACCACCCCCTCTCAGCACATTTTAAAATATTTCATCAGTCAGACCCAGCAAGTCTGGAATTCTGTGCATTAAGGCTAGTTAGGCAGAACTGGCGGGGTGGGGATTTTATTAAACATATCAACAAAGAGGAACTCAAAACCATGATTCAAATGGGTACCCTATACCCGAAGGGACTCAATCTAGATAATGAAATCAAGTCCATCGTATGTGACTAAATAAGTCAGTACAAACATGTAATCATCTTTTATGCGACCAATTATAGTCACTATTTGTATCCAAATACACAGGGACAATAACCAATTCACCTCTAATCTGTTGTTAACATGATAAAGAACCTTATATTCAGGAACTGTAAGGTGGGTCTAATTTCGCTTATTAGGTACACATTGCCTTAGAACAAATAATGTCTAAGTGATATCCATCTGAAATTCTGACTATCTATCAACACTAACATTGTTGTCCACCTAATTGAGTTCCATTCAAATTCTGATTATATATCACCATTAATAATGTTGCACACCAATAGCCCTGATGTTTCCAGTTTTATTTCTGTTTATTTAAATCCTTTTAGTTATGTTTGGGTTCTCATTTCTATTTTTTGCTCCTTATAATAAACACAGCCCCCCAGGTCCATTATAGAGAGTATCCATTAGCGGATTATAACCATATTATAAGTGCCATAATAATAAGGATACACGCTACATCATCAGTATAAACAATACAAAGCTAACCAGATACTGGCTTATAAAGTAAAATTCACATGTGCAGGATTTGGCACTTTATGTAATGATTTATTAATTCACTATAATTAAAGAGATCAAGGCTGAATGGGAGACGCTGCTAACATATGCAAATTGGCAGTAGAACTAATCCAGGAACACCTAAGACTGACCTCCTGCCAACCAATTAGAAAGCGAGGCGTATCCGGAAGTTGTGTACTTAAACAAACCGAGAACTCAGACACACCACCAATCCCGCCCAGAGGAAGACCCCACGTGGGTCAAAACGCGTTGGCCACATCACCGTGAAAGAAACAAGGAAGCAAGGAACTGGACACCAGAAGGACATCACACGTGAGCAGACAGCACTGAACAGACATCATTTCCAGCAGCTGACTCTGCCGAGAGATACTGGAGAAGAGGAGGACGCGACTGCAACACGCCGGCAAGGGGAAGAGCGGACTCTGCTGAGTCCCTGGGAGGTGAGTCCACAGCGTAGTAGGGGAGACGGTGCCTGGTTTCAGTACCACAGCCGTCTCTCCCCCTCTTGCTGCATACCTAACCGTGGACCGGCGGGACGCACCACAGACCACCTGATATCGCCGGGTGAGCTGCGGAAGCAATCTGCGGCTACGGTGAGGTTTGGCAACACACCTCCAGACACTTGGTAGAAGGTCCGTACTACTTACCCCGGGAAGATCACACTGAGAACCGCCAGCTGTGTATTATCCATCAACAGCCCCGATTACTACTTAATCACAAGTGCAGGACGCCGCACCAACATCCAGTTACACTACAATACTGACTATACACTGAAAGGTCTCCAGTTCCTGCTCCACCACTGGAGCAATATTGCTTCCACAGATCCAGAGTGATTGATTTTGGAATTTTTTCTTGTTTTATCAAACTTTCTATCTTTGCTTTCAGAGACTGAACATTGCCATTAGACGGCATATGTCCAAAAGATTGACTGTCATATTCAGCCCAGGAACTACCATCCCTGAGATTTAAAGCTATTTACTTTTACCCAATAAAATTCTTCAATAACTTATTGATTATCAATATTATTAATTCACATATCTATAATTGACACAGACTATTCAGTCACAGGTTTTGAGCGCATTATAGTGATCTATAATCATAGATCAAACATTTGCAGTCTAATTAGGAGGGCAGACACCCGTCCCAATAGTGCAGCTCACCTGTAACAATTCCTTCTAGAATCCAGTGCGCAATACCTCCCTATATTTCTACTTCATCCAGTTTAGGCCAAAAGGTTGCATCGAGCTAGCTGGTTGACTAAGCTAAGCAACAGCAGTGCGCGGCACTGCAGTGGTAGACAGGATGGCAGTTTAATAAACTATATGACCCCATAGGAAGTTTAAAAACCAAGAATGTTTTCATTAATCAAGAACTAAGTCAGAGGCCCGAGGGAGTTGGAGTATGTGAAGTAGTTGAAGGCAGTGAAAGAAAGGTTTTATTAGTAGTAAATTTAATTTTTTTTTTATTCTGAAGCAAATTTATGAGGGAGGGAGAAGGGGAGGCATTTACAAAAAATATTTAAATCATTCACATCAGTCCTTGCGCCAGAAGAATCCTTGAGCACTATGCCTGCTGCTGCTTCTAGGAGTGAATCTTCATCTCAGAAGAAGACCAGGAAGACTACTAGTAGTACTTAAAAAAAATCAATTGACTGTTAAATAATCCTTTGCAAGGGGGAGCAGTCACCCAGTTGCACAGCAGATCACTGACACTATAACATCTATGCTGGTATTAGATGTGCGTCCAATATCTGCCAATAGTGCAGTGGGTTTTAAACAGTTAATTGAGGTCCTGTATCCCAGCTGCCAAATCTCATCTAGATTCCACTTCACTAGAAAAGCAATACCCAGACTGTACGGGGACGTTAAAAAAACTTAGTGTCCTCCAATATGCCGTTGTACCCACTGTCCACTTAACCACAGGTATGTGGACAAGTGGAACAGAGCAAACACAAGATTACATGACTGTCACTGCCCACTGGGTGGGTGTATTGCCTTCAGTGGCACCAACCTCAGCATATAAGAAACAGCAGCTCATTCAGGAGCAGGCTACTCTGTGTGTCATCAGTTTCACTAAGAAGCATACCACTGATAACCTTAGAAAAACTCAGGAAAGTCATTGCAAAATGGCTTAGCCTGCTCGGACTCTCCTCAGTATTTGTGATTTCTGACAACGCCACCAATATTGTGAGAGCATTAAAGCTGGGTGAATTCCAACACGTCCTATGTTTTTCTCATGCAATGAACTTGGTGGTGCAAATTTTTTTTTTAAATGACAGGGCTGTGCAGGAGATGCTCTCTGTGGCCCCAAAAATTCTGGACATTTTTGCCATTCAGCAGGCGCATGTAGAAGATTACAGCACCTGCAATAAATGTTGAATTTGCCCTGCCACCAGCTAAAGCAAGCGGTAGTTACAAGGTGGAACTCCTCCCTTTTTATGCTTCAGCAGATGGAGGAACAGCAAAAAGCCATCCAAAGTTTCACAGCGAACTATGACATAAGATGAGGAGGGGGAATGCACCTTACTCAAGCTCAGTAGAAAATACTTTCCGGGTTGTGCGAAGTGATGAAACCCTTCGAAGTAGTCACCTGTGAAGTGAGTTCAGATACTGCCAGCTTGAGTCAGGTAATTCCACTAATTAAACTGTTGGAAAAGCAACTTGAGAAACTGAAGGAGGAGCTGAAACTAAGCAATTCTGCAAAGTTCATTGGACAAGTCCTTTCTACGCTTCACCCAGATCCAAGGGTTGTCAGGATCTTCCAATCGGATCAATAAATTTTGGCGACCATGCTGGATTCTAGGTTTAAGTCATATGTTGTGTCTTTCTTCCCAACAGACACAGATCTGAAAAGATGCAAAGACCTGTTGGTAAGCAAATTGTCAGCTAAAGTAGCACATGATGCAGCAATGGCTCCACCTTCAGATTCTTCAGCAAGTGCGGCTGCCAAGGAAATACTAAACTTTCCCAAAAGTTCCACTGGTAATGCAGATGAGTCAACACAACAAGTTTTAACATCTGGTCGGGTCTAAAAGAATTGGCTACAATTAAATTAATGAGACCTCTACCGTGACTCCATCTGATACAGTCACCATTCAAAGAATGGTTGTGGACTATTTTTAATGATAGCATCCAAATAGGTACGTCAGACAGTCTGTTTGACTACGAGCAGTAAAAGAAGGCAATTTGGAGGCCCTTGCACAAACTGGTTTTGCTTTACTTGAACTGCCCACCCTCCAGTGTGCACTCTGAAAGAGTTTTCAGCACAGCGGGAACCTTGTCAGCAACCAGCGTAGGAGGCTATTTCCTCAAAATGTGGAAAAGATGATGTTCATCAAAGTGAACTACAAATTCCACGAGGAAGACCTTTACCACCAATTATGTCCAAAAATTACAAAGGCACCTGTAATGGTGAATTCCAGCAGGGACAAATTAATATTTTGTGAAGAAAGAGGATGTAGACACTGATGAGGGTGAGGAATCAGATGATGATGGTAACAACATCTTGCCTCTGTAAAGCTAGATTATGCATATAGAGATCATTCAGCAGCCCATTGGTAGCTAGTCTTCTGGGGGCCCAAACAAACTGCTTCATGATTGAGGATATTGTTGATGAAGGTGTTGGTGGTGAAGATGGCAGGTGCTTGGACCTAGCAGAGAGAAGGGAGCTAGCTGACACTGGATTGCTTGTTGTTACTTTTTTAGCCAACGTGTCTGAATTTTACAAAAACATTTTGGATGGATGCGCTGCAGATGATGTAACAAGGAGGAGGTTTAAGGTCCCTCCCTACCTCTAGTTACTCTGGCTTTACAAAGGGTACAGATGGCTTGACAGTTGTTGGGTAGAAATAATTCCACACATAAGTGGATTTTTTTGTCTTATGCCCAGACATGACAATGGGCTTTTCCTTATCATGGGCAACAACTGTTTCTTCCACTGGTGCCTGATTTACACAAACAACATCCTCATCAACATCCTCATCATCAACATCCTTATTAGCGTCAGTTACACAAATATCCTCCTCATCCTGGTGCACTTCCACAGAAGCATCCTTGATTTCTATGTCAGCATGTTCGCTTAAATCATCATACGAGGCAGAACCACCAGTCATAAATAAAGGACAAGACCTTAGCCTTTCCTTGCCACTGGACAACACGCCAGCACCCCCACTTTATGTACTGCAGCCCCAGCCAGACAACACTGCACTCTTGAACAACAGAGAAGAACAGTGGCCCTGATTCAGAGCCAGACGCTCTGACAGAGTGCTCGCTGTGAATCAGGGCCGGTCTTTTTTTTTTTAGAACGGCCTCCTGGCCGCTCGCATAGCTGTGGGTGACCACCCACAGCTATAGCGAGTGGCCAGGAAGATGGTCGCGATGGTCGAGACCATCGCGACCATCAGGCTTGCGATGAGACTCTTGTGGTAGGGTCTCATTGCCGCAAGCCCCAGAGATATTTCGGCTCTGACAGAGCCGGAATCTCTCCACTGACATCACTTGTGATGTCAGTGGGGCCGGCCCCAAACGGTAGGCGTTCTCATGGGAACGCCTCCGTTTGGGCAGCCACCCCCCCCGCCCACCAAAGGGGACATGCTGTCACTCAACATCGACAGCACGCCCACTTTGGCGCGAGACCCGGAGCGATGGTTTGCCAGTCGCTATTCGGGTCTCGCGCATGCTCACGACGAAGCCGGCTCCGTCGTGCGCATGCGCTCTGGGCCACCATCGACCCGGTTGCAAGTGCTCAGTGCTTGTGACCGGGTCTGAATCAGACCCAGAGCCCCTTGATTGAGAGGACAACAGTGACACACCAGCACCCCACCCAGTGATTTTTGCTGCTCTGCAGTGCCGGGCCGGGCCGGCACTGTAGAGCAGCACTCTTTTGACTTCGGACAGGTACGTATAAAACTATATGGGTGCATGGTGTGCGGTGTGGGACCTCCTGGACCCATGGGCCCGTGTGCACCGCACACCCTGCACCCATTATAGATACACCCCTGGCCACTCTGTATTTAACCTCCATGTATTATAAATGAAGTTTTTTTTTGCATAAATAACCTTGAAGGATAGTGTCTGAATTCTGTGGGCCCATTCAGTCTTCTCTCATGTAGAGTGAGGACGAAAAAAAAAAATTGTTTTACTGTATCAAACATTGTCCTAAGGATACTTACCTATGAAACATTTACTCTAGCTGTAAAATCATATATAAACTATAATAACTTCCTCATTTAGTAACAGGATTGCTGAAGTTGAAGTGTATATGGAGCTCATCAATCTTCTGTGTATATGCCAGATAAAAATTGCCCTTTTAGTTTATTGTTGGGATTTCTTTTCCAACACAAAGGTTACAAGCTTTACGCCCTACAATGATGCTTCAAATATATAAGGTCGGCATTTATGACTCCTGGCTCAGGGTAGAAGCGACGCAGAGATGGAGGGAGCTCTGGTGTTAATTCTGTGCGTTTTTGCATTTACAGGTGTATCAGGGTCCCACATGCAGGGTGGAACCATATCTTTCCGAGCAAGAGAGAAACACCTTGATGGATGGACGGTAAGATGTCAGGCCAGTAACCAATGTTTATTTGTTGCTGATGAAATCCTAATTCTGTCTTAACTACCTACGATGCCTCTGCCCACACTATAAATGGTGACTCTCAAGCTGCATACACACAAGTTCATATTACATTGGGGGACTGTACAGCCTGATCATATCCCACACAGCATACACAGAGTATGTCCCACATAACACATACTCACATTCCGAATGTTGGTTAGATAATGACCGCAAATAAATCCTACAATTAGCTGTAGGCATGAATAGAAAACAGCACATATATTTCCCGTGCTCATCACAGTCTAGATCAGTGGTTCTCAAACTCGGTCCTCAGGACCCCACACAGGTCATGTTTTCCAGGTCACGCAGCAGGTGCACAGGTGTACTCATTACTCACTGACACATTTTAAAAGATCCACAGGTGGTGATAATTATTTCAATATTGATTCTGTGAGGAGACATGGAAAACATGCACTGTTGAAGTCCTGAGGACCGAGTTTGAGAACCTGTGGCCTAGATCAGTGGTTCTCAAACTCGGTCCTCAGGACCCCACACAGTGCACATTTTCCAGGTCACCCAGCAGGTGCACAGGTGTACTCATTAGTCACTGACATTTTAAAAGATCCACAGGTGGAGCTAGTTATCTCACTTGCAATTCTGTGAGGAGACCTGGAAAACATGCACTGTTTGGGGTCCTGAGGACCAAGTTTGAGAACCTGTGGCCTAGATCATAGGTAAACAAACTGTGGCAATCCAGCTTCTGTATGAATTACATATCCCAACATTCCCTGACATATTTTTAGCGTGACCTAACAGTAATACTATGCCCAATACATGGCACCTCTTCCTGGTACCTGAGAAGCCACCATACACTTGTGGAGAGCTCCATGTCAGACCATCAGCTGCCGCCTCCCTCTATAGTCAGTCCCTACTCATTAGTGTAAATGCTCCTCAGCAGCTTCCTTTGTCGGCGTGACACGTACGGCGCTCCCCTCACCCACAACTCTGTCTCACTCCCCCCTGGCATGCCTATATTCTGTGTGAAACTGCGGGCGTATCTGCGTGCAAAATGCTACGTTACAGTGTCAGCGGCTGTGCCCGGGGGAGTTGGGGGGGTGCGGGGGTAGCACAAAATTATAACTTGCCTCTGGGCGTCTGAGATGAACTTACACCACTAGTCAAAATGTAAAAAAAAAAACGAAAATCCCAACAGAAACATAAATATTATGGAAATGATTCTGATTTGGGCGCAAAGTAAAAAAAATAAGTTACTTCGCACCTTGGTAAAACCAGGTTGGACTACAGATGGAGCAGATGTAAAATGTGTTGCAGGATCTAGAGATTGATTCAATGAGCTCATCCCAAGAGTCCGGGAAAGTAAGTGCAGTTATTTGCCATACTTTTTGTTCAAAACCAGCGTACAAAAATCAGCGTGTCCAGAGTGAAATCGGGGCATAGAGGTTTCTCTTTTTTTAAAATAAATATTAGTTAAACCATTACAAATACTTTGTTCTTAGAATATTTTACTTGTGCTATGTTCAGGCATGAGGGCAGTACAATATACAATTACCCCTGCAAAACATTATAGCTAGCAAACCCTTCCTGCCCCCATGATATTTGTTGCAGCGTTGAAAGAGAGACACATGGAAAAACAAAATTCTATTGCTGTAATAAATTATTCTTTTCATGCTGCAAGCTTCTTTTTTTTTTTTTTTTTTTTTTTAATGTGCTTGTACCATCTTCCCAGAAATGTATTTATTTATTTTGGTGGGAGAGAGGGGCTAGGGGGGTAGATATAACTTTTGTATTAAACCAGTGATTCCCAAATGTTCTCAGCACCCATTGGGTCTCCATCATTTTTTCACGGCACCCGTAGGACAAAATAATTACTGAGCAGTCCTGTTTTGTAAGTAGTTAGGATTAAAATAATGTAATGAGTATTTAAAAAAGAAAGAGAAAAACTGCTATTCTTACCCATTGCCCCCTCCGTCTCTCTCCCATTGCCCTCTACGTCTATCTCCCATTGCCCCCTTTGTCTCTCCTTTTGGCCCATACATCTCTCCCTTTGGCCCCTACATCTCTCTCCCTTTGGCCATTCATTTCTCTCCCATTGCCCCCTCCGTGTCTCTCCCTTTGCCCCCTCCATGTCTCTCACTTTGCCTACTTCATGACTCTCCTGTTGCCCACTCATGTCTCTCTCTTTGCCACCTTTATGTCTCTCCATATGCCCCCTCAATATTGCCCCCACCATGTCTCTTCCTTTGCCCCCACCATGTCTCTCCCTTTGCCCTCTCCATTTCTCTCCCTTTACCCCCTCCATATCTCTCCATTTTCCTCTCTCCATGTTGCTCCCTTTGTCTCTTTCCGTCTCTCTCCCTTTGGCCACTCATTTCTCTCCCTTTGCCCCCTCCATGTCGCTCCCTTTGCCCTTTTCCATGTCTCTCCCTTTGCCCATCTCCATGTCTCTCCATTTGCCCTCTCCATGTCTCTCCATTTGCCCCCTCTCATAGCTCTCCATTTGATCTTCTCCATGTCTCTCCCTTTGCCCATCTCCATGTCTCTCCCTTTGCTCCTGTCCATGTTATGTCTCTCCATGTGCCCCCTCCATGTCTCTCCCTTTGCCCATCTCTATGTCTCTCCATTTGTACCTCTCTATGTCTGTCCATTTGCCCCTGTCCATGTCTATCACTTTGCCCCTCTTCATGTCTCTCCCTTTGCCCCCCTCCTATCTTTCCATTTGCCCTTCTCCATGTCTCTCCCTTTGCCCACCTCCATGTCTCTCCCTTTGCCCCTGTCCATATTGTCTCTCCATGTGCCCCCTCCATGTTACCCCACCATGTTTCTCCCTTTGCCCACCTCCATGTCTCTCCCTTTCCCCCTGTCCATATTGTCTCTCCATGTGCCCCCTCCATGTTACCCCTCCATGTTTCTCCCTTTGCCCCTGTCCATGTCTCTTCCTTTGTCCCTCTCCATGTCTCTCCATTTGCCCCTCTCCATTTGCCCACTCTACTCTGCTACTCTGCGCTGCCAACCTCTCTCCCACAGGAAGCTGTGGCACACAGTTTGGGAACCAATGTATTAAACAAACTATGCTATTTTGTTGCCAAAGATCTTAGTTGTAATTAAAAAAATATTACTATGGATATTTATCAGAAATATTTTGTAAATTGTTATTGTGAACTTAATGTGAACTTAATGTCTTTCAGGTTGACTTCAAATATAAGGCATCTTTTAGTAATGGATATGGTAATTATTTTTACTGGTACTGTTTTTCTGGGGATTGCGGATACGATACTGATCATAGCATTGAAGCTGTGGATAACAGTACATCCTTTCCCAACTCCTGGTACCAGTATGAAGGTCGCATCACGAGAAGAGTACACAATGACAAACCCTTCAAGCTTGGGTAAGATCTCTGCAATCAGCAATCAGCTTCATTTAAGGAAACTTTCTCCTTTAGATAAACTTTATACGTTTCCATATGCCCTTTTGCAACTTGTCTTACATTTTATTTCTTTCTGTCTTACATGAATAACTAATTTTTTATGACAACTTCTCTAACTTTCACTAGAGTCTTGGGGGTCAATCCAATTAGGTGTAAGTTAGCTCATGTGAGCTGTTCTCATGGGGAACTTTCACCCAAATTGCACTTGCAAACCAATTCCAAACTCGCAAATTGTTTTCAGAGGAAAATCACTTTTTTTTTGTGCGGGTGTGAAAAGGAATGGATTTTTTTATTTTAAGGTAAAAATGTTGGGACACTGGCTCGCTCTGAATCAGGGCGTCTCTTTTTTTTTTTTTTAAAGACTGCCTCCTGGCCGCTCGCTAAGCTGTGGGTGACCACCCACAGCTTTAGCGAGCGGCCAGGTTGATGGTCTAGATGGTCAAGACCATTGTGACCATCGGGGTTTGCGACGAGACCCTTGTGGTAGGGTCTCATCTACCGCAAGCCCCAGTGAGATTTCGGCTCTAATAGAGCCGGAAGCTCACAACTGACATCACTCATGATGTCAGTGGGGCCGCCCCCAAACGGCAGGCTTTCCTTCGGGAACGCCTCCGTTTGGCGAGCCACCCCCCCCTGCCCGCCTCCCAAATGGGGCGAGCTGTCAATCACCATCGACAGCTCGCCCCCTTTGGTGCAAAACCCATAGCGACGGAGCGCCAGTTGCTGGCCGGGTCTCGCACATGCGCACGCCGTAGCCAGCTCCGGCATGCGCATGCGCAGGGCCTCAACATTGACCCACTTGCGAGCGGGTCTGAATGAGGCCCACAGTGCAGATCCCCTTGGACATCCAAAGGGGTTTTTCATTAGCTTAAATGGCCCAATAATGACTAATTTTTGGGTGTTAAAAAAGATGGCCTCAAAATACCCTAAAATCAACATTATCCTTAGTTTCGACACCCCAAATGTAATTATTTTTTTTTTAAATAATGGCTTTTTATCATTTGCTTACATTTTTTTTTAAAATATTTAAAGTGGCCTCAAATTACCACAAAATCACCATTTTTTTTTTTGCATATTTATTTTAACCTCTTTGTGATTAAATGAAAAATGTTTTTAATTTAATCATTTTTTTTAGTTGCACAATCCAGCCATTTGACACCGTTTAAAAAAGTACTTTCCCACTAACAGAAGAAGTATGCTTCTGCTAACAAAGGGCCTGATTCAGACCCACTCGCGAGCGGCTGTCCGCTCGCAAGTGGGTCGATGTTCTGCACTGAGCATGCGCACGACGGAGGGAGCTCCGTCGTGCGCATGCGCCAGACGCGATGAGCGAAGGAAAGTCCTTCGCTCGTTGTGTCTGATCAAAGGGGGCGTGCTGTCGATGTTGATTGACAGCACGCCCCCTTTGGTGGGCGTGCCGGGGGCGTGCCTCCCTGACGGGGGCGTTCCCACGGGAACGCCTCCCGTCAGAAGCCGGCCCACTGACATCACTAGTGATGTCAGTGGGAGTGATTTTGGCTCTGATAGAGCCAAAATCACTCCGGAGCTTGCGGTTGAAAACCTCAACCGCAGGCTCCGGCTCGCAGTTTCGATGGTCGCGATGGTCAAGACCATCGCGGCCATCAAACTGCACGCTCGTATAGCCTGTGGGTGGTGACCCACAGCTATACGAGCGTCCAGGAGGACGCTCCATTTTCATGGAGGGCGGCCCTCATTCAGAGCGTGCGCTCTGCTCAGAGCGTACGGCTCTGAATGAGGGCCAAAGTTGATACTTTTCTGGAGTCCAGCATGGTTTCCCACTTTTTCATGCACTTCTCCAGGTCGCATTTTGTAGAAAAATCATTCATGCTTGAGGCGACTACCGCAAATTGGCATTTCTAATTGGATCTCGCCTGTCTAGAGGGTGCGCATATGTGCGATGTTTGTGAGTTTCATGAAACAATCTCTCTTTTGCAAACTTGCCCCTAATTGGATTGAGCATACAGAGTTCCTGATTATTTTACTGCACTCTGCCCTGTGCATTGGATAACACCGTCTCCAAGCGCCGGTGAGCTAGCTCTCCATAGGGTGTTAATGGGATCCAGGTCACCCATTCACACAGCAGAGTTACACGGGTCGTTCCCTTGATCAATCCTGCTCACTACCCAGGGTGGATTGCTGGTACTTGACCCAGGAGTCCAACAGTGGCCCCTTTTGCAGGTGGTTTTATGGAACCCAGTAAACTAAAATTTGCCCAAAGGTAGAAACTCATTTAACATGATTTTACTATTGAGTTTCTATTTTTCAATTAAATATTAAAATAATGAGTAAATATCAATAGTTTGGCACTAGGATCATAGTTTCATTTTTACCTTCTCCGGTTCTGTTAGTAGGGGACCTATTTACTGATATTCAGCAATAAGGTTCATTTTATGTCTTCGCAATAAACCTATCGCAATGATAGAAAACCTCCTATCACTGCAATCTACTGTATCCATAAATATTGCCAGGACAGCTGAGCTACTGGTCCAGTCTAAGGGAATATGCGCATGTGTGTAGCCAGTTCTCCTATGCTCAGCGGAACTGAAGGCTAAGACTTGGGCTTTCAGTTAAAAAAATAAATTGACAATTATTACGTTTTTTAAAAAATATCTCTGCTGAGAAAAAGGAAAACGTGTCATTGCAGCTATTTGTCATTAAAACAAAGCTGGGGCAGGTGCGCAATGCTCTGCTGTAAGGCTGACTTACACTTACTCAGGGAAAAATATATTTAAAGATGTATTCAGTTTTGGATGCAAAGAGAACTCAACTTTATGTCTCAACAGGGAAGGGAGCTGCTGCTGGGTCTACAACAATTATTATGTTGAATATTGGCAACTTATATCTTCAGTGGATTTAGGAATCAGATCTGACACAAAAAATCCCAACCGGTCCCCCGTGACCACTCCGATACCCATTATAAGGTACAGTACCACGGCACTGCCAATGTGCCGCAAGTTACATATACAGTACAGTATAGACAACGATACATTTGATGGAAATCTGGGAGGAAAATGACAGATTCCCACCATTGTGTGCTGAATGTTGATTCTTGTTCTGAGAGATATTTCACCTTAAAAATGCTGCTAATTAAAGTTAAATCTGAGCAGCAGGAGGAGTCTCTGTCCTGGCAACGTCACACTGCAGCCCCTTTACCGCACATATAACACAATCACGCCCCACACACCACCTTCGGGAGCGGCTTTGGCACCTCAGCCGCTATCAGTCTGGGGATGTGGAGCCAGGCAGGCAGACGGCAGCAGCGGCTTTCATCTTACAGCATGTGAGTGATGTCATGACGTCACCTGCGTGTTGCACTACTGGGAGCAGGGCTTCTGGGGCTCCAGAAGCCGTTTCAGGTTTATTTTACTTCAGTTGGTTGCGATTAGAGATGTGCAGGCCCGGTTTTACTCAGTTCTTTTCGCCAAAATTATGGCAAGTTCGGATTTATTTTATTGGCTATCCAAAACACGTGATAGCCGATAGCCAATAAGATGCCATTTTTGAGATCCGAACATATCTGAGTAAAGCCGATTAAAAACTGAACCCAGGGGCAAACGCAGGATTTTTAGGGGGGAGTTTCCAATATATATATATATATATATATATATATATATATGTGTGTGTGTGTGTGTGTGTGACACACGCAGCAACCATGCACACATAACATACACACACAACATGCTTGCATACATGCACATAGCAGACTTACACACACCCTAGTTGCCAGGCTGCTGCTCGGGTGGCCGTACTGATCCTCCCTTTTCCCTATGTCTCACACACATACATCCCAAACACCCTTCCCCCTCCAGGACTTCAATGTCACACACACACATACATACATCACACACACACATACAACACACATACCACCTACCCGGGGCAACACTAGTAACAAGAGTGAACTGACCTGACTCTTCAGGGTTTGAGCCTCTCAGTGACTTGCCGCCTTCCCGTGCCGCGCCCAACAGCTCCTCCATCCCTCGTCAGCACTGTGGGAGTTCTCTGGAGAGACGTCATGACTCTCCTTAAAGCCAGTGCGCCAAGCTGGAGTTGGGGGAGGCGGAGCTCGCAGAAGGGTTGTGGATAGATCCCCTTCCGTAGATGTACCTATGGAAAGGGGATCTAGCATCAACCTTCACAGTAGTCAGGACAGCCGGGTGCACCGCTGATATACACCACAGCGGGCGCCCGGCAAATACACATTGCAGCAGCTGCCGGGCAGACCTCTCTCCAGAGAACTCCCACAGAGCATTTCCCCCTCTGTACGGCCACCGGGGTTACAGCCCGAGACGGAGACAAGACTGTCTCCGTCTATAAAAAAAAAGATTTGGTTGGTCAGGGGGGGTTTCTGGGTACTCGGAAACCCCCCCTGCGTGCGCTAGTGGAACCCGCACATCTCTAGTTGCGATCTACCGGCAGATACCTTGTAAGCTACGGGTAGATTGCAATCGACCTTTTGGCCACGTCTGTTCTAGAAGGCACTAGATAATTGAAAAGTAGAATCTGATTGGTGGCTATGGACAATAACTCCACTACTAAAAACCAGCACCTTAGTAAATATAGCCCTTAAGGTGCAAACAGACTGCACAGGACGTGCTTTTTGGTCCTGTGGAATTGGAAGCAGTTCCTCTGCCTGGACAGCCTCAGGGGCAGCTATTCATCTCTGCCCTCTTAATAAAGACTTGGCATTTTCTTGGAGCATGTTCAGATTGGCATAATGCCCACTTGTTTGTAGCCAATTACTTGCATCCTCTGGGTTTATAGATTTGACATTAGTTGTACAAACTGCCAGATTATTGTGCTCTCTGCCTTGAATCAGAGCGCTCTGACTCCTGGCTACCTCTGTATGTGACCTTATCAATGCCTGACGATCCAGACCCCTATAACTCTCTGATCACAGCGGCTACTGCAGATCATTCCAACTCTCCCACTGCAGTTAGCTACAAATTGTTATCCCACTCACAGATCCTGGCACTGCTCCTTAGTAGATAGAGAAACTCTTTTCATCAAACTTAATTTGACAGGTACCACGCCCCTTTCCCCTCCCCATGACACTCCCACTTTCCCTCCCCTTTTGATATTAAAATTGATATCAAAATGTTATCAAGCACTATCAAATTAATATTAACTTTATATAATTTTGATAGAAAATTTTATATCAAATTAATATTAATGCAATATCGATTTGAAATCAAAATGTTATATAAAAGTGGTTAGAAGCTACTGTTAAACCAGGAATTGAAAAGCATGCTTTGTATAATGAATTTCGAGGCTGCTTAAATTGAAACAATGCATTGTTAGACAGCTTGTCAGCTTATTTTATAAATCGACGTACCAAAGGCTATGTTATGAATATTGTTTATTTGATTCAAGCGCAATATCTATAAAAGTGGTAAACTATTTTCCCTATAACACGCACACATACCAGATCATTGATCAGCGAGAGAATGTGTCTGTAATATCATTTCATACCAGATCATTGATCAGCGAGAGAATGTGTCTGTAATATCATTTCATACCAGATCATTGATCAGCGAGAGAATGTGTCTGTAAGCCTAATTACAAATGTGCTATTTCTTCAGAAAACATTTCAGTAGGTCTGCATAGCAATCAGCAACAGGTTACTTTGTCCTGTTATTTTCACATATTGTATTGCTTTGAACAAGCCAGCCAGTGCCATGGCTAATTATTAAAGGCACATGTGTTACAGATCATAAACGACCAATCCTATCATTTACAGCAAAATTCATGCAGGGATGTCACAAGGGCTATGGAAATACATATGTGTCTACCTAAATATGATGAATGGTATAAGTTTTTACGGCCCTGCATTTGTTTGCCAGCTGGAAAATGTTTGTCCAAGGCCAGAAAAACCTATGTCCTGTTGATAGCGTGAAATTGTGGACATACATGAAAAACATTTGCGGAATTCTGGAGGATGGGGCCATGTGAAAAAAATCATGAGCAGCCATGTATTTCACATTTACTTTCAAATGTTGCTTGTTATAAAATCCATGTATTTCACATTACATTTTAATATAAAGCGCATCCAGATTTAATTTTTCATTAGAGATAAAGGCATACGATAGCAGAGTTATAGAAGTATTATAAATACGTATTAAATTGTAGCAAGCAGTATATTCAACATAAGCATCATGTTGTTAGACAAACTTTAATTTGAAACGATAAGTGGTGTAAAATAAGTTTAAAACAGACCAATGTTAAGCCATGAATATTATGCAACAGGGGCTGGTTAAATTAAAATAATGCATAGATAGATGGCCTTTAATTTCAAATGGTGCTTGTTATAAAATATGTGTATATGATTTATATATATATATATATATATATATATATATATAAATATATATATATATATATCAACTTAATTTATGCTTGTAAAAATATAATGATGATGATAATAAAAATATTAACTTCGCTGCCTAATCTATAAATGATTAATAACTGGTCATGTAAAGTTGTATAGTATGAAATCATTTTGTGTAAATTAGAAAGAAAATGAAAATGCAGAAATAATTGCAACATTTCAGATGTTTAATAATATCTTCAAGTATGCCTTGAAGAAAGATGTGATTAAACATCTGAAACGTTGTGATTATTTCTGCATATTCATCTGTCTTTATTTGAATCTGTGGAGTGCTGCCAATTATCTGGAAATTAGGTTACCTGGTCCCTGGCCTGGCTCACTGGAAGTGCACCCCGGTTGTTGGACTATTTATATGGACCGCAGCTCCCAGGTTGTGTGTAATATATATATATATATATATATATATATATATACACACACACATTGTTATCCAGAATAGGAAGAGGCAGCACACCAAATAATCTTCAGAAAAAATAGATTTATGTAGAAAGCATGTCAATAAAAATCCTGTTACCAGGAGCCAACTGCAGTCACATATTAAAGTGCATTATTATCGTGTTTACAAGCTGCTTGTGTCGCTCTCTGGTACCAGATATAAATAACAATCAACTTTGGTAAATGGACAGCCCGAAGACCGTTTCGGTGCTTAGACACACCATCATCATGAGGCACCTCACTTGACGAGGTGCCCCATGATGATGGTGTGTCTAAGCCCCGAAACGGTCTTCGGGCTGTCCATTTACCAAGGTTGATTGTTATTTATATCTGGTACCAGAGAGCGACACAAGCAGCTTGGATAAGTAAACACGATAATAATGCACTTCAATGCACTTTAATATGTGACTGCAGTTGGCTTCTGGTAACAGGATTTTTATTGACATGCTTTCTACATAAATCTATTTTTTCTGAAGATTATTTGGTGTGCTGCCTCTTCCTATTCTGGATAACAATGTGGTAATATTTTATAATCAAGCACCCAGCATTATATATATTTTGAATTGAGTGTGCAATGCTCCTTTTTCTATCGTATATATATATATATATATATATATATATATATCCATCCCACAGGAGGCACTCTGATCTGGTGAATAAGGTAACACTTAATATGGCATAAAGTGCAACGTTTCAATGCCTTTATTAGCGTTTTTATCTTGGCAAAAATGCTAATAAAGGCATTGAAACGTTGCACCTTATGCCGTATTAAGGGCCTGATTCAGAGCCGTTCGCCATTTGCGGTCGTTCGTTCAAAAACAAGGGGTGGCTATTCAAATGATCCGTTCGCAAATTGCAGTCTGTTCACACCTCTAAGTCTGAACGAGCGAGCAAAACATACGCTCGTTTATTTGTTAAAAACGCCCCCTGGCCGCTCGCACCATACGTCATGTCCGCTATTTATTAGATTAATCGAGTACATCGACCAGCGTATGAACTGCTCGCTATTCTTGTGGTTGGTTTTTGCTACCACAATCTTGCGAGCAGTTCTGGCTATAAAATAACCCAGTGACGTGGTCAATGACGCTGCTGTATTAATTATGCACACCCATAAAACGCCCGTTTTGACCTTTAAGCACGCCTGCGTTCTGATCTCCACTCCCCGTTTTCAAGCACCTTCCCCTGTTACCACCCACATACGCCACATTCTGTCACTCAAAATAGCAGGCATTCGCTATATTGCGAGCACATGAATTTCGGCCGCACTGACTGGTTCGCGCATGCGTATAACGATCCGTACGCATGCGCAGATGTGCGAACATCGCTCGGAACGAGCGTACTGCCGCTAGCGAGTGGCTCTGAATGAGGGCCTAAGTGTTACCTTATTCACCAGACCAGAGTGCCGCCTGTGGGACTTTGTATTTCAGCAATCTTGTTCAGAGGTTGGCCGTGGAGGGCACCTGGCACAGGACCAGCAGTTTCCTCAGAGTGCCGGATCGTGTGTGTGTGTGTGTCTGTGTGTCTGTGTGTATGTATGTATGTATGTATATATATATATATATATATATATATATAAATATATATATACCCGAAAATGAGGTGGCACTAGGAGACTTCTTAATCAAAACTTTAGTGATTTAATAACAGGCTCGCCTACCCTCCCGATTATCGGGTACCACTCCCGGCCCCCCGGGAAGGCAGGCAAGGCTCCCGCAAGCCGCCATCCCTCCCTTATCCCCCACAGTTACTAGCAAAACCCCCGCCGCGGGTGTGCTCGGTGACGCGATTCACGTTGAATCGCGTCATCGTGGCCCCGCCCCCCGCTTTACAATGCCGTTTACTATGGCATTGTGAAGAGGTGGCAAAGCTGCAATCTCGCGGCCACTCCCCCGGCCCACACTGGTCACGCCCCCGCAACAGCATTAACGTGCGGCCATGCCCCCTGCTGTAAGCTGACATTCAGCCCCCTCGTTATTGGGTTCTAGTCTATGTTTGAAAAATATATGTGTTTTTTTTCTTGTTTATGTTTTTCACCATCATGCTACACAGTTTTCACTAGGCGGAAAAGTATCACATGCATGCCCGCTTGTCCCCATATTCAATTGCAAAGGACGCGAATACGGGACCCGGCGAAACTAGAAGCAGCGAAAAAACCTGAGAATTTTTGAGAAATCATCCTTGGCACCCCCTAAAGATGTCCAGACATGAGGGATCACCCGTTTTTGCCTGCTGAAGAGAAGTCGGGTTTTTAAATAGCTGCAGCAGGTGCATAAATGCTGCTTTGAAGCAGGTGATGAAGAATAGCATTTAGGATTTTTTTGGGAAAAATAACTATGCCCATCAAATTTGGGGTACATGAAAATGGATGCAAACATATTTTTAAGTCCCGAAACTGATTTTTAAAAAATCTTCAAAAATGCACCTGCTGCTACTACCCGCAATGAAGAAAACACCTGCATACTTTGGAACCCCTCTGAATTTAATTCCGCTATTTTATAAGTGTTTTCCATATTTATTTTTTTTAACCCCAAAATGAAAGTAAATTCTTTGGGGTGTCCCGATTTTTTTTTTTTATTACTTTTTTTGACACATTTTTTGGGGGAAAATTCCCTTGGGTCCAGGCTAATTTCTTTTAAGCCTACACCCCTAAACCCCAATTCTGCACTTTTTTTCACCACCTATTCTGTGGAGAAAAGTTTTCCCCTATTTTTTACAAAGATTTTTCTCATCGGCGAAATGTCTTTGAAATTGAATATGGGGATAAATGAAATAGGCGAAAATGGCGATAAAAAGTTTTCGCTCCAAATTGAATATGGCCCTTAGACGCTAATGCCTCTGACAGGGTGTGGTTTCTTTTGGTAATACATGTGTAGCATATTATGTTGTCAATTGTAGTGTAGCATGTATAAATATTTATTATTTATAGATCTATTGTATGCATGATGCATTACGTTTTTTTTAGGAAGACAGCTGTGTTAGCAAAATGTAACAATATATAATTTGGATGTGTTGGTTTTGTTTATGATGCATGAATTAGCAGCTGGTTTGTCTTTTGTGAATCAAATGTCTCACTCAATCTATACATCTGATGACTCAGACTTTGTAGTTACCAATAGAGCGCGCTCAATACAATATTTAGCTTTTGGGGGTTTGCTTGAAATTTTGATTCAATTGTTGTTGTGATATTGGAAATAGGGATTGTATGATGCATTTAAAAAATTGGAAGTTATTTATTAATAATCACATATTTTTTCTCTGGATAATGTTATACTATAAATTTTTATGTAATTATATTAGGCAGAGAAATGTCTATCATTCGAATCTAAACATGCTATTTTTACAAGAGCAGTGAAAATTATGTTTAAATGTTTAAGCGTCACCTGCTGTTGGTTTTATATATATATTAGTTTTAAATGCATTATATTAGACATAGATATGTCTACAATTTAAAAACAAGCATGCAATATTTTTACAAGCAAAATTATGTTTTTTATATAATGTATATATATATATATATATATATATATATATATATATATATATATATATATATATACAAGGGCAATGTATTAATCATTTTCTTTCTAATTTACACAAAATGATTTCATAATATACAACTTTACAAAGCCAGTTATTAATCATTTATAGATTAGGCAGCGAAGTTGATATTTTTATTATCATCATCATTATATTTTTACAAGGGTAAATTAAGTTTATATATATATATATATATATATATATATATATAATTTTGCTGATCGGCACTCCATGTCAATATTCCAACAGCCAGGGTGCAACTATCCCAGGAGCCCAATACACCGTGCAGGCATCATAGACAATTTAATACATATTACTAATACTTCTATAACTCTGCTATCGTATGCCTTTACCTGTAATGAAAAATTCAATCTGAATGTGCTCGATATTAAAATGTAATGTGAAATACATGGATTTTATAACAAGCAACATTTGAAATTAAATACATGGCTGCTCATGATTTTTTTCACTTGGCCCCATCCTCCAGAATTCCGCACATGTTTTTCTTGTATGTCCACAATTTCACGTTATCAACAGGACATGGAAAATTATAATGAATCAGAGATATAGACATTCAAATGGGATCTTTAGTGCCATATCCCTGCATTGGATATAAGGCACAATGGGGGAGATGTATTAACTGCCTAAGCCGTATCAGCGCAGCCCTTATGCTCCGCAGGAGGTTTCTGTCCTCCCTGAGCTCGCCTTAGGACATCTGCATTACGGTTTGACAGGTGTACCACCCCAGTCAAACACCCCACATTATGTGCACTGATACCGCTTCTCCCCCATGTATGATTGGGGGGCTGGGCGGTAATGCACCCCTGTCATTATCGGCGCTGTTATCTACAAGATAGGCAGGGCTATGTATGAATGGTCAGTTTGCTTCACCGTTCCATCCACTGCATCGGTCATTATCAACAGCTGCAGCCTGGTGATGCCCTATCCCCACAGCAGGAACAGCACTGTCCCTGCTGCAGGGGCTGCCAGCTCCAGGGCTGCACGTGGGATCTTGCGATGCTTGCGAGATCCCGCATATGCTCAGTGGAGCCAACCGAGACTGAGACACAGCACCTCAGCACTAGGGTGATGTGCTGTGTACTCAGGCAGGGAACACCAGTGGAGGGAATTATCACTCCCCGGCTCTGGCCGCTGAGATGTTAATACATTTCATCGTTGGTGCTTCCTGCTTCGCCTCAGTAAAGAGGCGAAGCAGGAGGCGTCATATCTTCCCCAATGATCCCTATGGCTACATGCATTTTCTGAAAAGTATCAGTGTGTTTTCCTTAACACATAGATCTTACTAACTGCTTTGGGACTCATTTACATTTGGATGTAAGTCAGTGTTATGACACGCCAAGACCATCGCGACCATCGGGCTTGCGACGAGACCCTTACGGTAGGGTCTCGTTGCCGCAAGCCCTGGAGTGCTTTTGGCTCTATCAGAGTCAAAAGCACTCCCACTGACATCACTTGTGATGTCAGTGGGGCCGGCCCCAGACGGTAGGCGTTCCCACGCCTCCGTCTGGGCAGCCACGCCCCCGGCACGCCCACCAAAGGGGCGTGCTGTCAATCACCATCGACAGCACTCCCCCTTTGGTGCGAGACCCATAACGACGGCTTGGTCGTCATTATTCAGGTCTCACGCATGCGCACGATGGCGCCGCCTCCGTTGTGCGTATGCGCACTTGGCCAACATCGACCCACTTGCGAGCGCTCAGCGCTCGCGAGCGGGTCTGAATTAGGCCCACAGTTCTTATATATAGGAAAAGAAGAATTTATACATTCTTTTCTTTAATGAAAGGGTAATACCAGCTACTTAGCAAACATTATTGGGCCAAAATATTACAGACTTGCATACATTAAACAGATCTAACAATTACTAATATAAGTCTTTTATTTTATATTATACTTTCATTTAAGAGAGTATTTGAAACTTTATAAATCCTTACTAATGTAAAACCACAGGAAGACTATTTATCTATAGCAATAGCTGTGTTTCAATCTTGAAAACCACAGATAATAACAAAAAAGTTCAATTTGTAACCTTGTTTCACTTTGATTGGTAGTTTAGCAGCACAAAATAGCTGTTCTTTAAATATAGTGGAATAGAGGATTCTTATGTATCAATTTGTGTTCCAACAGCACAGAGAACACCTGTTGATTCTAATAACACCGTTGTACAGCTGTCTGCATTTAATTAGAACTACAAATACAGACGGTTATAGGCCCCAATACATCAGAGATTGATTGCAGCAATCGTGCAATTTGCAATCGATTGTGTATAAAAATCTTTCCCTTTTTCAATCGATTGTGGCAATTCTGCAATCTGCAATCGATTGAAAAAGGAAAAGATTCTTATACACAATCGATTGCAAATTGCACGATTGCTGCAATCAATCTCTGATGTATGGGGGCCTTATATCTTTATGCAGCAGTTTAAGTCCCAACAGGCAGAAAAAATCTCCAGCTGATTCCAATAATATTATGACGACAAGTTGTCTGCACAGCTCCCCACATTCAATTATAACAGTCTTTTAGACAGACTTCAATGAAAAAAGTCACAGTAAAAACTGGAAACTGCTACAAGCAGTACAACCCGAATCTCTAGTATTCGTAAATAAAAAGTGCTTGCATGTCTTAAATAAAATTAATCATGGCCATGACAAAATATGTATATAATTTACTACATCCTCTTACTGGTAATTTAGAAGGTTCTCTCTCCCTTCTCCTTATTGTTGGCTTTGTATCCTCCATATGTTATACAACCATCTCCGGATTTTTAACAGCCAGATCACCAGAAAAGACAGCGGATACCAGGGACGTGTATAAAACCAGCTGGTCTTTTCAATAGCAATAAAACACATTTCTCTGCCTCTGCCCAATGTCGGCGGCTTCCTCAGTAAGCGTGTCCATTATGTCCTCTGATCAGTCTTTTTATTTGTGCCGTCTCAGCCAGCACATGTGCATACATGGTGCTGTTCAGGCCTATTTATCATTTGTCTATGCAGGTTCAACAATTACATTAGTAATGCGCAGACATTGTGCTGTTCAAGCCTTTTAGTTATTAAGTTTATCTGTGCAGGTTCAACAGTTATATTAATAATATCAGTCCAGAAATTTCCTTAAAAACTCTTCACCTTTTTTTTAGTAGGTGATAGATGATTATTTATAAGGTTCCATTTTTTCAAATTTTTCTTTTTATAAGGTCCTCCTCATGTCTTATTGAAAGTGCAATGTCTAGGAAATTAATATCTGTAAAATTTTGTAATAAGAATAGATAGTGTATCGATGTGAGGTCTTTTTGTCTATATTTCACAATTTTATCTCACGTCAAGCTTTGATACATATGCCCCTTAAACTGCTGCATAAAGACATAACAGTCTGTTTCTTTAGCTCTAATTAAATGCAGACAGCTGTACTACAGCATTATTAGAAGCAACAGGAGTTTTCTGTGCTGTTGGAACACAAATTGATATACAAGAATCCACTATTCCACTATATTTAAAGAACAGCTATTTTGTGCTTCTAAAATACCAATCTGTCACAATTGGTGTCTGAGAGTTACCTGACTCAGGTGTTGAACTGGATTCAGCAGAGACTGGCTTGACTGGAACCATAGATGAGGTAAATAGCTCTATTTGCATAAGAATTGTGTGGCAGTGAGAACTGCCTTTGACGATAAATGACAGGAACAGGAACCAGTAGAAAACTTGGAGGAACCAGACTGGGACCGGCAGGAAGACTTGCTGAACTGGATGGGGTACCGGTAGGTGGGCTTGCAGAATTGGACTGAGAACCAATAGATAACTTGGAGGAACCGGACTGGGACCGGCAGGAAGGCTTGCTGAGCTGGACGGAATACCTGTAGGCAGGCTTGCAGAATTGGACTTCTGGATGAGTGTAGAAGAGCGACTGATAGTAAACGATAGTACAGGAAATGCTAATGCGGCTATGAAGCTGAATGGAGACTGATGACAGCACGGGCTGATTGGTGTGGCAATGAAGCCGAAATGGAGACTGATGACAGCACAGGCTGCATGGTGCAGCTGGGAAGCTGTATGAAGAATGGTGGTAGCACAGGAGCTACTTGGTGCGACTGGGAAGCCATCAGCAGGATTACTAGATGAACTGGTCTGGGAACCAGCAGGAGTTCTGGATACACCAGGTATAGCTGTTAGCAGGATTACTAGATGAACTGGTCTGGGAACCAGCAGGATTTCTGGATATGCCAGGTATAGCTGTTAGCAGGATTACTAGATGATCTGGTCTGGAAACCAGCAGGATTTGCACCAGGGGTTGCTGCCAGCAGGAGCCTGGGATACATGTACACAGAGAGACAGATATAGCACAATCTGTACACCACAGGAAGTAACAAGATGTTCAGGCCCAGAATGCTATCAGAGGATGTATATACCCTGGGTCTGGCAGGAATTGGTGGATACTGTCAGGTGGTCTGGTAGTAGCACTCTGAGTGGTGGAGGGCACAACATGCATAGGGGGCAATCAACTCTGCAGTACTGAGAGTCAGAACTACACCTGCAATTTCAATCAAGGCTAGCAGTGTTCACAGACAGAGGAGGGCCCAGGTGAATAATCACTGTGGAAAGGAGAGCACTGTCCAAATGCATACACAGAAGTGTTAAAGCCAGTATAATTTAGAGCAGATTTCCCAGGCGAATTGCACACACAGATCCACGGAGCAGCTGGCAGAGGTAAGTCTCAAGGCAAAAGGTAAAAACTAGCCAGGGTTGTGACACCAATCAATGTGAAACAAGGTTGCAAATTTAACTTTTTTGTTATCATCTGTGGTTTTCAAGATTGAAACACAGCTATTGCTATAGAAAAATAGTCATCCTGTGGTTTTACATTAGTAAGGATTTTTAAAGTTTCAAGTACTATCTTAAATGAAGGTATAATATAAAATAAGACTTATATTATTAATTTTTAGATCTGTTTAATGTATGCAAGTCTGAAATATTTTGGCCCAATAATGTTTGCCAAGTAGCTGGTATTACCCTTTCATTAAAGAAAGGAACTAATAAATTCTTATTTTCCTATATATAAGAACTGTGTGCTAGCGCTTTCTATTTTTCTTTTTTGTTAGTCTTTATTCAAGAGGGCTGAGTAATTCCTTTATTTTTTGGAAGCAGCAGGCAAATCAGTTATACAACAAGTAGTTTAATTGCAGCCGATAAATTACAATTCTATTCCGTATTTAGGTGCCTATTTATCAAAAGAAATTTGCCGGATATCTCCCGAAAACATCCGTATGGCATAGTGCATCTGCGGATGTGTACAGATGATATGTCTGGTCAGTTATGCAGCACAGTTAATGCTATTATATCTTGCAGATATATCAATGCATCTGGCTTTCTGCATGGCCGACCTGCTGACCAATGAAGTCACTACCGGCCAGACATGTCAGGTGGCGTATTGGTGTGTGTGTATGCACAACATCATTTGTGCATACCACTTACCAGATCATTGGATCTGTCAGCCCATCGCACAGGCGGCCTAATCCATCGCTCAGGTGTGTACCCAGCATTATATACTCCAATGACAATCGCAGCTGTGATTGGTTTACGTCTGACCATCACATGCTTCTTTGCATTTTAAATAACCAGGTTGTAAACTAATAATTTTTATACAACTGTTTTTTTATTTCAAGGATTCCTCAGAATTGTGCAACCACCATTAACTTACTGGCACACGACCCTGACGGAGACTCTGTGCGGTGCCGATATGGATATAATTATTATGAAGAATGTGCTGGTTGCTATACAGTTTTTGAAATAGATGAAGTAAGTTTTTGGATCACATGTTGACCTTCCCTGGGAAGGGCCTGATTCAGCATAGATCGCTAATGCGATTGCAGATACGATTCCGCACGATATGCTGCAAAAATATGCTAATGAACGCAATTGCAGAGTCATCGCACAGCCAACATAGAGACATCGGTAACATCGAATACCATTGGCCCGTCACGCACAATCACAGCAGGTCTGACCTACCGCAGAAACTGTAAGGGGTCTATTTACTAAGCAGTGTTAGGAGACAGAGTGAAAAGTGATAAGAAAGTGATAAGGTGCCAGCCAATCAGCTCCCAACTGTCATTTTTCAAACACAGCCTGTGAGATGACAGTTGGGAGCTGATTGGCTGGCTCTTTATCACTTTCTTATCACTTTTCACTCTGTGCCTGATTCAGACCCAGTCGCAAGCGCTGAGCGCTCCCAACCGGGTCAATGGTGGCCCAGAGCGCATGCGCACAACGGAGCCGGCTACGTCGTGCGCATGCGCGAGACCCGATAGCGACGGGCAATCTGTCGCTCCGGGTCTCGTACCAAAGGGGGCGTGCTGTCGATGTCGAGTGACAGCACGCCCCCTTTGGTGGGTGGGCCAGGGGGGTGGCTGCCCAGACGGCGGCGTTCCAATGAGAACGCCTACCGTCTGGTGGCGGCCCCACTGACATCACAAGTAATGTCAGTGGGAGAGCTTTCGGCTCAGTTTGAGCCGAAAGCTCTCTGGGATTTGCGGCAATGAGACCCTACCACAAGGGTCTCGTCGCAAGCCCGAAGATCACGATGGTCTTGACCATCGCGACCATCTTCCTGGCCGCTCGCTATAGCTGTGGGTGGTCAAAAAAAGCCCGGCCCTGATTCAGAGCGAGCGCTCTGTCAGAGCGGCCGGCTCTGAAACAGGGCCTCTGTCTCCTAACACTGCTTAGTAAATAGACCTCTAAGTCTTATTGCACGCAGTGAGTACTCAGGCTGCGTATGCTGTCTCAGTGCCTAATTTATGCACGCCCATGCAACGGCGTTCAAACGGACAGACATGCCCACGTTTCTCCGACCATACCCCCGTCATCACCCCCAAACACTCACAGCCTGTCACTCCCTCTGCAATAGATTTTGTTCTGCTTGAGTGACCGCAAAGTGTGCACCATCAATCAATCTGTGTACGCTGTTGCATTTGCGATCCATGCTGAAATGGGTCCACAGCCTTTAAAACATAGTGACGCCATCACTCTAAAGTTGCTGTTTCCTTTTACTTAAACCAATAAGTATTTGAATGTGGCCTATAGTATTTCAGTAGTAGGTCATGTGATATACTTTTCAGCTAGTGTGTTATATCAGTTATATGAGCCATTATTACATACTACATACATATTACTGAAGTCTCAGATTCTAATCCCACATTCATAAATAAACATAATGAATTGACTTCATTAACATTTTCTCCCTATTCTGTGGCTCTGTTCCTGTATATTTCAGCTCTTTAATCAGTGTTATATAGGTAGAAAAGTCCCTGGTGGCCCTGCAACTGCAACATTTATCACGCTGTCGCTGAGTGACAGCAGCAGGATGGACCTTGCCCAAGTGCACAATTCAAGATTAGATGTGAGAGAGAAATACAGCCCTCACATCAAGTCAGTAGCGGAACTTTTAAGTGGTGGGCCCAGGTGCAAATATCTTTGTGCCCCTCCTCCGCCCCACCCCAAGTTCACAGTATGCCATAACGCAGTGGATGACAGGGAGAGGCAGCAGGTGACAGGGAGAGGCAGAAAGTGACATGGAGAGGGTGACAGGGACAGGCAGAGGGTGACAGGGAGTGGGTGAGTGGGAGAGGCAGAAGGTGACTGGGAGAGGCAGAGGGAGATGGATAGAGGGTGACAGGGACAGGCAGAGGGTGACAGGGAGAGGTAAAAGGTGAGATGGAGAGGCAGAGGGAGAAGGATAGAGGGTGACAGGGAGAGGCAGAGGGTGAAAGGGAGTGGGTGACTGGGAGAGGCAAAGGGTGACTGGGAGAGGCACAGGGTGACAGGGAGAGGCAGAGGGTGACTGGGAGAGGCAGAGGGTGAAAGGGAGTGGGTGACTGGGAGAGGCAGAGGATGACAGAGAGAGGCAGATGGTGACTGGGAGAGGCAGAGGGTGATTGGAGATGCAGTGGGTGACTGGAGTAGAGGGTGACAGGTAGAGGTAAAGGGTAATAGGGAGAGGCAGAGGGTAACAAACAGTGGGTATCAGGAAGCAGTGGGTGACAGGGAGTGGCAGAGGGTGACTGCAGAGGCAGAGGGTGACAGGGAGTAGCAGTGGGTGGCAGGGAGAGGCAGATGGTGAAAGGGAGAGGGTGACAAGCAGCGGGTGAAAGAGAGTAGCAGTGGGTGACTGGAGTAGAGGGTGAGAGGTAGAGGTAAAGGGTGATAGGGAGAAGCAGAGGGTAACAAACAGTGGGTATCAGGAAGCAGTGGGTGACAGGGAGTGGCAGAGGGTGACAGGAAGTAGCAGTGGGTGGCAGGGAGTAGCAGATGGTGACAGGGAGAGGGTGACAAGCAGAGGGTGAAAGGGAGTAGCAATGGGTGACAGGGAGAGGGTGACAGGGTGGGCCACTGCTCGGAGAAGGACCCACTATACACGTGCCCCCTTGGGCATTAATAAGCCCCTAGTTTATATCTCCCAATATTGTGTCAGTGGTAGTAGTAGTAATCAGGATAATACCTAGCACCTACTCAGGAGACAGATGAGCAATCAGGTTTACCATTCCCCCATCCCCCCTTTTTCTCTTTCCATTTCCTCCTCTCTACTCAATCTCTGCTACAGAACAATTGTTCTTTTCCTACGTTCATTTACTGTATATTGTGGATTATATATTTACATTTCATTACTGTTTCTATGGGCTTGATTGCATTTGCTATCTTTTCTAATTTCTATGGGTTTTGTGCTTTTTAAAGTTAAAGTCCAACAACAAGCCCGCTCTTTGGTCATAACCTCTGGTTTGGCTCTCTTTCTTTTTACTTTGTTTGTTCAAATGTGACCCTGGTCAGTTGCCTTGTTGTTGTTAAAAATAAAAAAATAAAAAAAATAAAAAAGTGAGCAGACAGTGGGTGGATAGTAAATCCACATGTAATACAGAGGGGTAGTTGCAGCACCGTATCTGGACGGCAGTGTGATCTGTGTAGCACTGCCGCCCCTTTCGTTTCCACCCCGCCCCCCTCCTCCCCTTGAGCGCTTACCTTTCCATCCAGGGGGTGGAGGGCGGTAGGGAGCCTTCGCCGGCATTCTTGCTGCGCCGCGCTCCACTGCAGGAGGTCTCTTCCTGCAGACCTCTGGAGCCGGGAAGTGTGTGGCCGGTGACCCTGGAGACTTCCGCCCTGTGCGGAGGCACCGGCCGCACCACCCTCTTTACGGCCCTGGGTAGATGTATTAAGCCTTGGAGAGAGAGAGAGAGATTAAGTGGAAAGAGATAAAATACCAACCAATCAGCTCCTAACTGTCACTTTACAGGCTGAGTTTGAAAAATGACAGGAGCTGATTGGTTGGCACTTTATCTCTCTCCATTTTATCTCTCTCCAAGGCTTAGTACATCTATCCCCCCTCCCCCGATCCCAAATGGGATGCAGTCATAAGGTCGACATTCACAATGTTGACACCACAATGTCGACCTGTGAAATACTGACATTGTTAGAATGTCGACATTATGGTCAGGCTGCGGGATAGTTGGATTAGGGTTAGGCACTAGGGAGAAGTTAAGGTTTGGGATAGGGGAGGAACACTTACTGGAACCGCCGCTCTGTCAGAGGTCTGCGCTGGAACTGCTCCACATGTGACCACCAGGACCCCGGAGACACCAGTGGAGACACCTCTACCACCGGGAGCAGGTTACTAGGAATGGTCTATTCACACTTCAGTAAACAATTGCAAGTTGGCAGAAAAATCACCAGGTACCCATGACCTTTGCCAAATCTGATGAATGGAGAGAGTCTTGTCTCCAATGCATAGTCTTTCGTTAATGCAGTAACACTAAGTAGCATCATAAAATACTTAAAATAAAAAATGATATATTCTCTCTAATAAAATTAAATGCAAAATCAATTCCATTTATTGATAAAATTGTATTTTCATTGTAGATATACCCATAAATCGGTAACAGTCTGTATATAATTCTCATTCTAGAGCCGCTGTACTTTGTCTGTTCCATCATGGATGGGCACTGGCTCCTATGTGCTGGAGTTGATTTTGGAAGACTTTCCAAAGAAAATCATTCGGCTTACATACAACGATGGGACAATTCATTACAGATATCCAACATATAACCGTAATAGACGCGAGGTACCAAAGAAATCTCAAAAGTATTACTGGGATGGGGCCACGGCCACATCTGACACGTGGGTGTCTGAATACCAAACTGAAGTATGGACTTCTGATCTTGAAGCAACTGATATTACAAAAACTCTTCATACTTCAGATAAGACCACCACAGCGATCACTGTAGAGGAGGCCACTAATGCAGAAACAACCTATGCGACGGAGCGTTTCACAGATACTCCTACAGAAAGCGCCCGAGACACTGTTCCAGAGCCAGAGACTGCCCCTACTCAACACGTTGCAGACCTTACCACGGCTAAACTTGTAGAAGCATCTACTGAACGGATATTCACAGAGGCTGTAACGTTCCCTTATAAATCAACAGAAATTGATCTTTACCAAACTTCTATTCAATCAATCAATACGGATTCCCTGAGCAAAATCTCTCTGCAGTTTTTAGTGGAAGGTGAGTGTAGTATAACCGCCAACTGTATAGTTTTTGTTTTATAGTTTCTTTTATCTAGCAGAGTATATAAAATCTGCCACCACCAGTGAGCCAGTTGACTGTACTGACAGTGACTGCCCATTGGAAGCGCCACCTGCCAGTCACACACAGGACAGGCAGTCCCAAGGGGAGGTGTTTTCTCCCCCTGGGACTGCCAGTCCGGGCTGCGATTAGCAGAGACCAGCTTCCAGTGAGAAGACACTTTTCTGCCTTTCTGGCAGCCCTACCCGGCTTCTAGAGGCTGTAGTCCCCCTCATCCAAGAAGGTAGGGGGAGGGGGGGGGGGTGGTGTGTGTGTGTGTGTGTGTGTGTGTGTGTGTGTGTGTGTGTGTGTGTGTGTTATATACATATACCCCATAGGGTTCTATGGGGGATGCAATGCTGCTAGATTTACCAAGCTCCGGAATGCAAATGCCACGATTGCGTGGGGGTGGGGTCAGCGGGTGCTGCGATCACGGGGAAGGGGGTTGTGGGGGTGAAATTAGTGAGGCGGACACTAATTTCTGAAGCAGCGCTGCCGGACTGACCCATCATCGATCCTCCGGCTCTGCAGCTGACAGGGATCCCAGGCTGGCAGGAGCAACCCTGGCCCCGAAAGCCATTATGACAGTGAGGAGGTAGGTGAACACTAGCAGCCAGTGTCCTGTCCGCCTATTAATCGTTCAGTTGGGGGAAAAGTTTGATTAGCCGGGAAAAAATTAAACATGTTTGATTTTCCCAACAAGTTGGTCAAACCGCTTTTGGCCGTTTTTCATCTGATTATCGTTTGCTCACACACACTGCCAGTTTATCATTCCATTCAGCCAACTAGTTAGCTGGTTGGAATGATACCATTCAGGTGCATGGCTAGCTTAAATGTTTGCAGCGCTGATTATTCATTGAGATGCCATCGTTTCTCTTCTACTACCCATAAATCCATTATCTGCCACCTTCCACCCCAATGTAGCACAACTGTATTACAAACAGAAACATTGTCTCAGAAGAAATCCCAACAATGACATCTGCTTGCAGTTATAGGGAACTGCACTTTAAATGTTTGCGTACAAGTTTTGAATGATGCAGCTCCCAGCCTTCTTTAATCTTTATTCCAATATTTTGATTCTCAATCATATCCTTTTGAATGTGTTTTCAGGTCATTTCAGTTATGACTGCTAAAGTTAATGCAGTATGGTGTATGCCAAATGGTTTTGTCAGGACGCAGCCTGGGGTCGACCGTTACTCAAGTCTGTGATGGCATCTTCGGGCTCCTAAGAGTCCGGACGTCAGTCATGGAGACAGGTAGTGGCTGAGTATTCTGCCCAGGGACTGATAGAGTTTTCATGTGTGCATCCTGGTTGCTGCAGTTGTAGTCCTGGGCACCGCCATGTTGGTTCATGCCATCTGATCAGTATCCTCCTATGGTAGTTCTGCGGTCGGTCAGCTGATGTCTCTGGCCAATGACCAGCTACCAAGGGGTATTCTGTATGTATGTACAACTTCGATCCTATAGTGGTTTCTACTGTGACTGCGTCCCAGGCTCCACAGTGTTCCTTCCCAGTGAACCC
Source organism: Taudactylus pleione (assembly GCA_031769625.1). Taxonomy (NCBI): domain Eukaryota; kingdom Metazoa; phylum Chordata; class Amphibia; order Anura; family Myobatrachidae; genus Taudactylus; species Taudactylus pleione. The sequence continues at coordinate 2,451,478 of JAUIMM010000461.1, read as the reverse complement.
TCCTTGTGACTACCACTGCTGTACAGCTATTCGTTCCAAGTGTTGACTACCACAGCTGTTCAGCGTTTCATACCAAGTGCTGACTACCAATGATTCCCAGTGTTTCATATCAAGTGCTGGCTACCATCACCACTCAGCATCTCATACCAACTATCTATCACCAACGATTCTCAGTGCCTCATTCCAAGTGCTGACTACCATTGATTCTCAGTGTTTCATACTAAGTACAGACTACCATAGATTCTCAGTGTTTCATATCAAGTTCTGGCTACCATTGCCACTCAGCATCTTATACCAACTATCTATTACCATCGCCACTCAGCATCTCATATACACTATCGATTCTCAGTAGCTCATTCCAAGTGCTGACTACCATTGTCACTCAGCATCTCATACCAACTATCGATCACCATCGTCAGTCAGCGTCTCATACCAAGTCCTCATTACCATCGCTATTCAGCATCCCATACCAGGTGCTGATTACCAGTGCAACTCACATATCAGTCTTTGGAGCATCATCCTTCCTCATCAGTGCATATATATTCCTCCCATATCTATCACTGTGTTTTCTCCAAGTACCTGTCTCAGGGGCCGGGACACCCACATCCCGCTTAGAGGGGTCAATGGTGAATACCATCGAGTGGACTAGACTCCCTGGGGTAGGTCTCGCCAACACCTGGGAGAGACGTATGAAGAGGACATGTATATATTGCCTTCCCGTTTCCACTTATCCGCTACCCTTAGCTCACCGGCCCAAGTTCCAGCAGTTGTAGCCTATATACATCCGGGCGTGACAGGTTTATGATAATCCAATAAAGAACAAAGTACTTGCGCTTATATGCGCCCTCCAGGGTATTTTCGTACCCTGAACAAAGATTTACTTAGTTCAATTTTATACAATGTCCTGAGGTCCTCACACTTCACTTGTCAAGATGAGATGTACTTACTTTAAATGGGCAAATATTCCTTATAGCCCTGACAGTGTGTGATTTGAGCTCTCTTCTTTTGCGCAGTATAATCTGCTGAATGTAACCAGTAACTGAATGAGAGTATAGCCTATGCATACACTATCAGTTGTATCATTTGTGTTTCTTGTCTTTATTTTTTAAAGTTACCGGCCCAACTCCCTCCTGCGCATTTGGAGACTATATACCAAGATTCATTTCACCCACTCCAAGACAAGGGGAAATACTGGTGACCAATGCTGAAAGTGTATTCCAGCTCCACCTGTCAGCACATGCAGCGTATGAAAGGTACATCATTCATATCACCATTCAAATCTAGAGGAATGTTCAATTACTGCAGCTTACATTTAAACATTTACTGGTAAACCTGGGTGAGATGTCATCTGATGGCATTGCTAGGTAGTGCCATATTAATATTTATGGGGTCCAAGGCAAATAGCACCCTAAGAGTAGGGAATTCCAGGATACATCCATAAAGGCTTGCAGTTCATGTTGGGGAGTACAATATCTTACAGTTTAGGGCAGAAGTCATCCCTAATGAGAGACCACTTAGGGTGGTTAATACAGGGGTAGCTACCCCCCCCCCCAATTCTGTACCTGTTACAGTTATATGGCTAGTACAGTAATCTCCATATTATCTGCCTTTTGCATAATTTCCTCTGTTTTAGCCATGTTTAGATCCTTCCTGTGATGAGGTGGGGTGTAAGGACCTTAAAATAAGGATTTTGTCTGCTTCAGAGCACTTCTCATCCAAACTGTGTTTAACACTGCTTGATTTTATCATGTTCACCACACACATATTTTGTTTTTGTACCATTATTAAATGTTGCCAGGTGGCGTTATAGACATTGCACCCATTGTGTAAACATGACTTTAGTTTGTGCACTGTAACATATATCTCACTTTAGCGGACATGCTGGAGTCACACACTGCCCTAAGCCTGCAATTGAGCTGATAACTAGGGGAGGTATCTGGGCTGCCTCTGATAAGTGAGAGGGGTTTAAAAAAATGCAGATGCAGTGTAGCAGGGTCTCTATCCAGGCTAGTGCTGACCTGTTAACTTGTTACGGCTCTGGTTGAACTAACAGCAGGACAGCAGTAGTTGGCAGCAAGTGGATTGTGTATCCACCAAAAGTGGAAAGACCTTGATCTCAGACCCCACTTCATGGGTAGAGGGGTGAAGAGTGTGACTCAACAGGGTATGGCATAAGAGATCAACAGGTATTTTGTTTTTTTTCAACATTTAAGGTTACTGTTGCGGTTAGGCACTTGGAGGAGGGTTAGAGTTAGGCACTAGGGGGGTGGGGATAGGAGTAGGCTTAAAATACAAAACAAAATGACTATTTTTGTGTAAACCATTTGTCTCTGTCGACCTTTTGACCCTGTTGATCAGTCGGTGTCGACCTATACATCGTCAAATTTTTTTACTGTCGACCTGTCATCTGGATACCGTCTCAACTGGGATTGCACATTGACGTGACTTGTGCAAAAACTGTAGGGAAATTACATTCTGGTGACCCTCTGGTATTGCCGCATTTGTGATATAATTGTATAATTGTGTACTTTCCACGATTTTGTATAATAAAATGGTGTGTCTGAGAAGTTTGTGGTAAGATTCAGGGCTGTAGAGGGTGGGGGCGTTGCCTAATTGTGATGTGTGGCACCGCCCCCTTAGAGGGAAAACCCTTTTTGCAGTGCTGTGAAGTGGCGCTGCGCGCTGGGGAGGGGGCACTGTGAGCCCCTCAATCCAGTGCAAATCCGTGGGGGTGCAATTCGTGTGATTTCTCCCCCCACAGGCAGGGGAGACTGCTGCTGCTGCTCAGCAGCAGTGAGCAGTCTCCCACTGCAGCCTGGCACACAGCAGCGTGTGCTGGGCTGCTGACAGGTAAGTGGGGGGGGACAGCTTGGAACCCGGGCCCCCACCGGACACCTCCAGCAAGCTTGGGCCTGGCACCCATGGGTAGATTATACTAGTTTAGCAACATTCGCTGCAGCTTCTAAAGCCGGAAGGCCAATCCTAAATGTATCTAGTGTAAACAGCCTTTCAAAGAGATATTTATGTAGGTCAGGTTCACCAAGGAAGAAAGGCTATCTCTGAACATAGGGCCTGATTCAGTTGCGTGCACTGCTGAGTCCCAATTATTGAGAATCTGCATGTGCACAGGACCTGTTCTGTGTATGTGCAGAATGGGTGCTGAGTGATTGCATGCAGGGCACCCTTATGGCTCTGCCTGATTTACGGGCACAAGCGTTTACGGGACAGTGCAGGGGTGTATCTGCCCCGTTTTCCAGGAGTGGCAAGGCCAAGATCTACATGGATGCAGATTCCTGGCCTCGCATGCTGGCCAGCCTTCGTAAGCTGAGGCCTACTCAGCTGGCTGGCACCGTCCAACATCGTGACCCATTGTTGCTGCTGCAAGAATTGTGGATAGTCTTTGCAACAAAGTACCAAGGAAAAGAGCAATAGAAAATCATGAAGAGGGTGCATCACCCAAACACAAATACCAACTGTCATATCCAGTAGTATCCTCTTTTGTAGACCACTTCTCTGTATATTTTCACCAATTAGTGATATCAACTATTAAAAACCTAAGTCCTGCCGCTGTTTTCTTCCAGTCGTAAGAGGAATCATTTGCTCAGTGTGGAATATACTGTCAGGTGCATAAATATTGGGACATTGGGCCTGATTCAGACCCACTCGCGAGCGGCTGTCCGCTCGCAAGTGGGTCGATGTTATGCACTGAGCATGCGCACGACGGAGGGAGCTCCGTCGTGCGCATGCGTCAGACGCGACGAGCGAAGGAAAGTCCTTCGCTCGTTGTGTCCGATCAAAGGGGGCGTGCTGTCAATGTTGATTGACAGCACGCCCCCTTTGGTGGGCATGCCGGGGGCGTGCCTCCCTGACGGGGGCGTTCCCACGGGAACGCCTCCCGTCAGAAGCCGGCCCACTGACATCACTAGTGATGTCAGTGGGAGTGATTTTGGCTCTGATAGAGCCAAAATCACTCCGGAGCTTGCGGTTGAAAACCTCAACCGCAGGCTCCGGCTCACAATTTCGATGGTCGCGATGGTCTCGACCATCGCGGCCATCACAAAGCACGCTCGTATAGCCTGTGGGTGGTGACCCACAGCTATACGAGCGTCCAGGAGGACGCTCCATGAAAATGGAGCCCGGCCCTCATTCAGAGCGTGCGCTCTGCTCAGAGCGTACGGCTCTGAATGAGGGCCATTGACAGAATTTTCATATTTTGGCCTCTATTCCCCACCACAATGGCTTTGAAATGAAACAAACAAGATGTGCTTTAACTGCAGACTTTCAGATTTAATTTGAGGGTAATTACATCCAAATCAGGTGAACGGTGTAGGAATTACAATGGTTTCTATATGTGCCTCCCACTTTTTAAGGGGCCAAAAGTAATGGGACTATCAACTCAAAAGCTATTTCATGGACAGGTGTGGGTTATTCCCTCTTTATTTCATTATCAATTAAGCAGGTAAAAGGTCTGGAGTTGATTCTAGGTGTGACATTTGCATTTGGAATCAGTTGCTGTCAACTCTCAATATGAGATCCAAAGAGCTGTCTCTATCAGTGAAGCAAGCCATCATTAGGCTGAAAAATCAAAACAAACCCATCAGAGAGATAGCAAAAACATTAGGTGTGGCCAAATCAACTGTTTGGAACATTCTTAAAAATAAAGAACGCACCGGAGAGCTCAGCAACACCAAAAGACCCCGGAAGACCACAGAAAACAACTGTGGTGGATGACAGAAGAATTATTTCCCCGGTGAAGAAAAACCCCTTCACAACAGTTGGCCAAATCAAGAACACTCTCCAGGAGGTAGGTGTATATGTGTCAAAGTCAACAATCAAGAGAAGACTTCACAAGAGTGAATATAGAGGGTTCACCAAAAGATGTAAACCATTGGTGAGCCTCAAAAACAGGAAGACCAGATTAGAGTTTGCCGAACAACATCTAATAAAGCCATTACAATTCTGGAATAACATCCTATGGACAGATGAGACAAAGATCAACTTGTACCAGAGTAATGGGAAGAGAAGAGAAGGAAAGGAACTGCTCATGATCCAAAACATACCACCTCATCAGTGAAGCATCATGGTGGTGTCATGGCGTGGGCATGTATGGCTGCCAATGGAACTGGTTCCCTTGTATTTATTGATGATGTGACTGCTGACAAAAGCAGCAGAATGAATTCTGAAGTGTTTCGGGCAATATTATATGCTCATATTCAGTCAAATGCTTCAGAACTCATTGGACGGCGCTTCACAGTGCAGATGGACAATGACCCGAAGCATACTGCAAAAGCAACCAAAGAGTTTTTTAAGGCTAAAAAGTGGAATGTTATGCAATGGCAGGGCCGCAACTATGGGGGGGCTAGAGGTGCATGTGCACCGGGTGCCGGAATGCAGGGGGTGAAAAGAGGCTGACTCACGGTGGCTTGGCTGCAGATTCAGAAAATGGCCATCCAGAAATGGCCGCCGCCAAGGAGGAGACAGATGCTAGAGGTCCTTACTAGACCTCTAGCGGCAGCCATTTTTGGATGGCCATTTTCAGCAGATTCCATGCGGACTGGCCGTCCGCATAGACTCTGCTGAAAACGGCCATCCAAAAATGGCCACCGCCAAGGAGGAGACAGACACTAGAGGTCCTACTGGACCTCTAGTGTCTGTTAGGCCAGCGCAAGTGCCGGGAGATGATGCTGAAAGCTGCATCTTCTCCCGTGAAACCGCCTGGCAGTGAGCATAAACCCCATGGTAACGAGCATAAACCCCATGGCAACGAGCATGTAACCCCTGGCAACGAGCATAAACCCCATAGCAACGAGCATAAACCCCATAGCAATGAGCGTGAAACTCCCTGGCAACGAGCGTGAAACCCCCTGGCAACGAGCATGGAACCCCCTGGCAACGAACATGGAACCCCTGACAACAAGCAGGTAATTTTAAAGTACTTAGAAGCCTTACTGTGGGGTATAAAATGGTGTCGGGCAAATATGTAAGTGGCATTTGGTAATAGGCATTATAGTGTGCGGCATAATGTGTAAAGGGTATTATGATGTGTGGAATAACGTGTCACTATACCAGGGATGTCTGAGTAGTGCACTGCCTTATGGAGGAGCAAGGACAAAATCCAGGTACAGGAAGGGAGGGGGCGCAAAATTGCTGCCTTGCACCGGGTGACAGATATCCTAGTTCCGGGCCCTGGCAATGGCCAAGTCAATCCCCTGACCTGAATCCGATTGAGCATGCATTTCACTTGATGAAGACAAAACTGAAGGGAAAATGCCCCAAGAACAAGCAGGAACTGAAGACATTTGCAGTAGAGGCCTGGCAGAGCATCACCAGGGATGAAACCCAGCATCTGGTGATGTCTATGCGTTCCAGACTTCAGGCTGTAATTGCCTCCAAAGGATTTGCAACAAAGTATTAAAAAGTGAAAGTTAGATTTAGGATTGTTTAGTTTTCCCATTACTTTTGGCCCCTTAAAAAGTGGGAGGCACATATAGAAACCATTGTAATTCCTACACCGTTCACCTGATTTGGATGTAATTACCCTTAAATAAATCTGAAAGTCTGCAGTTAAAGCACATCTTGTTTGTTTCATTTTAAAGCCATTGTGGTGGTGAATAGAGGCCAAAATATGAAAATTCTGTCATTGTCCCAATATTTATGCACCTGACTGTATCTCATGAGCAGTCTAGCATTACTGCTTTGTAATTTGGCTTGTATTACATGGTATACACATACTTATAAAACAATACTACATGATAAAATATGAAAGAAAAATAAAAACAATTATCATGGAAAGTATACAAATGACAGTTTTGTTGCTATAAACAATTATAACCACATACATAAAAATAAAATATAACTGATGACCCCCATAGATGAAAACAAAGAGGACAACAAATAGAACAGAGGAAGCATCCTCAGAGAGAGGGGAATTGTCTTCACTTATAGCACTTTCAGGCCGACAACCCAGGAAATACACAATGGACTATCGACCCTGATACAGAGCAGGGTTGTGGACCCGGGACTCCTACCTGGGTCGGCCCCTGTCAAACATAGTATACAGTAGACCCGGGTTTTTGCGCTGTGCACCGGTAAAAAACCCAGGTATTTACTGGCTATGTATGAAAGGGGTATTAGTAATAAGGAAGGCTTCTGAAATAAACAGAAAAATAATAAAGCATAGTGATATAAATCATGCAACAGTATACTTTTGAAGAAACTTATGTCCTCAGGACAATAATTACCTTTTAAACAGGATGAACTAAAATCGGGAAAGAATAGTAAACAAACACTTAAGGTGCGTACATACAGGACGACTGCATTACGATCAGATAACAATAATGATCGTAATCTGGGCCTGATTCAGACCCGCACGCGAGCTCACAGTGCTCGCGAGCGGGTTGATGGTCCCCCACTGCGCATGCGCACGCCGGAGTCGGCTCCGGCGTGCGCCTGCGTGAGACCCGGCCAGCGATGGGCGCTCCGTCGCTACGGCTCTCGTACCAGGGGGGGGCTGCTGTCGATGGTGATTGACAGCTCGCCCCGTTTTGGAGGCGGGCAGCGGGGGTGGCTGGTCAAACGGAGGCGTTCCCGAAGGAACGCCTGCCGTTTGGCGGCGGCCCCACTGACATCACAGTCGGGAAGCTAGTGAGCGGGATTCCGTCCGTCGGCTTCCCGAATGCTTCCCAAAGCACTGTATGGCTGACAAGTTATAATTTTTTCTTTTTTACCTGGTGCCGGGACACGGAGCATAGCTCCTCCCGACACCTACGAAGCCCCACCTTCAGGTTCTAATTGGCCCATGGGCCAGTCAGTCAAAGAACAGGGATGACCATTGGTTGGTGAAACCTTCGATGGTCATCCATAGCAGAGTTGGTAAACGTCAATGGCCACTTGCTATATTGCCATTGATGGGAACTCTCGATAGTAACCACATCCCTAGTGCATATACAGCATGGTAGCACCAGGCCCAAATTAACAATGGGGTGGGTGGAGCTGCAGCTACTGTACAGGCCACCATTGAAAATAGGCCCACAGGAGACTGACAGCATTGACAGGAAAACTTTTTCCTGTCACAGACTGCCAGCAGCCATCCTCCCAGGCTCCTGCCTCCTCCAGCCACGGCACTACACTTGTACTCTCACCTGTCACTGAGATCTTCTAGGAATGCAGACTGCCGAGACTGGGGGACTGTCCGTGCGGGTTGCGATGAAGCCATTGCATGTTTGCAGCACTTGAGTTCCAATCCCGGCATGTGACCTGTGAGCGGGTCGGCTGCAATCTGCGGTGCATCTAGGGGGGGGCGGCTGTTGTGTCGGCTCGCCGATGCACTGTGCTTGCTGTGTGGTAGCTGACAACTGTGGTTATGTACTGCAAATAGTGTTTCTTTCTAGTTACAAGTAGTGGAGATATGCATTGATTGTTGGTAATACACTAACATAGGGCCTGTTTCAGCAAGGATCGCAGTTGCTAATACGCACGCAATCGGCCGATTGTTGCGTACTGCGCATGCGTATGCAACGCAGTGCACGTGCGCGAACCAGCAACTGCGATTGTGGGAGGTGACGGGGGTGGTCGGGGAAATGCAGTGCGTTTGAACGCCGTTGCAGGGGCGAGCCTAAATTAGCCACTGCAATGTCCTACGCAGCCTGATGTCTCATAGCGTGCGAAGAAGTTAGCAATTCCTGAGTAACGTCAGAGCGTGTGCGAGTGTTTGTGAGGCTGCTATGGTAATCGATTGTACCGATGGTTTTGCAGTCTTGCTAAACATTATGGATATGTGTAAGGTAATATAAACTGTTTATCAGACACCTACAGTGTCTATAGGTAAGTAAAGTCACTTTACTTACCTATAGACACTGTAGGTGTCTGATAAACAGTTTATATTAACTTTTGATAGTGGTAATGGTAACATATATTGATATATAATTATAAACGATTTTAAAGAAACAAAAGATCAACATCTATTCATTTATTTAGACCATTACATTACACACAGGTTGAGCGCTGAGATATTAATATCAAAATCAAAGATCCACGTGTAAATCGAGGGTGGTTACCTCATATACCTACAGCTGCCCCCACCACAAGATTGTTTGCTCCTAGAGCGCTGGTGCATACATACATTAAAAATGTGTAAGGTAAGGAGGATGTCCCTGTGTAGTGCTGCGACGGCATAATGGGCACTACTACAGGGGGCACTGTATAAGGGACACTACTTCTGGGGGAATTGCATAAGGGGCACTGCTACATGGGGCATTACATAAGGGACACTGCTACAGGGGGTATTGCATAATAGGCACTACTACAGGGGGTATTGCATAATAGGCACTACTACAGGGGGTATTGTATACTAGGCACTACTACAGGGGGTATTGCATAATAGGCACTACTATAGGGGGTATTGCATAATAGGCACTACTATAGGGGGTATTGCATAAGGGGCACTGCTACAGGGGGTATTGCATAATAGGCACTACTACAGGGGGTATTGCATAAGGGGCACTGCTACAGGGGGTATTGCATAATAGGCACTACTACAGGGGGTATTGCATAATTGGCACTACTATAGGGGGTATTGCATAATAGGCACTACTATAGGGGTATTGCATAAGGGGCACTGCTACAGGGGGTATTGCATAATAGGCACTACTACCGGGGGTATTGCATAAGGGGCACTGCTACAGGGGGTATTGCATAATAGGCACTACTACAGGGGGTATTGCATAATAGGCACTACTACAGGGGGTATTGCATAAGGGGCACTGCTACAGGGGGTATTGCATAATAGGCACTACTACAGGGGGTATTGCATAAGGGGCACTGCTACATGGGGCATTGCATAAGGGACACTGCTACAGGGGGTATTGCATAATAGGCACTACTACAGGGGGTATTGCATAATAGGCACTACTACAGGGGGTATTGCATAATAGGCACTACTATAGGGGGTATTGCATAATAGGCACTACTATAGGGGGTATTGCATAAGGGGCACTGCTACAGGGGGTATTGCATAATAGGCACTACTACAGGGGGTATTGCATAAGGGGCACTGCTACAGGGGGTATTGCATAATAGGCACTACTACAGGGGGTATTGCATAATTGGCACTACTATAGGGGGTATTGCATAATAGGCACTACTATAGGGGTATTGCATAAGGGGCACTGCTACAGGGGGTATTGCATAATAGGCACTACTACCGGGGGTATTGCATAAGGGGCACTGCTACAGGGGGTATTGCATAATGGGCACTACTACAGGGGGTATTGCATAATAGGCACTACTACAGGGGGTATTGCATAAGGGGCACTGCTACAGGGGGTATTGCATAATAGGCACTACTACAGGGGGTATTGCAAAATAGGCACTACTACAGGGGGTATTGCATAAGGGGCACTGCTACAGGGGGTATTGCATAAGGGGCACTGCTACAGGGGGTATTGCATAATAGGCACTACTACAGGGGGTATTGCATAAGGGGCACTACTTTCGGGGGAATTGCATAAGGGGCACTACTACATGGGGCACTGCATAAGGGGCACTGCTGCAGGGGGTATTGCATAATAGGCACTACTATAGGGGTCATTGCATAAGGGGCACAACTACAGGGGGACTACTACAGGGGACACTGGCCCTTATTCAGAGCCGGACGCTCTGACAGAGCGCTCGCTCTGAATCAGGGCCGTCCCTCCTTCATTTTGGAGCGGCCTCCTGGACACTCGCATAGCTGTGGGTGACCACCCAAAGCTATAGCGAGCGGCCAAAATGATGGTCGCGATGGTCAAGACCATCGCAACCATCGGGCTTGCGACGAGACCCTGCGGTAGGGTCTCACTGCCGCAAGCCCTGGAGTGCTTTTGGCTCTATCAGAGCCAAAAGCACTCCCACTGACATCACTAGTGATGTCAGTGGGGCCGGCCCCAGACGGTAGGCGTTCCCATAGGAACGCCTCCGTCTGGGCAGTCACGCACCCAGCATGCCCACCAAAGGGGGCGTGCTGTCAATCACCATCGACAGCACGCCCCCTTTGGTGTGAGACCCATAACGACGGCTTGGCCGTCGTTATTCGGGTCTCGCGCATGCGCACGATGGAGCAGCCTCGCGAGCGGGTCTGGATCAGGCCCACTGTTCACAATAATCTGGTTCTACATGGATATAGAAACTGTGCAACCTGTCTTGAGCTGAGGTGACTGACTGGCAGGAGCAGAGAGTAGGATTGGTGAAGTAGATCTGTCAGGGTGGGATGTAATGGGCATTACTGTATGGCACAATGTGATATTAGGGGTATTACTTAGTTTGGCATAATGAGTTATAAAGGGCATTACTGTGTGTCATTATGGGCCGTATTCAATTAGCCACGATAATTTTGCAGCCGTCGGTGGAATGTACTTTTCATGTGTTTTGGAGGCAAAAAATTTTCATGCGCGGCCCTGCTTTTCACCCTATTCAATTCCAAAGGATGCGAAAACAGGACCCGGCATAACGCAACCAGGCAAAAAGTACTGTCTGATTTGGGGAAATCAACCTGACACCCCCCAAAAGATGCACCAACATTGGGTATCAATCTAGATGCCCCCAAATAGGCCTGCTGAAGGTATTTGGGGTACTTAAATCCTCTCAATAGCCGCTAATTAGCACCTTTGCATAAGTGGTGAAGAATAGCATATAGCAGTTTTTTTTTGTGAAAATAACTAGTCCCAGCATATTTGGGGTAAAAAAAACACCTCACCCATACTTACAGACCCCCCCAAAAAAACGTATTTACTTAGTTTTTAAGTTTGTACCCCGACTTTGGGTTTTTTTTGCCCTCTATTTCAAAGTCATTTTCTGGGGTGTTCATTTTTTTTTAGGATTTTTTTGACGCAGTTATGCTATGGTGGGCTGTCCCAAGGGTGCTGAGTAGTTTCCCGATGTTTGCACCCCAAAACCGCAATTCTGCACTTTTTTTCACCACCTCTTCATAGGTGAATCTTTTTCACCGACTACATTACATTGCGTATTCGCATCCGCGAAAAGTATTTTCATTGAATACAGCGATACTTTTCCGCCTGGCGAATTTACATCATCGGCTAAACTTTTTCGCCGAAAATGGCTTTTCGCGTCTAATTGAATACGGCCCTATGTGTTATAAGGGGCGTAATGTGTAAGGGGCATTACTGTATGGCATAATGTGTTGTAAGGGGCATTACGGTGTGGCATAATGTGTTATAAAGGTGTTATGGTGTGGCATAATATGTTGCAAGCAGGGCCCTCTTACCTCTTTGTCTGTCTGTTATTACCCTGTTTTATTCTATCAATGTTTCCAATTGTAAAGCGCAAAGGAATATGCTGCGCTATATAAGAAACTGTTAATAAATAAATAAATAAATAATGATAAGGGGCATTACTTAGTGTGTCATAATGTGCAAGGGACATTACTGTATCATGAAACCACACAACTTAAACGTCATCTTTGGAAGTGTTTGTTTTTTGACCGGGAGGGGGCGTCTGAAACTTTTTTGGCTGGGGGGAGCAAAATTTATAGTTACGCCACTGAATCAGGCCCATAGTGCGGGTTCAGGCCCTGATTCAGAGCCGGACGCTCTGACAAAGCGCTCGCTCTGAATCAGGGCCGTCCTTCTCTTTTTTTAGAGCGGCCTCCTGGTCGCTCGCATAGCTGTGGGTGACCATCCACAGCTATAGCGAGCGGCCAGGAAGATGGTCGCGATGGTCAAGACCATCGCGACCATCGGGCTTGCGATGAGACCTTTGTGGTAGGGTCTCGTTGCCGCAAGCCCTGGAGTGCTTTTGGCTCTATCAGAGCCAAAAACACTCCCACTGACATCACTTGTGATGTCAGTGGGGCCGGCCCCAGATGGTAGGCGTTCCCATGGGAACACCACCGTCTGGGCAGCCACATCCCCAGCCCGCCCACCAAAGGGGGCGTGCTGTCACTCAACATCGACAGCACACCCCCTTTGTAGCGAGACCCGGAGCGACGGCTTGCCCGTCGCTATCCGGGTTTCGTGCATGCGCACGACAGAGCCGCCTCCGTCGTGCGCATGCGCACTGGGCCAACATTGACCCGCTTGCGAGCGCTCTGCGCTCGCGAGCGGGTCTGAATCAGGCCCTCAGTGTTATGTTGGTAATTATTTATGTGCTCACTGCACTGGAGGGGGTGCCAGTAGTAGATCCCTCCCAGCACCCCCTGCGGCATGCGCAGAAGGACGCCAGAGGGTACTTTTGGGTCATAGACCTGGAAGTCCCTCCATCGCAAAGGGCCGCACTTACCAAAACACCGGTCCTTTGCGGTAATTGTCATGCATACCGGCGTTGCTAACTCCGGCATGCAGGCGAAGAGCGGCGGAAACAAATATCCCTCAACACTATGTAACCAGCTTTAGAATCAGGCCCATTTTTTCTTCTCCATTAATTATAGCACAATATACAGTATGTCTCATAAGAAAGTATTGAGCTCTATGTACATCTAATTCTGTTGTTAAAAAATAAATGCAGATTTGTTTAAACACACTGCACAACAATGAAAATGTTTCCGATGTGAAAACAGTTACTTCTAATTGATTTCAGCATGCAAAGAATGAATATGACATTTAAAACTCTCAGTTAGCTCTGCGTTCCGAGATATAGCCCATTTATGACAATGTAGGGGTATTCCTAGTGAAGTGGGCAGAATGGAGAGAATCTTACCAGCAATCTGCGTTCCGCGCAGAGGGGGCGGGGCCTAATGACCCAATTAATTGAATCAGTTATTTGTCCCCGCCCCTATTCAAATATATGCGATTCACGGGATTACCCACACAAGATAACTGTGGTGCACTGAGTGACAAGCATAGTGAGCGATTCCACCAAGACATTTCAGCAATGGAACAAAGATATCAGGGTAGGAGAATCACTACTGTTGGACAGTGACAAGAGATTCCCCAGAAGAGGAGTACAAGCGACATGCAAAGAGAAAGCACCCCCATGAATAGGCCACTATATTACATAGTACTTTCCTATGCTGTATGTTTGTTTTGTATGCTGTATGTTTGTTTTGTATGCTGTATGTTTGTTTCGTATGCTGTATGTTTGTTTCGTTTTGTGTTCTTATTTGTGATTGATTGAATTAAAACAACTGTTATTTATTTTCTATCAAGAAAATATCAGATTATTTTAAAATAGCTTTTCACTATTACTATATTACTAATGTACATACAGTATAGTGCAAGCAGTGTAGCTCAAAAAATAGAGCTAGTAAAAACATTTTGAAATCATTTTAGTTTTTCTAGACCTCAAATTAGTAATGTATGACTATTTTTAGAAGGAAACAAATTAAAAGTATTAATTTGTTGTACAGTGACATTAATAGTTTTAATAAATGGTTATAATTTAACATTTGACCCATTTGTAGTTTAATATAAAATTCTAAATGCCAATAATAATTTACTACCTACTTAGTGACAATAATTCTAACTAGTAATTGTGGCTATATACAGTATAACCTTTTTGTGGCTAAGGGGGAAATTTAATAAAGCTTTGAGAGAAATAAAAATGTGAGCGATAAAGCACCAACCAATTAGCTCCTAACAGTGGCATAACTAGGGTATTTGGAGCCCAGGGCAAGTTGAAGAAAGGAGCCCCCACCCTTCCCTATGTGCGTGTGCCGAAAAATGGGCGTGGCCACATGTCACAAGGGACGTTGCCACTGGAAAATGTCAACGTGACACACACACCTTTTTCGTTCTTTCCATTCCATATGCACCTTAATGCAGTGCCCCTTATACAGTCCCACCTATGCAGTGCCCCCAGTAGTGGTCCCCCTTATGCAGTCCCTTATTAGTGCCCCTTATACCCTTATACAGTACCCCAGTAGTGGTCTCCCTTATGAAAGCCCCCTGTAGTGCCCCTTATACAGTACCCCCAGTAGTGGCCCCCATTAGTGCCCCTTACACAGTGCCCCCCTAGTAGTGGTCCCCCTTATGCAGGCCCCCAGTAGTGATCACACATAGACATACACACAAAAAACAGAAAAAACAGACTTACCTGAATCCCTGCTCCAGCCACTCCCGCAGCAGTCTGCTCCTCCGTCTCCGTCCTCCCACTTGGTCATATGGGAGCGACTTATAACATGTAACTGCAAACTGGCACTACAATCAACATACGCAGACCCCAGGGAGAAGTATGTAGGGGGACCGGTCTGTCCCCTGCCCTGAGACCGGAGGTATGACTGCCCGCGCCGGTCCCCTTAGCGTCTGGCTGCAGTCTGGGTCCTCCTACGGGGCCTTGGCTAGCACTGACCCCAGGATGCTTGCTGAGATCCCCAGATCTGTACTGGTATCGTGGCGCCGAAGGGGTGATGAGCGGCAGCACAGATGTCCTATGGACAGTCTGCTGCTGCGCACTCTAAGGTAGTAAAATTAAAATAATAAAATCATAAAATAAAAATCCTTAGTGCTGCCTAAACACCCCCTGCGTTAATGATGACCGACTCCGGCCGGGCACCAACGTAACTGAGGTGCCTCTGGCTCAGGGGCGGGGTATGGGGAGAGTGAACCAGTGCATCTTGGGAGCTGAAAAGCTTTAACTGCGTGGTTCCCGGATTCCTGATCCACCACCTACACCCCAAGGTCTCCCTGTGGAGCCTATGGACTCTGAAGAAGATATAAAGGTCACAAAACGATGAGCGGGTTCGGGTAACAGTCTAGTGTGGAATTTCACTATTATTGTTTATTTTCACTATTATTTTTTATATATTTTTTTTTATAGCATAATAGATTTCAAAGTGAGCGGTCCCACTGGCATAACCAAACTGTTGACCGCCAAATCTCGATCCAACACGATGAGAATGACGGTAGAATGGACACCAGGAGAAAATGACCTTGCAGACCATGTACCTTTCTGTTTTGTGGCAGAAACCTCCAATGGGTGAGTACTACGGTGACATCTCATTAAATGTGTTTATTCTGTGACGTTTCTTTACCAGACTCAGCATTGTTGCATCCTCTGTTTTTTACGCTACGTCTCAACTTACGGTACGGCCCAACTAAGCAGCATTTATTTACCTGTCCATCACGGCAGATTCGCATCACTGGACCTGTGGCTACACAACCCTTGTCGGTGTGAGATGAAAAGTCAACGTTCAGAATACTGATATTCAGCATGTCGACACGGTCTGAATGCCGACTTACACATCGATGATGGCGCAATGTTTCGCCATTCACAATGTCGACATTGCCCGTGTTGAAATTATCCGTGTTTACCATGTGATTTCTTAAAGGGGTCTTAAATGTAACCCTAACCACAGCCTAACTCTAAAATCATCAAAAAGCGGTATTGACATTGGGTCTGCACATGCACAATATATCTGGCAGGACCCGCGATTGGCGCATGGGCAGACGCACCAGCTTATACGGACTGCAGGATACGGCTCACGGCAAGGCAGGAGAGTGACTTCCCATTAGAAGTGTTCTCTCTGCTAAATGCGGTCCGGACTGGCAGTCACAGAGGGAGAAAACACCTCCTCTGGGACTGCCTGTGATCAGCAGATAGCACTTCTGATAGGAAGCCACTGCCTGCCAGTGCCAGGAACACTTGTTGGGGGTGGCAGATATTAGTAGGGGGAGGGTAAAATCCATCACTAAGTACATATAAAATTGTTTTGGCGTTATTCCCTAACCAGTGTACTAATCATTATTAAGAGCGGCTATTCATGTTCTGCAGTACAACTGATCCCCAAATGTAATGGTCTGCAATTTGCGGACACTGACGTGATTCCGGCAAGATAGCCGCTAGATTTATAGCGACAATTAGTTGTAAGGCAAAACCAGGAAAAAATGTTGAAATGTTGATACGTAGATTACATTGTGATTGGAGTTTTGCTATCAAATCAAAGTAGGAGTTCTCACAGGTCAGGGCGAGGAGTGGGGGTGTCCTTTGTTAAATTTGCAGCACCAACTTTTGCAAAAAAAACGAATTTACAAAAATTAGACTTCATTACTTCATTTTACATGATGATTTTTGAACAAGATAATATGATGGACAGATCCTATTTCAAGAGTCCTTTTCTGCTTACAAAAAGGCTTGAAATTTGCACCAGCGCAGAGCTGTTGGTTTTCTGTCTTACCCTGCACTACGATGGTATGCAGTTGGCATGTCAGCTGAGAAGCACATTTCCAGGTGCACTGTGTCACGACCCGTCCTACGCTGCCACGGAGAGCACGGACCTTACCTGTCCGGGCGCTAGGGCGGCGCTGGCCTGCGGTGGCGCTGGCTTCTGGAAGTGATCCGGGCGCTAGGGACTGGTGGCAGGGGACTCCTGTGTAGCGCTGGTGGCCGCCATCTCGGATGTGGACATGTGACCTGGGGGAACCAATTCCATTCCTGCATGCTCCCTGGGAGGTCTAGCCAATCCCTGCACTTCCCTTGGAACTTAAGGGTGTTTTGCACACTCTTTCATTGCCAGTTCAACGTCTTACACAGCGCAAGCTGTGTGTTAGTTCCTGAGCTCCTTGCCTCCGTGCTGCTGCAGTTTGTCACAGTCTGCCTGATATCCGCTATCGCAGTTCCAGCCTGCTCCACCACTGTTCCTGGTTCCTGAGTGCATCGCTCTGTTGCCTACCCCCCAGGAAGGCCTGCCATCTCTGGGACTCTTGGTCCTTTCAGCCTTCTACTTCAGCTCCAGGGTCCGACTTACCTTCGCTCCGGCAGAACCTTCGTCCGGACCTCCCCTCTGCTTCTTCATTCATGATCCGCACCCCCCTGAAACCAGCTTCATTCCGATACCAGCAAACCATCCCACTGATGTCTCCTCTCCGGATCCAAATCCAGACCAAGTTGGGACACACTGTAATGAAAAGCTTCACATACAAACCTGGCATATGTAATAAATACAGTCCCGCAGTTACCTAACTAAAATGATTAACGTAGGCCATAAATGAGGCTAAACCATACATGCCTACCCTCCCGGAATTCGCAGGAGGCTCGAGATTTCTTGGGTAACCCCTAGGCACCTCTCCCATATTCTGCCCACTTCCTAGTGAAGTGGGCAGAATGGGGAGGATTTCCGCGGTGATCGCGGGTCCCCGTGTAGGGGGCGGGTCTTAATTATGCGATTCTTCGTGAATCGTGTCATTTAGCCCCGCCCACTATTTCAATTTGTGACAATTGCATCAATTTCCCACAAAGGGACGGGGCTTAATGATGCAACCCGTCAGGCCCTGCCCCTGTCGCACCCCACCAGCTTCTTCTCCCCGGGCTTCTCCCGGGGAGTAGAAATAAAAAGTACGGGCTAAACTGTGGTGGATTTAAGGAAAAGACTTAAATGGTCTATTTAGCAAAAGTAGTTGCTCTAAAATAGGAAGATAGCAAACGTTCACGTGACCTTTGCACTATTGCACAGTGCCCGTTTCCGATCCTTCAGCCTCCCCACACACCTGTGCACTTCTCTAGTTGGTTTTAGCCTCTAAAGAGAGAGGTGAATCAGGGTACATCTTCATGTGCAAGGGCAAATGCATGTTTTCTAGAGGGGGCTAGCTGTGCTAACTGCGTCCATCTCTGAATCGGGCCCATAGTTAGCATGTGACAAGCTAGTCTGCCTCATACAAGGGGGTCTATTCATGTAGAACATGAAGTGTCTACTAAAAGATATCACTATATATCGCATCACATCGATGCGATATATAATGAATTTAGTGGCCATCCATGTATACTTACCTCTCCGGTGTCTTCGGACGGTGTCCGGCCCCTCTGCAATCCTGTAAAACAATAAGACTGACATATCGGCAGCACGATATGCCTGATTCTCACTGCGCATGCGCCGGTGTCCAAGAGCAGCAGGTCATATCAGACCTGTTACAATGGATGCTGGTACCGCAGGAGAGGAGCGGAAAGCTTAGCTTCCCGTTCCTTCATGAATGGCACTAACCATACTATAGCAGATGCAGGCATGGAGCAGGGGAGCCGCTGGAGAAGTAATAAGCTTCTCCACGGTAAACTTGCTCCATGAATAGCACAAAGCAGAGAAGAGCCCTGATTTCAGCTAAACAGGGCTCTTCTCTGCTTCATGAATAGACCCCACAGTGCATTGCATGTAATACCACACACGTATACAGGACCAACAATCATGGTATGCCGATGCCACAGTAAGGCCAGCTTGTCTAAATTGCATGCTTTTGTTTTTTTCCCTTATGTGGGGACAATTACACAATCCAGGTTCCCTGCTCTGTGGAGCATTGGAGCAAGTCCGGGACTCTAGAGGAGGGGCAGAAGAACCTAGCATCGCCCCTTGACACATATGTACATATTGGTCTCATTATACACTCCATAGTATATGCAATATAGTATTCATAAATAACAGTATTGATAGTCTATAGTATAGGCCAGGGAGTGAAGGGGGTTTCCGGGCAACTGGAACCTCCCCCCCTGCTTTTGCCTATTGTGGAAAAACCAAGGCTTATTGCGATGTGCATCCAGTACTCTTCATGAAAGACCACTATTTTGCTGTAGTTAATGCAGTTCTCTGAACTCCAAAATTAGCGTTGTCTTCCATTATTTACTAACCACAATCTGTTTGTCGCTTAACTTTGTGTGTGATATCTTTATAGGTACCAGTCAGAAATGCGATGTGTCACTGTAGTCGTTGGACCCCACAGATTAGGTATGTTCTGTTATAATGACTACAACCTCAATAAATTAGGCATTAAAGCAATGAATTAGCATTATGTAAAACATAATTAATCTCATTGTCCAGAAGCCGATAATGATGAAGTACCGCAGCATGTAAGGACAGTTGAATGGTGGGAAATACCTCTCAATGGGTAATCCCCTGTAGCAGAACAGACAATATTTTACAGAAATTTTGTAATCTACCCATAGTTGCCGACTTTCTAAATCTCCTTTCTGGGAGAAGCCCGAAGAGGAAACGTAACTGGCCACTTCAGGGGCGGGGCCGGGCTCTGATGTATTAAGGTCCCAGCGCGGTCTTGCATCATTTAACCCCGCCCCCTTCATCAAGCGCTACGAGTCCCGGCTATTATTTACCCATCCTGCCCACTTCACTAGGAAATGGGTGGAATGCGGGAGATCCAGACACTCGTGCGAGGGGGGGGGCTACCTGAAAATTCTGGAGCCTCCCGCAACTTCCGGGAGAGTAGGGAAGTATGAATCTACCCTG
This sequence comes from Taudactylus pleione, assembly GCA_031769625.1. Lineage (NCBI taxonomy): Eukaryota > Metazoa > Chordata > Amphibia > Anura > Myobatrachidae > Taudactylus > Taudactylus pleione. Next base: position 2,431,326 of record JAUIMM010000461.1, on the reverse strand, counting down.
TTCCAATTGACTGATGCAAGTGGGAGGTTGGAGCAGCTGCAGGAAGAGGTACCTGAGAGCTGGACTGTGGAGGCTGTGTGTGTTTGTGTAAGGCTATGGGGACAGTGTGTGTTTGTGTGAGGCATTGGAGGCAGTATGTCATACTTGCCTACTTTTTTTTTATTGCACCTCTGGTGCTGGGCTTTCGTGTCAAATGCTACAATTCGCAGGCCTGTAGGGAGGGACGGGGCTAAAATTATGCTGCCACCTCATTTTAGCCCCACCCCCTCCATACGCACCGCAATTCCCAGTGGTATTATCTTCACATCCTTTACTAGGAAGTGGGAGATCTGGCCAGGGGGTGTGGGGGACTGACTGAAAACCCTCCCACACTTTCCGGGAGAGTATTCAAGTATTCAGTGTGTGTGTGTGAGGCTATGGGGGAAGTTTGTGTGTGTGAGGCTATGGGCAGTGTGTGTGTGCGTGTGTGAGGCTATGGAGGCAGTGTGTGTGTGAGGCTATGGAGGCAGTGTGTGTGTGAGGCTATGGGGGCAGTGTGTGTGTGCAAGGCTATGGGGGCAGTGTGTGTGTGTGAGGCTATTGTGGCAGTGTGTGTGTGTGTGAGGCTATGGAGGCAGTGTGTGTGTGAGGCTATGGGGCAGTGTGTGTGTGTGAGGCTATGGGGGCAGTGTGTGTGTGTGAGGCTATGGGGGTAGTATTTGTGTGAGGCTATGGGAGCAGCATATGTGTGAGGCTATGGGAGCAGTGTGTGTGAGGCTATGGGGGCAGTGTGTGTGTGTGAGGCTATGGGGGTAGTATTTGTGTGAGGCTATGGGAGCAGCATATGTGTGAGGCTATGGGAGCAGTGTGTGTGAGGCTATGGGGGCAATGTGTGAGTGTGTGAGGCTATGGAGGCAGTGTGTGTGTGATGCTATGGAGGCAGTGTGTGTGTGAGGCTATGGGGGCAGTGTGTGTGTGAGGCTATGGAGGCAGTGTGTGTGTGTGACGCTATGGGGGCAGTGTGTGTGTGAGGCTATGGGAGCAGTGTGTGTGTGAGGCTATGGGGGCAGTGTGTGTGTGAGGCTATGGGGGCAGTGTGTGTGTGAGGCTATGGGAGCAGTGTGAGTGTGAGGCTATGGGGGCAGTGTGTGTGTGAGGCTATGGGGGCAGTGTGTGTGTGAAACTATGGGGCAGTGTGTGCGTGAGGATATGGGGTTACTGCATGTGTGAGGCTATGGGGTCAGCGTGTGTGTGTGTGTGTGTGTGTGTGTGTGAAGCTGTCCATGGGAATCCCACTGTCTAAATCCTGACATGGGACTAAAGACAGGCGTCTATCTTTAGCCCGACGATGGAATCCCGACAGGATGGCTTCCCGAACGTAGGTAAGCGGCACTTTGGAGAGAGTTAAAGTAGAGAGATATAAGTAGATATATATAAAGTACCAACCAATCAGCTCCTAACGGTCATTTTTCAAACACAGTCTGTAAAGTGACAGTTAGAAACTGATTGGTTGGCACTTTAGCTGATTATGGGGTCTATTACTAAGCTTTATTAAGAGATAAAATGAATGGTGATAAGGTACCAGCCAATCAGCTCCTAACTGTCACGTCACAGGCTGTGTTTGAAAAATGGCAGTTAGGAACTGATTGGCTGGTATCTTACCTCCATTCACTTAATCTCCTAACAAAGCTTAGCAAATAGATCCCTAGGTTTGATACACATCTCCCTTTGTCTCAGACCAAAATATAGCTGCTCCACTGTTAGCACCTGTCAGTTATTTATAACACGTCAGCGTTAGGATACTCAGAAAGCATTACTTGTTAACACTTTCCCCTCCATGTCCAGTAAACACCGTCTTGACTTGCCACGAGAACACCATGACTTTAATCATTGAAGAATCACCTGATAATGAATTTTATGAAAACAAGTTCCGCCTGAATGATCCTCTGTGTCTGGTTACCTCAAACAGCACCCACCTCATAGCAAGTGTTGGATACAACTCCTGCGGAACAGAGATCGAGGTACTAACGTGAAAGACTTCTGCCAGTCACCATGCTTAAAGTACAATATAAAATACCAATGCACTATAACCTCCTTCATATGCTATACCCAGTTCAGGGGCATGACCAGAAATTTGTGGGCCCCGTAGCAACATTTTGAAGGCGCCCCTCCCCAATGCTTCTAGAGAGACACCTATCTCCACAGTTGTTGTGGAAGGCTCGAATTAATTGAGGTGCATGAACATCTGTGGCTCTGATCCAGGCCCTCTCCTCAGGACCATAACCCCTCCAATCAATGAGGTATTGGAGAATGTTGGATCTAAACCGAGAATCCAGAATCTTCCCAACTTCGAATTCTGTACCTTGAGAAGTTTGTACTTGAGGTAATTTAGGAGAGGTGGTTTGGAACCGATTTAACACCAAAGGTCGCAATAGAGAAATATGAAAGGTATTAGATATCTTCAATTGAGGTGGGAGTTCCAATTTCTATGCAACAGGGCTGATCACTTTGTGAATGCAGTACGGACCAATGAAGCGTGGGGCCAGCTTCATACTGGGAACTTTCAGTCGGATGTTCCTAGTAGATACCCAGACTTTATCTCCAACTCTCGCAACCGTGACCCGTCATCTGTCAGCGAATCTTTTATAATTCTTGGATGATTGTTTCAATGAGGCATGGATCTTCTTCCAAATAGTTGAAAAAGATTCTACAACGTCAGTAACAGCAGGGACCACCACCGAAGGTAAATGTTGGAAATCTGGAATCCGGGGATGTTTACCAAAAACAGTATAAAAAGGTGTGGAATTGGAGGAAGTGTGGTACTTGAAGTTATGTGAAAACTTGGTTATGTGAAAACTCGGCCCAAGGTAGTAAGTCCACCCAATCATCCTGTGAAGAGGACACAAAAAGTCTTATAAAGGTCTCCATTTCCTGATTAACCCTCTCGGTTTGCCCGTTAGTTTGTGGGTGGTAAGCTGATGAAAATTTTAATTTGGTTTCACAAGCGCTGCATAAGGCTCTCCAAAACTTGTCTATGAATTGGACTCCTCGGTCGGAAACAATCTCTCTTGGAAGACCATGTAATCTAAAAATCTCTTTAACAAAAATTTTTGCCAAATGGGGAGCAGATGGCAGACCTACTAATGGTATAAAATGCGCCATTTTTGAAAAACGATCCACCACTACCCATATGGTGTTATGTCCTTTGGAGCGTGGAAGCTCAGAGATAAAATCCATGGATATATGGGTCCAAGGAATAGTAGGAACGGGTAACGGGCGTAGAAGACCTGCACTTTATTTGCGAGAAACTTTATGCTGTGAGCATTTTACACATGACAAAATAAATTCTTGAACATCTTTTCTCATCGAGGGCCACCAATAAGAACGCTGAAGAAACTTGTATGTTTTGAAAATACCAGAATGCCCAGCAAATAGAGAACTATGAGCCTAGGTTAACAACTTTTTCCGTAATTCGGGAGTCACAAAAATTTTCCCCGGAGGCGGAGTCAATATTTGAGTTGAAGCGAAGACCTTAGGATCCAGGATTGGGCGAGATCTTAGATGATCTTCTTCCTGTGTGTCGAGTAGAAAAGACCGGGAGAGAGCATCTGCTTTTTTGTTCAAATTACCGGGGCAAAATTGAAGCTTAATGTTAAACCTTGAGAAAAACAAGGACCAGCGGGCCTGCCTGGCATTTAAGCGATGAGCCATCTGAAGGTAAATTAAGTTTTTATGGTCAGTAATAATGGTAACTGGAAACTTGGCCCCCTCCAAAAGATGACGCCACTCCATTAACGCCAGACGCATAGCTAGGAGTTCTTGATATCCAATCGCATAGTTTTTCTCTGCAGAGGAAAATTTATGAGAGAAGTATCCACATGGATGATTCTTCCCGTCACTGGAAATTTGGGATAATACCGCCCCTACACCCACCGAAGAGGCATCCACTTCCACAAAAAATGGTTTATCCAGTTGGGGTTGGCAAAGGATAGGGGCAGTAGAGAATGCCTCCTTCAATCTCTGGAAAGCCTGTATGACTGAGTCCGGCCACTGGGCTGGGTTAGCGCCCTTCCGTGTGAGACTAGTAATGGGAGACAGCAGAGTGGGAAAATTCAGTATGAACCGCCTATAATGGTTTGAAAATCCCAAAAAACGTTGGGTAGCTTTTAAAGATTTTGGTAATGGCCATTCAGAGATCGCTTTCAGTTTCTCTGGATCCATCTGAATGGTTTCCCCAGAAATTATATGTCCTAGGAAAGGAACTGTGGTTTGTTCAAAGAGACACTTGGATAACCTTCCATAAAGGTGGTGTTTTCGAAGGCGAGCTAGAACTTCTCGAACATGTTGGCGATGAGTTTGGAGATCCTTAGAAAAGATTAGAATATCAGCTAAATAGACGATGACAAAGCTGTAGAGAATGTCCCGAAAGATTTCATTTACATAGCCTTAGAATATAACCGGCGCATTGCAGAGTCCAAAAGGCATTACCAGATATTCGAAATGACCATCTCTGGTATTGATGGCGGTCTTCCACTAATCCCCAGCTTTGATTCGTATCAAATTGTATGCCCCACGAAGATCTAGTTTAGAGAACAATTTAGCTCCACGAACCTTGTCGAAAAGCTCAGAAATTAAAGGTATTGGATACCGATTTTTTACGGTAATTTGGTTGAGGCCACGGTAGTGTATACAGGGCCGGAGGCCTCCATCCTTCTTGCTCACAAAAAAGATCCCTGCCCCTGTAGGGGAGGAGGAAGGCCGTATGAACCCTTTGGCTAGATTTTCCTTAATGTAAGTTGCCATGGCGGCCGTTTCTGGAACTGACAAAGGATAGGTCCGGCCCCGAGGGGGAATCTTCCCTGGGAGAAGTTCTATTCCACAATCCCACGACCGATGAGGAGGAAGATGATCAGCAGCCTGTTCACAGAAGACATTGGCAAAATCTTGATATGCTTGTGGTAGACTGGAGACAGAAGGATCTTTTGGCTTGTCGGTTGGGGGGGAACTTTGCACCTGTACTGGGGTGCACAGAGTGGGTATGTACAGGAAGTACTTGGGTTAGGCACCGATGGAAACAGTTTGGTCCCTATAATACAATTTGCATATTGGACCAATCAAAAGTAGGACTATGCTTCCTTAACCAAGGTAAACCCAGAACCAGCTCGTAAGCAGAGTTAGGAAGTATGAGGAATTCAATGGTCTCTTGGTGCAGGCAACCAACCCTGAGGGTCACGAGCTGGGATTTCAAGGATATGGATTCACCTAGCACGGTTTTACCATCTACACCGGAGAGCAGTAATTTGTCAGGTAAAGGGACCACCGAAATACCAAGGGACTGGATTAAAGATTTGGAAATAAAATTTCCTGCAGCACCGGAATCTATAAGGGCTTTAACATCCCTTGTCCTGAACTGGTGGGAATGAGATACAGGCAATAAACTTTCAGTTAATTGGGAGTGCTTAAAAATGAGCCCTAATTGAATGCTCCCGACATCAACTAGGGTCTCGCATTTCCCGCCAGCAGGGGACAATTCTTTAAGATGTGCTCAGGGGCAGCGCAATAAAGACACAATTTATTTTGAAAGCGCCGATTGCGTTCGGCCGTGGTTAGCCTGGTTCTGTTGATCTGCATAGGTTCCTCACCCCTGGAGGTGGGGGAATAGGTTTGACTTCCTGAGGCCGGACGATCTTGAGGGCGATCCCCATGACCTCTATTACCCCACTGCTCCCTATGGCATAAATCAATCCTTATGCAGAGGGAAATAGTCTCAGAAAAAGACGTAGGTAAATCCATGGATGCTAAATCGTCTTTCATCCTTTCGGACAACCCATGGAGGAAGGCTGCTTTGAGTGCTTCTTCGTTCCATCTAAGTTCCGATGCAAAGGTCTGAAACTGCACCACGTACTGTCCCACCGAGCGAGTACCTTGGCGGACACGGAGTAAGTCAGAGGAAGCAGAAACCAATCTGCCGGGCTCATCAAAAATCCGTTTGAAGGCCGTCACAAAGTCTTCGTATCTAGAAACTAACGGATCAGCCGGTTCCCAAAGAGGGGAAACCCAGTCCAATGCAGCCCCAGTCAGTAATGTTACATAGGTGACCTTGGACCGGGAGGTAGGGAAATTCTGGGGGAGGCACTCAAACTGGATTTCACATTGGTTTATGAAACCACGACAACGTTGTGGAGTACCGTCAAACCTTTCAGGGGTGGCCAAGTGGTGACAAGACTTCTGTGGCATAGCCCCTTGAGGTAACCCTGGAGAACCAGCAGGAACGACAGGTGGCGAGGCCGTGGACATAGATGCCAGTGTATTTTGTATGGTCATTAACTGTCCGGACAATTCTTGCAGGTACTGAGCCACATGTCGCTGTGCCACCTCTTGGTTATCCATATGGCTTGTTAACTCTTGAAGAGTCCCAGTACCTTGGGCACCTGCGGCTTCCATTTGGCCTGAACAAACTGTCATGCTGGGAGGCGGGTTTTTGAAAGCCGAGGTCTGAGGCTGCGGGAGGAGGCGAAGGCGAGGGGCCTGGACGTATGATCTCCGCATCCACAAGTCTTGGTCGTTGGCTAAACCTAGTCAATGGTGCAGAGTCTAACTCACAAGGAGGTGTTCGCCAGTGACCCCTCCAAGCGGGATATGGGCTTGTGCGGCTCCCTGTAAGCAGGTCGCGGTCCTTTGACTTGGTGACCAAGGCCTGCAGGGAAAAGAGAATCAAAACACCCGTGGCCCAAGGGTAATGCTTGGAATAGGCACGTGGGGAGTGGGATAGAACTCCTGGCTGGAGAAAGGCACTTGAGGTGCTGGCTAGAGAGGTGTGGAGATTTATTGGTAGGCTGAGGTAACAGCTAGATATCCCACGAAATATATACCGGATTGCCGGCCGGAGATCATGCACTAGGGTGCAATGAGATGAAGGGTTAACCTGCACAAAGGCTGTGATGGTGAAAGCACTGCGATGAGATGAAGGGTTAACTTGCAAACAGGCTGTGATGGTAAAAGCACTGCGATGAGATGAAGGGTTAACTTGCACACAGGCTGTGATGGTAAAAGCACTGCGGTGAGATGAAGGGTTAACTTGCACACAGGCTGTGATGGTAAAAGCACTGCAGTGAGATGAAGGGTTAACTTGCACACAGGCTGTGATGGTAAAAGCATTGCGATGAGATGAAGGGTTAACTTGCACACAGGCTGTGATGGTAAAAGCACTGTGGTGAGATGGAGGGTTAACTTGCACACAGGCTGTTGATTAGTAAAGGCACTGTGGAGAGATGGAGGTTAAACTTGCACACAGGCTGTTGATTAGTAAAGGCACTGTGGAGAGATGGAGGTTAGCTTTCACACAGGCTGTTGATAGTAAAGGCACTGCGGTGAGATGGAGGGTAACCTGCACACAGGCTATTGATAGTAAAGGCAGTATGGTGAGATAGCTCAGAAGCTCTTGAAGAAACACACTGGAAGCACGGGAACCTGGAACGAGACTCCTCTAGTTACACTAGCGGCGACAATGATTGTTCAGGCAACTACCTGGAGCACAGGAGCCGGATATATACCCCTGGAAGCCTGCTGATAGGCCCACAGCGTCAGCTGATCAGCCGGGCCACTCAGGGAAGGAAGTACTGACATAGGGAAAGTGTCATGGCGGCGCCCATGATGGAAACTGCGATCCCAGCTCACCGGGTCGCCTGACACCACAGCTACAGGGTGAATGCTCAGCTCCTCCCACGTCACCGCGCCAGCCGCCCGACTGCCCAGGAAGTCAGAGGAAGCCGGTGGGACGGTAAGGGACGACCGATCCCCGGCTGAACTCTGACAACCACACAGTTCTGTCTATTCATATTATTCCTTCAGTTCACAATATGCTACGTTGTAATGCTGCCAGTACATATTATGGCACACAGTGCCTCCAGTTCACATTATGCCACAAAGGGGGCAGGGACCAACTAATAGACTTCCTAATGCAAGACATTACACTTTGAGTAGAGATCTTTTTTAATTTAGGGTGGCACACTATCACACTGTCACTTTCTGGGACCGTCCTAATTTCGGAGCTCAATTCCCGTCCCCTAGCTTCATAAAGGCTGCAAACAAGGAAATGCCATCCTTGCAAGGCCGTAGCTAGGATAGTGCGGCCGGTGCCATTGCACAGGGCACCTCAGGTCAGGGGGCGCTGTTTGGACCTGTCAAATTTTTGTTTATTATCATTCTCACTTGTATCTTCCTCTTATTCATCCCCAGTATCTCATGGCCTCTCCTATCTCTTCCCTGGCCCTTCCCCATGAGACCATTCCCCTTTTTTGGGTGCATTATGTCCCTTGAGGGGGGCGCCAATGCTCTTTCTGGCACAGGGCACCAAAAAGTCTAGTTACGGCTCTGCTTCCTTGCAACAGTGCCAGGTTTACTGATTAGCTCAGCTGCATCTGTGAGCATGAAACAGGAATGTGGGAGATGGATTATATCAGTGTGGAGCTTTCTTGGGAGACAGAGATCTTTTCTCCATACTTGCCTATTCTCTAGAAACGGTCGGGAGCCTCCCAAAAATTGGGTGTCGCTCCCAGCCGCCGGAAGAGTACACTCCCACCGCACCGCTACCCGTCCCCCCCCCCCCACGAGGTCAGCTCCCCCTTGCATAAATGGGCAGAATGGGGGAAGCTGATGAAATGATTCACGCTATATCGCGTCATCGTGGTCCTGCCCCCGGTTGCACAATACCGCTAATCTTGACATTGTGTAGCGGGGGCAGCATGATGCGATCGCACAGTCACGCCCCCACCCTATGAAACCTATGGGGAAACCGCCTGCCAGCTGGAATGGAGGGATCACAGAGGTATCAGTGATACATGTGATACTAAGGGGTAAATTTACTAAAGTGAGAGATTTTAGAATTTAGTTTTATAGGAGATGTTGCCCATAGCAACCAATCAAATTCTACTTAACATTAAACTAGCATCTTCTAGAAGATAATAGCTAGAATCTGATATGTTGCTATGGGCAACATCTCTTCTAAACCTCAGGGCCCGATTCAGACCCGTTTACTAGCAAGCGTTCGCTCGTAGCTAGCGATGTTTTGCAATGTGCGCATGCGTATGCATCGCAGTGCTCGTGCGCAAACTAGTCAGAGCAATTAGGAAGCGTACGCTTGCCCAGCACAGACAGCCCAGCTGAATGAGGTGCAGGTCAAGCCGTTCGTGGGTGGTAACATGGCAGGCCACTAGAAACGGGGGAGTGGAGGTGTGAACGCAGGCGTGCCTGACCAAAATAACTAATTTTCAGAGGCGTGCATAATTAACAGGCAGCGTCATAGTACACGTCACCTGGTTGTATTTCACACAGAAGTGCTCGCAGTGCTTGCTGTAGGGTATAGTCTACCTCAAGCGCTGGTGTTCGCTTCCGATGGTACTCAGGACCTCATTCAGAGTCGGTCGTTGCGGCCGCACGGTCGTACGCCACCGATGTTCGCTGAACTGCGCATGCGTAAAGTTCGCAATGCGCGTGGGCAAACTTGCTGCTATGATCAGAAATTTCTCTCTCCTAGAACACAGCCAGGTCAGTAGTTTGAGTGACAGAATGAGGCGTTTGTGGGTGGTAACAGGGGAAGGTGCTTGAAAACGGGGGAGTGGAGATCCGAACGCAGGCGTGCCTAATTATGCGAACAGCGTTTTATGGGAGTGCATAATTAACAAAGTAGTGTCATGGCACACATGACATTGGTGGTTTGAACACTGACCTGATCGTAGAGCTTAAGAGAGGGTATGGTCAACCTTAAGCTCTACGACCAGTTCCGATGGTCTCGATTAATCCTTATATGCCCGGAGATGACGTGTAATGCGTACGAGAAGGGGGCGTATGTTTTGTCTTCCGGCCGCTTCCTCCCCTTGGTCGGCCAGCTAACGATCCGATCTTAGGGACGCAACATGCGAGTGCATCATTTGCATATCCGGCCCCTTTTCCCGTACGACCATGCGGCTGCAACGACCGACTGTGAATGAGGTCCTCAGTGTTACCAATGGTTGCATACACTTCATGGAGATGATGTGTGCAATTGGGCATCCTAAGGCTGGTCGACATCTGCATGCACAGGGCGATCGCACGCCAAGACATAGCGGGCGTGCTTATGCCTTGCCGTGCGATTGTCTGCCTTGCCACCACTTAGCCGAATTTGCATACGCTGGGAGTGAGTGTATGCATCTAGCGAGCGGGTCTGAATCGAGCTCTCACTTCTAAAAACTCTCACCTTAGTAAATTTACCGCTAAATATTGGCGGTTACTCCCCCATAACCGGGGCTATATGCTCTGCGCTTGGGTTAAGCCTTTTAAGTACCCCCTCGAAAACGGGTGTTATTTAGGAAATAAGCTGCAACTATTTAATGATAAATGGGCACCTGGTGTGCAGTCTACAAAAAGCCTGACTGGGAGAGAGAGCTTCCTTTGTAACTCACCACAGCTGTCATGTTGTGCGGCCTGCAGAAAGCCTGCCTGGAAGAGAGATTACTGTATACCTCACAGCTTTCCTTTTGTGCGGTCTGTAACAACACTGCCTAAAAAAAGAGCTTAATGCATAAACTGAGCTTTAAATAAAATGCTCTGTCCCGAGATTACAAGACTGATAGTCTATAAAGGATAATAATAATATATATGTAACAGTTGAACATGATTGTTCTTCCTTTGTTTTTCATTTTCTCCTAGGAAACAGAACATGATATTGTATTTAAAAACCAGGTCACCTCCTTCGTGCAAAACACCTCTAGTGTCATTACAAGGAAACATGGGATTTCAATCCCCTTTAACTGCTCCTTCCCAAAAAAGAACAGGTTATCTGCTTCGTTCCGTGCCCACAAATCAGACTATGTGTTCGCTGAGGCCGGGTTTGGCAATTTCACCTACAAGTTCCAGTTCTATACAGATGACCAGTATGTAGAGCTGGAGACACAGTATCCACTGGAGGTTATACTGAGGGATCTACTCTACATGGAGATTCAAGTGGATTCTACCGTGCCAAACGTCCAGTTATTTGTGGAGTCCTGCAAGGCCACGCCGCACGATAATCCCAATGATCCTGTGTTCTATGATATCATCCAAAACGGGTAAATGTATTATTCAGTTATCTTTGTTTCCTAATATTTTACTTCATTTTTGTTTTTGGTTGCCTTTCTTTTTTTTTTTTAGTTACTCAATTTTTTGCATTAATATTATTCATAACCTGGGGACTGTCATGTCACTGTGGTCTTGTTGACCTAGATCAGGTACTCTAAAGGGCTACACGACTTTTTGAATGATCCGACCAAAACCATGAGCTTTTGGTCATATTGTCCAGAAAGTCGTCTAATGGATAGCCGGCCAGGACCAGCGATTCACGTGCACGCTGGGTCCTTGCCGACCCCGACTATCTATGGAACATGCTGGTCAACCAGTCGACGATCGTCCGGTTCCAAATGTTCACAGATGGGAGGCCGGTCTCCTGCACTGAATGACGTCCAGTGAATGCTGTTCAGTGCGGGCACCTGGCGACCTGAAGGACTGAACGCTAGACGTTCAGTTTTTCAGGCCACGTAATGGATAGGCCCCATTAGGTGGGCTTCAGTTTTAGGAGACCTTGTGAAGCTAGGCGGCTTCATGTAGCTCCTACTCATGCAGAGAGTAGTGATTAGAGGAAGAATGCGGAGCAGCCTGGTGAGTCTACTTGAAACCTGGAGTGCAGAGAACTAGAACAGGAATACTTGATACATGAGAAGATACTATAGACAGGATCAGGCTGGTAATACAGCAGGCACTGATACACCAGAAGGCAGGTAAAGAATATTTAGCAAGGACCATACATAGGTAGAGACAGATATTGTTACACCTGGCCCTTGACTGGAATAGCGAATGCTGGCAATGGTTGCATGTAATGCCCAGTCTGGAACATGCTAACCGGTGGTTAGTGTACATCTCGGATGTTTAGGGGACTGCGCAGGGTTCTGCAATCTCACTCATAGTCCCCCCTAGCTGCAGCATGATTGACATGCTGCAAGCGTTTGGGCGGAACGGGTCGTGGTGTTTCTGGGAGGTTCGAGGCTAGGGTCTGCGTAAGTCAGGGCCGGCTCTAGGGGTGTTCGATCAGTACAGGGGCACCACCCATAGAGGGCGCACACCTCCCCAACATCCAGATTTCAGCGGGACAGTACTGTCCCGCTGTTCCACCCATGGGCCGGAGTGGCCCATGGGTGGTCAAATCAGGAGGTTGGGGACCCCCACCGGCGCAGCTGTGCGCGGTGCTGGACCCCGGAGTCTGAATGGATGCTGCACGCATGCACACGGCATCCATTCAGTGACTGGAGAGGGCTGGGAGAAGCCCAGTCAGTGAGGCTCCCCCCAGCCTGATGTTATTTGGAGGAGTGCCATGCAGGCACGCCTCCAAATAACGTCATGTAGGGGGCATGGCCTATGGTAATTAGGCCACGCTTCGTCACGTGCAATGTAAGGGCGGCCTTTTAAGAGCCGGCACAGAGTGCTCTAACCCCTGGAGCCAGCACTGGCGTAGGTTGTATGACCAGGCTGGCAAATGGAGCAACCGATCCCGATGGTTGTGATGGTGATCCGAGCAAGGAGGTGTCTAATTCAAACAGACACCTCCTGTTGCATTTACATTTTGTTGGACAGTATAACACAGCCACTTTTGTGCTGCTATGCAATACTGTCCATCTCTGGATCAGGTCCTTAGTGCACTGGCGTCATATGTGAGGTGGGGGGGGTGACACCATTCAAGGGGGTGACACCAAAATAGCAGAGCTGCCCCCCTTGGATGGTGTCACCGAGCAGACACACTGCAGTGAGAGGCAGGGGAGAGGCTGGGAGCTGCTCAGCAGCTGCTGGTGCGCTGAGTAAGCCGGGCTTACTAAGCGGAGCAGCACGGCAGCTACTGAGGCAATCCCCAGCTTCTACCCTGCCTCTCCTCTAAGGCCATTGAGTGCCGAGAACAGGGAGCGTAACATGCGGTCACGCACCCAAGAGTGGCACAAAAGAGTGGGTGTAACTTTGCAGCAGGAGGCCACACCCCCTTTCATGCTTGCCTCCGGTGCACGAGATCCTGTATCCCGGACTGACCACCGCACAGGGTGTCACTTGGGTAAGTGACGCCACTGCCTTAGTGTATTATTATTTGCAATGAGTAGTGCACCACCTGGCATCTTGATGTAATGCAGTGGGAAGCATGACGTGGATGCTGGCACTTACTGCGTGTAGCGCACAGCCTGGAGTGGGATGCTGACAAGAGAACACACGGCCTGGAACAGACGACAGAATCCTTGCAGTATGGTACAACGATGCAGGAGACTGGTGACAAGTATTGGTAGTAATATAGCACTGCTTGGAGATATTAGCTGGAACAAACACAGATGGTTGTTTAGCAATGATGGAAATCTTGTAATAAAGTGCAGAGTCTTGTAGCAATGCTGCTGTAGAAACTAGAATGGCCAAGATCCCAACTCCACACTCTTCCCCATGCTGTTTATAGTCACCCAATGCAGGGGATTATAAAGAGAGGAGGGGGCCTGTGTTCACTCCTCGTCCGGGTCCCCCTCCTCTCTCCCATGTTGCCGTCAGTGAACTGACAGCAGCAGTAGACTCCAGGCACTGGTCTGTGCCCGGAGTCTACTGTGCATGCCCAGGTGACCAGGAAAATGGCGAGGCAGCCATTTTCCTGGTGATTTCCTACTGCACATGCACGAAACGCCGGGAAAATGGTGTGGTGACCATTTTCCAGGCATTTTCTGTAGCACTACTCCGTGGGACTTGGAGAGATGAGTATAATAAAAAAAAAAAGTATGGATGCAGGGTGTGAACCAATCTGATCAGATGTAACTAGATTTCCACCACAGAGATGAGAGAGGTTGGGAGGTGGAAGGACGTTTCTTAATCATGGACTAAGTTTTTCAGAGGAAATCAAAACATGGATTTTGTTTAACTGAGCGAGATTGCTGAACTGTGATAAAGGGATGGAAAATGGGGCATTTTATTGACGTTTGTTGCTTTGCAGGAGGGCACACAGCCATTTTCAACCAAAAACATCTGAATTTAGCACTAGGTCTCTGAGCCATTTAAAAAAAGTATTTTCAGTGAAAAAATCTTTTGATTTTGGACACATGAATTTATAAATCCAATGTGTTTCATTATATAAACCTAGTAATTTTTAATTGTATTTGCATTTTTGTGTTTTATTGCATTTATAGGGATGCGATCGGTAAGCCGGCTTCCCAACTGCTTTTTCCCAGCGTGGGTTAAATGACAGGTGTCTATATCTAGACGCCTGTCATTTTTCCGACGCCGGGAGACAGGCGCCCGGCATCCCGATCGAAGGGATGCCGGGCGCCGCAAGCGGACAGCCGCTGTTTAGGTTTAGGGCTCCCGGGGGGGACTTAGGGTGAGGCACCCCCCCGGAGGGTTAGGGTTAGGCTAGGGGGAGGGAGGGTAAGGGTTAGGCACCCCCGGGGGGAGGTTAGGGTTAGGCTCCCCCCTGGGGGACTTAGGTTTAGACAGCGGGGAAGGAGGGGTTAGGCACTTAGAGGGGGGATTAGGGTTAGGCACAGGGGGGGAGGTTAGGGTTGGGCACCCCTAAGGAGGGTTAGGGTTAGGGAGGTTAGGTTAGTAGACACTTACCTGAGGACGATCGGGATTTCCAGCGCTGTCAGGCTGCCGGGATCTCTGCTTTTGGCTGCCTGACGCTGCCGGGATTCGAACTCCCGGTCATGCGGCCGGCGGTATTTCATACCGCTTCCCATTTATATGTGTTATTATTAAAAATTGCTATATATTTCTAGCATGTCTACACCATTATTTAATGTTTTATGTAAACTATTAAATGCAGAGCTTTTCTAAAACATTGTTAAATATATATATATTGTGGGTTGGCAGTAGAGACGAGCAGTTCTGTTCTACTCGGTTCTTTTTGCCAAATTAGCATCAGTTCTGATTTATCATACTGGCTATCCTAAACACGTGAGAGCCAGATAGCCAATAAAATGTCGTAACCGAGTAAAAACAAACCGCTCATCTGTAGTTAGCAGCCATTGAACAGCTGCTTGGTTCAGGTTAGCCCTATGGACCTGCAGAATGGCCGCTTGTACTGAGATGCCGGAGCCATGTTATCTGTAATTAGTGTTCATTCTAGCACCCTGTGCAGTCACAGCCTGTGCAGTTCCTCTTTCCTGCCTGGGGTGTCGCTGTCTGCTCTAGTGCATCTAGCATACTCAGCTGATGCAGTAAACTGCTTAGATACAGACCAGAGTGTGCTAGAAGCACCAAAGCAAAGAGCGACACCCCAGGCAGGAAAGAAGAACTGCAGGGTGCTAGAATGAACACTATGCAGCATACTAGATCGCTGACGTAGGCTGCAACACGCCTCAAACACGGTCGCAACTCATCTGCGTTTTAGCTTCCACTATACTGTTATGTGAAATGTGCCGGTCCCAGCAGTGAAAAGCCGGTATCCATCTTACTTATGGGGTTGCGTTATTTACTTTATTCATGTTGCAGGTGCATAAATGATGATACTGTGATGATTTATCCTGGCACAAGGACACAGTACAGATTTGCAATGGAGGCATTTGCATTTATTGGAAGCTATGAAGAAGTGAGTACATGTCTAGTTATGGGACATCCAGGGGCTGAGCAGGGAACAAAGCAGGAAAAAAACAAGTAATGGTGCCCATACATCTGACAGGTATTTCCGCGATCCTGCGATGCGATCGGAAATGCCAATCTGCGATCATTTGATGATTGCGATCGTCAAATCTGGAAAATCCAACATGTTGGGTTTCTGCGATCCAGCGATGCCAGGTTGCAGCATCGCGGGATTGCAGCAATCCATCGCTGATGGATGGGCCCCATAACTTAGCTCTAAGAACAAACCATGTTGCAATGCAGGCGGTGCAATGTGTGTGTGTGTGTGTATGTATATATATATATATATATATATATATATATATACATACAGTCAGGTCCATAAATATTGGGACATTGACAGAATTTTCATATTTTGTCCTCTATTCACCACCACAATGGCTTTGAAATGAAACAAACAAGATGTGCTTTAACTGCAGACTTTCAGATTTAATTTGAGGGTAATTACATCCAAATCAGGTGAACGGTGTATTAATTACAACGGTTTCTATATGTGCCTCCCACTTTTTAAGGGGCCAAAAGTAATGGGACAAACTAAACAATCCTAAATCTAACTTTCACTTTTTAATACTTTGTTGCAAATCCTTTGCAGGCAATTACAGCCTGAAGTCTGGAACGCATAGACATCACCAGACGCTGGGTTTCATCCCTGGTGATGCTCTGCCAGGCCTCTACTGCAAATGTCTTCAGTTTCTGCTTGTTCTTGGGGCATTTTTCCTTCAGTTTTGTCTTCATCAAGTGAAATGCATGCTCAATCGGATTCAGGTCAGGGGATTGACTTGGCCATTTCATAACATTCCACTTTTTAGCCTTAAAAAACTCTTTGGTTGCTTTTGCAGTATGCTTCGGGTCATTGTCCATCTGCACTGTGAAGCGCTGTCCAATGAGTTCTGAAGCATTTGACTGAATATGAGCATATAATATTGCCCAAAACACTTCAGAATTCATTCTGCTGCTTTTGTCAGCAGTCACATCATCAATAAATACAAGGGAACCAGTTCCATTGGCAGCCATACATGCCCACGCCATGACACTACCACCACCATGCTTCACTGATGAGGTGGTATGTTTTGGATCATGAGCAGTTCCTTTCCTTCTCTTCTCTTCCCATCACTCTGGTACAAGTTGATCTTTGTCTCATCTGTCAATAGGATGTTGTTCCAGAACTGTAATGTCTTTTTTAGATGTTGTTTGGCAAACTCTAATCTGGTCTTCCTGTTTTTGTGGTTCACCAATGGTTTGCATCTTGTGGTGAACCCTCTATATTCATTCTTGTGAAGTCTTCTCTTGATTGTTGACTTTGACACATATACATCTACCTCCTGGAGAGTTTTCTTGATTTGGCCAACTGTTGTGAAGGGGTTTTTCTTCACCAGGGAAATAATTCTTTTGTCATCCACCACAGTTGTTTTCCGTGGTCTTCTGGGTCTTTTGGTGTTGCTGAGCTCTCCGATGCATTCTTTCTTTTTAAGAATGTTCCAAACAGTTGATTTGGCCACACTAATGTTTTTGCTATCTCTCTGATGGGTTTGTTTTGATTTTTCAGCCTAATGATGGCTTGCTTCACTGATAGTGACAGCTCTTTGGATCTCATATTGAGAGTCGACAGCAACTGATTCCAAATGCAAATGTCACACCTAGAATCAACTCCAGACCTTTTACCTGCTTAATTGATAATGAAATAACGAGGGAATAGGCCACACCTGTCCATGAAATAGCTTTTGAGTTGATAGTCCCATTACTTTTGGACCCTTAAAAAGTGGGAGGCACATATTGAAACTGTTGTAATTCCTACACCGTTCACCCGATTTGGATGTAATTACCCTCAAATTAAATCTGAAAGTTTGCAGTTAAAGCACATCTTGTTTGTTTCATTTCAAAACCATTGTGGTGGTGAATAGAGGCCAAAATCTGAAAATTATATCAATGTCCCAATATTTATGGACCTGACTGTAATATATATATATATGTAATTTTTTTTTTTTGCATGCGGGGTAAACACATGTAGCCCACAAATGCTTGGCAGTTTTATTATTACACTTTAGATTTGAGCTTCTACACACTCCTCTCACATCTAAATCTCTATGCACATTTACGTCTGCCCCCCTTACTGCAGTGCAATACGGTTCTGCCCATGTGCAAATTTAAGGCCCCCATACATCAGCAATCTGAAAACCACAATTGAACAATTTGAAGATTTATTGCCCGATGTTAGGATTTCCCAATCTAGCAATCTGCGCCCATACACTACAGATCTTTTTCAGTGATTCGCAGATCATTTTCAGAAAACACAGATCTGCCAATCTTGAAAGGCCCATTATTTTACTGGTAACGGTCTGCAAATCTGCTGATCATGGCCATACACCACCAATCTACAGCCCCAATCCATCTGTGAAATCCAACATGTTGGACAATCTGATTTACCAATTCCAATCACTTTTTGGTTGCAATCTGCGGTTTGTGAAGCCCATACATTACATTGCAGAATTGCCACAATCGATTGCTGATGTATGGGGGCCTTTACTTTATCTCAACTGGGGGCCTGATTCCGATATGTAATACTAATGCAATCGCAGCTCCAATCCCATACACAGCTGCTCTGCGAAAATATGCATTTGTCGCAAACGCCAAGATATTGTATTGAGACGCCCACCGAGGAGATTATAAATCAAAGCAACTGCATACACATACGCATAATTACCTACTTTCCCATAAGTTGCAGGAGGCTCACTAATTTTTGGGTAGCCCCCTGCATCCCCGGAAGGGTGTCCGGATTTCCCGCATCTCACCCACTTCCTAGTGAAGTGGGCAGGATGGGGAGATAATTGCGGGAAATTGTGGCTCCATATAGAGGGCGCAGGGCTAAATAATGCGAAAATTCATCATTAAGCCCCACCCCCTCCTCGCGTTCCAGTGATTCGTAGAATTATTACCATGATGGGGACGGGGCCTAATGACATAGGAGCCTGGCCCCACCCCCCTGAATTGGCCAGCTACATCTCCCCTCTGAGCTTCTCCCAGAGAGGCGATAAAGAAGTCGGCAAGAGTATGCACATTCGCAGCCGCCATCGCAAATCATCGATAATCAGCCATCGGAGTAGCCCTATAGCTCTGCAGCATAGCCGCCTGAACTGAGACACTGGAATCACTCTATCTGCATATGGGATCGCAGTTGTAGGCTGAGACATGTCCCATAAACGGTTGTCGCGCGCCGACACCGTCCCTAAATGGTCCCTGAATGTCAGTCACCTTCCAAAGAAATTCCCACCGTGAGCGGCATCGCTAAGATACCTTGCCGTGTGTGCAGTTTGACCATGATACTTACGCAGCAGGCCGATTATCACTCAACTGGGGAAATGTAGGTGTTGCGTACATATCTGAATTAGTCAGAATCGGCCCCCCAAGAGAAACGCTGGCTGAGAGACAGCATGGTAATTCCACCCATCTACAGATTTATATCTGTGAAAGATCCTCTAATTATCTGGCCCTATCTCCTGAGACATTGCTCCCATTGACTGACGCACATGTGATATAGGGTCAGTTACGGAGAGCACAATACAATGCTCCTACATACAGTTATATATACTGTATATATAGAAATAGCAGCAAAAGTTATCCAGCAAGGGTAAACTTAAGGAAACCAGCACACCACCATGATTTCAAATGTCCACAAAAAAAAAATCAGTTTTTAATACAGTAGCAAAAAAGATATCAACATATAAAAGCCTTCATATCATATAGAAATAGTATTTGTACTCATCCATGTGCTCTGGAGTAGACTTAGCAGCAAATAGAGGCAGTATATGGTCATCCCCGATGGCCCGTTAGGGGAGAGAAGAGGAATAAGAATATATGCTCTGTATAGCTTTGGTATCTCATATTAGGTAGTATAAGGTGTGAGAGGCATGAAGGTGTATTAATGGGAGAATGCCCTAGCTGCCCACAATAGGACTGCCTTAAGCTGTGTACACATTAGACGATGTGTTGGATGATTTGGCAGTTTCCAACAAATCGGAATGACAAATCGTCCACATCGTCCAGTGTGTAAGCACTATTGCACACTTCCGCGCGTCGTTCGGTGTATCTTCAGTGCAGGCCAATCTGAAGATTCGAGGAACGACACCATGCTTCTGGATGCGGCGGGGGTAGTAACTTTCGGACAGTCGTACATCAGATCATGAATGTGTACGGATCGCCCAATATATCGTCCCGTCGCATCTGCTGTCGCTGGGTACACACATCGTCTACTGTGTACCTGGCTTAAGAGTTCATGATGCCGTTTCCACATTGTGTTAATATTAATAACAATGTTGTTGCACCCTAAGGTTTACATAAGTTGCACTGTGATCCTGTGTAAGATGGGGGAGCCAAATACTCGCTGCAACCAAGGATGCATCATGAAATCATTGGGAGATGGACGCAGACGCAGGAGATCATTAGTGTCCGAGTCTCAGCAGCACTTTATCTCCCAGGGTCCCCTGAGGATGAAGAGAGAATCTCCCAGTGATGCAGGTGAGGACATTCCCCAATGCCACAAAATATGGCATTGTATAAATAACAAAGTTCCAGGAATGATGAAGGAAAGTGCATACACAGACAGGTGAGGATAAGGTGGAATATAGAAGGGGGTATATGAACAGATGGTGGGTTAGGAGTGGTAGGAAAAGGAAGAAGAGCTTAGGTGAGATAATGTGATAAGTGGTACAGAAGGATGATCTCTCTTTGTTAAGCAAATTCCCCTCTTCAGCCAATCAGGAGTAGGTACCTGAGAGTGGTACCATGGAGGCTGTGTGTTTGTGTGAGGCTATATAGGATAGTGTGTGTTTGTGTGAGGCATTGGGGCCAGTGTGTGTTTGTGTGAGGCTATGGGGACAGTGTGTGTTTGTGTGACACAATGGGGGCAGTGTATCATACTTGCCTAAATTTTTTTTATTGCCCCCCGGTTTTGAGCTATCGCGTCAAATGCTATGATTCGTGGGCCCGTAGGGAGGGGCGGGGCTAAAATTATTCGGTCCCCTCAATTTAGCCCCACCCCCTCCATACACACCGCGATTCCCGGTGGTATTATCTTCACGTCCTGGCCACTTTACTTGGAAGTGGGCGGGACGCGGGAGATCTGGCCACTCTTCGAGGGGTGTGGGGGACTGCCTGAAAAATCATGACCCTCCAGGGGCATATCTATAATGGGTGCAGGGTGTACGGTGCACACGGGCCCCCGGGTCCAGGGGGCACGCACCGCACACCCTGCACCCATATTATTTAAAACTTACAACCAGAGATCTCGCGCTGGGTATCATCGCTGTACAAAAAGCCGGAAATATGGCCGCCGCCATTTTGACAGCGTTTTGCACATGCACAGTAGATTCCAGGAACACTCTAGTGCACAGAGTCTACTAATGCTCCGGTGGCTGGCCAGCCACATCAGTCGGAGAATGCACACGGGCCCCTTCCACTCTAAAGAAACCCCGGTGACCCTTCCACACCTTCTGGGAAGGTATTTAAGTATGCAACGTGTGTAAGGCTTTGCGGCAGTGTGTGTGTGTGTGTGTGTGTGTGTGTGTGTGTGTGTGTGTGTGTGTGGCTATGGAGCAGTGTGTGTGTGAGGCTATGGGGGCAGTGAGTGTGTCTGTGTGAGGCTATGGGAGTAGTGTGTGTGTGAGGCTATGGGGTAGTGTGTGTGTTTGTGTGTGAGGCTATGGGAGCAGTGTGTGTGTGAGGCTATGGGGGGAGTGTGAGTGTGTGTGTGAGGCTATGAGGGTAGTGTGTGAGTGAGGCTATGGGGGCAGTGTGTGAGTGAGGCTATGGGGGCAGTGTGTGTGAGGCTATGGGGGCAGTGTGAATGTGTGTGTGAGGCTACTGCAGCAGTGTGTGTGTGATGTTATGGGGGCAGTGTGTGTGTGTGTGTGTGAGGCTATGGGGGTAGTGTGTGTGAGAGAGGCTATGGGGGCAGTGTGAGTGTGTGAGGCTATGGGGGCAGTGTGAATGTGTGCGAGTGAGGCTATGGGGGTAGAGTGTGTGTGTGTGAGGCTATGGGGGCAGTATGAATGTGTGTGTGAGGCTATGGGGGTTGTGTGTATGTGCGTGAGGCTATGGGGCAGCGTGTGTGTGAGGCTATGGTGCAGGGGCGTCTTTAGAGAGGAGGAGGCATGTGTGCATTCCCCGTCCAGGGCCCACCCCTCTCTTCCCGGCTGGCTGGTCACCGGAGCATTAATAGACTCTGAGCACTAGAGTGTGCCCATAGTCTACTGCGCATGGGCAAAACGCCGGAAAAATGACCGCACACCCTGCACCCATTATAGATGGGGGCAGTGTGTGTGTGAGCATGTGGGGCAGTGTGTGTGTGTGTGAGGCTTTGGGGCAGTGGGAATGTGT
This sequence comes from Taudactylus pleione, assembly GCA_031769625.1. Taxonomy (NCBI): domain Eukaryota; kingdom Metazoa; phylum Chordata; class Amphibia; order Anura; family Myobatrachidae; genus Taudactylus; species Taudactylus pleione. Next base: position 2,409,318 of record JAUIMM010000461.1, on the reverse strand, counting down.
GTGTGTGAGGCTATGGGGGTAGTGTGTGAGTGAGGCTATGGGGTAGTGTGTGAGCGTGGCTATGGGGGCAGTGTGAATGTGTGTGTGTAAGGCTATGGGGGCAGTGTGTGTGTGGCTATGGGGCAGTGTGAATGTGTGTGTGAGGCTATGGGGGTAGTGTGTGTGTGTGTGTGTGTGTGTGTGTGTGTGTGTGTGTGTGTGTGTGTGTGTGTGTGAGGCTATGGGGCAGCTTGTGTGTGAGGCTATGAGGCAGCGTGTGTGAGGCTATGGGGCAAGCACGTCTTTAGATAGGAGGGGGCCTGTGTGCATTCCCCGTCCAGGGCCCACTCCTCTCTTCCCAGCGGCCGGCAGCTGACTGACATGGCTGGCCGGTCACAGCATTAGTAGATTCTGGGCACTAGAGCGTGTCCGGAGTCTACTGTGCATGTGCGAGATGCTGGAAAAATGGCCACCACGGCCATTTTTCCGGCTTTTTGTACAGCGCTGACACTCGACGCGGGATCTCGCAGAGGTACATTTTAAATAATATGGGTGCAGGGTGTGCGGTGAGGGCCCCCCCTGGACACGGGACACCCTGCACCCATTATAGATACGCCCCTGCTATGGGGAAGTGTGTGTGTGAGGCTATGGGGGCAGTGTGTGTGAGAGGCTATGGGGGCAGTGTGTGTGAGAGGCTATGGGGGCAGTGTGTGTGTGAGGCTATGGGAGCAGTGTGTGTGTGAGGCTATGGGAGCAGTGTGTGTGTGAGGCTATGGGAGCAGTGTGTGTGTGAGGCTATGGGAGCAGTGTGTGTGTGAGGCTATGGGAGCAGTGTGTGTGTGAGGCTATGGGAGCAGTGTGTGTGTGAGGCTATGGGAGCAGTGTGTGTGTGAGGCTATGGGGGCAGTGTGTGTGTGAGGCTATGGGAGCAGTGTGTGTGTGAGGCTATGGGAGCAGTGTGTGTGTGAGGCTATGGGAGCAGTGTGTGTGTGAGGCTATGGGAGCAGTGTGTGTGTGAGGCTATGGGAGCAGTGTATGTGTGAGGCTATGGGGGCAGTGTGTGTGTGAGGCTATGGGGGCAGTGTGTGTGTGAGGCTATGGGGGCAGTGTGTGTGCCTATGGGACCAGTGTGTGTTGAGGCTATGGGAGTAGTGTGTGTGTGACGCTATGGGAGCAGTGTGTGTGTGAGGCTATGGGGGCAGCGTGTGCGTGAGGCTATGGGGTACTGTGTGTGTGTGTGAGGCTATGGGATCAGTGTGTGCGTGTGTGTGGCTATGGAGCAGTGTGTGTGTGTGTGTGTGTGTGCGGCTATGGAGCAGTGTGTGTGTGAGGCTATGGGGGCAGTGTGTGTGTCTGTGTTGAGGCTATGGGAGTAGTGTGTGTATGTGAGGCTATGGTGTAGTGTGTGTGTTTGTGTGTGAGGCTATGGGAGCAGTGTGTGTGTGAGGCTATGGGGGCAGTGTGAGTGTGTGTGTGAGGCTATGAGGGTAGTGTGTGAGTGAGGCTATGGGGGCAGTGTGTGTGTGTGAGGCTATGGAGCAGTGTGTGTGTGAGGCTATGGGGGCAGTGTGTGTGTCTGTGTGAGGCTATGGGAGTAGTGTGTGTGTGAGGCTATGGGGTAGTGTGTGTGTTTGTGTGTGAGGCTATGGGGGCAGTGTGTGAGTGAGGCTATGGGGGCAGTGTGTGTGAGGCTATGGGGGAAGTGTGAATGTGTGTGTGAGGCTATTGCAGCAGTGTGTGTGTGTGATGTTATGGGGGCAGTGTGTGTGTGTGTGAGGCTATGGGGGTAGTGTGTGTGAGAGAGGCTATGGGGGCAGTGTGAGTGTGTGAGGCTATGGGGCAGTGTGAATGTGTGCGAGTGAGGCTATGGGGTAGAGTGTGTGTGTGTGAGGCTATGGGGGCAGTATGAATGTGTGTGTGAGGCTATGGGGGTTGTGTGTATGTGCGTGAGGCTATGGGGCAGCATGTGTGTGAGGCTATGGTGCAGGGGCGTCTTTAGAGAGGAGGAGGCATGTGTGCATTCCCCGTCCAGGGCCCACCCCTCTCTTCCCGGCGGCCGGCAGCCGACTGACGCGGCTGGCCGGTCACCGGAGCATTAATAGACTCTGAGCACTAGAGTGTGCCCATAGTCTACTGCGCATGGGCAAAACGCCGGAAAAATGACCGCACACCCTGCACCCATTATAGATGGGGGCAGTGTGTGTGTGAGCATGTGGGGCAGTGTGTGTGTGTGAGGCTATAGGGGCAGTGGGAATGTGTGTGTGTGAGGCTATGGGGGTAGTGTGTGAGTGAGGCTATGGGGTAGTGTGTGAGCGTGGCTATGGGGGCAGTGTGAATGTGTGTGTGTGAGGCTATGGGGGCAGTGTGTGTGTGGCTATGGGGCAGTGTGAATGTGTGTGTGAGGCCATGGGGGTAGTGTGTGTGTGTGTGTGTGTGTGTGTGTGTGTGTGTGTGTGTGTGTGAGGCTATGGGGCAGCTTGTGTGTGAGGCTATGAGGCAGCGTGTGTGAGGCTATGGGGCAAGCACGTCTTTAGATAGGAGGGGGCCTGTGTGCATTCCCCGTCCAGGGCCCACTCCTCTCTTCCCAGCGGCCGGCAGCTGACTGACATGGCTGGCCGGTCACAGCATTAGTAGATTCTGGGCACTAGAGCGTGTCCGGAGTCTACTGTGCATGTGCGAGATGCTGGAAAAATGGCCACCACGGCCATTTTTCCGGCTTTTTGTACAGCGCTGACACTCGACGCGGGATCTCGCAGAGGTACATTTTAAATAATATGGGTGCAGGGTGTGCGGTGAGGGCCCCCCCTGGACACGGGACACCCTGCACCCATTATAGATACGCCCCTGCTATGGGGAAGTGTGTGTGTGAGGCTATGGGGGCAGTGTGTGTGAGAGGCTATGGGGGCAGTGTGTGTGAGAGGCTATGGGGGCAGTGTGTGTGTGAGGCTATGGGGGCAGTGTGTGTGTGAGGCTATGGGAGCAGTGTGTGTGTGAGGCTATGGGAGCAGTGTGTGTGTGAGGCTATGGGAGCAGTGTGTGTGTGAGGCTATGGGAGCAGTGTGTGTGTGAGGCTATGGGAGCAGTGTGTGTGTGAGGCTATGGGAGCAGTGTGTGTGTGAGGCTATGGGAGCAGTGTGTGTGTGAGGCTATGGGGGCAGTGTGTGTGTGAGGCTATGGGAGCAGTGTGTGTGTGAGGCTATGGGAGCAGTGTGTGTGTGAGGCTATGGGAGCAGTGTGTGTGTGAGGCTATGGGAGCAGTGTGTGTGTGAGGCTATGGGAGCAGTGTGTGTGTGAGGCTATGGGAGCAGTGTGTGTGTGAGGCTATGGGGGCAGTGTGTGTGTGAGGCTATGGGGGCAGTGTGTGTGTGAGGCTATGGGGGCAGTGTGTGTGCCTATGGGACCAGTGTGTGTTGAGGCTATGGGAGTAGTGTGTGTGTGACGCTATGGGAGCAGTGTGTGTGTGAGGCTATGGGGGCAGCGTGTGCGTGAGGCTATGGGGTACTGTGTGTGTGTGTGAGGCTATGGGATCAGTGTGTGCGTGTGTGTGGCTATGGAGCAGTGTGTGTGTGTGTGTGTGTGCGGCTATGGAGCAGTGTGTGTGTGAGGCTATGGGGGCAGTGTGTGTGTCTGTGTTGAGGCTATGGGAGTAGTGTGTGTATGTGAGGCTATGGTGTAGTGTGTGTGTTTGTGTGTGAGGCTATGGGAGCAGTGTGTGTGTGAGGCTATGGGGGCAGTGTGAGTGTGTGTGTGAGGCTATGAGGGTAGTGTGTGAGTGAGGCTATGGGGGCAGTGTGTGTGTGTGAGGCTATGGAGCAGTGTGTGTGTGAGGCTATGGGGGCAGTGTGTGTGTCTGTGTGAGGCTATGGGAGTAGTGTGTGTGTGAGGCTATGGGGTAGTGTGTGTGTTTGTGTGTGAGGCTATGGGGGCAGTGTGTGAGTGAGGCTATGGGGGCAGTGTGTGTGAGGCTATGGGGGAAGTGTGAATGTGTGTGTGAGGCTATTGCAGCAGTGTGTGTGTGTGTGATGTTATGGGGGCAGTGTGTGTGTGTGTGAGGCTATGGGGGTAGTGTGTGTGAGAGAGGCTATGGGGGCAGTGTGAGTGTGTGAGGCTATGGGGCAGTGTGAATGTGTGCGAGTGAGGCTATGGGGTAGAGTGTGTGTGTGTGAGGCTATGGGGGCAGTATGAATGTGTGTGTGAGGCTATGGGGGTTGTGTGTATGTGCGTGAGGCTATGGGGCAGCATGTGTGTGAGGCTATGGTGCAGGGGCGTCTTTAGAGAGGAGGAGGCATGTGCGCATTCCCCGTCCAGGGCCCACCCCTCTCTTCCCGGCGGCCGGCAGCCGACTGACGCGGCTGGCCGGTCACCGGAGCATTAATAGACTCTGAGCACTAGAGTGTGCCCATAGTCTACTGCGCATGGGCAAAACGCCGGAAAAATGACCGCACACCCTGCACCCATTATAGATGGGGGCAGTGTGTGTGTGAGCATGTGGGGCAGTGTGTGTGTGTGAGGCTATAGGGGCAGTGGGAATGTGTGTGTGTGAGGCTATGGGGGTAGTGTGTGAGTGAGGCTATGGGGTAGTGTGTGAGCGTGGCTATGGGGGCAGTGTGAATGTGTGTGTGTGAGGCTATGGGGGCAGTGTGTGTGTGGCTATGGGGCAGTGTGAATGTGTGTGTGAGGCCATGGGGGTAGTGTGTGTGTGTGTGTGTGTGTGTGTGTGTGTGTGTGTGTGTGTGTGTGTGTGTGTGTGTGTGAGGCTATGGGGCAGCGTGTGTGTGAGGCTATGAGGCAGCGTGTGTGAGGCTATGGGGCAAGCACGTCTTTAGATAGGAGGGGGCCTGTGTGCATTCCCCGTCCAGGGCCCACTCCTCTCTTCCCAGCGGCCGGCAGCCGACTGACATGGCTGGCCGGTCACAGCATTAGTAGATTCTGGGCACTAGAGCGTGTCCGGAGTCTACTGTGCATGTGCGAGATGCTGGAAAAATGGCCACCACGGCCATTTTTCCGGCTTTTTGTACAGCGCTGACACTCGACGCGGGATCTCGCAGAGGTACATTTTAAATAATATGGGTGCAGGGTGTGCGGTGAGGGCCCCCCCTGGACACGGGACACCCTGCACCCATTATAGATACGCCCCTGCTATGGGGAAGTGTGTGTGTGAGGCTATGGGGGCAGTGTGTGTGAGAGGCTATGGGGGCAGTGTGTGTGAGAGGCTATGGGGGCAGTGTGTGTGTGAGGCTATGGGAGCAGTGTGTGTGTGAGGCTATGGGAGCAGTGTGTGTGTGAGGCTATGGGAGCAGTGTGTGTGTGAGGCTATGGGAGCAGTGTGTGTGTGAGGCTATGGGAGCAGTGTGTGTGTGAGGCTATGGGAGCAGTGTGTGTGTGAGGCTATGGGAGCAGTGTGTGTGTGAGGCTATGGGGGCAGTGTGTGTGTGAGGCTATGGGAGCAGTGTGTGTGTGAGGCTATGGGAGCAGTGTGTGTGTGAGGCTATGGGAGCAGTGTGTGTGTGAGGCTATGGGAGCAGTGTATGTGTGAGGCTATGGGGGCAGTGTGTGTGTGAGGCTATGGGGGCAGTGTGTGTGTGAGGCTATGGGGGCAGTGTGTGTGTGAGGCTATGGGGGCAGTGTGTGTGCCTATGGGACCAGTGTGTGTTGAGGCTATGGGAGTAGTGTGTGTGTGACGCTATGGGAGCAGTGTGTGTGTGAGGCTATGGGGGCAGTGTGTGTGTGTGTGTGTGAGGCTATGGGGGTAGTGTGTGTGAGAGAGGCTATGGGGGCAGTGTGAGTGTGTGAGGCTATGGGGGCAGTGTGAATGTGTGCGAGTGAGGCTATGGGGGTAGAGTGTGTGTGTGTGAGGCTATGGGGGCAGTATGAATGTGTGTGTGAGGCTATGGGGGTTGTGTGTATGTGCGTGAGGCTATGGGGCAGCGTGTGTGTGAGGCTATGGTGCAGGGGCGTCTTTAGAGAGGAGGAGGCATGTGTGCATTCCCCGTCCAGGGCCCACCCCTCTCTTCCCGGCTGGCTGGTCACCGGAGCATTAATAGACTCTGAGCACTAGAGTGTGCCCATAGTCTACTGCGCATGGGCAAAACGCCGGAAAAATGACCGCACACCCTGCACCCATTATAGATGGGGGCAGTGTGTGTGTGAGCATGTGGGGCAGTGTGTGTGTGTGTGAGGCTTTGGGGCAGTGGGAATGTGTGTGTGTGAGGCTATGGGGGTAGTGTGTGAGTGAGGCTATGGGGTAGTGTGTGAGCGTGGCTATGGGGGCAGTGTGAATGTGTGTGTGTAAGGCTATGGGGGCAGTGTGTGTGTGGCTATGGGGCAGTGTGAATGTGTGTGTGAGGCTATGGGGGTAGTGTGTGTGTGTGTGTGTGTGTGTGTGTGTGTGTGTGTGTGTGTGTGTGTGAGGCTATGGGGCAGCTTGTGTGTGAGGCTATGAGGCAGCGTGTGTGAGGCTATGGGGCAAGCACGTCTTTAGATAGGAGGGGGCCTGTGTGCATTCCCCGTCCAGGGCCCACTCCTCTCTTCCCAGCGGCCGGCAGCTGACTGACATGGCTGGCCGGTCACAGCATTAGTAGATTCTGGGCACTAGAGCGTGTCCGGAGTCTACTGTGCATGTGCGAGATGCTGGAAAAATGGCCACCACGGCCATTTTTCCGGCTTTTTGTACAGCGCTGACACTCGACGCGGGATCTCGCAGAGGTACATTTTAAATAATATGGGTGCAGGGTGTGCGGTGAGGGCCCCCCCTGGACACGGGACACCCTGCACCCATTATAGATACGCCCCTGCTATGGGGAAGTGTGTGTGTGAGGCTATGGGGGCAGTGTGTGTGAGAGGCTATGGGGGCAGTGTGTGTGAGAGGCTATGGGGGCAGTGTGTGTGTGAGGCTATGGGAGCAGTGTGTGTGTGAGGCTATGGGAGCAGTGTGTGTGTGAGGCTATGGGAGCAGTGTGTGTGTGAGGCTATGGGAGCAGTGTGTGTGTGAGGCTATGGGAGCAGTGTGTGTGTGAGGCTATGGGAGCAGTGTGTGTGTGAGGCTATGGGGGCAGTGTGTGTGTGAGGCTATGGGAGCAGTGTGTGTGTGAGGCTATGGGAGCAGTGTGTGTGTGAGGCTATGGGAGCAGTGTGTGTGTGAGGCTATGGGAGCAGTGTGTGTGTGAGGCTATGGGAGCAGTGTGTGTGTGAGGCTATGGGAGCAGTGTATGTGTGAGGCTATGGGGGCAGTGTGTGTGTGAGGCTATGGGGGCAGTGTGTGTGTGAGGCTATGGGGGCAGTGTGTGTGCCTATGGGACCAGTGTGTGTTGAGGCTATGGGAGTAGTGTGTGTGTGACGCTATGGGAGCAGTGTGTGTGTGAGGCTATGGGGGCAGCGTGTGCGTGAGGCTATGGGGTACTGTGTGTGTGTGTGAGGCTATGGGATCAGTGTGTGCGTGTGTGTGGCTATGGAGCAGTGTGTGTGTGTGTGTGTGTGCGGCTATGGAGCAGTGTGTGTGTGAGGCTATGGGGGCAGTGTGTGTGTCTGTGTTGAGGCTATGGGAGTAGTGTGTGTATGTGAGGCTATGGTGTAGTGTGTGTGTTTGTGTGTGAGGCTATGGGAGCAGTGTGTGTGTGAGGCTATGGGGGCAGTGTGAGTGTGTGTGTGAGGCTATGAGGGTAGTGTGTGAGTGAGGCTATGGGGGCAGTGTGTGTGTGTGAGGCTATGGAGCAGTGTGTGTGTGAGGCTATGGGGGCAGTGTGTGTGTCTGTGTGAGGCTATGGGAGTAGTGTGTGTGTGAGGCTATGGGGTAGTGTGTGTGTTTGTGTGTGAGGCTATGGGGGCAGTGTGTGAGTGAGGCTATGGGGGCAGTGTGTGTGAGGCTATGGGGGAAGTGTGAATGTGTGTGTGAGGCTATTGCAGCAGTGTGTGTGTGTGATGTTATGGGGGCAGTGTGTGTGTGTGTGAGGCTATGGGGGTAGTGTGTGTGAGAGAGGCTATGGGGGCAGTGTGAGTGTGTGAGGCTATGGGGCAGTGTGAATGTGTGCGAGTGAGGCTATGGGGTAGAGTGTGTGTGTGTGAGGCTATGGGGGCAGTATGAATGTGTGTGTGAGGCTATGGGGGTTGTGTGTATGTGCGTGAGGCTATGGGGCAGCCTGTGTGTGAGGCTATGGTGCAGGGGCGTCTTTAGAGAGGAGGAGGCATGTGTGCATTCCCCGTCCAGGGCCCACCCCTCTCTTCCCGGCGGCCGGCAGCCGACTGACGCGGCTGGCCGGTCACCGGAGCATTAATAGACTCTGAGCACTAGAGTGTGCCCATAGTCTACTGCGCATGGGCAAAACGCCGGAAAAATGACCGCACACCCTGCACCCATTATAGATGGGGGCAGTGTGTGTGTGAGCATGTGGGGCAGTGTGTGTGTGTGAGGCTATAGGGGCAGTGGGAATGTGTGTGTGTGAGGCTATGGGGGTAGTGTGTGAGTGAGGCTATGGGGTAGTGTGTGAGCGTGGGTGTGAGGCTATGGGGGCAGTGTGTGTGTGGCTATGGGGCAGTGTGAATGTGTGTGTGAGGCTATGGGGGTAGTGTGTGTGTGTGTGTGTGTGTGTGTGTGTGTGTGTGTGTGTGTGTGTGTGTGAGGCTATGGGGCAGCGTGTGTGTGAGGCTATGAGGCAGCGTGTGTGAGGCTATGGGGCAAGCACGTCTTTAGATAGGAGGGGGCCTGTGTGCATTCCCCGTCCAGGGCCCACTCCTCTCTTCCCAGCGGCCGGCAGCCGACTGACATGGCTGGCCGGTCACAGCATTAGTAGATTCTGGGCACTAGAGCGTGTCCGGAGTCTACTGTGCATGTGCGAGATGCTGGAAAAATGGCCACCACGGCCATTTTTCCGGCTTTTTGTACAGCGCTGACACTCGACGCGGGATCTCGCAGAGGTACATTTTAAATAATATGGGTGCAGGGTGTGCGGTGAGGGCCCCCCCTGGACACGGGACACCCTGCACCCATTATAGATACGCCCCTGCTATGGGGAAGTGTGTGTGTGAGGCTATGGGGGCAGTGTGTGTGAGAGGCTATGGGGGCAGTGTGTGTGAGAGGCTATGGGGGCAGTGTGTGTGTGAGGCTATGGGGGCAGTGTGTGTGTGAGGCTATGGGAGCAGTGTGTGTGTGAGGCTATGGGAGCAGTGTGTGTGTGAGGCTATGGGAGCAGTGTGTGTGTGAGGCTATGGGAGCAGTGTGTGTGTGAGGCTATGGGAGCAGTGTGTGTGTGAGGCTATGGGAGCAGTGTGTGTGTGAGGCTATGGGGGCAGTGTGTGTGTGAGGCTATGGGAGCAGTGTGTGTGTGAGGCTATGGGAGCAGTGTGTGTGTGAGGCTATGGGAGCAGTGTGTGTGTGAGGCTATGGGAGCAGTGTGTGTGTGAGGCTATGGGAGCAGTGTGTGTGTGAGGCTATGGGAGCAGTGTATGTGTGAGGCTATGGGGGCAGTGTGTGTGTGAGGCTATGGGGGCAGTGTGTGTGTGAGGCTATGGGGGCAGTGTGTGTGCCTATGGGACCAGTGTGTGTTGAGGCTATGGGAGTAGTGTGTGTGTGACGCTATGGGAGCAGTGTGTGTGTGAGGCTATGGGGGCAGCGTGTGCGTGAGGCTATGGGGTACTGTGTGTGTGTGTGAGGCTATGGGATCAGTGTGTGCGTGTGTGTGGCTATGGAGCAGTGTGTGTGTGTGTGTGTGTGCGGCTATGGAGCAGTGTGTGTGTGAGGCTATGGGGGCAGTGTGTGTGTCTGTGTTGAGGCTATGGGAGTAGTGTGTGTATGTGAGGCTATGGTGTAGTGTGTGTGTTTGTGTGTGAGGCTATGGGAGCAGTGTGTGTGTGAGGCTATGGGGGCAGTGTGAGTGTGTGTGTGAGGCTATGAGGGTAGTGTGTGAGTGAGGCTATGGGGGCAGTGTGTGTGTGTGAGGCTATGGAGCAGTGTGTGTGTGAGGCTATGGGGGCAGTGTGTGTGTCTGTGTGAGGCTATGGGAGTAGTGTGTGTGTGAGGCTATGGGGTAGTGTGTGTGTTTGTGTGTGAGGCTATGGGGGCAGTGTGTGAGTGAGGCTATGGGGGCAGTGTGTGTGAGGCTATGGGGGAAGTGTGAATGTGTGTGTGAGGCTATTGCAGCAGTGTGTGTGTGTGATGTTATGGGGGCAGTGTGTGTGTGTGTGAGGCTATGGGGGTAGTGTGTGTGAGAGAGGCTATGGGGGCAGTGTGAGTGTGTGAGGCTATGGGGCAGTGTGAATGTGTGCGAGTGAGGCTATGGGGTAGAGTGTGTGTGTGTGAGGCTATGGGGGCAGTATGAATGTGTGTGTGAGGCTATGGGGGTTGTGTGTATGTGCGTGAGGCTATGGGGCAGCATGTGTGTGAGGCTATGGTGCAGGGGCGTCTTTAGAGAGGAGGAGGCATGTGCGCATTCCCCGTCCAGGGCCCACCCCTCTCTTCCCGGCGGCCGGCAGCCGACTGACGCGGCTGGCCGGTCACCGGAGCATTAATAGACTCTGAGCACTAGAGTGTGCCCATAGTCTACTGCGCATGGGCAAAACGCCGGAAAAATGACCGCACACCCTGCACCCATTATAGATGGGGGCAGTGTGTGTGTGAGCATGTGGGGCAGTGTGTGTGTGTGAGGCTATAGGGGCAGTGGGAATGTGTGTGTGTGAGGCTATGGGGGTAGTGTGTGAGTGAGGCTATGGGGTAGTGTGTGAGCGTGGCTATGGGGGCAGTGTGAATGTGTGTGTGTGAGGCTATGGGGGCAGTGTGTGTGTGGCTATGGGGCAGTGTGAATGTGTGTGTGAGGCCATGGGGGTAGTGTGTGTGTGTGTGTGTGTGTGTGTGTGTGTGTGTGTGTGTGTGTGTGTGTGTGTGTGTGTGTGTGTGTGTGTGTGTGTGTGAGGCTATGGGGCAGCGTGTGTGTGAGGCTATGAGGCAGCGTGTGTGAGGCTATGGGGCAAGCACGTCTTTAGATAGGAGGGGGCCTGTGTGCATTCCCCGTCCAGGGCCCACTCCTCTCTTCCCAGCGGCCGGCAGCCGACTGACATGGCTGGCCGGTCACAGCATTAGTAGATTCTGGGCACTAGAGCGTGTCCGGAGTCTACTGTGCATGTGCGAGATGCTGGAAAAATGGCCACCACGGCCATTTTTCCGGCTTTTTGTACAGCGCTGACACTCGACGCGGGATCTCGCAGAGGTACATTTTAAATAATATGGGTGCAGGGTGTGCGGTGAGGGCCCCCCCTGGACACGGGACACCCTGCACCCATTATAGATACGCCCCTGCTATGGGGAAGTGTGTGTGTGAGGCTATGGGGGCAGTGTGTGTGAGAGGCTATGGGGGCAGTGTGTGTGAGAGGCTATGGGGGCAGTGTGTGTGTGAGGCTATGGGAGCAGTGTGTGTGTGAGGCTATGGGAGCAGTGTGTGTGTGAGGCTATGGGAGCAGTGTGTGTGTGAGGCTATGGGAGCAGTGTGTGTGTGAGGCTATGGGAGCAGTGTGTGTGTGAGGCTATGGGAGCAGTGTGTGTGTGAGGCTATGGGAGCAGTGTGTGTGTGAGGCTATGGGGGCAGTGTGTGTGTGAGGCTATGGGAGCAGTGTGTGTGTGAGGCTATGGGAGCAGTGTGTGTGTGAGGCTATGGGAGCAGTGTGTGTGTGAGGCTATGGGAGCAGTGTATGTGTGAGGCTATGGGGGCAGTGTGTGTGTGAGGCTATGGGGGCAGTGTGTGTGTGAGGCTATGGGGGCAGTGTGTGTGTGAGGCTATGGGGGCAGTGTGTGTGCCTATGGGACCAGTGTGTGTTGAGGCTATGGGAGTAGTGTGTGTGTGACGCTATGGGAGCAGTGTGTGTGTGAGGCTATGGGGGCAGTGTGTGTGTGTGTGTGTGAGGCTATGGGGGTAGTGTGTGTGAGAGAGGCTATGGGGGCAGTGTGAGTGTGTGAGGCTATGGGGGCAGTGTGAATGTGTGCGAGTGAGGCTATGGGGGTAGAGTGTGTGTGTGTGAGGCTATGGGGGCAGTATGAATGTGTGTGTGAGGCTATGGGGGTTGTGTGTATGTGCGTGAGGCTATGGGGCAGCGTGTGTGTGAGGCTATGGTGCAGGGGCGTCTTTAGAGAGGAGGAGGCATGTGTGCATTCCCCGTCCAGGGCCCACCCCTCTCTTCCCGGCTGGCTGGTCACCGGAGCATTAATAGACTCTGAGCACTAGAGTGTGCCCATAGTCTACTGCGCATGGGCAAAACGCCGGAAAAATGACCGCACACCCTGCACCCATTATAGATGGGGGCAGTGTGTGTGTGAGCATGTGGGGCAGTGTGTGTGTGTGTGAGGCTTTGGGGCAGTGGGAATGTGTGTGTGTGAGGCTATGGGGGTAGTGTGTGAGTGAGGCTATGGGGTAGTGTGTGAGCGTGGCTATGGGGGCAGTGTGAATGTGTGTGTGTAAGGCTATGGGGGCAGTGTGTGTGTGGCTATGGGGCAGTGTGAATGTGTGTGTGAGGCTATGGGGGTAGTGTGTGTGTGTGTGTGTGTGTGTGTGTGTGTGTGTGTGTGTGTGTGTGTGTGTGTGTGTGTGAGGCTATGGGGCAGCTTGTGTGTGAGGCTATGAGGCAGCGTGTGTGAGGCTATGGGGCAAGCACGTCTTTAGATAGGAGGGGGCCTGTGTGCATTCCCCGTCCAGGGCCCACTCCTCTCTTCCCAGCGGCCGGCAGCTGACTGACATGGCTGGCCGGTCACAGCATTAGTAGATTCTGGGCACTAGAGCGTGTCCGGAGTCTACTGTGCATGTGCGAGATGCTGGAAAAATGGCCACCACGGCCATTTTTCCGGCTTTTTGTACAGCGCTGACACTCGACGCGGGATCTCGCAGAGGTACATTTTAAATAATATGGGTGCAGGGTGTGCGGTGAGGGCCCCCCCTGGACACGGGACACCCTGCACCCATTATAGATACGCCCCTGCTATGGGGAAGTGTGTGTGTGAGGCTATGGGGGCAGTGTGTGTGAGAGGCTATGGGGGCAGTGTGTGTGAGAGGCTATGGGGGCAGTGTGTGTGTGAGGCTATGGGAGCAGTGTGTGTGTGAGGCTATGGGAGCAGTGTGTGTGTGAGGCTATGGGAGCAGTGTGTGTGTGAGGCTATGGGAGCAGTGTGTGTGTGAGGCTATGGGAGCAGTGTGTGTGTGAGGCTATGGGAGCAGTGTGTGTGTGAGGCTATGGGGGCAGTGTGTGTGTGAGGCTATGGGAGCAGTGTGTGTGTGAGGCTATGGGAGCAGTGTGTGTGTGAGGCTATGGGAGCAGTGTGTGTGTGAGGCTATGGGAGCAGTGTGTGTGTGAGGCTATGGGAGCAGTGTGTGTGTGAGGCTATGGGAGCAGTGTATGTGTGAGGCTATGGGGGCAGTGTGTGTGTGAGGCTATGGGGGCAGTGTGTGTGTGAGGCTATGGGGGCAGTGTGTGTGCCTATGGGACCAGTGTGTGTTGAGGCTATGGGAGTAGTGTGTGTGTGACGCTATGGGAGCAGTGTGTGTGTGAGGCTATGGGGGCAGCGTGTGCGTGAGGCTATGGGGTACTGTGTGTGTGTGTGAGGCTATGGGATCAGTGTGTGCGTGTGTGTGGCTATGGAGCAGTGTGTGTGTGTGTGTGTGTGTGTGCGGCTATGGAGCAGTGTGTGTGTGAGGCTATGGGGGCAGTGTGTGTGTCTGTGTTGAGGCTATGGGAGTAGTGTGTGTATGTGAGGCTATGGTGTAGTGTGTGTGTTTGTGTGTGAGGCTATGGGAGCAGTGTGTGTGTGAGGCTATGGGGGCAGTGTGAGTGTGTGTGTGAGGCTATGAGGGTAGTGTGTGAGTGAGGCTATGGGGGCAGTGTGTGTGTGTGAGGCTATGGAGCAGTGTGTGTGTGAGGCTATGGGGGCAGTGTGTGTGTCTGTGTGAGGCTATGGGAGTAGTGTGTGTGTGAGGCTATGGGGTAGTGTGTGTGTTTGTGTGTGAGGCTATGGGGGCAGTGTGTGAGTGAGGCTATGGGGGCAGTGTGTGTGAGGCTATGGGGGAAGTGTGAATGTGTGTGTGAGGCTATTGCAGCAGTGTGTGTGTGTGATGTTATGGGGGCAGTGTGTGTGTGTGTGAGGCTATGGGGGTAGTGTGTGTGAGAGAGGCTATGGGGGCAGTGTGAGTGTGTGAGGCTATGGGGCAGTGTGAATGTGTGCGAGTGAGGCTATGGGGTAGAGTGTGTGTGTGTGAGGCTATGGGGGCAGTATGAATGTGTGTGTGAGGCTATGGGGGTTGTGTGTATGTGCGTGAGGCTATGGGGCAGCCTGTGTGTGAGGCTATGGTGCAGGGGCGTCTTTAGAGAGGAGGAGGCATGTGTGCATTCCCCGTCCAGGGCCCACCCCTCTCTTCCCGGCGGCCGGCAGCCGACTGACGCGGCTGGCCGGTCACCGGAGCATTAATAGACTCTGAGCACTAGAGTGTGCCCATAGTCTACTGCGCATGGGCAAAACGCCGGAAAAATGACCGCACACCCTGCACCCATTATAGATGGGGGCAGTGTGTGTGTGAGCATGTGGGGCAGTGTGTGTGTGTGAGGCTATAGGGGCAGTGGGAATGTGTATGTGTGAGGCTATGGGGGTAGTGTGTGAGTGAGGCTATGGGGTAGTGTGTGAGCGTGGGTGTGAGGCTATGGGGGCAGTGTGTGTGTGGCTATGGGGCAGTGTGAATGTGTGTGTGAGGCTATGGGGGTAGTGTGTGTGTGTGTGTGTGTGTGTGTGTGTGTGTGTGTGTGTGTGTGTGTGTGTGTGTGTGTGTGTGTGTGGCTATGGGGCAGCGTGTGTGTGAGGCTATGAGGCAGCGTGTGTGAGGCTATGGGGCAAGCACGTCTTTAGATAGGAGGGGGCCTGTGTGCATTCCCCGTCCAGGGCCCACTCCTCTCTTCCCAGCGGCCGGCAGCCGACTGACATGGCTGGCCGGTCACAGCATTAGTAGATTCTGGGCACTAGAGCGTGTCCGGAGTCTACTGTGCATGTGCGAGATGCTGGAAAAATGGCCACCACGGCCATTTTTCCGGCTTTTTGTACAGCGCTGACACTCGACGCGGGATCTCGCAGAGGTACATTTTAAATAATATGGGTGCAGGGTGTGCGGTGAGGGCCCCCCCTGGACACGGGACACCCTGCACCCATTATAGATACGCCCCTGCTATGGGGAAGTGTGTGTGTGAGGCTATGGGGGCAGTGTGTGTGAGAGGCTATGGGGGCAGTGTGTGTGAGAGGCTATGGGGGCAGTGTGTGTGTGAGGCTATGGGAGCAGTGTGTGTGTGAGGCTATGGGAGCAGTGTGTGTGTGAGGCTATGGGAGCAGTGTGTGTGTGAGGCTATGGGAGCAGTGTGTGTGTGAGGCTATGGGAGCAGTGTGTGTGTGAGGCTATGGGAGCAGTGTGTGTGTGAGGCTATGGGAGCAGTGTGTGTGTGAGGCTATGGGGGCAGTGTGTGTGTGAGGCTATGGGAGCAGTGTGTGTGTGAGGCTATGGGAGCAGTGTGTGTGTGAGGCTATGGGAGCAGTGTGTGTGTGAGGCTATGGGAGCAGTGTGTGTGTGAGGCTATGGGAGCAATGTATGTGTGAGGCTATGGGGGCAGTGTGTGTGTGAGGCTATGGGGGCAGTGTGTGTGTGAGGCTATGGGGGCAGTGTGTGTGCCTATGGGACCAGTGTGTGTTGAGGCTATGGGAGTAGTGTGTGTGTGACGCTATGGGAGCAGTGTGTGTGTGAGGCTATGGGGGCAGCGTGTGCGTGAGGCTATGGGGTACTGTATGTGTGTGTGAGGCTATGGGATCAGTGTGTGCATGTGTGTAGCTATGGAGCAGTGTGTGTGTGTGTGTGTGCGGCTATGGAGCAGTGTGTGTGTGAGGCTATGGGGGCAGTGTGTGTGTCTGTGTTGAGGCTATGGGAGTAGTGTGTGTATGTGAGGCTATGGTGTAGTGTGTGTGTTTGTGTGTGAGGCTATGGGAGCAGTGTGTGTGTGAGGCTATGGGGGCAGTGTGAGTGTGTGTGTGAGGCTATGAGGGTAGTGTGTGAGTGAGGCTATGGGGGCAGTGTGTGTGTGTGAGGCTATGGAGCAGTGTGTGTGTGAGGCTATGGGGGCAGTGTGTGTGTCTGTGTGAGGCTATGGGAGTAGTGTGTGTGTGAGGCTATGGGGTAGTGTGTGTGTTTGTGTGTGAGGCTATGGGGGCAGTGTGTGAGTGAGGCTATGGGGGCAGTGTGTGTGAGGCTATGGGGGAAGTGTGAATGTGTGTGTGAGGCTATTGCAGCAGTGTGTGTGTGTGTGAGGCTATGGGGGTAGTGTGTGTGAGAGAGGCTATGGCGGCAGTGTGAATGTGTGCGAGTGAGGCTATGGGGTAGAGTGTGTGTGTGTGAGGCTATGGGGGCAGTATGAATGTGTGTGTGAGGCTATGGGGGTTGTGTGTATGTGCGTGAGGCTATGGGGCAGCATGTGTGTGAGGCTATGGTGCAGGGGCGTCTTTAGAGAGGAGGAGGCATGTGTGCATTCCCCGTCCAGGGCCCACCCCTCTCTTCCCGGCGGCCGGCAGCCGACTGACGCGGCTGGCCAGTCACCGGAGCATTAATAGACTCTGAGCACTAGAGTGTGCCCATAGTCTACTGCGCATGGGCAAAACGCCGGAAAAATGACCGCACACCCTGCACCCATTATAGATGGGGGCAGTGTGTGTGTGAGCATGTGGGGCAGTGTGTGTGTGTGTGAGGCTATAGGGGCAGTGGGAATGTGTGTGTGTGAGGCTATGGGGGTAGTGTGTGAGTGAGGCTATGGGGTAGTGTGTGAGCGTGGCTATGGGGGCAGTGTGAATGTGTGTGTGTGAGGCTATGGGGGCAGTGTGTGTGTGGCTATGGGGCAGTGTGAATGTGTGTGTGAGGCTATGGGGGTAGTGTGTGTGTGTGTGTGTGTGTGTGTGTGTGTGTGTGTGTGTGTGTGAGGCTATGGGGCAGCGTGTGTGTGAGGCTATGAGGCAGCGTGTGTGAGGCTATGGGGCAAGCACGTCTTTAGATAGGAGGGGGCCTGTGTGCATTCCCCGTCCAGGGCCCACTCCTCTCTTCCCAGCGGCCGGCAGCCGACTGACATGGCTGGCCGGTCACAGCATTAGTAGATTCTGGGCACTAGAGCGTGTCCGGAGTCTACTGTGCATGTGTAAGATGCTGGAAAAATGGCCACCACGGCCATTTTTCCGGCCTTTTGTACAGCGCTGACACTCGACGCGGGATCTCGCAGAGGTAAATTTTAAATAATATGGGTGCAGAGTGTGCGGTGAGGGCCCCCCCCTGGACATGGGACACCCTGCACCCATTATAGATATGCCCCTGCTATGGGGAAGTGTGTGTGTGAGGCTATGGGGGCAGTGTGTGTGTGAGGCTATGGGGGCAGTGTGTGTGTGAGGCTATGGGGGCAGTGTGTGTGTGAGGCTATGGGGGCAGTGTGTGTGTGAGGCTATGGGGGCAGTGTGTGTGTGAGGCTATGGGGGCAGTGTGTGTGTGTGGCTATGGGAGCAGTGTATGTGTGAGGCTATGGGGGCAGTGTGTGTGCCTATGGGACCAGTGTGTGTTGAGGCTATGGGAGTAGTGTGTGTGTGACGCTATGGGAGCAGTGTGTGTGTGAGGCTATGGGGGCAGCGTGTGCGTGAGGCTATGGGGTACTGTGTGTGTGTGTGTGTGTGTGTGTGTGTGTGAGGCTATGGGGTCAGTGTGTGCGTGTGTGTGGCTATGGAGGCAGTGTGTGTGAGGCTATGGGGTCAGTGTGTGTGTGGTTATGGGGGTAGTGTGTGTTTGTGTGACTATGGGGCAGTGTGTGTGTGGCTATGGGGGTAGTGTGTGTGTGTGAGGCTATGGGAGCACTAAATCCACAGCACTAAACTATCTGGTGTCTGAGGTATGTGACCACACTATTTAAATAACTCATATAATTACACTCCAAACTGTATTTAATTTCAATTTAGGGAAGGTTTGTTCCAATATACTGTATATGTAGTCATTTGTCAAGCCGGCCAACTCCGTCAAAATCTTCTATTCTGGCCAGTCCCTACACTGACTCACAAAAGCATGATGATTGCTCTGCATCCTTTGCCACCAAGTATCACACAGATTTTAAACTCACAGTGGGCAATTCAATTGTTAAGCTGGTGGTTATTTTTTTAAGACTCCAGACGGAGTTATTCAATTGTTGCTCCGTCTGAGCACGATAGCCACCGGCATTTCTGCTCGCACCCTTCCGAAAAATGCACCAGCAACCAGTCGTTAGGGTGCCCTAATTGCAGTTAGGGCACTCTAACCATGACTTTAGATGGGATTATGCCATTTTACATGGCTAAACCTGGTCAAATGAGGCGTGAAGAGGGTGATAATTAATGAGCATCCAGAACAATTGAATTGCAAACCTGGGCGCTCATTAATTACCGCCGCCCACGCAACAATTGAATCGCCCTCCCAGCTATGCTAGATCATAGGCTTAAAGAGACAAGCATAGCAACACTGCTGAGATTTGGAATAAGGCCTGTGTGGTTGTTTGTAGCACATTTGTGTATACATTTGCTTTTGGAACATACACTGTATATTCTAATTACGATCCTCTTCCCTCCATATGTACAATAGGAGACCCCCACTCTCTGAATGTGAATACTCTGGTGATTGCCCTATCAGGAGTGGTCATTGTTGCACTGGGCGCAGTAACAGTACATCTGTACATGAAGAAAGCCAGGACCACAGGTTATAAGAGACTCAACACTCAAGACTCCTGATTCCATGGCAACAAAATGCTTCCTATATTAAATGTCAATGTATCACAGGAACAAAGATTGCTAATAGTATATCTAAATAACTGAGTTAATTTGAACTGTGTTTTGTTACCTACTGTAGATTAACATTAAGGCCTGGGAAATCATGTTGGCATTATTGATACTTATAATTTTGCTACAAAGAGAAAACACTAATGGTCAAATGTATCATTGACTGCATATATAGATACTACAAGGTTTTAAAGTATTGTGCTTCTAAACCAGGGATGGACAAACTCTTTTAGAATTTAGGAGCCAGTCAACCAAATCTAGAAAACAAGATGATCTGTTATGAAACCAGGAACAGTTTGATTCCATTGGACACGGCAGAAATGTCTTCCATAAGTTTGCTGCCAACAGATATATAGTTTAGGCACGTTGGCTATGTGACTACCTTATAGTATAGTGCAACTTTAGGGTACACTGTGCCTATAGCCATAGTGTGTAGTGCAGAATGCAACAGGGTTATGATTTGAGAAATATAGGGTATACAAATGGGGTTTGATGACAGTGACCATACTGTACCTTTCTCCAATATAATGTAGAATGACAGGCAAAATAATTAGCAATGTATTTAATTCTCCCCACCTAAAATAACTGCGGTAGTCTGATGCCCAGGAGAAACTCTACCTCGTGGCATCAGTGATTATGGCACAAGTCTTGCTCAGGCGCTGAAATGAAATCTATTAAATCCATCCTGTGCATATCCACACTTCTCCATGTGTGCCACCCAGATTCCTGACCACTCACATGGTTCTACTACTGCAACTGGGGGCATATTTACTAAAGTGTGGGAGATTTTGTCCATAGCAACCATTCAGATTCTAGCTATTGTCTTTTAGAAGGAGCTAGATAAATGTTAAGTAGAATCTGATTGGTTGCTATGGGCAACATCTCCACTTCTAAAAAAAAAACAGCACTTTAGTAAATATACTTCCTGGAGTCTGAATATTTCATAATATCAGTCAAATAAAAAGTTGACAATAAATTCCTCACACACTTTGGTCTGGACATTTAATCTGAGTTTAATCTTTTTTTCTATTACTAATCATGAATATGTGCTTAATAAATGATAATGAAAGTTGGTAATTGTGTAGTACATGTTATTTTTATTCATAAAAACTTTATAAACAGATAACAAAGCAATGCAAAAATATATTACCATATGCATTAGCTGTATATGGTCAAGGTCTTTGCCAGGTTTTGATGTAAAGGACTTAGGACCTCATTCAGAGGCGGTCGTTAGTTGCAAACGGTCGCACTGAATCAGGGCAACCGCTTGGATCCCGAATGACCGCCTCCTTGTCGATCGCTAAGCTGTGGGTTAACACCCACAGCTCTAGCCAATGACATAGGTGATGGTCGCGATGGTCAAGACCATCGCGACCATCGGGGCTTACGACCAAACCCTAAGGATGGCTCTGGGCACTCGTAAGCCCCAGGGAGCTTCCTGCTCTAATCGAGCAGAAAGCTACCCACTGACATCAGCAATGGATGTCAGTGGGGCCGCCCCTAAACGGTAAGAGTTCTGGCGAGAACGCCTCCGTTTTGGCAGGCACGCCCCCTGCCCGCCTCCCAAACGGGGCAAGCTGTCACTCACCATCGACAGCTCGCCCCGTCTGCTGCGAGACCCCTAGCGACGGAGCGTCCGTCGCTAGCCGGGACTCGCGCATGCACACGACGGAGCCGGCTCCGTCATGCACATGCCCAGTGGGGCAACATCGAATCGGTTGCGAGCGCTCAGCGCTTGTGACCGACTCTGAATGACACCCCTATTCTCCAGGCGATTCTCACCATGTATAAAAAAACCCTCGGCCTGCTAATTGGTTCCTATCTTCCCCTTTCAGTATCTCTAATGGGACCATGCAGAGCTGTCCTGCCTTGTCAGCACTTATCTTTGCTTTTGTTATGGAACCGTTTGCATCAAATTAACTGTATTTAAAATCGTCCTTGATGCACTAAAATCATACTTACCAACCCTCCCTCATTGTCAGGGAGACTCCCTGGAATAGTAGCAATCTCCCTGTCTCCCTGAATAGTCCAGCAATCTCCCTGATTGTACCTTACCCCTATTATGAAGCTGTTAGAAAAACAGAGATATATACATTCAAATGGGATCATTAGTATAATTTCCCTGCACTGGTAATAAGGCACAATGATCCCTATGGCTACATGTATTTTCTGAAAAGTATCATTGTGTTTTCACCTACAAATAGATCTTACTAACAGCTTTGGGGCTCATTTACATTTACATGTAAGTCAGTGTATGACACGCCTCTCAGATGTAGCAGTACACGCCCACTTTACCACCGCGCTCATAGGTCTCGCTTTCACAATCTCCCTGAAATGCTTTTTCAAAAGTAGACTTAAAATACTCTTTTTACGGATCCAAATCAAAAATCAAGCGTATTGCGCTTAGACTCAGTTCATAGATAAGACGTGTGTCCACCTAACAACTTCTTACTCCAATCTTGAATTCCAAGTGACTACTAAGTCAGAAGTCTTATATTAAATTATTAAGATTTTAACATGTGCATAGAAGTGAGAGATTGGGGGGAGAAGGGGGAAAGATGAGAGAGGAGAGGAGGGGGACAGGCAGGGATGGTTTAAGAGAGGAGAGGGCTTGTGTCCGGTTTCCGTACGGGCCCCTTCCTCTCCGTTGTGCAGTAGACTCTGGGATTGTGCCAGGTCTACTGCACATGTGCAGGTTTTAGGGAATTTGGAATTGACCTGCGTCGTGTTTCCGGTAACTTCTCTGCTGCTCATACACAAAATCTCTGGGAAAATGGCCAACAAGTCATTGTCCCTGTCATTTCTGCTGCTGCAGTAGTATATGCGCCAGTTTCACGCCAGAAGAAAACAGTGGTATATGCGCCAGTTTCACGCCAGAAGAAAACAATGGTATATGCACCAGTTTCACGCCAAAAGAAAACAGTAATGTATGCGCCAGTTTCACGCCAGAAGAAAACAGTAGTATATGCGCCAGTTTCACACCAGAAGAAAACAGTAGTATATGAGCTAGTTTAATTCCAGAAGAAAACAGTAGTAGATGCACCAGTTTAATGCCAGAAGAAAGCAGCAGTATATGCGCCAGTTTAATGCCAGAAGAAAACAGTAGTATAAATGCGCCACTTTAAGGCCAGAAGAAAACAGTAGCATATGCGCCAGTTTAATGCCAGAAGAAAACAGTAGTATAAATGCGCCACTTTAAGGCCAGAAGAAAACAGTAGCATATGCGCCAGTTTAATGCCAGAAGAAAACAGTAGTATATGCGCAACTTTAAGGCCAGAAGAAAACAGTAGCATATGCGCCAGTTTAATGCCAGAAGAAAACAGTAGTATAAATGCGCCACTTTAAGGCCAGAAGAAAACAGTAGTATATGCGCCAGTTTAATGCCAGAAGAAAACACTAGTATATGCGCCACTTTAAGGCCAGGAGAAAACAGTATAAATGCGCCAGGTTAATGCCAGAAGTAAACAGTAGTATAAGAGCCAGTTTAATGCCAGAAGAAAACAGTAGTATAAGCGCCAGTTTAATGCCAGAAGAAAACAGTAGTATATGCGCCAGTTTAATGCCAAAAGAAAACAGTAGTATATGCGCCAGTTTAATGCCAGAAGAAAACAGTAGTATATGCGCCAGTTTAATGCCAAAAGAAAACAGTAGTATATGCGCCAGTTTCACGCCAGAAGAAAACAGTAGTATATGTGCCAGTTTAATGCCAAAAGAAAACAGTAGTATATGCACCAGTTTAATGTCAGACGAAAACAGTAGTACATGCACCAGTTTACTGCCAGGAGAAACAGTAGTATATGTGCCAGTTTAAGGCCAGGAGAAAACCATAGAATATGCGCCAGTTTAATGCCAGGAGAAAACAGTAGTATATGTGCCAGTTTAAGGCCAGGAGAAAACAATAGTATATGTGCCAGTTTAAGGCCAGGAGAAAACCATAGAATATGCGCCAGTTTAATTCCAGGAGAAAACAGTAGTATAGGCGCCAGAGGTAAATAATATTATATGGACTAGGCTCATGCCAGAAGAAAGCAGTATTTATTAACAGATTTTTACATAGCGCACACATATTCCGGAAGAGCTTTACAGAGCATATTCACATCAGTCCCTGCCCCAGTGGAGCTCACAAAGCATGGGCCCCATTTACAAACGAAAAATATCCCCTTTAGCGCTTGCTAAAGGGGTTATGCCAGGTTTCTGTATTTAGTTTTTACAGCATCGCTTTCTCCATCTTTTAGATAGTGAGAGCGATGCAGGCCCCATTGCCGGCAATGGAGACCCAGCGGTGCCTTTCCGGCTTCAGCTAAGCCTTCCAGACGAACCGTCGCTGGCAGCGTTAGGCTGCAAGCCGCCCAGCGGAGGACCTCGCTGAGAGCTTCGACTTCGCGGGACCTCGCCGGAGGGGTAATTATTACTAAATACCAGTGGAATTTTTGTTTGTATCAGTGATACTAAACTAAAATTCCCGCTGGTATTTCGTTCCGTTTGCAAATGGGGCCCCATGTCACATACCACATGTACAGTACACACATACACAATAGGGTTAATTTTTGTTCGGAGCCAATGAACCTATCAAAATGTTTTTGGATTGTGAGAGGAATCCAGCACCCGGATGAAACCCATGCACACCCTTAGAGAACATACAAACTCTACACAGTTTGGGCGTTGATGGTAATCAAACTCAAGGCCTCAGTGGTGTAAGGCAGTAATGCTAACCATTACACCATCAGTGCTGTTCAACAGTAGCATATGCTGGGCCGCTGAGACATCAGACGGACCCTAATGCTGACATGGTGGTGTGACTAATAGTAGGAGCATGGCCATGACCCGTTGTGAAAAATATGTATTGATCCTAATGTGCATGCCACAGAGAAGCTGGGCCTGAGTATCATGTCCCCGCCCCACCTCCCTCTCAGCACCCTTGAGTATATAGTATAGTTTTACGCTAGGAGAAAACAGCATTACATGTATCAGGTTTATGCCAGGAGTGGAACCTGTCTCTGCAATGTGTTCAGAGTAAAGTGACCGCATGAGTGGTCTCTTCACTCCTCTATAAGGACTCCTGCTCATGTGCGATCTACTGACCACGCATGTAAGGCGGACATTGGGCCTGATTCACTACGTATCGCTATTCTGCTAATGCGCACCCAACACAGTTGCTAATATCAGTGGTGATATGCAAATGCATTACGATCGCAGTATAACAGTGCGATCACAGCCCCACATAAGGATGCCCACTTTCCCATGTCTCAGATCCGTAATACTTAGCATAATAGCGAAACAATCGGTAACATTGG
Source organism: Taudactylus pleione (assembly GCA_031769625.1). Classification (NCBI taxonomy): domain Eukaryota; kingdom Metazoa; phylum Chordata; class Amphibia; order Anura; family Myobatrachidae; genus Taudactylus; species Taudactylus pleione. The sequence continues at coordinate 2,385,222 of JAUIMM010000461.1, read as the reverse complement.
ACCCATACGCACACTTGCACAAGCCCAGACTTTACTCAGAAATTGCTAACAGCCACGCACACTATCAGTGCTATGGCTGCGTAGGGCATCGCAGTGTCTAATTTATGCACGCCCCTGCAACGCCGTTGCAATGCACTGGCACGCCTGCGTTCGCCCGACCACCCCCCACAAACAGCACTTCCTGTCAATCACTCTGCTATGCAGGGCCGGATTGAGGGCCACATGGGCCTGGAGCTGAAAATGATCAAGGACCTATTATGATAAGCTGAGAAGGTGTGACCAGTGCAGTGTGGGTGTGGCCAATGCCATGTGGGCGTGTACACACCCTACACTATCAGCCCCAATGTCTCCCTAAATATATAAAAGAAAAAAGGTAACTAGAAGAAATACAATTTTACTACTTATGATTTATGGCTGACCTTGTGGACAGCAGATGGCCAGTCAACATCATGCTGTCATGATGATAGGCCTATTTTTATGTGGAGGCCTGGAGCTGTAGCTCCTTGTGCCCCATTGTTAATCTGGCCCTGCTGCTATGGGTCTGCGTAACCTCTGCGATCGCAGTTCCGATCGCAATAGCTAGTTCGCACACTGCAATGCATACGCATGAGCAGAACGCAACAATCGGCAGATTGCGTGCATTTTAGCAACTGGGATCCATGCTGAATCAGGCCCTTTGCCAGAGAGGGTTCCAGCCCGGAAATTTTTGTGAAATGTAGCTCATAGGCTACAACGGGCTAACGCCCGGGGCCGAATCTGACAGCTTCTCAGCCCCATAGAAACCTATGGGGGCTGTGGCTGCTGTCAGATATGGAGGACTGCTCTGCTGTATATATGGAGATAACTGCTCTGGTCCCTCGGTAGTACATTAAAGGGATACTATTTGCGGGTATCCCCAAACACGGCTGTTTTCTGGGAATATCCTGCAAATATTATTCGAGAAATAGGTCCTCTAGCAGTAAATGCTAAGGTTACATTAGACAATTTGTACATAACATAATAATTTAATGAAGTATAATAGTCATAAGACACGATGTCTATGTCTGGACAATTATTAATAAGTACATAAGATGCATTCAAAATGTAAAATAAAATTAAAAACAGACAAAATTATAAAATAAAAGTACAAATCAACTTTTAATAAATGAAAAAAAAATCTATTGTCCTCCCCGTTAAAAATGATCTTTAAGTTCCCTTTTTGCTTCACCGTTCTGCAAGATGCCTTATGTAAATTTTTAAAATTTGCTTTTCTGTAGAATATATAGTCTATGATTAGAGCTGTGTGGTACAGGTTGGACTTATGGTCAATTTTTACAGTCAAAATTCTGTGGCCAAATGCGGAACAAGGTGTATACTCATGTGTCTACTAATCTAACTGATATTTGTCAGCAGCATTCCGGTGGTCCAACTAACAGCACTACTGAGAATAATAAACTGAAGGAGCACTACGTTCTGGTTACGCAACACTTATTAAAGAAAAATGAAACTTTTATACTTTTCTCGTCATTTAATAATAACTACTGGTGGGAAAAATGGATCAGGGCAAAGTAACTATTCTGTAATTGAAAGTAATTTATATGAATGCTACAGCGCTAGTATGGAGTCTACCCGCCGGAATGATTCAGGTGATAGCACTAGGTATGGCTTACTTGGAATGAATGTCACAGTCAGTGCCAGCACTAGCATTGTTTACTTGAAATGAATGATATAGTCAGTGCCATCACTAGGCATAACGGGCTCGGAATGAATGTTACAGTCAGTGCCAGCACTAGGCATGGCTTACTCGGAATGGATGTTAGTCAGTGCCAGCGCTAGGCATGGCTTACTCAGAATGGATGTTACAGTCAGTGCCAGCACTAGGCATGGCTTACTCGGAATGAATGATACAGTCAGTGCCAGCTCTAGGCATGGCTTACTCGGAAAGAATGTTACAGTCAGTGCCAGCACTAGGCATGGCTTACTCGGAATGAATGTTACAGTCAGTGCCAGCACTAGGCATGGCTTACTCGGAATGAATGTTACAGTCAGTGCCAGCACTAGGCATGGCTTACTCGGAATGGATGTTACAGTCAGTGCCAGCACTAGGCATAGCTTACTCGGAATGGATGTTACAGTCAGTGCCAGCGCTAGGCATGGCTGACTCGTAATGGATGTTACAGTCAGTGCCAGCACTAGGCATGGCTTACTCATAATGGATGTTACAGTCAGTGCCAGCACTAGGAATGGCTTACTCGGAATGGATTAAACGGTCAGTGCCAGCACTAGGCATGGCTTACTCGGAATGGATGTTACAGTCAGTGCCAGCACTAGGCATGGCTTACTCGGAATGGATGTTACAGTCAGTGCCAGCACTAGGAATGGCTTACTCGGAATGGATTAAACGGTCAGTGCCAGCACTAGGCATGGCTTACTCGGAATGGATGTTACAGTCAGTGCCAGCACTAGGCATGGCTTACTCGGAATGGATGTTACAGTCAGTGCCAGCACTAGGCATGGCTTACTCGGTATGAATGATACAGTCAGTGCCAGTTCTAGGCATGGCTTACTCGGAATGAATATTACAGTCAGTGCCAGCACTAGGCATAGCTTGCTCAGAATGGATGTTACAGTCAGGGCCAGCACTAGGCATGGCTTACTCGGAATGGATTTTACAGTCAGTGCCAGCACTAGGCATAGCTGACTCGGAATGGATGTTACAGTCAGTGCCAGCACTAGGCATAGCTGACTCGGAATGAATGTTACAGTCAGTGCCAGCACTAGGCATGGCTTACTCGGAATGGATGTTAGCAGGGCCGGTGCTAGGGTCTTCGGTACCCCCCTGCAAACTATAAATTTGCGCCGTTTCTCCTAGATTTTATAAAGAGACAGCGTGCGCCCTCAGCGCTCACCATAAATATGGTGTATAGTCTCATAGGAAGAGGTGTGGCTACACAATAGTACCCCCAATTGAAATGACACCACACAGTAGCACAATCTTATTCACATTACATTGCACATAGTGCCCCTGATTCCAATTACACCACATAGAACTGTCCCTTATGTTATGACACACAGTAGTGCCCCTTAAACACAATGCCCGCACTACTGCCCCTTATACACATAATGCACACAGTTGTAGTGCCCCTTATAGACAATGCCCACAGTAGTTCCCCTTATACACAATGCCCACAGTAGTAGTGCCCCTTACACAATCCAGGGACAATCGTAGTGACACTAGATAATGCAGAGAGCGTAGCAATGACTGTCAAATAATGCATAGAGCGTAACTGTGGCCACCAAATAATGCAGAGAGCATCTCAGCGACCACCCGATAATGCAGAGAGCATCTCAGCGACCACCAGATAATGCAGAGAGTATCGCAGTGAATGCCGACAATGCAGGGAACATCGAAGTGACCTCCAGATAATGCAGAGCACAGCAATGACCATCAGATAATGCATAGAGCGTAACAGTGAATGCCAAATAATGCAGAGAGCATTGCAATGACCGCCAGATAATACAGAGTGTTGCAGTAACAGCCAAACAATGCAAAGAGAGTTGCAGTGACCATCAGATAATGCAGAGAGTGCCGCAGTGACCATCAGATAATGCAGAGACCATCACTGACCCACATATAACACATAGGCCCCCGGTTATCAATGAAGCATCATCCCTTTAGTGCTCGCTAAAAGGGTTATGCCAGGCAGAGCCGAAACTAGTTGGTGCCCTGGGACAGAAAGATCATTGGCGCACCCCCACCCCCATTTTTTTTTAAATATGGACGTAAGACGTATGCCTATAAAAAAGGGCGTTGCCTCATGGGGAAGGAGTACTGATCCCATTGTTCCACTGTTATCCAGGTGTCAATGCCAAATACAGTATGAATCCAGTGGCTGCAGTGATGATACACAATAATTGCATACCTCCCAACTGTCCCGTTCAGTGGGACAGTCCCGTTTTTCTGGGACTGTCCCGCTGTATCTCATTGCATAAATATACCATCCCCCTATATAACATTTAAACATTTTTACCCCTCCATTACTTACCTGTCCAGGAGGAGGAAGTATCTGGTCCCTGCAGGGTACAGGAAATTAATTCAGAGACAGGATAGACTGGGAAATAGGCGGAGCTTTGGGGAAGGGGCGTGGTCTTGGCAAGGGAATGGAGGGAGTAGATCAGACAGGATATATGAGTGGGTGGGGTCTTGGGTGAGGGGCGGGGCCTTAGCCAACAGGGAGTAGATAAGAATAGTCACACAGGCTAGATGAGGGGGCGGGACTTAGTGTAAGAGGCGGGGTCTTGGCTAGGGACAGGAGGTGAGTAGGTGTAGTAGTAGAACAGAGTCAGATTAGTGACAGTCAGGAGGGGGAGGAGAATCGCGGTGAGGGGACAGAGCCAGATAGTCCCCGGAGATTCATTCAAAAGCAGTTAGGAGGTGGGATTCCCTTCCCTGGGGCATGGCACTGAGCAGGAACTGGCAGAGGTACAGACTAGAGGGTGAACTCGGGACCAGAAGAAACCAGTGGTGCATGAGTGCAGTCACCCGGCTGTCAGTCATGCCCTGCAGCCCTCACTGAAACTACATTGTACTGGCCCTGGGGGACATCTGGAACCCTGCCCCCCTGCACAGACCCGATCAGCAGGGGGTGGGACAATGTGAAGAGCCGCTCAGGCTCAGCCACGTTTCCCTGTAGCAGGCTGCCGCTGCATGTCATACAGTTTGACAGGCACAGCGGCAGCCCCTGACTCAGCAGCAGCAGCTGCAGGAAGAGCGCCTCTCCAGCCTGGCGCCTCCCTGCAGTGCAGGATCTGCTGAGCGGGTTGCGCCGGCCCTGCGTGTTAGTGTACCTATTTGTTGCCCTTCTCCCCTGCAGGTGGCCCGGTTTGCTCGTCAAAACCCTGATGGTTAATAAATTATAAAAAAGCTATGAAATTCCATAGACAAAAAACTTTACGGTTTTACATGTCCCATTAAGGCTTCTTAGACATGATCTGAAATTTCACAAAACCTACGGAATTTGTGCCAATCAAACTAAAAAAACAATGAAATTATGATCGTTATGCTTTAATGGACGTGTTCCTTGCATAATACAGATATGGTATGCCATGACACCATATGGTTAACTGGAGATTCAGCACTCGCACAGAGTAAGATTGCTGTCACTCACAAAATGGTGGAGCTGCTAATTCACAGAATTGTGTGCTCATTGGAATACATACATGCAGTCTATGCAACTGAGGTCTAACCAGAAAATAGAGCTGTGCAGATGAGATAAAAGCGGTGTGGATGGGGTGAGGAGACAGAGCAGCATGGACAGGTGTGACAAAAAGGCGTGTAGAGGAGGGAAGGTTAAGCAGTACAGGGGGGGGAACCAAAGTGATGCAGATGGGTGAAAATAGTGGTGCAGATAGGGTGGTGGAACAGAGTAATGCAGATGGATGGCACAGTTTGGGGGGACAGCGATGTGAATGGCGGTAGAGAGTGGCATGAACATGGGAAGACAGACCAGTGCAGATGGGTAAAGACAGGTTGGTGTGTGGATAAGGAAATACAGACTAGCACAAATAGGAGAACACACAACAGTAGGGATTGGTGAAGACAGATTAGTGTGGATGGGTAGGGAGACAGAGTAGTGCGGGTGGGGGGAGGAGACAGATTTGCACAGTTGGGGGGGACAGAGTGGTGCAGATAGAGGAAGAAAGAGTGCCACAGAGGTAAGGAAGACAGAGGCGTGGCTTAGGGGAAGGCAGTGGTGTAGAAGGAAACAGAGTTGCACGGATGCAGTGTGGTGCGGATGGAGAAAGACAGATTGGTGAGAATGAGAAAACAGACTAGCACAGTTCAGAGACCACACAGCAGTAGGGATTGCGGAAGACAGATTGGTGTGGATGGGGTGGAAAACAGAGTGGTGCGGGTGGTGGGGAAGGGCCAGAGGGCCTGATTCAGAGCCGCTCGTAAGCGGCCGCTCGTTCACTCCGAGCAATGTTCGCACATCTGCGCATGCGTATGGGTTGTAATACGCATGCGCCAACCAGTCAGTGCGGTTGGAAATCGTGTGCTCGCAAAATAGCGAATGACTGCTATTTTGAGCGACAGAATGAGGCGTTTGTGGGTGGTAACAGGGGAAGGTGCTTGAAAACGGGGAGTGGAGATCCGAACGCAGGCGTGCCAAACGGTCAAAACGGGCGTTTAATGGGAGTGCATAATAACAAAGCAGTGTCATCGACCACGTCACTTGGTTGTCTTTTAGCCTGAACTGCTCGCATGATTGCGGTAGGAAAATGCTACCACAAGAATAGCGAGCAGTTCATACGCCTTTCGATGTACTCGATTAATCTAATAAATAGCGGAGATGATGTATGATGCGAACGGCCAAGGGGCGTCTTTACAAAATAGCGAGCGCATGTTTCGGACGCTCGCTCAGACATAGAGGCGTTAACAGACCGCAAAGAGCGAGCGCTCAATTTAAATAGCCAGCCCCTTTTTCTGAACGAGCGAGCACAAATAGCGTCCGGCTCTGAATCAGGCCCAGAGTTGCACGGTTGGGGGGATCAGAGTAATGCAGATGGAGGAAGAAAGAGCCACAGATAAGAGAAAGACAGTAACGTGGCTGTGGAGAAGGCACGGGTGCAGGACGGTGCAGCTGGGGAAAAACAGATTGGTGTGGATGAGGGAACACAGACTATCACAGTTGGGAGACCACACAGCAGTAGGGATTGGGGAATATATAGCAGCATGGAGGCATATAGGGGAAGAAAGTGTACATGCATAGATAGAGTATGATAGTTTTAAAAATAAGGGAGCTGAACGTGTATTCTAAATGAGATAAATGTATGCAGTGAGAAGGATGTTGGAAGCCAGTGAGATTGTTGTGGTGATCGAATGGGAAGATTGTGGGCACTGAGTGGGATGTGGGAGCCACATAACTGCTCAAACCTCAGTTGCATAGACTGCATGTGTGTATTCCAATGAGCACACAATTCTGTGAACTAGCAGCTCCACTATTTTGTGAGTGACAGCAATCTCATTCTCTGAGAGTGATGAATCTGCAATTAACCACAGGGTGTCATGGCATACCATATCTGTATTGTGCAATGGAAACGTCCATTATGGCGCCAGCCTTAATGATCGTAATTTCATTGCTTTTTTTAGTTTGAGTGGCACAAATTCAGTAGTAGAAGCATTAATGGGAGATGTAAAACCGTAAGGTTTTTTTGTCTATGGAATATATGTATAAACCGCAAGAAAAAGACAGCACTCCAGGACTTGTAAGGCAAAAACAACAGCCGGTGCTTTACTACAACGTTTTGGTGTCAATTCCCCGACATCAGGACACACTGCAAGACATATTGTAACATTTATACTTACAAAACAGGTGCGCTCATCCCGCAGTGTGCAGCCCGTTCCCCCGGCACTCCACTTCCAGTTTCTGTGATGACGTCATACGGAAGTGACATCCACCGGGTCCCGGGTCTGACACAGCCACTAGGAGCAAAACAGTGCATACAAATCACTATTACAAAGAGTCTGCTACAAGCAGAAAACATTAAATGATGGGATTGGCTTCCCTAAATAGGAGAAAATGGTAAAACTGAAATAAAAACAAATGTGGAATGTGATTACAACATGCACTGGTATAATGCAATGCAAACATAAAAAACTGAAATAAAAACAAATGTGGAATGTGATTACAACATGAACTGGTATAATGCAATGCAAACATAAAACAATATTTAAAACTGACAGTAGATCTTACCATTGATGCTGTGCTGAGGGGAGAAATATGTTTGCAGTGGTCCATGTGGAAACTCAGATGGAGTTTGCACTATGACCTACCCAGGGTGTATCTGGGAAGCTTACCATGGAAGCCTAAAATCAGGGCCAGCTCCAGGGGTCGGAGCACCCTGTGCCGGCCCTTTACAGTGCACCCCATCATCACGAGTGACAAAGCCGCACGTGACCGAAAATGGGGGCGTGGCCTAATTATCATAGGCCATGCCCCCTATGTGACGTTATTAGGAGGCGTGCCCACATGGCACGCCTCAAAATAACGTCAGGCAGGGGGGAACCTCAATAACTGGGCTTCCCCCAGCACCTCTCCCGTCACTGAAAGGATGGCAAATTTAGTTTACATCGAAATGTTTTTGATTAAACAATAATAATAAACAAAAACCCTCAATATGTTAGTAAAAAAAAAATTGCCACATCCTTTAGAAGTTTACAAGTAACTTTTATTTAGTGCACCAATATTATTTTCTTTTATAGTAATAGATATAAGAACAGAGCTATATAATTGGTTATGTACTATAATTACATTTATATTAAACAAAATCGCTGATGTTATTAGTAGTTATCAAAGCAATTATAATGATAAGAAATCCATTAATCACTTCCTCTTAGATTGAGAGGGTGTCCACCATCTGAGATACATTTGTATGCTGGGTATAATAGTTCACCATTGGGCGCCTCTGTTGTTTATCTACCTTATCTTACAGGTGCAGGCTATACATAGGTGCCGCTGCAGACTGAAGCTGATTAACTCATACATGATAAAATAGTATTTGTGTTATTAAAGAGTTAATGTCCCATTTTCATCCTTGCCCGTTGGGGAGGTAGAGGACAGCGACCGTCATCTTGAATTTTAATCTTTTCAGTCCGTTCTCTGAAAAACAGTTAGAGGAATTGCAGGGGCTGCATGATCGTAGGGTGACACTGTACCTGGGCAACTGACTACTGTATGTCTCATTATGTTTTCACGTTTTTTTCAGTTCTTGACCATGTACTATTAACCTTTCTTCCTAGTTTATCCAGTAGCCTGCAGCCAATCAGGATCTTACAGGAGTACAAAACACTCATGCATGCAGAACAGTATAATTTGCATATATTAGTCTCTTTATCCATGTGACTGGATGGGCATACTTTGCCACCCTGTCTACGGGGATGGTGAATAATCTTGGGGTTAGTCTTAAATTAGTAATCAGCCATTACTGGCCACTCCTACTGGTGATACTTGGCCACCAGGCTCTCGCCGACTGTAAGTGCCACCTGCGCACCACCTGTATGAGAGCAGATACTGTCTTCCTGGCGCTGCTTACTTCTGGGTGATGTGTATAGCTGCTGTAGCAACCCCTTTGCTGGTGACTGGGGCTGGTGCCTCCTAGTCAGTTATTTGGATCAGGACAGCAGGGTAGCAGTCAGAGAATTGACTCAGGGCACTAGATGCAACATAATACAGCTTGGGGAAAGAGTAGAGTGATAGCTTCCTCTATATCGGTAGATTACAGGATTTCAGTAGATACAAGCTGGCAGATCATGTAGTGGGCTGGCATGGACACTTGCACTTTATGCTCATTTGCACACAACACCCAGTTTGTGGACATCCCTATCATGGAAACAAATCTCCCCGCTCGCCGCGTTGAGCGAGCTGAGTGATCAGCTGATGTGCCTTCAGTATCGGAGGGACAAAGAGCAGATTTATAGTTTACACTATGGAATGTATTTATCTTTCATAAACCGTTTTACTAATGTCCAATTACAGTTTGTTTTCTGCTTATCTCTGATGTTTTGATGTAAAAATGTTTTTAGAAGATACTTTAATTATGATTTTTGTACATTTTTTTACATTACTTGCTTGTTGTTTTTTTAATGCAAACAATTTGAATAAAAATAGCAGAATGAAAAATATTTTTTTTAGACATCCGTTCTGGCCAGCAGGTGACAGTGCACAACCTATTTATTGCAGGCTTCAGGGTAGAGAAAGGTGCGTACACACTGGGCGATTAAAGTGGACGACTGAACGATAACGATATCGTTATCGTTCAGTCGTCCACTTTATCGTCCATTTTTAACACCAAAACGATGAACGATAGCGACGAGGCACGTTCCCGCGGGTTGTTCGGCATTATCGATCATCAGGTAAACATGCAGGCCAACCTGACGATATTGTCAGGTTGCTGCATGTTGGGGAATGGGGGAGAGAGCCCGGCGCTGAACGATATCGTTAATGATATCGTTCAGCGGGTGTGCTCAATGTCATTAACGACACTGAGCACACCCTGCCGGGGACACACTAGACGATATCGCTCAGGGAGCATATCGTCTAGTGTGTACGCTCCTTAACACTTCAGATTTTGTATCTGCCATCTTCTGCTTGGAGGCAATAAACTATTAGGGGGCAATTCAATTCAGCACGATGGCCACGTTGTGCCCTACCACGACAGCATATCGCAAGTAAATAGCACCCCGTTAAAGTGAGCAGGAAAATTTATGATGGTCAGGGTAACATATATGGCGGATATGTGCGCAGCTGAACATCGCAGTGATGTTCAGCAGCATATAGCTCCAAATTTGTACATATTTGGAGACAGAGGGCAAAATTTACTAAGTGGCGGGTTCTAAAACCCGGTGGTGTGGCTGCGGTTTGCTATCCGCAGATTTACTCTGGCCAAAACCACTTCAAAGCCGCCGCAAAATCGCCATCAAAACACATTTTTGATTAGAATAGAACAGGGATAGGGCTAAAAATACTAGTCAGCAATTTTGGTGTCATTTAGAAACCGCCACCAAACCGCCGGGGTTTAGAACTCGCCTCTTAGTAAATTTTGCCCAGAGTATGTTTTTTGTGGCATGTATGTTAAAAAGACAAAGGCAACCCCCTCCCACACTGCTCATAAATAGGATTAATCTGTGAAGGGCAGTATGTTACTATTATAACTGACCTGTTCTCCAGGCAGAGTTGACATTCATTTCCATAGGTATTTCCATCTGTCCCACAGATTGGATTATTATCATAAGGGCATGGAAACTCTCCATATCTAGAACACAAAGGCTACACAGGTGTTAAATACTCTCCTGGGAACAATATATAGGATAATACACTCCCTACTCTACAGTAGTGATTCTCAAACCTGTCCTCAGGACCCCACACAGGTCACGTTTTCCAGGTCACCCAGCAGGTGCACAGGTGTATTCAATACTCACTTGCGATTCTGTGAGGAGACCTGGAAAACATGCACTGTTTGGGGTCCTGAGGACCAAGTTTAAAAGCCTGTGCTCTACAGTATATAGATGATGTAAGTCATCATGGATAGAGCTGTAACTAGACTTTTTGGTGCCCTGTGCCAGAAAGAGCATTGGCGCCATTTTTCAAAGGGACATAATGCACCCAAAAAATAGCCATGGTTTCATGGGGAAGGGCCAGGAAAGAGATAGGAGAGGCCAGGAGGTGCTGGGGATGAATAAGAGGAAGCTACAAGCAAGAATAAAAATAAACAGAAATTTGACGGGCCCAAACAGCGCCCCCTGACCTGTGGTGCCCTGTGCGATGGCACCAGCCGCATTACCCTAGCTACGACCCTGATCATGGAGTTCTAAGACCTTATAGTAGCATGAGACTGAACTTACCAATTATGTATGTCAGCATATTATTTACAGGACTTTAAACATTTAGGGCCATATTCAATTTGGAGCGGTGTCGGAATTTTCAATTATCCCCGTATTCAATTTCAAAGACTTTTTGCAGGTTCGAAAAGTCTTTTGAAAAAAAAAGGGGATAACTTTTTACCACTGGAATAGGTGGCGAAAAAAAGTGCAGAATTGGGGTTTTGGGGTGCAGGCTTAATAACAAATAGCCTGCACCCCTGGGAATGTCATTTAAAAATAAACTGTGTCAAAAAAAGTAAAAAATAAATAAATAAAAATCGGGACACCCCAAAAAATGTACTTTCATTTTGGGGGTAAAAAAAACCCACACTTCTAAACTAGCCAAATTAAATTCAGAGGGCTCCCCAAGTATGCAGCAGGTGTTTTCTTCATTGGGGGAGTAGCGGCAGGTGCATTTATGCAGAATTTTTAAACATCATTTTAGGGATTTAAAAAATGCTTACCCCCATTTTCATGTACCCCAAATTTGATAGATTTTTTGGGGGTAAAAATAACTATTGCTAAGTGCTATTCTTCACCCCTTCTTCATAGCCGCAAATATGCACCTGCCGCGGCTATTAGAAACCCCGACTTCCTTCAGCAGGTAAAAATGGGGGTACCCATAGTGATCCCCTGTGTCTAGACATCTTTAAGGGGATCCCTGGAATATTTCCTGAAAATTCCTGTTTTTTGTCGAAACTTACCTTTCTGCCGGCTCCCATTTTCGTAGATTTCTAATTGAATACGGGGATAAAGCGGGCACGCGCCCGATACTTTATCCCCGGAAAACCTGCGATGTGGAGCAAAAAGTCCAGCACTGACTTTTCGCTCCCAAATTGAATATGGTCCAAAGTGGCAATAGATAAAGTACTAACCAATCAGCTTCTAATACCCCTTTCACACTTGCTGCAATAACCAGGGTTATTCCATGTGAATGCGCAGCAACCCGGGTTACTGCGCAGTGTGAAAGGGCCAGGTTCAAATAAGCCGGGTCGGGCGACATAGCATTTAAACCCTGGTCACGAGAAGAGTTGAACATGGGTTCAACCCGGCTCCTGATGCAGTGTGAACGGGTAACCCGGGTCGATGCGACCAGGGTCCCGTTCACAGCGTAGGAAGACTCGGCGCTTGGAGATGACCTCATCTCCAAGCGCCGACTTAGCACGTGATGTCGGCGACAAGATCGACCCAGCATTATTGCAGGGTCGGACCGTCAGTCTGAAAGCGGTCTCAGCCGGATCGCACCCGGGATGGACCTGTGAACAAAATCCCAGGTGTGACCCGGCATTCTGATGTGAAATGAGTATAACTGTCATTTCCATACACAACCTGTAAAGTGACAGTTAGAGGATTGGTTGGTACTTTATCTCTCTCCGCTTTAGTTCTCTCTAAGGTTTGATACCGCTTTCCCGTAGTAATATTGTGTATCATATATATAGAAGAATATTGTCGTTAATAAAAATCTGGTATGGATCAGCTTAAGAAGAGTAATGGCATTTTCAAGTAATTGCAATATAATTATTCATAGATGCTCTATGACCTTTATGAGATGTATCTATTGCGGGTACTGGATAGCTGGGGCAGCAATATGCAAAAAAGAAGATGGGTATCCCTGGCGCCAGGGCAAGCTCCAGGGGTCGGAGCACCCTGTCCCGGCTCTCTAAAGTGTGCCCCTACATTGCGCGCAGCTCAGCTGCGCACAACCGAAAATGGGGGTGTGGTCTAGTTACCATAGGCCACGCCCCCTACATGATGTTATTTGGAGGCATGCCCGCATCCAAATATCGTCAGGCTGGGGGAAGCCTCACTAGCTGGGCTTCCCCCAGCCCTCTCCCATCACTGAATGGATGCTGTGCGCATGCGCGCAGCATCCATTCAGACTCCGAGGACCAGCACCACCGCACAGCTGCGGTGGTGGGGGTCCCCTACCTCCCGATTTGACCACCCGCGGGCCACTTTGGCCCACTGGATGTTGGGTAGGGGTGCGCCCTCTATGGGTGGCACCCCTGTTCGACCGCACTAGTCGAACACCCCTAGAGCCGGCCCTGCCTGGTGCAAACGAGTCACGTCTCATCGGCCAATTACATATCGATCCCTCCAGATGCTAGTACTTATTAGGACGGGTATCCACTAAACGATTCGCTCCATGGCCGATATTGTTTAGTGTGTCCCTGGCAGTGGTGTGCTCAATGTCGGGAGCACGCATCACTGGTCGTTGACGGCATATCCACTGGACGATATAGTGAACGACTGAACAATAACGATATCGTTATCATTCAGTCGTTCAAAATATCGTCTTGTGGATACACGGCTTTAGTCTTGAGGCTTTATTGTATGTCATCATGTCTATTTACTCACTACACCAGTGGTTCTTCTCACCCTCAAGTATTCACAACAGGTTATGTTTTCAGGATTTCTGCCTGTGGAAGCCGATGGGATAATTACTGAACCAGCAGAATAAATTAACTCGCGTGTGTGTGATTAAAGACATCCACAAAACATGACCTGCTGCTGGTACTTGCGGACTGGATTTGAGAACCCCTGTACACTATTGTGGGGCATAATTGTGCACACTTGTTGCACCTAAAGGTGCCTATACACTGCTCAATTATTGCCCGATCAGCTGATTATCGGCTAATCGGACCGATAATTGTACCATGTATGACCGCGACTGAGCAGCAATTATCACTCCGTTGGGTATGAGAATTCTTCCAGCATGCCAGACAGACGTAATAATTGCAGCTCAGATCTGACAGTGGATGTAATCACTGTCGGACACATAGGGCCTCATTCAGAGGCGGTCGGAGGATGCAAGCGGTCGCTCAGAAACTGGGCGGCCACTTGCATCCTGACCGCCCGCCTCTGTTGCGGTCGTTAGGCTGTGGGTTAACACCCACAGCTCTAACGACCGCTCGGGTGATGGTCGCGATGGTCATTGACCATCGCGACCATCGGGGCTTACGACGAGACCCTAGGGTAGGGTCTCACTTGTCGTAAGCCCCGGAGAGCTTCTGGCTCTGTCAGAGCCGGAAGCTCTCCACTGACATCACTAGTGATGTCAGTGGGGCCTCCCCCAAATGGTAGGCATTCCCATGGGAACGCCTCCGTTTGGGCTGCCACCCCCCCGGCCCGCCTTCCAAACGGGGCGAGCTGTCAATCAACATCGACAGCTCGCCCCCTTTGGAAAGAGACCCGCTACGACCAGCGCTGTCGGTCTTAGCGGGTCTCACGCATGCGCACGAGGGAGCCGGCTCCCTCGTGCGCATGCGCACTAGACAAACATCGAGGCGGTCGTAGACCGTACGGCCGCCTCTGAATACAGCCCATAGACCAATGTATTGCAACTAGAGAAGTGCGGTTCGGTTTTCCTGTAAAACTAATACACCCGAACCTAGGGATACTAAGTAGAATCGAGTGCCAGCTTGGATTACTTTTGGGGTTCCGAGTGGAACCGAGTCCCGATTTGGGTCTGCTGTAAGTTCGGATCTCAGATTTAAAAAACGAATGTTGATTTTGGATTCCATATCCAAACATGTCCAAATTACATGATTGTAGCTGTTTTTATAAATTTTAAAGAAATCCAAAAACTGAATGCGAACCAAAACACTTGAGGGTGGTTATGCCAAAACCAAAACACGGGGCTCCGCGCACACCTCTAATGGCAATTGGTGTGTCTGATGGTGAGTTTTATCTCAAGGTGTATGGCCAGCATAACATCAGCGCAAAATGTGTGTAAATATGTTTTTCTATATGAGAATTTCACATATGTACGTTATGGATGCAAATGCGTTTATTTCTGAATGGGACCCACATGTATAACAAATATTATTCAGGCACCATTACATTACTTAAAAAATGGATACAATTTTTGTCTTATGGTTTTTGAACTCACGTATTTGCATAAGGCTTAGCATATAGCAGTAAATAAGGTTGCTAGCCTTATAAAAGCGCATCTCCCTACTACATAGCAGAGGTATATATATTTTATTATTTTTTTATTTTTTACATTTATTTATTTATTTTTATTATTTTTTAAACTTACCGCTCGTAACTTCTTCATATTTGGTGCTGATAAGGCCAGGCCTGGAAGAAGA
This sequence comes from Taudactylus pleione, assembly GCA_031769625.1. Taxonomy (NCBI): domain Eukaryota; kingdom Metazoa; phylum Chordata; class Amphibia; order Anura; family Myobatrachidae; genus Taudactylus; species Taudactylus pleione. Next base: position 2,369,727 of record JAUIMM010000461.1, on the reverse strand, counting down.
ACATAAGGCCAGTTTATTGCTTGGTGTAATCAGGGGTAGGCTTATGATAACACACGCTCACTAAAATTAAACAAATCCATTATAAAATGTATATTCTATTGTAGTCTAAGTTTAGTTTTATGTGCAGGGTTTTAGATCTCATTACGCTTAAAATTAAAATTTTTGTACTTTAATGTGCGCAGAACACATAAGATTGTTACTTTGTAAAAGAATTGAGAAGGGCGATGCAATGAACACGGACATCAGGTCACTATGGCGTATGGCTTTTCTTATTGCAGGTATCTGTGCACCAGATACTGCGATATAATTAATGCTGCAATAAAATATCCTTTTACGATCAGATTTGCTACAGACATTAATGAGCCTGTCCTTACTGTCATTAATGAGGCTTTCTATTAAACTAGTAAGTGCGTAAATATTGCAACAAATTGGATACCCAGGAGTATATTTAATAAAGTGCGGGTTTTAAGAAGTGAGATGTTGCCCAAAGCAACCAATCAGATTCTAGCTATTATATTCTAGAAGGTGCTGGATAAATGTTAAGTAGAATATGATTGGTCGCTATGGGCAACATCTCCACTTCTAAAAACCTGCACTTTAGTAAACATACTTCCAGAACTAGATCAGAATCCCACAGATCTCCCATACAGCACGGAGAACCTCTCCTCTACAATTATGTGACCTTACCATTAACTGTAAGGGGCAGGGGCGTAACTAGACCTACGGGGACCCCATAGCAAAATGTTCACGGGCCCCCCTAGATCCGCCCCCCCCTCCCCCATGGTCCATGCCTCCCCTCTGCACTCTCCTCGACTTACCTGCTCCGTGGTCGTACTGCGCAGGGCAGGCACACCTCATCTTCCAGTCGGCTCCATCTCTCCTCACTGACTGATGCTGGGAGGAGACGGCCACGCTTCCTCCCAGTATCAGTCAATGAGGAGAGCCAGAGGTGGAGCCGACCGGGAGGATGTGACCACGGAGGGGGGGGCGCGATCACGGAGCAGCCAGCAGGTAAGTCGAGGAGAGGGGAGTGAGGAGGGGGTGGGTGTGGAACGAGGCCTTGCACCGTAGGTACAGGGGAGGTCCGGGCCCCATAGCAGCCACACCCCCTGCACCTATGGTAGTTACGCCACTGCTAAGGGGCATATTCACTAAGGTGCAGGTTTTTAAAAGTAGAGTTGTTGCCCATAGCAACCAATCAGATTCTACTTATCATTTATCTAACACCTTCTAGTAGCAAGAATCTGCTTGGTTACTATGGGCAACACCTCCACTTCTATAATTCCGCACTTTAGTAAATATACAGTACCCCTTAGTTGTAATTTTAGTCTGCTAAATTATTTCTTACAGTAGTATCTAATAAAATCGGGCTGCTTCCCGTGTATAGAAGGGAAGTCGTTCTATAATGCCCAGCTCTTACCTGTGACAAAACTGATAACCAGGACATTAAGCAGGAAGGAATTCATTCTGTCCCTCAGACAGGCTCAGCAGAAACTGTGTGTTCTCCTTTATTCTGCTTCTATTTGTACAGCTCCACTCTTATCTACAGCAGAACTGTGTGCAAACTTCATCTAAAAGAGATTTACTACAAGGTAAACATGATCAGTTTTATTTTATCATTTATGACTACTGGAGGTCATTACTCAGTGTAAGCAATATGCTGTCACGTCAGACAAGTTCTACAAATTAATGTGCAAATACCAATCAGACTTACGTATTTGGTTGCAAACGCCATTTGTACATGGTTCACATCTCTTTTGGACAAGTTTCTTGCATCTTACTTAGGGGCCTATTTATTAAAGTGTATTTGCGGATGCGGGTGTTTGAGGGGTACTCGCAAATATTAAGTGTCCCCAAGGTGTAACAAGGATGGACCCTTCATTTCCAACAGCAGAAGCAGCCTCCATAGGTTCCTATGGAGGTTGCAGTGCTTCTGGACTTACCGTGTTCTGGAGCTTGGCCCCGGCTGCTTTAGTATTGTGGCTGACGGGCCAAGGCAGGAAGCAATATGATGGCAATGCGGTTACTTTACTTTTCACTGATCACCGGGACTGCCCGGGCAACTCTGAATTGACACATCTGGGCAAATAAGAATTCCTTATTACCATGAAAGTGCAGCAATAAGGAATCTTTCTTTTTAAGGACTGGCCACAAATGGTAATAAATATGCCCCTTAGTGTATACACTGCTTGCAGCACATTTATGTGATACTAAGGGCTCCATTTAATAATGATACCGATTGGCGTAGGCATATTTTTTCACTGTGATACTTACAATATGTCACCAGTATTTACCATCACTTAACTGTCCGTTGTGATCCAGCAGTGCCCCCCTCTTCTGTGGCTTCCTCTGCTGTGTTGCCGGCAGCCTAATGCAGATGAAGACGGGCTATTGACCAGTGCACGTGCTCAGTGGTCATTTGTGCATGTGAATAGTAATTTTGCGCCAGTCGGAAAGGCTATGCAAGTACTGCCTATGGCAGCTGTAGATGGCGTAAGGTTTTTCTCAGAAATAGCGATAAGCTAAGTTTACCACTGTTTGTACAGAATTGCAGTCATAACCCCTTTTAGTACCAGAAACAAGTGCTAAGGGGGTTATGACCATTTTTAAACGGTGCCTTTAGAGCATCATCTAGACTCTAGTGCAGTGGTAGCCAACCCTGGTCCTCAAGAGCTACCAACGGTGCATGTTTTGCAGGTCTCCTCACAGAATCATAAGTGATATAATTAGCTCCACCTGTGGATCTTTTCAAATGTGTTAGTTAGTAATGAGTACACCTGTGCACCTGCTAGGTGGTCTGGAAAACGTGAACTGTTGGTAGCTCACGAGGACCGAGGTTGGCTACCCCTGCTCTAGAGTAAGCTACATTCTTACCAGCCCCAGCACTGGCCAGCACAAGGTTGAATTCCATATGGAAACCGGGCCCACAAAAGATGAACAGCCTGTCCTGGGGCAAACCAGCCCTGTGCCGAATAGTACCAAGGCCTGTCCTGGAATTCCTTGAGCTGCTGCTTCTCGGGTAATGATTTAAAGTTAGAATATTATTGCTGTGCAGAAGCAATTACATTGTTATACACCCTCACAATTACTTATTATTATTATTATTATTATTATTATTATTATTATTATTATTATTAAATAATATAACAATTATGATATTATTATTACTATTATTATATATTACTGTAATATAATACAACAATTATAATACTATTAATAATTATTAGTAGTATTCATATCATCAATAATATTTATTATTATTATTTATCATCATTATTGTCATCCAGCACTGCGCAATGACAGGATAATAACACAAACACATTACATACAATGACATGAAAAAGTAGGAAAAGATGGCCCTGCCCAAATAGTTTAAGAGATGCGAGTAACACATGATACACAAGGTAGCGGAATGACAGTTGGAACTGCTGGTTTGCTTCTGAGGAAGATGGGTTGTTCCCTACCCAGCGAAACGCGTTAAGCCTGCTGAATTCTGCCACTTGCCACAGTTGGACCCGGGCTCCTGTTACATCCTTTACACTACTGGCAGCCGCTGCCGTTACCTGGTGGATCCTTCTTACAGCCTTCATCGTCTGCATCTCTGCTAAGGACTGTTGGGACAATGCACCGTTTGTTTGGTAACAGATTGCTGCTATTAGGATTGATTAACTCTGGAACTGTAAATGTGTGCATATGCAAGATGACGATCCTGGACATGCGCACAAATTAACAAGATGGCATTGGCTGCAGCCCACCGAAGCCAGGTAGGGCTGCCATGACAGCAGGGGAGTGGCTTCCCATTGGAAGAGCTCTCTGCTATTGCTATGGATGCTGATTGGGAGAGTGGGTACTGATTCCTCGGGCCTGACCGGGGCCCGAGCAATCAGCTGTGGGGAGAGACACAAATGTCCCCTTTTGCAGAGTGCATAATATTTTCCACAGTTTTTTTCCAAAGGAGGCATGGTCACGCCTCCCAGATTTGGCCATACCCTCTTCAGTACCCAGACTATAGCAGTATGGTGACAGTCCCAGTGGGGAAACGCCTTCCCCTGTGACTGGTTGTCAGGCTGTGATTAGCAGAAAGCGCTTCCAATTGGAAGTCACTGCCTTTGTAGTCACTTGAGAGGCAGATTTTAGTGGTTTTACATCATACTATCTGTAATGGTCAATATGACCCACAAAAACATACCGTCCATCGCTACATCAAAGTGCTCCGTGTCAGGTGACATGTAACCAATGAATACAGGCTGCACGCTGAGATCACAGACATGGTAAGATTAGACTTTTTTATTACCTACTCCCATTGTGGGACGTACAGTAAAAAGAAGATACATCTTACATTTTATAGTCCTACCTGCTAATACCAGCTGTTTTTTCCCCCCATCGTGCTTAGCTGAAACTTTGTTCAGCAATATAACATCTAAAGTTCACCTGCATCTGACATACTTAAGTAACTATAAGTTTGACTGGCTAGTGATCAGGACTGACTTCTCGTCCCATTTTTTACTGTATTAACAACTATTTGAAATGTACTTATCGAGACCCACTGTACTGAGGCCTGTTATATTTGTTGAAGATGGAGAGTGTTACTGCGCAGACTCCATATTGCTCCTCCAGGGATTCTCTGTGACAAGATGGCCACCATTCGGTACTATGTGCATGTGCGGCGCCATCTTGGATACAGTGGGAGACACAAGTCTTCCACTTAGTTCCAGAGAGACCTGAGAAATATAGTTACCACAAACATTGTTCCAGCATTCCAGCACCTCTACCCGGTATCCGCATACACTCACCGATTTGGTGAGCTGTATGACACTCCCACTCTGCTCCATCAACCAGTGTGTACAACAGTGAGTACAGCTGTACCCATTTTACAATCAATAAAACCACTCCACTGGTTAAGTAACTGGGCTGTCCCTAGTGTCAGGGCATCCGCTGGTAAGTACAGTAACTCTGCCTCATCATCAACCTGTACGCACATATTTACAACAATATTTTCAAGTCTCATATGACTTTTACTGGACAGACTGCAGTAATCCCAGGTGTACCTGAGTGGCTACTGATCAGGGATTCATTCCCAGCACTATTGTTACATATTTCTGTTTTGTTTACATTCATTGCCTAAATATTTTGAAATCATCAATCAAAACAATTATTTTCAGTTATCAAATTTGCAATTATTTGACTATTTTACACATTACACTTGCATCAAGTGCTCTAGGAATCCTTTGTCTACTCTTGTTCTTTATTTCACATTGCTTTGTATCACTATAGTACATTGTAATTATTTAATTATGGTGTATGTGCTCCTATAAATACGCTTTCCTATAGAAAATGTGCTTTGTTGGTGCAAACGACACACATCTACTTTCACTTATGAAAAGTAGGTTGCTAGGCATTAGGCCACTTACTACCCAGGACCACTAGTATATAGGCAGCTTCCACTCCTTTATATACGTATCTTGTCCCGCAACACAAATTTTTGCTCTTGCACGTGAGTGTAATACTAAGGCTGGGTACACACCTGGATGACTTGTCCACCGACCCAGGGAGATTAGTAAGCCAATACACACTTACAACTCTACCACTTAATGTGTCTGTGCTCACATCACAACTGTGTGGGGTATACAATCGGGAAACCCGGCTCCCTTAATACCGACAGCCGGCTTCCCAACTGTCATATCCCGGCGAGGGTGAAATGCCGGGCGTCTATATCTAGATGCCTGTCATTTCCCCGATGCCGTGAGGCAGGAGCCCGGCATCCCGATCGAAGGGATGCCGGGCGCCGCAAGCGGACAGCCACAGGGGGAGAGGGTTAGGTTTAGGGTACCCGGGGGGTATTAGGGTTAGGCACCCCCCCGGGAGGGTTAGGGTTAGGCTAGGGGGAGGGAGGGTTAGGCACCCCCAGGGGTTGACTTAGGGTTATGCACTTAGAGGGGGGATTAGGGTTAGGCACTACTTGGGGGGGAGGTTAGGGTTAGGCACCCCTAAGGAGGGTTAGGGGGTTAGGTTAGTTTATACTTACCTTAGCGACGATCGGGATTTCCAGCGCTGTCAGGCTTCCGCTGCCGGGAACTCTGCTTTTGTCGGCCAGGCGCTGCCGGGAATCGAACCGCCAGCCATGAGGCCGGCGGTATTTCATACCGATTCCCTGTGTGGGCATTTAAATTTGCCCACCCAGTTGAGATGCCAGTCCCTGCATCTGTACAGGCAGTCAGCGGGGCATCCATGTGCACAGGCGGACAAGTCGATATATCTGCAAGATATATTGGCATTGGCTTTGCTGCAGGACAGATATGTTTGTGAATGGTGTTGTTCACAGACATCTTCTGTACACACTTACAGATGCACTATGTGATATGTCCTTCGTCGGCTGATTGAATTACATATCGCATAGTGTGTACCCAGCCTTAGTGTATAAGCATTCCTGTGCCTATAGTAGGAACACCCAGATCCCCCTGAACTCTTCCCACGTAGCAGTCTTTGGTCCCCATAAAAGTGCCACCATCTTGATGGGCAGTGTCATGTGCTTCGTAAAAAAAAAAGTGATATAAAAGAGATGCATATTGATACAAACGCCATTTGTGCTGCCGGGCTGCCTTTTTATATTAGCATAGATGAACCTTATTGCGTGCACATAGCATCGATTGCAGCAGGGGCGTATCTATAATGGGTGCAGGGTTTCCAATGCACATGGGCCTCTGGCTCCATGGGGCCCACAACGCACACCCTGCACCCAGTTAGTCTTTATACTTACCTGTGCGTTATCTGCAGACTGCTGCTCTGCAGTGCCGGCAAAATATCACTGGGAAAAAGGCCATTTTCCCGGTATCTTGCGCATGTGCTGTACTGGTGTCCCCGGGAAAACAACGCAGGCGCCATTTTCCCGGAGACCCGCTCATGCGCAGTAGATTCTGGCACTAAGCCAGAATCTACTGCACACGCCGGCCGCCGCTAGAGAGGAGGGGGCCCACGCTGAGTATGCAGAAAACGCCCCTGCATTGCAGTGTACTTTATGTTGAATTTGTAAATAAACCTTTTAATACATTCCTGCCTATAAACCTCTAAGATTCACTTGCCTAGAACCTCTAAGACAAAACCTGCCTATAAACCTCTAAACACAACGCTAATTGCGTACGCAGTATGACCGCAAATAAAGACAGGAGTGGAATCTGTGGTTCCAACGCACAAGTATTATTCAGGTAAAAGTACAGTCAGTTACACGCAATCTATACATACATAATTTAGGCGTAAAAAGGATATAATACAGACCCAAGTACAGTATACATACGCTTGCGCCTTCGGACCCAGAGATAGACCTCAGACTAGAGACCCCTAGTACATACAACCTTCAGCATGGACCCTTCAACCAGTATATGGGCACATGTATTTATTCCCCCCCAGACTAAAGCAGGACAAAGGGGAAATTTCCTGCTGATCTCATTGGTTCCCAGAGGTGAAGCATATGTTACGACACATTTAACAGGTTGTTTCAAATAGACTTTCCCTGCCTCCGACAACAGGGGTGTTTCTAGTAATGCCTCCTGTAACATTCCATCAGCTAAACATTTTGTTGCTTGTAAGTTCTGCGATCCGTAACTTGAGTTTGCATGATGCGATCTCTCCACCGATAACACCGGGATGCTGTAAAAAGCGTACGCATCAGAACGAAACCAAACACACCTTGCTTATCATGTATAATACCTTAGTTATCAAAAACCTCTATTTCTTAGCATTTAAACTAACTTAACCAACTTGAATCATACAATTTGATGCTAATGGAACCTTGTGTGCGAATATGTAGTGTGTGGGTATTCGGGGTTTGGTATAAGGACGCTAGTTATTAATGGGTGAGATTTAAGTGCATAATCTCTCATACACGAAGTGAACATCCAGCAGTGTGGATGGCTGAGGGTTGTAGTTCTACATGCCCTCTGTCAGCAGGCCCCCACCTGTTGTGTGTTCAAAGGAAAACAAAACCTCTTTTGTTCTCACAGACTCTTGTGTGAAATGCAAATGTATTAGCACCTCAAGCTGTGGACTTTGGGGCCATCCTGTCTAGGATTCAGACAAATCCAATTGTGTAGATCAATGCCTGGATTATATTACAATTGCCACAACTATACTTTATCTGCATCCAGGGATTCCCAATTTGTATGTAAAAATACCCATTGTCTATTCTTATTTACTTTTACTCAGAAAGCTTGTTTTTCCAGTTGCTCTTGGTAGGTTAACAAAAACATTGCCATCTGTTCTTAGCTCCTGAGTTATAACTTGAATTGACGCTGGCCACAAAATGGTGTCTTGCGATCTCATTTGCAAAATGGAGTCTTGCGGCCATTTGCAAGATGGCGTCGCCGCGATTACATTTTAAACTGAATTTGTCTCAGCCAATTATTCAACTTCGACATTTATATACATTATAGCTGCAGTATAATCTTTCCTTTATAAATATTAGGTTTACTTAAATTGCTTTTAAGTGTTATTCCTTATCATACGTTATTTCACTATAGAACAGCTCAGATAACATCGTTTTAGTGCACGGTCTCCAGTCATGGGAATGGAAATCACTGATAACACAGTTAGATGTTTCCTTGTGAATAATCATGTGCTTCCTCATTTCTATCAAATCAATGTTCTTGTGCACAATGTCATACTGGGGGCGAGATGTATTAACCCTAAAATTTTTGTCAAAAATTTGCTGCATTCTCCATATATATCTCTGCGGACCACCGACACGGAAGTCCCCATAGAATGCTATTGGGCTGTGATGTGTCGGGATGCATCGGGCTCTGGGAAGTGGCAAGTGAAGCCCAATAAGCATTGCCTATAGAAGCCTATAGACTTTTTAATGCAGAGTTCCTTTGAGAGGGACCCCCCGCGGCTTGCACATGTGCAGTAGGACGCCCTGGTCATAAACTCGGAAATCCTCACAATGCAAAGGACGGCTCTTATCATAATTCATGCATATGGCGTTAATGAACACAGCTATGCATGCTATAAGTGGCCAGATGTATCGCCTGGAAAATGCGATGCTTGGTACATCCGGCCCAGGGCCTTATTCAGTGTCAGACTGAAACGGAGGCGCAAAATGCGATTGCAAATCCATTTGCGTCTTTGGGACTAATTCAGACTCAGGGTCTGATCCAGAGATGGACGTTATTCCGATGTGCCCGCAATGGAGTGATGTTTTGCTGGTGCGCATGAGCATAAAGTCTAGAAATCCCTTACTGCACATGTGCAAATCCAAGTGTCCTATTCTCTGTACAGTTGCGTACGGAGGGCCTGATTCAGAGATGTACAGTAATGTTGCCGCAGCTGCAAATTTCTACCCAGCAGCTATGCGAGAATATGCAAATGTCACAACCGCAGAGATATGTTTTGAGATGCCCACCGGTGCCTACGCAAATCCAAGCGATAACATACAAAGACATGTAAACAGATATCTAGCGCTCCCAAAAGGTTTAAGCAGCTTTTTAATTAATTAGTCCTGTGTATCTGGCTAATATCAGTCAGCTGTGTGTGGTCTCCGTCTGACTGCCGCTCGTGCTCACTCACAGATGACGTCAGTGGGGGGTCCGTTAACACCAACACGTTTCATCACGTAGGACTTTTTCAAGGTGCCTGTGTCATGAAATCTGTCTTTAATTCCTGTGGGGGTGCTGTGATTGGCTGATTCCTTAGATCAGTTTAATTGCTTAACGATCCCACTTAACTTATACTAAAGCCAGAATAAAGGACTATGGGGCCTATTCATTAACACACAAAATTCTCTCGAGGTAATTAGGTTTAGAACTCGCATGGAGTTCTACCTAATTACCGGAGGAATTCATCATTCCTCCTCCCCATAAGTATCTATTCCGAAAAGCTATCATTTTTGGGATGACAGCTTTTCGAAAAATAGATACTTTTCCTTATCTACTCTAACTTATCGCAGCTGTAATCAGTGCTGCGCATGCGCCGTTACATCCGTAAAAGCAGCGCATGCGCAGCACTGCCTAGAGCTGCGGTAATTCTGTCCCCCCTCCGCTCACCTTCCCCCTGTCCTCCACTTACCTGCCCACTGCAGCCGCCTCCGGCTCCGTCTGCTGTGCTGACACTGTGTTCTCCCAGTAGAGCACAGTAAAGTTTAGGGGAAAAAAAATTATTTTTTTTTCTAAACTTTGCTGCGTTCTGCCTGGAGAACACAGTGTCAGCACAGCAGACAGAGCCTGAGAAGCGACCAGAGTAATGGAGGGAACTGGCAGAGGACCTGCCCAGCCAACAGCAGGTGAGTGTAACCTGCTATATACGCCACCTGAGAGTGGCGTATAGTAACACCATCAAATTCCGAAAATACATAATTTTTGGAATTTGATGAATACCATAATTTCCATATCCCCATACTAATGTATGGGGAGTATGGAAATTAACGCAGGCGGACTTAACCAGGAGATATCAGTGATATATCCTGTGTTAAGTGTCTTCATGAATACTAAAATAACGATAATTAAGGAAAATGTCATAAAAACTTTATTTTAGTGTTGATGAATAGGCCCCTCTGTGTGTTAAAATCGGGTGTGTTTTATTTCAATAGGATAAAAAATGGGATAAAATAAAATATATTAGAGGAAAACGCTAAGTGTATTGATATAACAACAATAGCAGGCCGACACTCAATTGTAAAAACAGTCCATCATGCCTGGGTGCCTCCAGACCAAAGTATTGTATGTAGAAACAATTATAGTGGCACTCACAGGACTTCTTGAAAATAGTATGGATGGTGTAATAACACCTAATCACCAACCAGTATCCTTCTGTGGTCAACGTTTCATTTTTATTAAAAAAATTTCCTCAGGACGTCCTAATATAATTATAATATAAAATATTCTTACAATCGTGGCGCTTATATATAAAACAACCTATCTCTCATATAATCCTGAATTGGACCTAGCAATAAGTTGAATACAATGATGCAATCTGCTGATAAATGCAAGCAAAATGTTTTTCTGTACGCAATCTGTTGAGTGCACAAAATACACTTAGCGTTTTCATCTAATATATTTTTATTTTATCCCATTTTTATCCTATTGAAATAAAACACACCCGATTTTAACACACATAGGCCCTCATTCAGAGGCGCTCGCAAGAAGCGAGCGCTCGTTCTGAATGAGGGCGGCCGCTTGCAATTTTAAGTGCGGCCTCCTGGTCGCTAGCTAAGCTGTGTTACCACCCACAGCTTCAGCGACCAATCAGGTTGATGGTCGCGATGGTCAAGACCATCGCGACCATCGGGGCTTGCGACCAGACCCTAAGGTTGGGTCTCGGCACCCGCAAGCCCCAAGGAGCTTCCTGCTCTGATCGAGCAGGAAGCTCCCCACTGACATCACTGCTGATATCAGTGCGGCCGCCCATAAAACGGCAGGCGTTCTGTCAGGAACGCTTCCATTTGTGTACCCACCCCCCCGCCTACAAAACGGGGGCGAGCTGTCGATCAACATCGACAGCCACCCCTTCTGTAGTGAGCTCCGGAGCGAGAGAGTTCGCTCTCGCTCCGGGGCTTGCGCACTCGCAGTGCGGCCGCTGCGCGTGCGCAGGGCCTTAACATCAACCCGGTTGCGAGCGCTCAGCGCTTGCGACCGGGTCTGAATGAGACCCATAGTCCTTTATTCTGGCTTTAGTACAAGTTACGTGGTGAACACCACCGATAGGGAAAGGTAGGGCAAGTGTTTAACACGCTACTTGTGAACTTATCACATTGCCAGTGACGGGGAACCAGTTCAAAACTACACTCTCACAGAAAGCGCTTTAAACATTTTTGTCTGTATATATAAGTATTGAGTGTATTGTATGTAAAACATTGCCAAAACATCTTATTATTACTAAACGATACACCTTAGTTACATAATTACAAGCGCTTCTATAAACATAGTAACATACAAAGACATGGTCGCAGATCCTTCGGTAATCTGACTCCTTGGGTGAGATGTAATAGGGTGTGAAGAACATGTCGAAACTCGCATCCAGATGTTTTACCATTGTGAGCATGGAACTCGGGCAATGTAATAGAGTGCCTGGGCTGACTAGCGATCAGCAGTAATGCTTTGGCCGGGGGACCCGGTGAAAGGGTTCCCTTGGTTGTGGCATTACCCCCCCCCCCCGCTGCTAGAAAGAGCCCGGTGCTGGTTATTGAAAATACAGGGGACCCCTACTCATTTCAGAGCCCGCGGCTGGTTATGCTTGTGGGGAGGGGATGCACGTATTTTTTTTTTGTACTGTGTACTGGTTTTTTTTAACAACACAGAAGCCTTCCCAGATCTTACTGATTTGGGAGATTGAGGTTGGGATTTATCATGTTTAAATAACCCTATATTGTATTTGCATATTTAAATTAGGTATAGATATTGGGATTAATATTCCTACACAGACCCATACACTTTTTTGCACTTTAAAGATACTACTTTATTACTTCACATGTATTATTGGTATGGATAAATTTAGAACTACACCTATAAGGTACTAAAAAAAAACATTTATATGCAAAAGGCTTTTTTTGAGCACCATTAGGCGATTCACTCGCCTTTATTTTTTATAACTCGTCACTATCTGTTTATTCACCACCACAGAATTTCTGATTTGGAGCACCCACCCATCACTTTTTGTGGAGTGCCTCCTACTTTTTTTTCTATATTTTCAGGTTTTCCACATATATAATTATATTAACTAGCACTGTTTTTATCTATATATTTTTTAACTGAGTCAGTTTTAGTACAAAAGGCGCCAATGTTATCATCTCTTGCCTTTTCCTAATATACAGTATAAGTGTGTGTGTGTACGATAGATAGATAGATAGATAGATAGATAGATAGATAGATAGATAGATAGATAGATAGATAGATAGATAGATAGAGGCACACACTGATAGCAAAAGATCACATGGGGTAATATAAATAATATGCATATTAGTCATAGGGGAGTTTTGTGAGAGATACAGTCAGGTGCATAAATATTGGGACATTGACAGAATTTTCATATTATGGCCTCTATTCACCACCACAATGGCTTTGAAATGAAACAAACAAGATGTGCTTTAACTGCAGACTTTCAGATTTAATTTGAGGGTAATTACATCCAAATCGGGTGAACGGTGTAGGAATTACAACGGTTTCTATATGTGCCTCCCACTTTATAAGGGGCCAAAAGTAATGGGACTATCAACTCAAAAGCTATTTCATGGACAGGTGTGGGCTATTCCCTCGTTATTTCATTATCAATTAAGCAGGTAAAAGGTCTGGAGTTGATTCTAGGTGTGACATTTGCATTTGGAATCAGTTGCTGTCGACTCTCAATATGAGATCCAAAGAGCTGTCACTATCAGTGAAGCAAGCCATCATTAGGCTGAAAATCAAAACAAACCCATCAGAGAGATAGCAAAAACATTAGGTGTGGCCAAATCAACTGTTTGGAACATTCTTAAAAAGAAAGAATGCATCGGAGAGCTCAGCAACACCAAAAGACCCGGATTGACCACGGAAAACAACTGTGGTGGATGACAGAAGAATTATTTCCCTGGTGAAGAAAAACCCCTTCACAACAGTTGGCCAAATCAAGAACACTCTCCAGGAGGTAGGTATATATGTGTCAAAGTCAACAATCAAGAGAAGACTTCACAAGAGTGAATATACAGGGTTCACAACAAGATGTAAACCATTGGTGAGCCTCAAAAACAGGAAGACCAGATTAGAGTTTGCCAAACAACATCTAAAAAAGCCATTACAGTTCTGGAACAACATCCTATGGACAGATGAGACAAAGATCAACTTGTGCCAGAGTGATGGGAAGAGAAGAGTATGGAGAAGGAAAGGAACTGCTCATGATCCAAAACATACCACCTCATCAGTGAAGCATGGTGGTGGTAGTGTCATGGCGTGGGCATGTATGGCTGCCAATGGAACTGGTTCCCTTGTATTTATTGATGATGTGACTGCTGACAAAAGCAGCAGAATGAATTCTGAAGTGTTTCGGGCAATATTATATGCTCATATTCAGTCAAATGCATCAGAACTCATTGGACGGCGCTTCACAGTGCAGATGGACAATGACCCGAAGCATACTGCAAAAGCAACCAAAGAGTTTTTCAAGGCTAAAAAGTGGAATGTTATGCAATGGCCAAGTCAATCCCCTGACCTGAATCCGATTGAGCATGCATTTCAGTTGATGAAGACAAAACTGAAGGGAAAATGCCCCAAGAACAAGCAGGAACTGAAGACATTTGCAGTAGAGGCCTGGCAGAGCATCACCAGGGATGAAACCCAGCGTCTGGTGATGTCTATGCGTTCCAGACTTCAGGCTGTAATTGCCTCCAAAGGATTTGCAACAAAGTATTAAAAAGTGAAAGTTAGATTTAGGATTGTTTAGTTTGTCCCATTACTTTTGGCCCCTTAAAAAGTGGGAGGCACATATAGAAACCGTTGTAATTCCTACACCGTTCACCTGATTTGGATGTAATTACCCTCAAATTAAATCTGAAAGTCTGCAGTTAAAGCACATCTTGTTTGTTTCATGTCAAAGCCATTGTGGTGGTGAATAGAGGCCAAAATATGAAAATTCTGTCAATGTCCCAATATTTATGCACCTGACTGTAGATAGATAGATAGACAGATAGATAGATAGATAGATAGATAGATAGATAGATAGATAGACAGATATGAGATAGATAGATAGACAAATATGAGATAGATAGATAGATAGATAGATAGATAGATAGATAGATAGATAGATAGATATGAGATAGAAATGAGATAGACAGATATTAGATAGATATGAGATAGACAGATATTAGATAGATATGAGATAGACAGATATTAGATAGGTAGGTAGATATATGGTAGATAGATAGATAGATACTGTAGACAGGCGTCGCCGAGGCTTTGCCCATGGTGACAGAAAGCCTAGCTTCACCGCTACAACCAACACACCTGTAAAAGACAGGTAATTTTTTCGGGCGAGATTGCTGCGAATTTCAAATACTTGCCTTAAAAAAACTGCTCATATCTATACTTTTAATCAGTAATACCCAGACTACATTATTTATACTAAAGTGTGGTTTCTCAGCGTTGTTTTGTGGTGGTTTAGAGTTTAGTAAATCGGCTGATGAAAACTCGCCACAAAACGTTGCAATCCCACCGGGCAGCCTAGTAAATCCCCCCCTGGGATCACTGCGACATTTGTGTCTGAACTGACTATGACCATGTAATATCCAAGAGACTCTACAATATAACATTTCCAAGATGCTGCATTAGAGACAACCCCTGAATCTCCGCTACAGTTTATGTTTGT
This sequence comes from Taudactylus pleione, assembly GCA_031769625.1. NCBI lineage: Eukaryota > Metazoa > Chordata > Amphibia > Anura > Myobatrachidae > Taudactylus > Taudactylus pleione. Next base: position 2,354,409 of record JAUIMM010000461.1, on the reverse strand, counting down.
GCACGTTTGCAGCTACTACCTATAGATGGCTTGCAATTTACTCACTTGCTAACTGCCACTCTGTTTTTAGCCTCCATGTATTATAAATGAAGTTTGTTTTTGCATAAATAATAACCATGATGGATAGTGTCTGAATGGACCCACAGAAGTCAGTCTGATCTCATGAATAGTGAGAACGAACACATTTATCCTTTTACTGCATCAAACATTGTCCTAAGGATACTTACCTATGAAACATTTACTCTAGCTATACAAATATATAATCTATAATAACTCCCTCATTCAGTAGCATGATTGTTGAAGCTGAAGTGTATATGGAGCTCATCAATCTTCTGTGTATAAGCCAGATAAAAAAAATTGGCCATTTAGTTTATTGTTGGGATTTCTTTTCCAACACAAAGGTTACAAGCTTTACGCCCTTCAATGATGCTTCAAATATAATATATAAGGTCAGCATTGTGACTCCTGGCTCAGGGTAGGAGCGACGCAGAGATGGAGGGAGCTCTGGTGTTAATTCTGTGTGTTTTTGCCTTCACAGGTGTATCAGGGTCCCACATGCAGGGTGGAACCATATCTTTCCGAGCAAGAGAGAAGCACCTTGATGGATGGACGGTAAGATGTCAGGCCAGTAACCAATGTTTCATTGTTGTTGATGAAATCCTAATTCTGTCTTTGACTATGTCTACAATGCCTCTGCCCACACTATAAATGGTGACTCTTAGGGGTACATTTACTAAAGTGCAGATTTTTAGAAATGGAGATGTTGCCCATAGCAACCAATCACATTCTACTTAACATGTATCTAACACCTTCTAGAAGATAATAGCTAGAATCTGACTGGTTGCTATGGGAAACATCTCCACTTCTAAACACCTGCACTTTAGTAAATATACCCCTTAGGCTGCATACACACAAATGCATATTACATAGGGGACTGTACAGCCTAATCTCCATCCCAATGGAAATCCCACACATCATACACAGAGTATATCCCACATAACACATACTTACATTCCTGATGTTGGTTAGATGATGACCGCAAATAAATCCTACAATTACCTGTAGGCATGAACAGAAGACAGAACATATGTTTCTTGTCCTCTTCATAGCACTCCAGTTGCTTTGAAACTACACATCCCAGCATGCCCTGCCACATTTTTAGCGTTACCTAACAGCAAAACTGTGGCAGGGCATTCTGGGAGATGTAGTTCCACAGGTTGCCTTCCCCTGGCCTATACTAATAAGCGGGTTTATGGACCTGTAATTCCTATGAGTGGACATACTGTGATTCATTTATTTCATACTTGCCTACATTCAGCTCCCTCCTTCCGGGAGGGAGCTGAATGTCTGCAAACAGCGGGGGAGGTGGCCGGGTAATGATGCTGCATTGGGGGCGGAGCCGAAAATATTTTGAGGTCTGACACTGTTTATGTTTGTTTATGTACAGTTTGTTTGTTTGTGTTTTGGACAATTTGTGCAGAATATATTTTACATGTATTATCGCTATTTGTGAATTTTTGCCATTTCAAAACCTCCAAAGCAGCCTCTCTGCGATTCTGGCCCAGAGCAATAGAAGCTTTATACTTGGCCTGGTCCTGTTATTGTATGCAGTTCTGGCCCTGTTATTGTATGCAGTTCTGGCCCTGTTATTGTATGCAGTTGCAAATGATATTTGGGATTTGAATGTATTATTTAAAAACCCAAAAAGCCCAACAGAAACATAAATATTATAGAAATGATTCTGAGCTGGGAGCAAAGCAGAAAAAAAGCAGTAACTTTGCACCTTGGTAAGACCATGAGATGGGGCTGATATAAAATGTGCAGAGGGATTTAGGAGTCCATTCAATGAGCTCGCCCCTAGGAGTCCTGGTGCGGGATGCACTAAACGGAAAATGCAGTAAGATCCCTGTTTACCGCATTTTCCGTATGCACCATTCTCCTGGCCGCCGGGCTCCGATACGGAGTGTAACGACAGCTCCCTCCCAGAAGGAGGGAGCCAAATGTCGGCAACCCTGCTGGCGTTACCCTATAGAAGCCTATGTTCTTCTACCGCATCGCGCTTCTATGAGGGATCCGATCCTTCCCAGCATGCCCCGCGGCCGCCGCGTCACTCTGCCCACGCGCAGGTGGACTCCCGGATCATAAACCCGGAAGTCCACTGTGCAGTGGAGATCGCAAAGAACAGCTCTTATCGGAAGAGCTGTCCTTTGCTGTACTGATCGCATATTTTAGTGCATGTGCGATCAGAACAAATGCGGTGACTGGCGGGAAGTATTGCACTCTGTTAGTGCATCCCGCCCCTGGTGAGTAAGTGCAGGTATTTGCCATGCTTACGGTAGATCCGGACTCACTGATCTCTGTTCGCCGTCAGTGTACAAAAATCAGCGAGTCAGGGTGAAATTGAGCCCCAAGGGTTTTTTTAAAAAAACATTCCTCTATTTAAGTGATTAAATAAACATAAGTTAAACCGTCAAAAATGCTTTGTTAGAATATTTAGTTTTTTTGCTTTGTTCATGCATGAGGGCAATACAATATACAATTACCCCTGCAAAACATTTTAAATAGGGGTCGGGTATGGAATCCCGGCGGTCGGGGTTCCAGTGGTCAGAATACAGACAGCGGCATCCCGTCAGGCAGAATCCTGACCCAATCAGGTAAGTGACCTAACCCTAACCCACCTTACCAGCAGGCTAACCCTCACCCTCCCTCCGTGCAGTCTAACCCTAACCCATACTTGCCTACCCTTCCAAAAATCGGGTGCCGCTCCCGGCCCCCAGGAAAGGCAGGCAAGTCTCCCAGCCCCAGCGAGCCGGCTGTATAAACCCCGGCAGCGGGGGGTGCTGGTGACGCGATTTGCGCTGAATCGCGTCATCATAGCCCCGCCCCTGCTTCACAATGCCATCAATCTCGAAGCGTCATGCTCCAGGCCATGCCCCCTTGTCGCCGCGACATGCCCACTGTGTGGTTGCCCGACAGCTCCCTCCCAGAAGGAGGGAGCCAAATGTCGGCAACCCTGCCCTAACCCCACCGCAGCTTAACCCTAACCCTTCCCCTCCGTAGCCTAACTGTAACCCTCCACCTAGTGCCTAACCCTAATACCTACTGTCGGGATTCCGGTGGCCTGGATTCCAGCTCCAGTGCTCTGAGTGCCGGCATCCCAACCGCCGGGATAGTAACTAATTCCCATAATTGTGATTCCCTCCTGGCTCATGATAATTGTTGCAGCATTAGCAGAGTGAAACGCTAAAAAACTAAGTTCTGTGGCTGTAATAAATTATTATTTTCATGCTGAAAGTTTGTTTTGTTTTTTTAAATGTGCTCATGCCTTCTTCCCAGAAATGTATTTAATTTTTTTTGGGGGGGAGGGGAAGAGGCGAGGGGGGTATTGTAGATATAACTTATGTATTAAATGAAGTGAACTATACTATTTGGTTGCACCATATATCCTAGTGGTAATTAAAAAAAATATAACTTTGGATATTTTCTGAAATATTTAGTAAATTGTTAATATGAGTTTAATGTCTTTCAGGTTGACTTCAAATTTAAGTCGTCTTTTATTGATGGATATGGCGATTATTTTTACTGGGACTGTTTTTCTGGGGATTGCGGTTACGAGACTTATCGTAGTATTGAAGCTGTGGATAACAGAACGTCATTCCCCAACCGCTGGTACCAGTATGAAGGTCGCATCACGAGACGAGTACACAATGACAAACCCTTCCAGCTTATGTAAGATCTCTGCAGTCAGCAATCAGCTTCATTGAAGGAAATTTTCTCCTTTAGATAAACTAATACCCCTTCCACACTGGAAATAAAATTACCAGGTAATTCACTTTTACCCGGTAACTTGCTAAACAACCCAGGATTTTTCCTTAGTGAAAGGGTCATCCTGGGACTAAATTTAGTCTCGGGATGACCCTTTCACACAGGGAAAAATCCCGGGCTGATTAGCAAATTTCCACGTAAAAGTGAATTATACCGCCTTTATACCTAAATTCCGGGTCTGACCCGGAAGTTGGAATAGGGTTCCAAACCGGATCAGACCTGGAATTTAGCCGGCGCCATCCCAGGATATTCCCGAGTCGGCGCCATTCATACCGGAGCAGGGTCTGCAGTGACCTGGCTCGGCCGGCATGCGGCGCTCTCCAGGTCATTGTGACCCAGATCGCACTACAGTCATCGCTCCTTCCTGCTATACTGCGCTGGTTTGTTGATTTATTGCCCACTTTCTGCATCGAGTGGTCTGAGTGCATGATGTATGTAAGTGTACTTTTCCTTATATCTGTGCCACTGTGGCTGGGAACCTCCCTTACAGGGTTGAGTACAGCTTAATTATACAGTCAGTCAGCTCTGCTGTCTTTAGAGTTCATGTACTGTATACTGTAATATATATACTAGCACTACCAAAGACCCTTATTTGCTTACACATTACTGACTACTTGGTGTGTAGTGATATCTGTGACTTACTAAATGTCCAGAAATAAGATTACTAAGGAGGCGGGCTCTACAGCAATGCGTTCTTGTAAACAGTGTCTTACTGTCATTTCTCCTCAGGACCCGGAGCATAATGGCCTGCTTTGGGAACCTACAACAGGTGATTTTGCCTATAGCTTTTACTCAAGAACTGGCTTGGGCATCGCAGCTAACACAGGTAATGTCACAATATGTAGACCTTATGTCAGTGCTAGTACCACCTGTCCCCGTCGCTATGCCTCAACTTTCCATGGCGGAGCCCCCCTGGATGCAGACCGTTGCCCAGTCTTTTCAGGGCTGGCTCCGACGTGCGCATGCGCGAGACCCGGCTAGCGACGGGCGCTCCATCACTATGGGTCTCGCACCAAAGGGGGCGAGCTGTCAATGTTGAATGACAGCTTGCCCCATTTGGGAGGTGGGCAGGGAGAGTGGCGGGCCAAACAGAGGCGTTCCTGACGGAACGCTTGCCGTTTGGGGGCGGCCCCACTGACATCAGCAATGATGTCAGTGGGGAGCTTCCTGCTCGATCAGAGCAGAAAGCTTCCTGGGGCTTGCGGTTGACGAGACCCAACCTTAGGGTCTCGCCGCAACCCCGATGGTCTTGACCATCGCGACCATCACCCTGGTCACTCGCTAGAGCTGTGGGTGGTAACCCACAGCTTAGCTAGCAACCAGGAGGCCGCACTTCAAGATGCAAGCGGCCGCCCTCATTCAGAGCGACGCTTGCATCTAACGACCGGGTCTGAATGAGGGCCTATGTCCCCTGTAGATGTAGAGGCTCTAATTAGAGCAGTTAAATCTATTCTATTACTGGAAGAGTTGGAGCAACCTCCTAGGACCAAGGCACTTGTTTTTGAAAGGCAGAAAAAGACAGTGGCAGAATTTCCGATGTTATCCAAACCTATCACTACCAATTTTGAGCATTGCCATTTGTCCACGGCCCCTTGTGTGTTCATGAAGGTCATGGCAGTCATGACAGTACATCTGCGCCGCCAAGGCATCAGAATTTTACCATACCTGGATGACATGCTTCTCTTAGCACAATCTCCAGCAGTTCTCAGGGATCACATCCATCTACGGTAGCACTTCTTCAATCACACGGGTGGATAATCAATTGGAAAACATCAACACTATCTCCATCCTAGGAGATACTCCACCTGGGAGCCTTGTTGGACTTCAGAGCTCAGAGAGTCTCCCTCCCTCTGGACAAGATCTTGTCATTACAAACCAGAATTTGCAACTTTCTCAGTCAACGGCGAGTGCATGCAAAATCTGGGGTTGTTAGTGTCAACTTTTGACATGGTGGAGTATGGATAGTTTCACTCCCAGCCTCTCCAGGGTCTCATTCTGAAGCATTGGATCAAGTCATGCCCAAACCTCAAGGCTCAGACTCTAAACCTTCCCCAGGAGGTACGTCTCTCCCTACTGTGGTGGCTCCAGCGTTCTGATCTAGACAAGGGACAGCCCTTTTGGATCCAGGACTGGGTCCTACTCACCACCAATGCAAGCCTTCGAGGGTGGGGGGCTTTTACTTGTCAGCTAACCTTTCAGGGCCATTGGAGGAATCAGGAGAGCCAGCTTTCCATCAACATCCTGTAACTTTGTGCCGTGTACAGGGCTCTGTCAGGCACAGCACCTCCTTCGGGGACGTCCAGTGAAGATACAGTCAGACAACGCAACCGCGGTGGCCTACATAAATCATCAAGGTGGCACTCGCAGTCAAGGAGTCATGCAAGAAGTCGGCAGAATTCTTTGCTGGGCGGAGCATCATCTTCCAGCACTGTCCGCAGTCCTCATCCTGGGCGTTCAAAATTGGGAAGCGGACTTCCTAAGTCGTCAAGATGTCCATGCAGGCAAGTGGGTGTTACATCCGGACATCTTCCAGCTATTAGTCCATCGCTGGGGCCTACCAGACATTGAAATGATGGCGTCTCGCTACAATCATCAGCTTCTGAGATATTGCTCCCGCACCGGGGACCCGGAAGCTCTGCTGGTAGATGCACTATTGGCCCCTCAATGAATCCTTGGGTCGATCAAAAGTTCAAACTGGAAGGAGGCACTCTGATCCCGGTGGCTCCAGATTGGTCCGGGATGGTGTGGTATGGAGATCTGCTGGGCCTGTCCATAGATGCCCCTCTGCGTCTTCCATGGCGGCCGGATCTTCTGACTCAGGGCCCCTGCTTCCATTCGGATCTAGCCTGTCTTGCTTTTACGGGATGGCTCTTGAGACGTCCATCCTAACAGCAAAAGTATTCTCCAGAAGGGTTGTTTGAACCATGCTGCAGGCTAGGAAGCATTCCTCAGCACACATTTATCACAGGCATACCTATTTTTCTTGGTGTTTGACTAGGGCAGCGGTTCCCAAACTGGGGGCCTCATTCAGAGGCGGACGGAGGATGCAAGCGGTTGCTCAGAAACTGGGCGGTCACTTGCATCCTGACCGCCCGCCTCTGTTGCGGTCGTTAGGCTGTGGGTTAACACCCACAGCTCTAACGACCGCTCGGGTGATGGTCGCGATGGTCAGAGACCATCGCAACCATCGGGGCTTACAATGAGACCCTAGGGTAGGGTCTCACTTGTCGTAAGCCCCGGAGAGCTTCTGGCTCTGTCAGAGCCGGAAGCTTTCAGTGGGGCCTCCCCCAAACGGGAGGCGTTCCCATGGGAACGCCTCCGTTTGGGCTGCCAACCCCTGGCCTGCCTTCCAAACGGGGTAGGCTGTCAATCAACATCGACAGCTCACCCCCTTTGGAAAGAGACCCGCTACGACCGGCGCTGTCGGTCGTAGCGGGTCTCACGCATGCGCACGAGGGAGCCGGCTCCCTCGTGCGCATGCGCACTGGCAAAACATTGAGGCGGTCGTAGACCGTACGGCCGCCTCTGAATAAGGTCCAGGGTGCTGGAACTTTTGTCTAGGAATGATGATGTTTGGCCATGCAAGATGACGTTTTGCCTCATTCTGAGTCTCGTTTTTTGGAGGGAAAAATCCGAACTCGGCGTGCAAATTCAAACCTATACGAGCCTGCACATCCCTACTTTAAACCCCAGGTCTTTCCGCCTTTCTCGTGTCCTTTTTTTTTCTGCTGACCAGTCTGGATTTGGGCCTTCGCCTCTCAACCTTAAAGGTCCAAGTTTCGGCTTTGTCAGTCCTTTTTCAAAGGCAGATAGCTCTGCTAACAGAAGTGCAAACTTTTTTCCAGGGGGTTCTCCATGTTCAGCCTCCGTTTGTTTCTCCTGTGGCTCCCTGGGATCTTTCTTTAGTTCTCCGTACTCTCCATTCAGCTCCCTTTGAGTCGTTACAGTCAGTTGATTTGTATTGGCTCACGCGTCTGGTCGGAGGGTATCGGATTTGAGCGTCCTTTTGTGTCTCTCCCCATTTCTTGTGTTCCATGCCGACAGGGCTGTATTGAGGACTCGTCTAAGCTATCTTCCCAAGGTCATATCCCGCTTCCATATTAATCAAGAAATAGTAGTTCCTGCATTCCAGACTACAGATCCTTCTCAGCCGGAGGCTTTGTTGGATGTGGTGAGTGCTCTCCGACTTTGTCAAGAGGACCAGAGAGATTCACAAGTTGGACTCTCTGTTTGTCTTATATGATGTCCATAAGATGGGCTGGCCGGCTTCTAAGCAGACCTTGGCCCGCCGGCTTCGCTTTACCATTTGCCATGCTTACTCCTTGGCACATCTTCCTACCCCTGCCGTGGTGATGGCCCATTCCACCCGGTCAGTTGGAACTTTTTGGGCAGCACACTATGGGGCTTCTGTTGAACAGCTCTGTAAGGCTTCCACATGGTCGTCTGCTCATATCGTCATCAGATTTTACGCTTTTGATACTTTTGCGTCCTCGGACGCTGCCTTAGGGTGTTCTGTGCTCACTGCAGCTCAGGAGCATCCCCATCCATTGGGGACAGCTTTAAGACATCCCAGAGTCATCCTTGTGACCCCTAGTGGAGGAAGAAGTCTTCATGTCTGTCAGGGGGAGTTTTCTTGGTGACTGGTCTGGCTGTACTTTCCATGGCGTATATGGTTCTGTATGTATGCCAGCCTTCCTTCTCCTTCGCCTCTGCCTCGCTCCTGCCATAGTCTTGCAAACTAAATTGAAGTTCATTGGCTGGGGGTGGGGTATACTGGAGAGGGGGGTAATTTCATTAACTGTTTGGTGCCCAGACTCTCCTCTCCAGGCTATACCCAAGAGTCATCCCTGTGCCCCCTATGGAGTCGAAGAAAAAGAGGTAAGACATAAGTCTCCTTTTCCGTTAGTTTAGGCACCCCAAATTTAAATAAAGTGCGTTTTTTCAAATAGTTTTTTAAAGCATTTTTTTTTATTACTTTTTTGATTAAAAATGTTATTTTGGTCTCAAATCACCACAAAATCACCTTTTTAATGCTTTTTTTTTTTTGCAGTTTTAATTTAATTAGTTTGTGAATAAACGGGAAAAGTTTTTTATGATTTTTTTTTTTCTTCTTTTAAATTGGCATTTCTAATTGGACTTCTCATTCCTGGGGAGGGAGCATTCGTGCCATGTTTGTGAGTTTCATGGAACAAACATGGCACACTTTTGCAAACTTGCACCTAATTGGACTGATATCAAATAAAAAACAACCCTCAATAGACACTAATACCCCTTTTACACCAGAGCTAAAACCCGGGTAGCTCCTTGGTGTAAAAGGAGACAGGGTTGGATTCCTGGGTGGAGTGACCCGGCAATCAACCGAGGTAACCTGCAGGGTTTAACACAGGAATGACCCATGAAATCCTGCAGTGTAAACGGCGCGATTTGGGTCACGATGACCTGGAGCGTGCCGCATGCCGGCCTCAGTGGCGCTTGGAGATTATGTCATCTCCAAGCGTCCACTTCCACTCCGGAACAGCCGGGTCACTGCAGACCCAGTTCCGATGTGAACAGCCGCCGACTCGGGAGTATCCTAGGTCGGCGCCGGCTAAATTCCGGATCTGATCCGGTTTGGAACCCTGTTCCAACCTCCTGGTCAGACCCGGAATTTAGGTATAAAAGCAGTATAAGTCAATCTATGTATATAAATACCCGCAGCTTTGAGGTGAGGTATAAAGCCTCCTAGTAGAATCTACAAATAGTATTCTGATAGTGTACTGAAAGGTGCACAGTGCTGGGAGATTATATAACAATTCTATGACATGAGACTAACAGGTATGCTAAAAATAAACAGATGTAATAATAACAGGTGATTTTATGATTGATTAACTGCAGGATACAAATAATCAAATCCATGTGGCAGAATCCACCTGCGCGAATATCATATAAATGAAATAATATATCAAAAGTGAAAATCATATACTGTCACCAGCATAGGAACAAATAGTAGATGGTGCCCTCGGTGACAGACCTCCTAGAACGCTTGCATTTACATTTATAATCCCTGTATGTGCTGAGTAGACGAAATGCCGGTAATTAGATTCCAGTGCTTGGATGTAGCAATGAATCGCCGTTCTCTGTTATTAGCACTGTGGCTAGATGATAAACCTGCCACACACAGAGCCCACTGGATGTAGTTAGACCCTCCAACAGTCAATGGAAGGGATCCGATCCTGCTTATGCATGAGCTGTGCTGAAACCACCGACTGCAGCAAGCAGCATTGAATGGCAGCAGGAGTGTGCGGCTTACTGAACAATAGTGGAGCCGCTGATGTCCGCTCAAACAGCCGGTATAAAGGCATGGCAATGACCGGTGTCACTGGATAACAGCAGATATATGCGGCTGATTATGCGGTGGTGAAGCCACTATAAGGAGGCAGTGCAAAGGACTCCCAAGGAAAGAGCAGCATATGCCTCTGATGAAGCCGTGGAAGGAGCCACGGGAAATGCGTCAGTCACTGCCGCGAGCCAGCTCTTCATAAGGTGTTAAAGGTTCACACTGCAAGGTTACACGGGTCATTACCATATTCAACCCTGCTCGCTATCCAGGTTGGTCAACCCAGTAATCCAACCCTGGTCCCTTTTCAACTGAGCTGCAATCCAGGTTGACATGGCAATAACCCAGGTTATTTTGCCAGTGCAAAAATATAAGGTATTTAATAAAAATTGCAGGTGGTTTTATTGAAACTTATAAACTAAAGTTGCCCAAAGGTAAAAACTAATTTCACATAATTCTTGTCTGACATACTATTTTTCAATTAAATATTAAAATAACGAGTAAATATCAATAGTTTGGAACTAGGATCATAGTTTAATTTTGACCCTCCCCAGTTCTATCACTAGGGGGTCTAGTTACTGATATTCTGAAATAAGGCTCATTTTATGTTGACGCAATAAGCATAACGCAATGATCGCAAACCTCCTATCACCGCAAACTAGCAATATTGGCCTTCATTCAGAGCCACTCGCTATTTGCGGTCGTTCGTTCTAAAACAAGGGGTGGCTATTCAAATGAACCGTTCGCTGTTTGCAGTCTGTTCACGCCTCTAGGTCTGAATGAGCGAACAAAACTTGCGTTCGTTTTTTGGAAAAATACGCCCCCTGGCCGCTCGCATCCTACGTCATGTCCGCTATTTATTAGATTAATCGAGTAAATCGACCAGGGTATGAACTGCTCGCTATTCTTGTGGTTGTTTTTTGCTACCACAATTTTGCGAGCAGTTCTGGCTATAAAAGAACCCAGTGACGTGGTCAATGACGCTGCTGTTTTAAATATGCACACCCATAAAACGCCCGTTTTGACCTTTAAGCACGCCTGCGATCGGATCTCCACTCCCTGTTTTCAAGCACCTTCCCCTGTTACCACCCACATACGCCTCTTTGTCACTCAAATTATCAGGCATTCGCTATTTTGCGAGCACATGAATTTCGGCCGCACTGAGTGGTTCGCGCATGCGTATTACGATCCGTACGCATGCGCAGTTGGGCAAACATCGCTCGGAGCGAACGAGCAGCCACTTGCGTCCGGCTCTGAATCAGGGCCATTGTCAGGACAGCTAAACTTCTGGGCCACAGGGAATATGCTCATTTGTAACAAAGTTACCCAGTTCTAGCATGCTTAGTGGAACTGAAGGCTGAGACTTGGGCTTTCAGTTAAAAAAAAAAATAAAATTACAATTATTACATTTAAAAAATAAATATATATCTGCTGAGAAAAAGGAAATATCTAATTGCCGCTATTTACCATTAAAACATAGCTTAGGCAGCTGTGCAATGCTCTGCTGTAAGGCTGACTCACCACTTGGATGCAAAGAGAATTCAACTTTATGTCTCAACAGGGAAAGCAGCTGCTGCTGGGTCTCCAATCGGTATTCCGTTAGCGGGTGGCAACTTATATCTTCAGTGGATTTAGGAATCAGATCTGACACTAAAAAGCCTAACAGCTCCCCCGTGACCACTCCAATACCCATTATAAGGTACAGTACCACGGCGCTGCCAATGTGCCACAAGTTACATATATAGACAATGATACATTTCATGGGAATGACAGATTCCCACCATTGTGTGCTGGATGTTGATTCTTGTTCTGAAAGATAATTCACCTTTAAAAATGGTGCTGATTAAAGTTAACTATAAGCAGAAGCTACATTGGTGCACTCTATCACCAATGAATAATTTTAAGTAAAATCTTAATTTATTAGATATGCGCTAAAAATCGTATTGGTAAGGCTCCATACACACGTAAAGATTATCTGTCCAACCATCCAACTAGTTGATTGGTTGGAATGAAAATCTGGTAACGTATGGGAGTAACTGATGATCAGCAATTTGCTCCTAAATGCCAGAAAACAGATGAACATGGACGTCAGACAAGTTCGTTAAATGTTTGATCTAAACAATTTGTTCAAACAACAGTTTTTGTCCATTTTCCGGCGTTTGGGAGCAAATTGCTGATTGTCATTTGCTTTCATCCCTTACCAGGTTTTCATTCCAACCAATCACCTAGTTGGCTGGTTGGACAGAAAATCTTTACGTGTGTAACTGTGTATGCAGCTTAGGAAGTAATACATTTTCATGTATAAGTGTCAAAATAAATGCATGAATTGAAAGCGAACAAAGTATAAGATAATAAATAGAAATATAGTGTTATTAGAAATGAATAAAGTGATTAAAACTGCTATCAATTATTTTAATCCAATATTATATTTGTCTTAGTGTCAATATTCACAAATGGATGCAATTCTGTGATATCAAAATGAAAGTTCCACCGTTATATTGTCGGTATAAATAATTGTCAAATTGCGAATATGAAGATATAGATATCACAGATATATAGTAGAATGAATTCTTCCTATTAATCATTAGATTGGTTTCACAGGGAGTGAAATATCTTTATGATACTGACTCATATAGGATTGATACTGTTTATAATTGATACAATTAGAATAATCTGTATATGTTATGTATCAATTAGTATCAACATGTGTTCATACTAATATAGTGTAACAACTTTCTTAAGGTGCATACACACACGATTTTTTTAACGATTATCATTAGCTATATCGTTTATCATTCAATCGTTGAGAAAATCATTCACTTTCTGAGTTAAAACGATGAACGATTATCGTTCATGCGCGTTTACGTTTGTAGTTCAGTCAGACTAACCAACTGAACGATTTTTATTAAAGGAATATGCAAAAATCGTTTGTAGTTCAAAAAAATCATTCATTACACTTTAAAAAATATGACAGATAATCTGACAGAAAATCGTTCATAAAATCGTTCATAAAATCGTTGGTAACGAAATCATTGTGTCTGTATGCAGCTTTAAGCTGCATACACACACAACGATTTTGTTACAAACGATTTTATGAACGATTTTCTGTCAGATTTTTTAAAGTGTAATGAACGATTTTTATGAACTACAAACAATTTTTGCATATTCCCTTAATGAAAATCGTTGAGTTGACAAATCTGACTGAACTACAAACGTAAACGCGCATGAACGATTATCGTTCACCGTTTGACTCAGAAAGTGAACGATTTTTTCAAACGATTATCATTAAACGATATCGTTTAACGATAATCGTTAAAAAAATTGTTGTGTGTATGCGTCTTAAGTATCAGATTAGAAAAATCTTGTTTTAGTAATATTAGTTATGAGTCACGTATTTATTAATTCTAAAAAGCATATGCACACATGTATTCAGTAAGGCATGGACATAATCATTCCGATCTCATTAGATTATGTCCTGACTTATACCAAAACTCTATAGTGGATGATATTTTAGCAGTTGCACGTATTTATACAGATGCATGTATTTAATAACATATGAGCATAGTCAGGCTGATTTTATTAGACTGTGTTCTCGTTCATGCTCATCTTCTGTATAGTATAGATTAGTTTGTATACAAAAAATACCATTAGTTAATAATATGTTATCGCACTTATTCGACAAAGAGATATTCCTTGTCAGCTTATAAATTGATGAAAGGCACAGTGGAATGACGAGGTACTGATATTAGTTCATTTCTAACAGCGTATTATATATTGCCCTTTAGCACTCTAACAGAGCCGTGCGTGTGTTCTGTCTGCAGTGATTATAGCACAGTAGTTGTCATCTGTAATGATGTAATGAACATATTATAAGTTTAGTAAGGTTAGTTTTTTTTTCGTTTCCTTGTGAACATATATATCTAATCAGTTGTTAGCACCACCACATTTTCTGATTATATTTAGAGCGTGAATTACTCATTTATCATATTTTGGGTAAAATCTCCTACTTGTTAATATTATTACATAATACTATATAGTGCGGGAAGATTCTGTTTCTCTCTTGTGTGTTCTATAAGCAGAAGATGCAATTACTGGGGAATTGCCAAACCCAAAAAACAAACCAAAGAAAAAGCAGTGTTATATGCTCATTATAACTACCTTGATAATGCACAATAAAGTATCTGCACTGTTCTGCCAGAATAACAAGTACTGTATATCTGAGAGTTAGGGGTACAGGTTGAGTCTCCCATATCCAAATATTCCGAAATACGGAATATTCTGAAATACGGAATTTTTTGGCATTACTGAGATAATGAAACCTTTGATTTTTGATGGTTCAATGTACACACACTTTGTCTAAGGCACAAATGTTTAAAAATATTGTATAAAATTACCTTCAGGCTGTGTGTATAAGGTGTATATGAAACATAAATGAATTTCATTTCTGTACACAAACTTTGTTTGAGCCACAAAATGATTGAATATATTGTAGAAAATTACCCGCAGGCTGTGTGTATAAGGTGTATATATAACACATAAATGCATTCTGCGTGTGTATTTGGGTCCCACTCCCAAGATATTTTATTATGGTATGCAATTATTCCAAAATACGGAATATTCCATTATCCAAAATACCCCTGGTCCCAAGCATTTTGGATATGGGAGACTCAACCTGTATATTTAATGAAGTGCTGTTTTTTAGAAGTGGAGTTGTTGCCCATAGCGACCAATCAGATTCTAGTTATCTTCTAGTAAATGTTAGATAAATGATAAGTAGAATTTGATTGGTTGCTAGGGGGCATTTTTAAAATCCCATACCAGTAAATATATTCCTTAAGGTGCAAACAGACTGCACAGGACTTGAGTCTTGGGCCTGTGTTATTGGGAGCAGTTCCTCTGCCTGGTCAGTCCCAGGGGCAGCTATTCATCTCCGCCCTCTTGCATTATATACTTATATACTTTGCATTCTCTTGGAGTATGCTCAGATCAGCATACCGCCTACTTGTCTGCAGCCAATTACTTGCATCCTCTGAGTTTATAGATTTGGCATTAGTTGTACAAACTGCCAGATTATTGTGCTCTCTACCTTGAAGCAGAGCGCTCTGACTCCTCTGTATGACCTTAGCTATTCTCGATGACCCGGACTCCTCTAATGCTGGATACTCACTTGGCGATACATCGCTCGTTCTATCGACAAGCGATATATTGCGAGTGCATCGACAGATGTGTACACCCGATATTTCTGAACAACGTCGTTCACAGACATATCAGGTCGGCCCTACAACACAGCCGATGCCGATATATTTGACAGATCTATTAGCGCATTTGCAGGTGTGTATGGGCAACCCACCGACCGCCCGTACACTGGCTGCAGGGACCGTCGATACTGACATCACAACTGGACGGGCAATGGTAAGTGTGTCTAGCTTACCAATTGGCCAATCTGACGGCAGATCGGTCTGCTGACCAACCCATCATCCTAGTGTGTACCCAGCATAACTCTCTGATCACAGCAGCTACTAAAGATCATTCCAGCTCACCCACTGCAGATAGCTACAGATTGTTATCCCGCTCATAGATCCTGGCACTGCTCCTTACCGCTGGAATTCTAACTTACGCCCTCAGAGCCCGAGATTTCCTTGCGTCCAGGAGATACCACACTAGACCATACACTATTATACAGATGACTCCTTCTATTTTGTACATAAATCAAATGCAATATACAGTATAACTTCCTTATTTTGGTGCTTATTTATCAAAATAAATTTACAGGATATCCCCCTAAAAAAACACCCATTTTCGGGAGATATCTGCAGATTTCAAGTATCCCCTGCATGTATCTAGGAGGAGACCACAGCAGAAATTGGAGATATCTTTTTCAATCGCACAAACAACCCTCACAGGTTTCTATAAGGGGCTACTATTTATGACATATACCAAGCTGTTATGTAACACAGTAGTAGCAGCACTCTTTGTCAGGGTTAGGTCCCACAGGGTAATATATATGCCCAGTACAAGTTCTGTATTACTATTCTCGGTATATGTCGCTTGTATGTTTAAAAAGTGCGACAGAATCAGGCCTAACTGAAGTAAATCTTCATTTGTTGCCAATATGTATAGGACCATTATGTTATCAGGCTCCCCATTATAGGTGATACAAAGGGGAAACTAACACTGCACTCCAGGCTGTGCACAGCACACAGTTATGCTAGGTACACAGCATACATGCCTACTCTCCCGGAAGTCGCGGGAGGCTCCCGATTTTTCGGGTAACCCCCCGCACCCCCGGAAGAGTAGGCAGATCTCCTGCATCCCGCCCACTTCCTAGTGAAATGGGCAGGATGGGGCAAATGGCATAATTTAGCCCCGCCCCCTGCTTGCGGACCCGCAAATCGCGCCCTTTTCCCAGCGGTGGGGCGGGGCAAAAAGAGAGAGAGAGATTTACAGGCTATTAAGCTATACAGGGATGCCCTACTGAGGTGAGCAGAGGAATGCAGTATGATTAAAGTCTGACCTGCACTCTGCACACCCAGTCATTAATTAGTTAAGTTTTATTGCTTTCTGTACCTACAGAACCTCTCTGCAGTTGACAGCTATACTGTTCTTTACAGAACCACAGAGAAGGGATTGTTTAGAGCAGTCAGCTGAAGTGTAGGGTGGATGTGTAGCGCTGTGATAAAAAGTAATTTATTACAGACCTTGCTCCGGCTGTCCTGAAGCAGGGTTTTGTTACTGAAGGAAGGAGTCACTGCTCCGTGTTCTTCCTCTGACTTCTTCCCGTGGAGAGCCTGCCTGCCTGCCTCAAATTCTGCTGTTCACTAGGGGAATGTCCGTTCCTGAGGCTGCCGCCCACTGCCTGCCTTATGGGGAGGGACTACCCGCTCTGTCACAGCCCCCTGCTGCTTGTACTGTCTGAAGGAAACTCCTGAGTCCTGCTCTCTGTTACTGCTACAGCTGGATGTCAGTCAGAGCTGCCGCTCGTCAGTCCCCTCAGGAGTGCAGGTAATGAGTACACAGCAGGCAGGGTAGTGAGCTCCGCGGCTGCCGCTGTATATGGAACAGCTGAGCTGCCGCCGGCAATAACCGGAGCGCAGGCAGCGATATCCTGCTCTGCTCTCCTGTATGGGGGACCCCTGTGTGTGGGGGCCCAGCAGGGCCAGATTAACAATGGGGTGGATGGAGCTACAGCTCCAGGCCTCCACATAAAAATAGGCCCATTGTCATGACAACATGATGTTGTCTGTCCATCTGCTCTCCACATGGTCAGCCATAAATCATAAGTCATAGAAATACAATTTTACCTCACAAAATTAAGCATTTTTTTTTCTTTTACATATTAACGGAGACATTGGGGCTAATGGAGCGTACACACGGTCAGATTTGTCAGACTTGTCAGATGAACGATTGAACGATTAAACGATCTGAACGATTTGACCAAAGTTTTGAACGATTTGAACGATTGAACGATTTTTGACTGCATTAAAATGAATGGAATCGTCCAAGTCTGACTGCAAACCCATCAGATGTCAGAAATCGTTATCTGACCATCGGGAACGCGCATCGTTGATCGTCCATCGTTCAGGCATGTCAGATATGAACGATTTTCCTTCAGATATGAACGACTGAACGATTTTTAAATCGTTATCGTTCATATCTGAAGGAAAAATCTGATCGTGTGTATGCACCATAAGAGTATAATTGGTGTACACACCCACATGGCACTGACCACACCCTAACAGCACTGGTCACGCCTCCTCTGCTTCTCATAATAGGCCCTTGGTCATTTTCAGCTCCAGGCCTATGTGGCCCTCAATCCGGCCCTGGGGCCCAGGGACGACAGCCCCTGTCCCCCCCCCTATAATCCGGCCCTGCCGATAACAGCTGTCCTTTGTGATGCTGCCGGGCAGAGGTACTTCCGGGATTAACACTCAGAAGTACCTCTGGCGTCCTTCTGCGCATATGGGGAATTCTGTAAAACCACGAAAACTGCATTTCCTGGAGTTTTACCGCATTTTTATATTTAGTACTTCTCGCCCGATGTGTGAGCTGCTCCAGAAAGTGTCTGACTATAGTTTAGGCTGAATATACACAAATGTTTATAACCTCAGGTCACCTGTGTACTTTCAAAGAGGGGGAGAGGGGTAGAGGACGGACACTGCTACCTGTCTGCAATACTGAACCAGCCTGGCATGTTATACATGAATAGAAGAGCAGGGGGAAAAGTACAGGTGCAGCAGCTGTCTATATAATCCACTTCTGCTGTCTGTACGAAGTAGCTAAAGAATGTCTTCTTTCATTTTTGTGCTGGCGACCTCAGTCACCGTCCTCAGCAGAGCCCCTCAGGAACCGGCACCCTTAGGCAAGTGCCTAAAGCTGCCTAATGGTAGCATCGGCCCTGTCTGCAAGAGTGTACAGATGATATGTCTGTGAACGATGATATTCACAGACATATCTGGTCCACCCTGCAGCACAGTCAGTGTTATTATATCGTGCAGATATATCGATGCATGTGACTGTCTGTAAAGCTGACCCGCCGACCAACCCATATGCTGGTCCAGGAAACGCAGACAATGACATCACTACCGGTTCCCATGGCCAGACATATTGGGCGGCGTATTGGTAAGTGTATATGTACAGCATCGTTTGTGCATACCACTCATCTAATCGTTGGATCGGTCAGCCCATCGGTGGGCGGCCGATCCATCTCTCAGGTGTGTACCCAGCATTATACACTCTAATGACAATCGCAACTGTGATTGTTTTCCGTCTCTCCAAACGTGTTTTTAATGACAGGCTTCTTTGAGTATTACATAACCAGGCTGTGAACTAATCATTTTTATACGACTGTGTTTTCATTCTTAGGATTCCTCAGAATTGCGCAGCCACCATTAACTTACTGGCACACGACCCTGATGGAGACTCTGTGCGGTGCCGATATGGATATTACTATGGAGAATGCTCAACTTGTTCCACAGTTTTTGCAATAGATGAAGTAAGTTTTTGGATCATGTGTTGACCTTCCGTAGTCTTTGACACGGCCTTTAAAACATAGTGACGCCATCACGCTAAACCTGCTGTTTCCTTCTACTTAAACCAATAAGTATTTGCAAGTGGCCTATAGTATTTCAGTAATAGATCATGTGATATATACTTTTAAGCTAGTGTGTTAAATAAGTTATATGAGCCATTATTACATACCACTGTCATGGAAGTCTCAGATTCTAGTCCCACATTCACAAATATAATGAATTGACTTCACTAACATTTTCTCCCTATTCTGTGGCTCTGTTCCTGTATATTTCCACTCTTTAATCAGTGTTATATAGGTAGAAAAGCCCCCGGACACCCTGCAACTGCAACATTTATCACGCTGTCGCTGAGTGACAGCAGCAGGATGGACCTTGCCCAAGTGCTTGATTCAAGATTGGATGTGAGAGAGAAATACAACCCTCACATGAAGTCAGTACTTTTAAGTGGTGGGCCCAGGTGCAAAAATATGCTTTGTGCCCCTCCTCCACCCCACCCCAAGTTCACAGTATGCCATAATGCAGTGGATGACAGGGAGAGGCAGAAAGTAACATGGAGAGGGTGACAGGGAGAGGCAGAGGGTGACAGGGAGTGGGTGAGTGGGAGAGGCGAGGGTGACAGGGAGAGGCAGAGGATGAAAGGGAGAGGCAGAGGATGATTGGAGACACAGTTTGTGACTGGAGAAGCAGAGGGTGACAGGGAGTGGGTGACAGGGAGAGGTAAAAGGTGACACGGAGAGGCAGAGGGTGATGGATAGAGGGTGACAGGGAGATGCAGAGGGTGACAGGGAGAGGCAGAAGGTGACATGGGAGAGGGTGACAAGGAGAGGCAGGGGGTGATAGGGAGAGGGTGACAGGGAGAGGTAAAAGGTGACACAGAGGCAGAGGGTGATGGATAGAGGGTGACAGGGAGAGGCAGATGGTGACAGGGAGAGGCAGAAGGTGACAGGCAGAGGGTGACTGGAAGAGGCAGAGGGTGACAGGGAGTGGGTGACTGGGAGAGGCAGAGGGTGACAGGGAGTGGGTGACAGGGAAAGGCAGAGGGTGACTGGGAGAGGAAGAGGGTGACAGGGAGTGGGTGACTAGGAGAGGCAGAGGGTGACAGGGAGAGGCAGAGGGTAACAGGGAGTGGGTGACTAGGAGAGGCAGAGGGTGACAGGGAGAGGCAGAGGGTGACAGGGAGTGGGTGACTAGGAGAGGCAGAGGGTGACAGGGAGTGGGTGACTGGGAGAGGCAGAGGGTGAGGCAGAGGGTGACTGGGAGATGCAGAGGGTGACAGGGAAAGGCAGAGGGTAACAGGGAGTGGGTGACTAGGAGAGGCAGAGGGTGACAGGGAGTGGGTGACTGGGAGAGGCAGAGGGTGAGGCAGAGGGTGACTGGGAGATGCAGAGGGTGACTGGAGAAGCAGAGGGTGTCAGGGAGAGGTTAAAGGTGATAGGGAGAGGCAGAGGATAACAAGCAGTGGGTGTCAGGAAGAAGCAGTGGGTAACAGGGAGAGGCAGAGGGTGACTGCAGAGGCAGAGGGCGACAGGGAGTAGTAGTGGGTGGCAGGGAGAGGCAGATGGTGACAATCGTCCGGCTACACCACAACATTCATCTCAATGCAAATGAGGGATCTGACCCCTTTAAGCATCTGACTCCCCACAAATGCCGTGGGAAACAGTGGCAGATTAAGGTTTGTGCGGCCCCAGGGCAACTAACTTGTGGGGGGCCCTACCAATAAACTTGGCAATATCATATACTGCCGATGTTATTAGAAAGTATAATGTGTCCATACTCCCTGTTAGAGATGGATGGTTAGTAGGCAAGAGTTGTCTGGTGCCAGCCTTGAGGGCTGGTACAATTTGACTAGTCGTGGCCTGGGGCAGATGATGTGATGCAGCCTTTGGGCTGTGGATACAACCTTGAAGGCTGATTAGTATTGACTAGTCATGGCCTGGGGCCCCAGGGTAAGATGCAGCCTTTGAGCTGATGAGGCTTTGGTGGAGTGGTACAAAGAACGTAGAGCTGCTACCAGTGCCGCCAAGATGACACTGGCGCCGGTGCGCTAGATTTCGCACTTGGAACGCTGAGTTGCTACCAGTGTCACCGAGATGACACTGGCGACGGTGCATTCAATTGCGTACTGATGAGGCAGAGTTGCAGCCAATGCCGCCGGGTTGACACTGGAAGTGGTGTACTGGATAGCGCACTGATGAAGCAGAATAGCGACCAATGCTGCCGGGTTGACACTGGTGATGGTGCACTAGCTTGTGCGCTCTCGATGCAGGAAGGCAGCTGGTGTCGTCGAGTTGACACAAGCCGCCGGACGAGGATAGGCGCTTCTGGGGAGGAAGCGCACCGTGCCGCCAAGTTGACACTAGCAGCACCAGGAGGTGGAAATGCAGACCGTGCCGCCTGGATGGACAAACGGCAACGAACAGACACAGTAAACTGGCTCAGGAACTTGACTGATCAAACAGGAGACTGGAACAATCAGAAGCACGAGAAACTCTATCACCGGCATCGGAGCAGCGCTGACAGCAGGAGGATATGGATTCCAGATTCGGAGCAGCCCCAGAATGACAGACCATTTAGGTTGGTGGAGTGTCAACGAACACTAGCCCGGCGTTCAGCTCGCACAGAATTGTCCGTGCGGCGGCTTGTGACACTCCCAGCACCACAACTGTGTTAAACATTCTGTAGAAACCACAGTTCACATTATGCCACACAGCAACCCCAGTTAACATTTTGTAACAATGCTCCCACACCGACCATGTAGCTATGTGTTGGGTTCCTCCTGTGTATTGGAGCACCGGGGCAACCGCCCCAGCTGCCCCATTGTTAATCCAGCATTGGCAGCACATATTTTATATTTTTTTATTATCCAACCTTGCATCTTCCCCCTCAATGTATACCCTCCAAACCTGGTCCCCTGCAATCCTGAGATTCCATGCACTGACTGAGTTTTAGCCAGAGATTTTGTGCAAAATAGATGTAAATGTTCTTCATTTTGGGCAGTGATTTACAACTGAACATTCTGCTTATTTTACATGTATATGTGCTTCTGCTGGAGGTAGAGTTAAAAATGCATTCATAGTCATACCATAGGCATATCTGTAATGCTTGCAGGGTTTGCGATGCACACGGGCCCCTCAGTCCACGGGGCCCTTTACCACACACCCTGCACCCAGAGCATACCTAACTGGTGCCAACATGTGGGTCCCCCCTCCCACACACTGCCACTTGCCAGAGACGGTAGGATGCGATTGTGTGTGTGTGGGAGGGCTCACTGCTCGGAGAAGAAGGAACCGCAGTGCCCGCTGGGCATTAATACCTGTGCCCCTGGTTCATACCTCCCAATATTGTGTAGGTAGTAATCAGGACAATGTGAAGGACATACCAACCTCATGAGTCAAATGAGCGGAGAGTTGTCCCATTTCCCCATTCCCCTTGTTTCTTTTCCTTTCCTCCTCTCTTGTCAATCTCTGCTACAGATAGATTGTTCTTTTCCTACATTCATTTATATTGTGTATTATATGTTTACTTTCATTTCACTTTTCTATTTTCTGTTGGTTTTGTGTTTTTATCATTTTAAAGTTTAAGTCCAACAACAAGACTCTTCGGTCATAACCTCTGGTTTGGCCCTCCTTCTTTTTACTTTGACCATGGTCATTTACTTTGTTGTTGTTATAAATAAAAAGTTTAAAAAACATAAAGAGTGAGCAGACAGTGGGTGGATAGTGAATCCACATTTAATACAGAGGGGGAGATCTACTAAGCCTTGGAGAGAGAGAAAATGGAGAGAGATAAAGTATTAACCATTAGGCTCCTAACTGTCACTTTACAGGCTGTGGACCCGATTTAGAGATTAACGCAATGGCGACGCAGATGGAGCGATTGTTTGTCATCGCGCGTGCATATAAACCGCACTGCACGTGCGCAGCGATTGCATTGCGATTACTGAAGCACAGAGGAATCCATCGCCGAGTGAGTGACAGGTTGTCAGCATTCGGGGGTGGTAACGGGGGGTGGTCAGAAAAATGCAGGCGTGTCGGGACCGTTTAAGCGTTGTTACATAGGTGTGCATAAATTAGCCATTGTGATAACCTGCGCAGCTTGAGAGCCCCCTGCGTGTCAGTAGAGCCGCCGATTCAGCGGCTGGTTAGACCTGCCGCAAGGGCAAGATGGTCGCTCGATATGCATAGGTGTTACCGCTACTTACACAGGCAAGCGACATCAGCAGTGGGCGTCCTTATGCTCGGGAGATCTTTGGAACCATTAGTATATTTTCGCCGCTGCATTGCATACGAAGTCGCAGCAGCAATTGCATTAGCGTCCATCTCTGAACCAGGCCCTGTGTTTGAAAAATGATAGTTAGGAGCTGATTAGTTGGTACTTTAGCTTTCTCCAAGGCTTAGTACATCTCCCCTCCCGACCCTAAATGGGATGCAGTCATAAGGTCGACATTCACAATGTTGACACCACAATGTCGATAGTTATGACGACATTATTTAAATTTCGACAGGCAACCCATCGGCATCCTCAGATTGTTGTTATGTTCACAGTGTCGACACCTAAAATGTCGACCTGTGAAATCCATACATTGTTAGTCAGTGGGACAGGTGGGTTAGGGTTAGGCACTAGGGGGACGTTAGGGTTTGGGATAGGGGAAGAATAGGAGAAAGATACCACAGGGACCCAGGAAACACCGCTGGGGATGCCGCTGCCGCCGGGAGCCGTTACTCGCCGCTAGAACACCAGGGATCGTTTCTTGACATTCTGTCATGTTGATATTTCAGCAGTGTCCACATGATTAGTGTCGACATGGAGAATGTCAACTTTACAAAGCCCCCCCCACCCTAAAAAAATACATTATTATCCTGTACAATACATAAAGACATGGCAGGGCTACCCAACGTTGTAGTGGTGACCCCAGCTAGTGGTATGTGAGAGAAAAACATGCTTTTATTTTCTTATTTTTTTATTTTATTCTTCCATCAAGCTGCCAGGCCAAACAGTTGTAAGTGCAGCTATCTCACTGGGCAACCTCTATTATTTTGTGTTTTTTTTTCTGGTACATATCTGGCAACTTTGATTCTCACACCCCATCACGTCCAGCGACTTTTACTTGAGGGGATGCATGTTTTAAAATGGAGGGTTTCTGATGAATTTGCATCTATTCGCACTCTATTAAACACGGAAATTTGCAAGTTGACAGAAAAATCACCAGGTACCCGTGACCAATGCTGAATCTGATGGATGGAGAGAGTCTTGTCTCCAATGCAAAGTCTTTCGTTTATGCAATAAGTAGCATTATTAAAATGATATATTGGGCGGAATGTACTAAAGGAAAAATGCGGTGAAAACACAGTTTTCAGGGTTTATACTGCATTTCCATATGTACTAAGCCCAGGCCAAACTATTATCGTTGCCGGAGGGTAACGCAAAAAACCTGGCATTACCCTATAGAAACCTAGGGGCTTATTGCCGCACCCCACACCCGACACTTCGCCACCGCCCCGCAGTCGCCCAGCACTGGTGCCCACTCAACTTAGTGTCCTGGTCACCGGCCTGCACTCCTCCTGAGTCTCCCGCCTCCTCCTCCTAATATTCTTCTGGGTGCAGGGAGGAGGAGCCCGGGACTTCCTGCACATGTGACCAGCAGGAAGCTCCCAGGGCTCGGAGGGGGCGGGGTCCCACGGAGACACCCTCGCCCGGCGTCTGCTGCTACGCAAAGGGCAGCTTTTATCACAAGAGCTGTCCTTTGCAATACTAATAGCATATGTTAGTACATATGCGATTAGTAAGGTTGCGGTGACTGGCGGAATGGTCACCTCAACCTTAGTACATCCCACCCCCTCTGTCTAATAAAAAAAAATGCTAATTCAATTCCATTTATTGATAAAATTGTATTTTCATGGTAGATATACCCGTAAATCGGTAACAGTCTGTATATAATTGTCATTCTAGAGCCGCTGTACTTTGTCTGTTCCATCATGGATGAACACTGGCTCCTATGTGCTGGAGTTGGTTTTTGAAGACTTTCCAAGCGAAAATATTAGACTTACATACAACGATGGGACAATTCGATATAAATACAGAACATTTATCCGTAAAAGACGTGAGGTACCAAAGAAATCTCAAAATTACTGGTATTGGCCCACAACTGACACTTGGGTGTCTGAACCACAAACTGATCTTGAAACAACTGATATTGCAGAAACTCTTCATACTACAGGGGGGGATCACCAGAGAGATCACTGTAGAGGCTGCCACTACTGCAGAAAAACGCTATGTGACATCTGACACGTGGGCGACTGAACAACAAACTGAAGTATGGACTTCTGAACTTGAAACAACTGATAATGCAGAAACTCTTCATACTGCAGAGACCACCACAGCGATCACTGTAGAGGCTACCACTACTTCAGAGAAGATCACCATAGTAAACACTACAGTGGCTGCCACTACTTCAGAGAAGACCACCACAGTAAACACTACAGAGGCTGCCACTACTGCAGAGAAGACCACCACACCGATCACTGTAGAGGCTGCTACTACTGCAGAGAAGATCACCACAGCGATCACTGTAGAGGCTGCTACTACTGCAGAGAAGATCACCACAGCGATCACTGTAGAGGCTGCCACTACTGCAGAGAAGAACGCCACAGCGATCACTGTAGAGGCTGCTACTACTGCAGAGAAGATCACCACAGCAATCACTGTAGAGGCTGCCACTACTGCAGAGAAGAACACCACAGCGATCACTGTAGAGGCTGCTACTACTGCAGAGAAGATCACCACACCGATCACTGTAAAGGCTGCTACTACTGCAGAGAAGATCACCACACCGATCACTGTAGAGGCTGCTACTACTGCAGAGAAGATCACCACAGCGATCACTGTAGAGGCTGCCACTACTGCAGAGAAGATCACCACAGCGATCACTGTAGAGGCTGCTACTACTGCAGAGAAGAACACCACAGCGATCACTGTAGAGGCTGCTACTACTGCAGAGAAGATCACCACAGCGATCACTGTAGAGGAGGCCACTACTGCAGAGAAGAACACCACAGCGATCACTGTAGAGGCTGCCACTACTGCAGAGAAGATCACCACAGCGATCACTGTAGAGGAGGCCACTACTGGAGGAAAAACCTATGCGGCTGAGCTTTTCACAGATACTCCTTCAGAAAGCACCCGAGACACTGTTCCAGAAACTGCCCCTACTCAACACGTTGCAGACCTTACCACGGCTAAACTTGTAGAAGCATCTACTGAACGGATATTCACAGAGGCTGTAACGTTCCCTTATAAATCAACAGAAATTGATTTTTACCAAACTTCTGTTCAATCAATCAATACGGATTCCCTGAGTAAAATCTCTCTGCAGTTTTTGGTGGAAGGTGAGTGTAGTCTAACCGCCAACTCTATAGTTTTCATGTTATCGCAGAGGCCACGCAGACCCCTCACAGAGTGATTGACAGGAAGCGCCATTTGTGAGTGGTGACGGGCGGGGGGGGGGGGTCAGGCGAATGCAGGCGTGCCAGTGCAGGGGCATGCATAAATTATCCACTGCGTCGCCATACGCAGCCATAGCACTGATAGTGTGCGTGGCTGTTAGCAATTTCTGAGTAAGGTCTGGGCTTGTGCAAGTGTGCATATGGGTCCGATGTTACCGATTGTGTTGCTATATTGCTAAGTATTACGGATGTCAGACAAGGGAAAGTGGGCATCCTTATGTTAGGCTGTGATCGCAATGCTATACTGTGAACGCAATGCATTTGCATATCACCACTGATATTAGCAACTGCGTTGCGTACGCATTAGCAGAATAGTGATCCGTAGTGAATCAGGCCCTCTGACTGCTGAACACTGGTCTTGTAAAAGGTCTAGTTAAGGACTGAAATGTTGTTTCTGCACATGTACCCTGTCGATATATTGTGAGTAAATAGTATTGCTTCTAGCAAGTCTGGTGAGTGCGGACATTTTTTATACATTATTATTGGGACCCCAGTGGAAGTTGGGATAACTCTGGTTTGTTGCACCCCAACAATGGATGGACATTTGGAGTATTGAGAGTGCGGCTCTATCTACATTTATATATACTTTGTGCCTGTGTATCCAGGCCTAAGCCTATGTATGCTAAATTGCAGTGTCTGATGCCATTAAAGACACTGCTTTACCAAAACGTTGCTCACATACAGCCTGCTGTGAAAACTTATTTCTGAAGTCCCGGAGTGCAACCCTGTTCCGCCATTTACATGCACCTCTTTGGTAGTGCACCTGGGCCCATCGTGTATCGGTTAAGTGAGTGCCAGCTAAGTAAGTTCTGGTGTGTGTGTGTGATATATATATATATATATATATATATATATATATTCATTCAAGAAGTGGCTGGCACTCAATACTTTACAAGTCCATCTCACCTGGGTGCCTCCCAAACTTGTATAGTACAAAATGGATCCAAAACGTTGGCACTCACAGGGTTTGTTCAACGGATAAAGGGTGGTGTAAATACACCTAACTCACAGCAGGAACCTTACTCAGGCCGACCTGAGTAAGGTTCCTGCTGTGAGTTAGGTGTATTTACACCACCCTTTATCGTTGAACAAACCCTGTGAGTGCCACCGTTTTGGATCATATATATATATATATATATATATATATATATATATATATATATATTAGGGGTGAGCGGGTTCGGTTTTACTCGGTTCTTATCGCCACTTTACCGCAATTTCGGCTTGATTACATTCGCTACCCAAAACACGTGTTCGGCGATAGCCAATAAAAAGATCCGAGTAAAACCGAACCCGCTCACCCCTAATAAATATATATATATATATATATATATATATATATATATATATACACACACACATACAGTCAGGTCCATAAATATTGAGACATTGACAGAATTTTCATATTTTGGCATCTATTCACCACCACAATGGCTTTGAAATGAAACAAACAAGATGTGCTTTAACTGCAGACTTTCAGATTTAATTTGAGGGTAATTACATCCAAATCAGGTGAACGGTGTAGGAATTACAATGGTTTCTATATGTGCCTCCCACTTTTTAAGGGGCCAAAAGTAATGGGACAAACTAAACAATCCTAAATCTAACTTTCACTTTTTAATACTTTGTTGCAAATCCTTTGCAGGCAATTACAGCCTGAAGTCTGGAACGCATAGACATCACCAGACGCTGGGTTTCATCCCTGGTGATGCTCTGCCAGGCCTCTACTGCAAATGTCTTAAGTTCCTGCTTGTTCTTGGGGCATTTTCCCTTCAGTTTTGTCTTCATCAAGTGAAATGCATGCTCAATCGGATTCAGGTCAGGGGATTGACTTGGCCATTGCATAACATTCCACTTTTTAGCTTTAAAAAATTCTTTAGTTGCTTTTGCAGTATGCTTCGGGTCATTGTCCATCTGCACTGTGAAGCGCCGTCCAATGAGTTCTGAAGCATTTGACTGAATATGAGCATATAATATTGCCCAAAACACTTCAGAATTCATTCTGCTGCTTTTGTCAGCAGTCACATCATCAATAAATACAAGGGAACCAGTTCCATTGGCAGCCATACATGCCCACGCCATGACACTACCACCATGCTTCACTGATGAGGTGGTATGTTTTGGATCATGAGCAGTTCCTTTCCTTCTCCATACTCTTCTCTTCCCATCACTGTGGTACAAGTTGATCTTTGTGTCATCTGTCCATAGGATGTTGTTCCAGAATTGTAATGGCTTTTTTAGATGTTGTTTGGCAAACTCTAATCTGGTCTTCCTGTTTTTGTGGCTCACCAATGGTTTACATCTTGTGGTGAACCCTCTATATTCACTCTTGTGAAGTCTTCTCTTGATTGTTGACATTGACACATATACACCTACCTCCTGGAGAGTGTTCTTGATTTGGCCAACTGTTGTGAAGGGGTTTTTCTTCACCAGGGAAATAATTCTTCTGTCAACCACAACAGTTGTTTTCCGTGGTCTTCCGGGTCTTTTGGTGTTGCTGAACTCTCCGGTACGTTCTTTCTTTTTAAGAATGTTCCAAACAGTTGATTTGGCCACACCTAATGTTTTTGCTATCTCTCTGATGGGTTTGTTTTGATTTTTCAGCGTAATGATGGCTTGCTTCACTAATAGTGACAGCTCTTTGGATCTCATATTGAGAGTCGACAGCAACTGATTCCAAATGCAAATGTCACACCTAGAATCAACTCCAGACCTTTTACCTGCTTAATTGATAATGAAATAACGAGGGAATAGCCCACACCTGTCCATGAAATAGCTTTTGAGTTGATAGTCCCATTACTTTTGGCCCCTTAAAAAGTGGGAGGCACATATAGAAACCGTTGTAATTCCTACATTGTTCACCTGATTTGGATGTAATTACCCTCAAATTAAATCTGAAAGTCTGCAATTAAATCACATCTTGTTTGTTTCATTTCAAAGCCATTGTGGTGGTGAATAGAGGCCAAAATATGAAAATTCTGTCAATGTCCCAATATTTATGGACCTGATTGTGTGTATGTATATGTGTGTGTGTGTATATATATATATATATATATATATATACATACACACACAGATGGTATAATGGTTAGTGTTACTGCCTCACTGCACTGAGGTCGTGGGTTCGATTCCCACCACGACCCTAACTGTGTGAGTTTGTATTTTCTCCCTGTGCTTGCGTGAGTTTCCTCTGGGTGCTCCGGTTTCCTCCCACACTCCAAAAATATACTGGTAGGTTAATTGGCTCCAAACATAAATTAACCCTAGTGTGTATGTGTGTGAGCATGTGATAGGGAACATATATTGTAGGCTCCACTGGGGCAGGGACTGATGTGAATGGATAAATATTCTCTGTAAAGCGCTGTGGAATATGTGTGCGCTATATAAATAACTGGTAATAAATAAATAATAAATAAATGTCTGCCCATCCCCTCTAGAATGTAAGCTCTCACGAGCAGGGCCCTCTTTCCTCTTGTGCTTATCCTTTCTTTACTTATATTATCTGCTCTATACTCAAAAGCACTTAACCCGTGACTTTTGCCATCCTGCTACTGTTGCAGTAATGTTTATATACCATGTACTTGTCTTGCATTGTCTTAAACTGTATGACACTGTTTTCTTGTTCTGCTCAACTGTTTATGTACTGTGTTTACGTACTATGTAAGGCGCTGCGGAACCCTTGTGGCGCCGTATAAATAAAGGATGATAATAATATATATATATAGCATGTAGATCAGGCGGCACTCATAGCAACATCTGTGTCCTGTAATATGTTTGCAAACACTTCCATGTTTATGTAAACATTTTTCGAGGGAAATGTTTACATAAACAATGAAACGTTGGCAACATCTGTGTTGTGTGATATGTTTGCAATGAATGCCGCCTGATCTACATGCTGCATACCATATTCCAATTTCATTGGCTTATGTCAGGAAGGCACCTGCATTTTTTCCACAAAGTGTATTAGTGAGGAGAGCTGCTGGAGTGAATTATTTATTTATATATATATATATATATATATATATATATGTATAGCAGAAGATTGCAGCGCCAGTTGGGTACAAGTCCCTTTATGTAATGTTTTCTCAAATGTGTGTCTTTTATCTCACACTTTTACAAAAAATTATAATAATGTGAAACAGTTATCGTGCACCCCCAAAAACATATGAGTGTCAGCTCAACCAGCAAAATAATGTACCAGTGGTGATCTGTTACATATACAAACAATAAAAAAATATGCAAGAGCTGGCATAGAGTGCCTCCCGTGCTTATATAACTTATTATAAAATACTAACGAACTTAATAATTATATAAACCTAAAAATGTAAAGTGACTTTGTACAACTAAAGTGCTAATGCAAGGATAGCAAAATTAAATTACCATCATCCTCAAATACATATGTACAAAAATTTAAAGTGCAAATGAATGAAAGTGCAAAGAGTTCATTTAAAATTACATAAATTAATTTTAATCAGACACAACAATAATATCCTCCCACATGAAGGATAAAAGACATAAAACATAAAACCATGAACAAAATATGTGTATATATATATATATATATATATATAAAAATTTATCAGAATAAATAGGGATAAAAATCGTATCTGATAAAAAATGGCAAGTTCATGAATGGAAAGAGAATAGGAGCCTCCAACGCGTTTCGTCCGTGTCCTGGACTTCAAGGGATATCCCTTTTTGCACTTTCATTCATTTGGACTTTAAATTTTTGCCCTGTTGCACATTTTTATGGAATATTAATGCCATTAATATAGTCATATAGTCATTGATTCTTGAAGGATCTCTGCATTAGCACTTTAGTTGTACAGACCGTTCTCATCCTAAAGGTTATATATTAATAAGGTCATATGTATTTGAGGATGTATGTTCATATGTATTTGCATATATATATATATAAAGAAAAGACAAAGTCTTTGTCTTGTGCTAAAATAAACAGTTGTAAAAAGCTGCACCTCTCAGTAAATCTCCTGTTAGTAAGGATCAAACAATAATACACAAATGCAAAAAAAGGGTGCTATACAGAAGAAATTTTAAAATATAAGAGTAATGAAATTAGATGTATTCAATACAAAATACTTTTACTTACACATAAGGCCATTAACCAAACCACACCAACATACATCTCTTCGCTCATCTCAAAATATCTGCCAACCCGACCTCTCCGCTCAGCACAAGATCTGCATTAATTGCTCCCATTCACGCTAACAGGACTTTCTTCGGGCAGCACCCACTCTATGGAATGCCTTACCACGCACAATGAGACTTACATCTAGTCTCCAATCCTTCAAGCGTTCCCTGAAAACTCACCTCTTCAGGCAAGCTTATCAGATTCCAGAACCGCCCACATAACCTTCATAGCTTCCATGTCTAATTACATCCCCTTTCACAGTCCACACATAACCTCACACATTGTCTTTCTCTCACATCCTCCTGACATTTGGATGACATTCCTGTGTGACTGGATCATGCAGCCAACCAAGAAACTCTGCAGTCTGGCTGGACCAAATTGCAATATATAGCACCTATCCTTGTGTATCAATGCCTATTTCCTTATAGATTGTAAGCTTGCGAGCAGGGCCTTCCTACCTATATATCTGTCTGTTATTACCCAGTTTTGTTCTATTAATGTTCCAATTGTAAAGCTGCGCTATATAAGAAACTGTTAATAAATAAATAAAATGATATGATAAGATCAGTAGGTCGACTTTACTGTATCTACACGTCCACTAGGATACCTCAAGGTCTAGAATTGTGGAGGCTGATATGTCCGGGTGTTCCTAAAAATACACTCTCACCAAAGATCACCCAACAAGAAAAAGGCCCAATGGCCAATCAGGAAATAATTGGCAATTGTTTTATTTTTGATAAAAAAACAATGCATAATATATAAAAAAAAATTGCGTACAGCATAAAGAAGGTGACAAAGTATCCACAATCACAATACAGTTGAGGTGATGATCTAATCCTGCCACCACCCTTAAGGGTGTGAGCTCGATAGACATGGCACCAGAAACCCTACGCGTTTCATCCATAAATGGACTTCTTCTGGGGTAAGAAATCTTTAAAAAACAGGTAACATGGTATCCTAAAGAATTCATACATAGACACAACCAGTTAGATAGACATTTGCAGGAACAATAAAAAATACATACCAAGAATTATAATGCATTGTCATGAATGATATACTGGAAATCGTTCATAGATCATTCATAACAATAGGAAAATAATTATTGATTACAGAATCTAAAGAAGCATAAAAAAAAATCAACTATTGGCATATTGGTTAGGGACAAATCACTAAAAAATTCAGCCCCTATAGGGACAAATTTATTAGTACAAACTTATTAACAATTTTTATTTTAGAATTTATGCATTTTTTTATCAAAAAATAAAAATATTGGCAACTATATTTTTATTTTTGATAAAAAATGCAGAAATTATAAAATAAAAATTGTTAATAAGTTTGTACTAATAAATTTGTCCCTATAGGGGCTGAATTTTTTAGTGATTTGTCCCTAACCAATATGCCAATAGTTAATTTTTTTTTTATGCTTCTTTAGATTGTGTAATCAATTATTTTTTATACTGATCGACTATTGCGGCTTTTCTTGTTAGGTGATCTTTGGTGAGAGGGTATTTTTAGGAGCACCCAGACATATCAGCTGCCACAATTCCACACCTTGAGGTATCCTAGTGGAAGGGGCTCATAGACACAGTAAAGACGACCCACTGATCTTATCATATGATGTCATCACTCCTATATTTTAATATCTCTTCTGCATAGCGTCCTCTGGTTTTTGCATTATATATATATATATATATATATATATATATATATATATTATAGCACACAGGACAGGCAGTCTCAGGGGGAGGTGTTTCACCCCCTGGGACTGCCAGTCTGGGTTTCAATTAGCAGAGAGCGGCCTCCAGTGGCATCCCTACCCGGCTTCTCATCCAAGAAGGAAGGAGCCGCTGCTGCGTGTATACTGTGTGCCTGTATGTGTGCGTGTGCGTATAATATAAATATACACACACACAAGCGGCTCCTTCCTTCTTGGATGAGAAGCCGGGTAGGGATGCCACTGGAGGCCGCTCTCTGCTAATTGAAACCCAGACTGGCAGTCCCAGGGGGTGAAACACCTCCCCCTGAGACTGCCTGTCCTGTGTGCTAAAATATATATATATATATATATATATATAGTGTATGAGAACCAAAACAGATTTAGGCGCTCCAAAGAGAACTGAAATATACAGATCTATATGCAGCTCACCACTTGGGGATAGGCAAACACCAAAACACGAATTCAGAAGAAAAAACAAATACAGATGTGGGAGCGCTAATAATCTGTAGAATAAAGTAAAAATCACTTACATGTAAACTGTGAGGCAAATTGAGTATTAACTTCACATGTATTATGTATCAGTGGACATGGATTAATTAATAATAAAGAAAAAGGATGATCATATAAAACACATGACGATAAAAGAATCACAGATCCAAAAATTCGATAATCCGGCAATGTAAAAGGTCAGAATGTAAAAGTAATCAATTCAGCTGCTAGCCAATTAAAAACATCTCATCTCAATAAGTAGTATTCATGAGAGTGTAGAGAGTTAATATAGCAGATTATATTGCTTAGATGGATAAAGTCATTGTATATTCAAGGATGGTAAAAACTTAAGTTCATTGAGCAAAGGTATTCACAAAAGTTCCAGTGACTGCTGGTAAATAAATGGTTGTGCCAAAGGAAATATGATAAACTCTGGTAGCTTACCTGCTGGGTGAATGATGTAGTACATAAGCTGAGCAGCAAGGTAAGTTCCACTCGTGAGTCCAGGCCGGGAAAGATGAATGTAACAGCAGGAGGGGAGTCAGTGGCGGTGAAGCTCTTATAGTGATGCGGCTGGGATCAACATGAGCCGCTTCTGCTCAAGCGACGTCTCGCTGATCTTGGCTGAAACCCTGGAAAATTGTTTCTCAATGTTATTACTCCCAGTGGCGGAGTGGCTGCAATGAGCGGATTCTGTAACAGTAGCAGGTCAGAGTGGGATCAGCTGGCCGTTTCCTCAGAGAAAAAAGTTCCCACTCAGATGCATAAGTCTTATATGCCCAGATAATTATGATGATCCATTGCAGGTGAAATGCTCATTTGTAGCAAATTGATTATGAGAATGAGAATATATGGCAGCAGACTTTGATATAGAATGTTCACATTGAACAGACTCATAAAAGTAACATGTTAAACAATAATATTTC
This sequence comes from Taudactylus pleione, assembly GCA_031769625.1. Taxonomy (NCBI): domain Eukaryota; kingdom Metazoa; phylum Chordata; class Amphibia; order Anura; family Myobatrachidae; genus Taudactylus; species Taudactylus pleione. Next base: position 2,319,456 of record JAUIMM010000461.1, on the reverse strand, counting down.
TCCAGTGGGTAAGATCAAAAAATGATGAAAATAAAATGAAATTAAATAAAAAATTATCATTATAAGAAAATATATAAAAAGTAAGAATGATAATGGAAAAAATATAAAAAGGATAAAAATAATAAAATGCATATGTATGAATAATGATGTTGAATATTGTTGATTGCAGAATAAAATAAAACAAAATAAATATAAATAAATAAAAAATACAAAATGTTGAATCATTTGCATAAAGTAAATAATGTTATTAATACAAAATACACAATTGAAAACGACATTAACATTAGTTAATTGCACAATGTGAAAAATTACATAAATCTAATCATAGACACTATATTATTAATTAGATATATAAGGGGCATCCAGTGGACACATAAATAAAAAATATATGTTATGGATAGCGTATTTATATTAATCATAATAAATGAATAATCCAAAAAAACTCAGATATTATTGTAGCTGAGCTGGAAATAAATTTCTTTAAACAGATTGTTGGAAAAATAATGATGTAATAGTATAAATAGAACATCCCTATGTTTATAATTTTATTATGGAAGTTTGTCCCAAATCGGCAGACCCAGTATCTCTAAGTGATATGTGCATAGATAGTGGGAGATGATGTGAATCTTATAAATAATAAGTGAAGTGAAAAGATTGAAGAAATCTAGATACCAGATGTTAATATATGTGTTGCAGTAGTGACCAGTCCCAGCAGTGAGATATATTTAGACTCAAAGTATAAGGATTGATCAGTAGTGCACCACGCATATGTGTTGAGGTGTCTGATAGCAAAGTTGGTAACTGGTAATATATAAGGGTTTGTATATCTCTCTGACATTGAAGGTTAACCACCCCTAAGGACCTAGGGTGTGGGGTTCCAAGGTCACATGAGTATCAACAGTTATTAAGTTCTATGGTATATAATGTATATGTAGATAGAAACAAACCGTGCATTAAGGTGCTTAAAGATGTGTATAAAAATGTGCAAATAATTCAATTCTAGGATGGTCCGTAGATCCAACTGGACAATAAAAGATATGTAAAAGAAGATGGGCACAGGGTTGGGATAGGTAGCGGGGTTAGGGGGAGGGTTAGGGTTACTGGAACGACTGGAGCTTCTCTACTGCACCACAGACAGAACATCATATGGTTTGTATTGAGTTGCAAAAAATGATTTAGGTTAATATAAATACTCTGGTGTAGAACTATAGTGGTGTTAGTAAGTGTTTGCAGCGCTGATTATTCATTGAGATGTCATTGTTTCTCTTCTCCTACCCATAAATCCATTATCTGCCACCTTCCACCCCAATGTAGCACAACTGAATTACATACAGAAACATTGTCTCAGCAGCAATCCCAACAGTGACATATGCTTGCAGTCATAAGGAACTGCACTTTAAATGTTTACATACAAGTTTTGAATGATGCAGCTCCCAGCAAAGTTTCATCTTTATACCAATATTTTGATTCTCAATTATATGCTTTTGAATGTTTTTTTCAGGTTGTTTCAGTTGTGATTGCTAAAGTTAATACAGTTCCCTGATGTATGACAAATAGTTAATGATATTCATCTGTGCCTTTTGTCTTCATTTTCTAAAGTTACCAACCCAACTCCCTCCTGTGCATTTGGAGACTATAGGCCAAGATTTCTTTCACCCACTCCAAGTCAAGGGGAAAGACTGTTGACCAATATTGAAAGTGTATTCCAGCTCCACTTGTCAGCACATGCAGCGTATGAAAGGTACATCATTCTTATACAGTATACTCCATATTATCTGCCTTTTTGCAGCATATCCTCTGTTTTGGCCAAGTACAGGTCCTACCTGTGATGAGATGGGGTGTAAGGACCTTAAAATATTCTCTCTCTCTCTCATAAGTGAGAAAACGTGTCTGTCTGTCTGTCTATTTGTCCTTTATGCACGGCCAGAAGAGTTTTGGACCTAGCTCCACCAAATTTGGCAGGGTAGTGATGTCTGACCAGGTTGGGTACGGGATGCTGACGCTCTGGATTTCGGCGATCAGAATCCCGACACCAGAATCCTGACAGGGATAACCCTCCCCCTCTGCCTACCACTAACTCTCCAGCCTCGGTGCCTAAACCTAACCCTCCCCCCTTAGTGCCTAACCCTAATCATCGCCCTAGTGCCTAACCCTCCCCCTAACCCCACTACTTACCTTTGGGATCCTAGCGTCGGTATTCTGAATGCAATTGAATCTGGTGCCAGGCGCGACCCAACCTGTATTTGTGGACCAGCAGCCAATCAGGAGCCGCCACTGCCTATGTTAATCCTGACGCCGGAATTCCTACAGGACACCGGACCGATAATCCAATGCCAGGGGCTAAGGACCTCATTCATAGTCGGTCGTTGCAGCCGCACATGCTGCACATGCGTAAAGTTCTCAATACGCGTGCGCAAACTAGCTGCTACAATCTGAAATTTCTCTCTCCTTGAACACAGCCAGGTCGGTAGTTTGAGTGACAGAATGAGGCGTTTGTGGGTGGTAACAGGGGAAGGTGCTTGAAAACGGGGGTGTGGAGATCCGAACGCAGGCGTGCCTAATTATGCGAACGGCGTTTTATGGGAATGCATAATTAACAAAGTAGTGTCATGGCACATGTGACATGTACACTGACCTGATCGTAGTGCTTAAGAGAGGGTATGGTCAACCTTAAGCTCTACGACCAGTTCCGATGGTTCCCGATGGTCTCGATTAATCCTTATATGCCCGGAGATGACGTGTAATGCGTACGAGAAGGGGGCGTTTTTTTTGTCTTACGGCCGCATCCTCCCCTTGGTCGGCCAGCTAACGATCCGATCTTAGGGACGCAACTTGCGAGTGCATCATTTGCATATCCGGCCCCTTTTCCCTTACGACCGTGCAGCCGCAACGACCGACTCTGAATGAGGTCCTAAGTATCCATGTAGCCGGGGATGGGAGCGTTAGGTTTAGGGACCCCCAGGGGGACTTAGGCTTAGGAACCCCCCCCCGGGGTGGGTTAGGGTTAGGTTAGGGGAAGGGAGGAGTTAGGTTTAGGCACTAAGGGGGGAGGTTAGTGTTAGGCACCCCCCGGGAGGGTTAGGTTTAGGGTGCGGGGAGGTGGGGATAGGTTTAGGCACTAATGGGGGGAGGTTAGGGGCATCCCCAAAGGTGGGTTAGGGGGAGAAAGGGTTAGGAATAGTAAATTTACCTCCGCTGTCGGGATCTCCTCCATCGGGCTGCCGGTGTCAGGATTTGAACTGCTGGGCTCACATCAAACATACTGATTCCATATATATATTTATGTAAGTATGTGTATGCCTTTCAAAATCAAACGGTAAATATGTATGCACTTACTTTTTCTACATTGTGCCAATCCATGGCATGCTGCCTCACTCTGCTAAGCTCACTTACTATACAACCTGTGACTGGCAACATTGTTGCGGAATATGCACGTGTAACGCTACTATTGTAGCCAGAGTAAAACTGGATGTAATAACAAGAATTTATATATAATCCTAAACCACCTCATTTACTGAAGCTCGGGGGATTTTAGAGATATCAACTGCAAATGATTCAGCCATAACTACACACCTTAAAGGAGTGGGGAGGAGAAGCAGTGTTTGAATAGGATACACTAATTAAATAATATTAAACACTATTTCTTAAACAATTTTGTGGATGAATTATATTAGAGACCTCTCCTGAATGGTTGGTGTCTGTCAAGTGTATCTGAATCAACAAGATATTACACAATTGATATCCCACTGATGAATTGCATTATAAGATAAATCATAAGTAAATGATTACTATTATAAGGTGACTGTGCATTAGTTTAATGGTGGATTATAACTATTTCTTGGTGTGAATTACGGATATAACGAAGTACACAGCGCAATGCAGATCAGGTTTATTTGCGATATGTAAAGGGTGAACTAAGGGCCATATATGGTGAATCATACTAGTCCAAGGGGTCTATTTACTAAGCAGTGTTAGGAGACAGAGTGAAAGGAGATAAGGTGCCAGCCAATCAGCTCCCAACTGTCATTTTTCAAACATAGCCTGTGAAATGGCAGTTGGGAGCTGATTGGCTGGCACCTTATCACTTTTCACTCTGTCTTCTAACACTGCTTAGTAAATAGACCCCCACATATCTAAGAGATCATATATTGGAATGAATAAATATACACGTGATGTTATTGGCAAACTTTGGCAAATGCGCAGGCTGAAAACATCGTCCGCTTACATGAGGCATCGACATGGCGTGCAAGTCTAATTCCGGCCAATACAAAAAATGGGATTTGTCAGTAAAAAAATGCCAATGTGAGTTACGTGTTAGAGAAGCACATTTATTATGGAGTTTCCTGTTTAGCTGGGGACCATAGGGTATATTTACTAAAGTGCAGATTTATAGGAGTGGAGGTGTTGCCCATAGCTACCAATCAGATTCTAGCTATGATCTTCTAGAAGCTGCTAGATAAATGATAAGTAGAATCTGATTGGTAGAAGATATGTACAAGTGTCATGCATCAATTTCATAATAGGAGAGTTAATGAAAAAATACATTTTACTTATGGTAAATTTTTTTTAGTTTTTATGTGCTGTTTATTATGTTAAATTTAATTGCCTAGTTTGCATATAAAACGACTTTATGTACTATGGTAGACTGCACATTTCTTCTCTGTCCTTAGAGTGGAACTCCGAGTCCAAAATTCTGGCTACCAGCAGTCACAAAACGATGAGCGGGTTCGGAGATAGCAGTCTGTTGTGGAATTTCACTATTATTGTTTATTTTTATCTATTTTTTTATAGCATAACAGATTTCAAAGTGAGCGGTCCCGCTGGCATAACCAAACTGTTGACCGCCAAATCTCGATCCAACACGAGGAGTATGACGGTAGAATGGACACCAGGAGAAAATGACCTTGGAGACCATGTACCTTTCTGTTTTGTGGCAGAAACCTCCAACGGGTCAGTACTACGGTGACATCTCATTAAATGTGTTTATTCTGTGACATTTCTTTACCAGACTCAGCATTGCCACAACGTCTGTTTATTACGCTACGTCTCAACTTACGGTACAGCCTAACTAAGAAGCAGTTATTTACCTGTCCATCAGGGCAGATTCGCATCACTGGATCTATAGTTACGTAACCCTTATCGGTGTGAGATGAAAAGTCGATGTTCAGAATGTCGACATTAGATGGTGACATGGTCTGAATGTCGACTTTCACATCCACAATTATACAATGTTTAGACATTCACAATGTTGACATTGCCAAAATATTGATATTGAGCGTATTGACCATGCGAGTTCCCATAGGGGTCTTAACTAACCATAAATGTAACCCTAACCGCAGCCTAACCCTAAAAGCGTCAAAAAGCAGGTGTCGATATTGTGTCATTATTCATAATGTCAACATTACGTTATTTCAACATTGTGTTGTTGTCGACATTGTGAATGTCGATGTGTTCAGTGTCGACATTCAGACCAGGGGGCTTATGTAATAGGTTGCGAGCTACAGCTGCTGTCGGAATCCTGTGAGACTTCCTGTATTTTTAACGCGGCAATCATTTTAAATGCAAAACCAAGCCGGTTTTGCCTATAACATTTGCCGCTTTAAAAAATATGGGAAGACTAACAGGAGTTCCCACCGGAAGCCACTCTCTGGTTATCGCAGCCCACACTGGCAGTCCCAGGGGGAGGAGACACCTCCCCCTGGGGCTGCCTGTGCGTGACTGGCAAGAGGCGCTTCGAATAGGAAGCCACCTCCAGTCACAGTGTAGTCACGGACTGCACTGGCTCACTGAAGTGGAGGACTTTGCTGGGGGGGGGGTTCTGCAGCCTCTAGGTAAAATCCCCAACTGCTCATAGGCACAGGCCAACAACAGTGCCTAATGTATAACCAAGCTCTGATGTCCATGTGGAGGAAATTGAACCATTTGGCAGGAGTGGAGCCACACTCCAGGCACCAGGCAAAGATGGCAGCTACAGTAGATTTTTTAATTAAAGACCACAATCCCAAAACTGGACAGCGTGACACGTTGCAGGAAATTATTCTGGTAAGTGCATGTATTGAAACACCCCAAGTAAAGTAGCTTTTTTAATGTGTGTTGCATAAAATATAATACTGTGACATTGCTGCTAATCCTCAATAAATTAAAACAGGAATGTAAGTACTAGCGGCGGCTTCTACCTCTTCCTGGCGGGGGGGGGGGGGGTGCCTGTGCTGTAGCCCGGCCGGCTCTGTCCTCTTCTCTCTTTGACTCCTGCCAGGTGCATTGCGCATGTAACAGATAATAAAGGAAATTTAAGTTGTTACTGAGAACTCTACTGTATCCCACCTGGCCAAAGGGTCATCTATGGGAAAAACCGGAGAGCTGTCTGCATGCAATATCCCTTTGAAACAACAGAGTGATTGGTACGTTGCTCCGGATTGCATCCCTACCTCTGAGCGTCTTGCTCTCGTATAGGACGCACCAAGGAGGGCCAATCACCTGAGTTAGTAATCAATCATTCAGAGAAATAGAAAAGTAATAGACTAACACAGGGAACCTAGATAGACGTACAATATGGTGGAGCTCCAGTAATCTGAACACAAAAAAAACTAGAAGATAGAAATATAGGAAAGTGGGGGAGGAGGACCGATGCTCCTAGTTCTACCACAGCCCACTTGGTCCGATGGCCATTGGTGAGAAGTGTGACATAGAGGAGGATGGTTAAACCCTTTGAAAAAAAGATATGAGTGGTACGTTGCTCAGGTGTTCCTTTCTGCTTTCAGGTGTCATACTTACAGCATAGGACACCTGATGAGAGAAGTATTAACCTGAGGTTGTATCTAATCAATAAGGAGTAATAGACTGAACTGTCTGGTAAAAAAGTGTGGCTTCATAAATACACATGTACACGAAGTAGTCCAGTTCTTACAAACAAATATAAGAAATTAGCACAGGCTATTGGTTAGCTTAATTAAGTGCGGCACATACTGTACCAGGTGGTCTAAAAAATGTGTTTTTTTCAGATAAATGACCTAAAAAATAAATGCTACTACTAGGTAAACATTGATATGCCTCAAACATATACACATATTAATATTAAGTCTCATATATGAGGTAAAAAAAAGAGATAATAAAGTGCTTATAAAGGCATGTATGTTGCCTCGTGCTTTCCCATGCATAAATCTGCATTAATCAGTTACAGATGTGTAGGAATAAACCGCAAAGTAGATGCTGACATTCAGTCTTATGGTAGAAAGGTATAATCTCCCACAGTGTGCATGTTTATCCATGTAAAGCATTACTGATATATGGGCATGAGCCACAGAATAAATGTACACATTCAGTCATATGGCGGAAAAATATATATATAGTAATGCACATGTATGTGTATCACCATGTATAGGTCTGCTTTCTCCAATTACTAATGTGCAAGTATAAATCGCAATATGGGTGCACTCATTCAGTCATATAGTAGAGAAATAAAAATCACAATATGCAGTGAACACGTTGTTCCATGCATGGATATGCATTCCTCAATTAGTAAAGTGCAGGTGTGAGCCGCAAATGCACACATATAATCACATGGTATGAACACAATAATATCCAGTGCACTCACTTAAAGGGAGAGAAAGTCACCTACCATAACATAAACCACATAAGTATGGAGAAGGGAAAAAAACACGGATACCAACTGGGTGCTGGGGTGTCCCGTACTGCGCAGCCCCGGGCACCCGTCCTGCCGACGCGCGTTTCCCCACAGGCTTGTTCACGAGGGAAACAGCTGAGTTGAGGTGTGCAGTAGAGTTGTCAGTAGCAACTTAATTTTCCTTTATTATCTGTTACTTCTTCTTCTGAGGTAATTCAAATAAGTGTGTGTTGCTTCAAGTTATAAATACCAACTTGCTTTGTATGTATGATACAATTGAGGTTTCTGATATAGAGTTTATGTTTTTTATATTTTGCCATATGCCATTCAATATTATTCTATTTTTGTGATTTATATTGAGCTGTAGGAGGCTATTTTATCTATTAGTATATACCCTCATATCAGCATCTTCACTGTTGTATGTGCGTTTGTCTATGTGCTGTATTTGTGACGTTTAGTTTGTCTTATTTTTGCCATCACTGATATGCCGTATGTAGTTGCAGGTACTATTTATTTTATTTGAAGACCATATATTAAAAGTTATATTTTAATCTATTCTTCATATTTTCAAGAGTGCTCACATCACAGAGTTTTTCTCTTCTTGCTCTTTTCTTCCTTATATTTTGTACCCAGGGACAATGTAATAAATCTTTTTATAAAAAAAATAAATCAGCGTTGTCTTCCATCATTTACGAAACACAATCTGTTTGTTGCATAACATTGTGTGTGATATCTTTATAGGTACCAATCAGAAATGCGATGTGTCATTGTAGTGGTTGGACCCAGCAGATTAGGTATGTTCTGTAATACCTCCCACCTCAATAAATTAGGCGTTAAACCATTGAATTAGCATTATGAAATACATATTCACTCATAAAGTTCTGTACTTTACTCTATAATTTATCATATTGTCCTGGAAGCCAGGAATGATGAAGGGCAGCAGCATGTAAGGGCAGGTGAATGGTGGGAAATACCTCTCAAGATTACACAATCCGCTCTGGACTATGCAGCTATGATCTATGATCTGGCTAGTAACACATTAAATTGTATTGCAGAGAAAACCACTGCATTCAAAATCTGAATTTCACCACAGTAGTAATAAGTCAATGTGGGAGGAGAGGACGCCTCAGGGCTTTACACTTATCAACCATCGGCTGAATACAATCAGAGCAATAATGGGTACCAGAGCCGTAACTAGACTTTTGGTGCCCTTTTCCAGAGATAGCATTGGTGCCCCCCCATTTTTTAAATAGGGACATAAGATAGTGCACCTGAAAAAGGGCCATGGCCTCATGGGGAAGGGCCAGAGAAGAGATAGGGGAGGCAACGAGATGCTGGGGATAAAAGAAGAGGAAGCTACAAGTGAGAATGATAATAAACTGAAAAATTGACAGGCCCACACAGCGCCCCTTGCCCTGCGGTGCCATGGCACTGGTCACACTACCCTAGTTACGGCCCTGATGGGTAATCTCCTGTAGCAGAACAGACAATATTTTACATAAATTTTGTCATTTACCCATATTTGCCAACTTTGTAAATCTCTCCGGGAGAAGCCCGGAGATGAAACGTAGCTGGTCATTTCTGGGGACGGGACGGGCTCCTATGTAATTAGGCCCCAAAGCGTTTTCGCGTAATTCAACCCCACCCCCTCCATACTACTTGCCACATGGTAATATTCCTTGCGTCACACCTGTGGTGATTACTACAAGCAGGGCCGGCTCTAGGGGTGTTCGACCAGTGCGGTCGAACAGGGCAGCCACCCATAGAGGGCGCACCCCTCCCCAACATCACGATTTCAGCAGGACAGGAATGTCCCGCTGTTCCACCCGTGGGCCGAAGTGGCCCCCGGGTGGCCAAATCGGGAAGTTGAGGACCCCCACCGCTGCAGCTGTGCAGGACCCCAGAGTCTGAATGAATGCTGCACGCGTATGCCCAGCATCCATTCAGTGACAGGAGAGGGCTGGGGGAAGCCCAGCTAGTGAGGCTCCCCCCCAGCCTGACATTGTTGCATGGCACGCCTCCAAATAATGTCACGTAGGAGGCGCTGCCTATGGTAATTTGGCCACAGACCCATTTTGGTCGCACGCGGCACAGCCACACGCGATGTAGGGGCACACTACAGAGAGCCGGCACAGGGTGCTCCGAAACCCCTGGAGCCGGCCCTGACTACAGGTGGGGCTCAGTGATAAATAACGCAGTGGTGTAAATATGAGGAAAGTGTTTAGTACCGTTTTTGACGTAACTGATAATGTATGTATGCACACAGCCAAATAGTGAATAGATAAGCAAACAAGTGTATAATATTAGCTGTAACTCATGTGATGTATAAACGACAATGCTGGTTGATAAAAAAAAAATATATGTTTTATATATAAATGAAATATTAAAAGGAAGAACATAATACACAAACATAAACATCAATGAATATGAGTAAAACTATTTCATGCAACTTGATAATTGCAAAAAAACATTTGCTGTTCTCCAATATATTAAAATCCAATGTAAAAGTCAGTCCCGTGTTCACAAGATGATACTGAGCCCCTGATTATACTGTAGTATTGGAGAGAGATAAAGTGTACAAGTTGCCTAAGGCAGCCAATCAATGTCTAACTGTCATTTATTCAGCACAGTCTTTGAAATGACAGTTAGAAGCTGATTGGTTGCTTTGGGTAACTGATCCACTTAATCTCTGTCCAAGATTTGATACATCTCCCCCAAATATTGTACATAATAAATGGGCTGGATGTATCAAGTGCGGGGTTATAGAAGTGGAGCTGTTGCCCATAGCAACCAATCAGATTCCGCTCTATTATTTATCTAGAACATTCTAGAAGATAATAGCTACAATCTGGTTGCTTTGTAAATATCCGACTTGGAGAGAGATAAAGTGGAGAGATATAAAGTACCAACCAATCAGCTCCTAACAGTCATCAAACAGCCTGTAAAACGGCAGTTAGAAGCTGATTGGTTGACACTTTATCGCTCTCCAAGGTTTGATACACATCCCCCCATTAACCAAAGTATAGCTGCTCCACTGTTAGCACCTGTTAGTTATTTATAGCACGTCAGCGTTAGGATACTCAGAAAGCATTACTTGTTAACACTTTCGCCTCCATGTCCAGTAAACACCGTCTTGACTTGCCAAGAGAACACCATGACTTTAATCATTGAAGAATCACCTGATAATGAATTTTATGAAAACAAGTTCCGCCTGAATGACCCTCTGTGTCTGGTTACCTCAAACAGCACCCACCTCATAGCAAGTGTTGGATACAGCTCCTGCGGAACAGAGATCGAGGTACTAACGTGAAAGACTTCTGCCAGTCACCATGCTTAAAGTACAATATAAAATACCAATGCACTATAACCTCCTTCGTTTGCTATAACCAGTCCATATCAACTATGGTTGTTGCTATATCCAAATTGGAGAAAGGACCTCTGACGTCACAACCACATGACCGCTACAGCAGAGCCGGACCGTCCCCCCATGTTACTATCCACGTGGGCATAGAGGGGGGATATAAACCTGCCTGAAGTGTGCAGAGCGAAGTGAGCCCATGAGGGGACACTTTTGGCCCCCCTTTCTGAACCTTACCCCTCCCCCTTTTGTCGCGGGTCATGTGGCTGCGACGTCAGAGGTCCAGTACACCACCTTGTTCTAGACCTAACCATATCACTACACGTTTAGGGAAAGTCCTGGGAAATATGAGGTGCTTCTGAGGTCATAACCTCTTTGCTCTGCAGAACATCTACTAATAGCTGGGCCACCCTGTATCACTGTATCGGTTTTAGAACTGGGGCATAGGTGCCACAGGTGGGGGGGGCCATGACATTCCTCCAATGTGATGTGACCATGACCCACAGGGCCGTAGCTAGGGTAGTGCGGCCGGTGTCATCACACAGGGTACCACAGGTCAGGGGGCTCTGTTTGGGCCTGTCAAATTTCTGCCTCCCCTATCTCTTCCTTGGCCCTTCCCCATGAGGCCATTCCCCTTTTTTGGGTGCATTATGTCCCTTTGAGAAATGAGGGGGGCGCCAATGCTCTGCGGGCACAGGGCACCAAAAAGTCTAGTTACGGCTCTGATGACCCACATGGGGCATTGCCATCTGCTTTTGTATACTGTAGATTTGGTGCACACGATTTTTTTTAGCTATGTTGGGAAGCATTTTGTGACTTTAAAGAGGAACCTCTTTTATTGTAGTGCAGTCAACATAATTACATTAATGCCTAAAGCAAAGTCAGCCATATTTATGGAAATTTCCTTTATTACTCACAGATTTGCTGTGCAGGCGGCTCTAGGTGTGAGGCACATCAGGACTGGGAGAGAGCAGAGACTGCTGCTGCTGTGTGCTGGGCAGGGGAGAGAGGCAGCTGCCGCTGAGCACCTGTCATTGCTCTCTCCCTTCCCTGATATGCCGCACACCTGTGCTCTCTAGCTAGAGCCACCCAGGCAGCTGTAGGCAGGATGGAAGTGTTACAGGGGGGCAATTGCCCTGACCACTTCACAATCCCCCTGGATACATCACTGACCTACTGTGCAGTCTGCAGAAGCCTGCCTGGGAGAGAGCTTTCTTTTTACCTCACAGCTTTCATGCTGTGCAGTCTGAGGAGCTGATTCAAATGTTCTGCTGGCTGCTTTTTTTTTATGACGCCCGACAGAGGAATTCAATTGCTGCTCTCTCAGGGCGCGATAGCCACCGGCAATTCTGCACGCACTCAGGAGGGTGCGAGCAGAAATTTGTTTGAAACCTCCTGGGTAGAATTTTAGATGGGTTTAGACGTTTTACACGGCTAAGGCTCGTCTCAAAGGCGGTGAAGCGGGCGATAATTAAGCGCCCATAACAATTGAATAGCAAACTGGGTGCTCATTAATTATCACGACCTAAAAAACATTTGAATCGCCCCCTGACTGTATGAAGAAACACTGCCTGGGAGAGGGCTTGCTTTATACCACACAGCTCTCCTGGGGGCCCAATTATTAATGATTGCATTGCAATGTGAGTTGGGCATGACATTGCCGCCCATGATCACATTGCAAGATATGATCATAGCGCCGGAATGTATCAACTGGCTCTCGCAAGGACAGGGGCTCCCGAGAGGAGCCTATCCCTGCTATGTGCCCGGAGTGCTGCCAGGGCTACTGTCCCATTCAGGGCCGTAATTAGGGTGGTGCGACCAGTGCCATGGCACAGGGCACCTGCAGGGCAGGGGGCACTGTTTGGGCCTGTCAATTTCCTGTTTATTATCATTCTCACTTGTAGCTTCCTCTTCTGTTATCCCCTACAAGCCTTCCTGGGAGAGAAAACTTAGGGCCTGATTCAGAGCCGGACGCTCTGACCAGAGCGCTCGCTCTGAATCAGGGTCGTCCTACCTCAACTTGGAGCGGCCTCTTGGACGCTCGCATAGCTGTGGGTTACCACCCACAGCTATAGCGAGCGTCCATGATGATGGTCGTGATGGTCAAGACCATCGCGACCATCGGGCTTGCGACGAGACCCTGCGGTAGGGTCTCGTGGCCGCAAGCCCAGGAGTGATTTTGGCTCTGTCAGAGCCAAAATCACTCCCACTGACACCACTAGTGATGCCAGTGGGGCCGGACCCAGACGGTAGGCGTTCCCATGGGAACGCCTCTGTCTGGCAGCCACGCCCCCGGCACGCCCACCAAAGGGGGCGTACTGTCATTCACCATCGACAGCACGCCCCCTTTGGTGCGAGACCCATAACGACAGCTTGGCTGTCGCTATGCAGGTATCGCGCATGCGCACGACGGAGCTCCCTCCGTCGTGCGCATTAGGGTACCATCGACCCGCTTGCGAGCGTCCTACGCTCGCGAGCGGGTCTGAATTAGGCCCTTAATGCATAAACTGAGCTTAAAATAAAATGCTCTGTCCCGAGTGAAGATTACAAGACTGATAGTCTATATATGTAACAGTTAAACATGTTCTTCCTTTGTTTTTCATTATCTCCTAGGAAACAGAACATGATATTGTATTCAAAAACCAGGTCACCTCCTTCGGCAACACCTCTAGTGTCATCACAAGGAAACATGGGATTTCAATCCCCTTCAACTGCTCCTTCCCAAAAAAGAACAGGTTAGCTGCTTCGTTCCGTGGCCACAAATCAGACTATGTGTTCGCTGAGGCCGGGTTTGGCAATTTCACCTACAAGTTCCAGCTCTATACAGATGACCAGTATGTAGAGCTGGAGACACAGTATCCACTGGAGGTTATACTGAGGGATCTACTCTACATGGAGATTCAAGTGGATTCTACCGTGCCCAACGTCCAGTTATTTGTGGAGTCCTGCAAGGCCACGCCGCACGATAATCCCAATGATCCTGTGTTCTATGATATCATCCAAAACGGGTAAATGTATTATTCAGTTATCATTGTTTCCTAATATTTTACTTCCTTTTGTTTTTGGTTGCTTTTCTTTCTTTTTTTTTTTTTTTGCTTACTAATTTTTTTGCATTAATATTATTTATAACCTGGGGACCGTCAGGTCACTGTGGCTTTGTTGACCCGGTTCAGGTACTCTAAGGTTGGCTTCAGTTTTAGGAGACAGTGTGAAGCTAGTCGGCTTCATGTAGCTCCTCATCATGCAGAGAGTAGTGATTAGAGGCAGAGGGCCTGATTCAGAGCCGCTCGTAAGCGGCCGCTCGTAAGCGGCCGCTCGTTCGCTCTGAGCGATGTTCGCACATCTGCGCATGTGTATGGTTTTTAGTACGCATGCGCGAACCAGTCAGTGCGGTCGAAAATCGTGTGCTCGCAAAATAGCGAATGCCTGCTATTTTGAGTGACAGGATGGGGCGTTTGTGGGTGGTAACAGGGGAAGGTGCTTGAAAACGGGGAGTGGAGATCCGAACGCAGGCGTGCCAAACGGTCAAAACGAGCGTTTTAAGGGCGTGCATAATTAACAAAGCAGCGTCATCGACCACGTCACTTGGTTGTTTTTTAGCCTGAACTGCTCGCATGATTGCGGTATTAAAATCCAACCACAAGCACTGCGAGCAGTTCAGATGCCTTTCGATGTACTCGATTAATCTAATAAATAGCGGAGATGACGTATGATGCAAGCGGCCAGGGGGCGTTTTTTCCAAAATAGTGAGCGCATGTTTCGTTCGCTCGTTCAGACATAGAGGCGTCCACAGAACGCAAAGAGCGAGCGCTTAATTTAAATAGCCAGCCCCTTTTTCTGAACGAGCGGCCGCAAATAGCGTCCGGCTCTGAATCAGGCCCAGAATGCGGAGCAGCTTATTGAGTCTACTTGCAACCTGGAGAGCAGAGAACTGGAACATGAATGCTTGATACACAAAAAGATACAATAGACAGGATCAGGCTGGTAATATAGCAGGCACTGATACACCAGAAGGCAGGTAAAGGGTATTTAGCAAGGACTATACATAGGTAGAGACAGATATTGTTACACCTGGCCCTTGACTGGAATAGCTGTAATAGTGTGTGGTGTATAGAGCACCGCTAGGAGCAAATGCTGGCAATGGATGTACTGTATGTAGTGCCCAGTCTGGAACTTAGGGCATGATTCAGATATGTTTATGCTAACCGATGGTTAGTGTACATCTCCGATGTTTAGTGGGCTGCGCAGGACCTGTTCTGTGCATGTGAGAATGGGTTCTGCAATCTTGCTCATAGTCCCCCCGTAGCTGCAGCATGATTGACATGCTGCGGTGTTTGCTGGGCGGACCAGGGGCGTGGCATCCCAGTTTCCGGGAGGTTAGAGGCCAGGGTCTGCGCAAGTTGTATGGCCAGGCTGAGGTAAGCTTGAATTTACACAGCCTGACAAATGCGTGTAGCGCACAGCCTGAAGTGGGATGCTGACACTATCTGTATGTAGAGCACAGCCTGGAGCGGGATGCTGACACTTTCTGTATGTAGTGCACAGCCTGAAGTGGGATGCTGACACTTTCTGTATGTAGCGCACAGCCTGAAGCGGGATGCTGACACTTTCTGTATGTAGTGCACAGCCTGAAGTGGGATGCTGACACTTTCTGTATGTAGAGCACAGCCTGAAGCGGGATGCTGACACTATCTGTATGTAGCGCACAGTCTGAAGCGGGATGCTGACACTTTCTGTATGTAGTGCACAGCCTGAAGTGGGATGCTGACACTTTCTGTATGTAGTGCACAGCCTGAAGCGGGATGCTGACACTTTCTGTATGTAGCGTACAGCCTGAAGCGGGATGCTGACACTTTCTGTATGTAGCGCACAGTCTGAAGCGGGATGCTGACACTTTCTGTATGTAGCGCACAGCCTGAAGCGGGATGCTGACACTTTCTGTATGTAGCGCACAGCCTGAAGCGGGATGCTGACACTTTCTGTATGTAGCGCACAGCCTGAAGCGGGATGCTGACACTTTCTGTATGTAGCGCACAGCCTGAAGCGGGATGCTGACACTTTCTGTATGTAGCGCACAGTCTAAAGCGGGATGCTGACACTTTTTGTATGTAGCGCACAGTCTGAAGCGTGATGCTGACACTTTCTGTATGTAGCGCACAGCCTGAAGCGGGATGCTGACACTTTCTGTATGTAGCGCACAGCCTGAAGCGGGATGCTGACACTTTCTGTATGTAGCGCACATCCTGAAGGGGATGCTGACACTTTCTGTATGTAGCGCACAGCCTGAAGCGGGATGCTGACACTTTCTGTATGTAGCGCACAGCCTGAAGCGGGATGCTGACACTTTCTGTATGTAGCGCACAGCCCGAAGTGGGATGCTGACACTTTCTGTATGTAGCGCACAGCCTGAAGCGGGATGCTGACACTTTCTGTATGTAGCGCACAGCCTGAAGCGGGATGCTGACACTTTCTGTATGTAGCGCACAGTCTGAAGCGGGATGCTGACACTTTCTGTATGTAGCGCACAGTCTGAAGCGGGATGCTGACACTTTCTGTATGTAGCGCACAGCCTGAAGCGGGATGCTGACACTTTCTGTATGTAGAGCACAGCCTGAAGCGGGATGCTGACACTATCTGTATGTAGCGCACAGTCTGAAGCGGGATGCTGACACTTTCTGTATGTAGTGCACAGCCTGAAGTGGGATGCTGACACTTTCTGTATGTAGTGCACAGCCTGAAGCGGGATGCTGACACTTTCTGTATGTAGCGTACAGCCTGAAGCGGGATGCTGACACTTTCTGTATGTAGCGCACAGTCTGAAGCGGGATGCTGACACTTTCTGTATGTAGCGCACAGCCTGAAGCGGGATGCTGACACTTTCTGTATGTAGCGCACAGCCTGAAGCGGGATGCTGACACTTTCTGTATGTAGCGCACAGCCTGAAGCGGGATGCTGACACTTTCTGTATGTAGCGCACAGCCTGAAGCGGGATGCTGACACTTTCTGTATGTAGCGCACAGTCTAAAGCGGGATGCTGACACTTTTTGTATGTAGCGCACAGTCTGAAGCGTGATGCTGACACTTTCTGTATGTAGCGCACAGCCTGAAGCGGGATGCTGACACTTTCTGTATGTAGCGCACAGCCTGAAGCGGGATGCTGACACTTTCTGTATGTAGCGCACATCCTGAAGCGGGATGCTGACACTTTCTGTATGTAGCGCACAGCCTGAAGCGGGATGCTGACACTTTCTGTATGTAGCGCACAGCCTGAAGCGGGATGCTGACACTTTCTGTATGTAGCGCACAGCCCGAAGCGGGATGCTGACACTTTCTGTATGTAGCGCACAGCCTGAAGCGGGATGCTGACACTTTCTGTATGTAGCGCACAGCCTGAAGCGGGATGCTGACACTTTCTGTATGTAGCGCACAGTCTGAAGCGGGATGCTGACACTTTCTGTATGTAGCGCACAGTCTGAAGCGGGATGCTGACACTTTCTGTATGTAGCGCACAGCCTGAAGCGGGATGCTGACACTTTCTGTATGTAGAGCACAGCCTGAAGCGGGATGCTGACACTATCTGTATGTAGCGCACAGTCTGAAGCGGGATGCTGACACTTTCTGTATGTAGTGCACAGCCTGAAGTGGGATGCTGACACTTTCTGTATGTAGTGCACAGCCTGAAGCGGGATGCTGACACTTTCTGTATGTAGCGTACAGCCTGAAGCGGGATGCTGACACTTTCTGTATGTAGCGCACAGTCTGAAGCGGGATGCTGACACTTTCTGTATGTAGCGCACAGCCTGAAGCGGGATGCTGACACTTTCTGTATGTAGCGCACAGCCTGAAGCGGGATGCTGACACTTTCTGTATGTAGCGCACAGCCTGAAGCGGGATGCTGACACTTTCTGTATGTAGCGCACAGCCTGAAGCGGGATGCTGACACTTTCTGTATGTAGCGCACAGTCTGAAGCGGGATGCTGACACTTTTTGTATGTAGCGCACAGTCTGAAGCGTGATGCTGACACTTTCTGTATGTAGCGCACAGCCTGAAGCGGGATGCTGACACTTTCTGTATGTAGCGCACAGCCTGAAGCGGGATGCTGACACTTTCTGTATGTAGCGCACATCCTGAAGCGGGATGCTGACACTTTCTGTATGTAGCGCACAGCCTGAAGCGGGATGCTGACACTTTCTGTATGTAGCGCACAGCCTGAAGCGGGATGCTGACACTTTCTGTATGTAGCGCACAGCCCGAAGTGGGATGCTGACACTTTCTGTATGTAGCGCACAGCCTGAAGCGGGATGCTGACACTTTCTGTATGTAGCGCACAGCCTGAAGCGGGATGCTGACACTTTCTGTATGTAGCGCACAGTCTGAAGCGGGATGCTGACACTTTCTGTATGTAGCGCACAGTCTGAAGCGGGATGCTGACACTTTCTGTATGTAGCGCACAGCCTGAAGCGGGATGCTGACACTTTCTGTATGTAGCGCACAGTCTGAAGCGGGATGCTGACACTTTCTGTATGTAGAGCACAGCCTGAAGCGGGATGCTGACACTTTCTGTATGTAGAGCACAGCCTGAAGCGGGATGCTGACACTTTCTGTATGTAGAGCACAGCCTGAAGCGGGATGCTGACACTTTCTGTATGTAGAGCACAGCCTGAAGCGGGATGCTGACACTTTCTGTATGTAGCGCACAGCCTGAAGCGGGATGCTGACACTTTCTGTATGTAGCGCACAGTCTGGAACTGATGTTGGAGTTGTGTAAAGAACACACGGCCTTGAACAGATTACAGAATCCTTGCAGTATGGTATAACGATGCAGGAGACTGGTAACAAGTGTTGGTAGTAATATAGCTGCCACAGCGCAGCCGAATCCAGGTTTCTCTTACCTGGTCCGGCGACGCTGGGGTCCGGGGTGGCGTGGGACAGCGTACGGAAGATCCCCGGCGCCCGCTGTCAGCTGTTCTCCTCCTTCCCCTGGAGGCTGTGTGCAGGTGGCCGCGGCTTCCATAGGAGCGCGCGCGCCGCTCTGCATGAGATTTAAAGGGGCAGATGCAAGAATAGGGAATATTGATTGGGGCTGGGTTTGAACTGTGGGCCTGATTCAGAGCCGGACGCTCTGACAAGAGCGCTCGCTCTGAATCAGGACCGTCCTACCTAAAATTTGAGCGGCCTCCCGGCCGCTTGCATAGCTGTGGGTGGCCACCCACAGCTTATGCGAGCGGCCAAATAGATGGTCGCGATGGTCAAGACCATCGCGCTTGCGACGAGACAATTGCGGTAGGGTCTCGTCTGCCGCAAGCCCGGAGTGCTGTCACTAGTGATGTCAGTGGGGCCGGACCCAGACGGTAGGCGTTCCCATGGGAACGCCTCCGTCTGGGCAGCCATGCCCCCGGCACGCCCACCAAAGGGGGCGTGCTGTCACTCACCATCGACAGCACGCCCCCTTTGGTGCGAGACCCATAGCGACGGCTTGGCCGTCGCTATTCGGGTCTTAAGCATGCGCACGACGGAGCTCCCTCCGTCGTGCGCATGCGCACTTGGGCACCATCGACCCGCTTGCGAGCGCTCAGCGCTCGCGAGTGGGTCTGAATTAGGCCCTGTGACCTATATAAGGAAGTTCCTGGGAGAACCTCAGTGCCAGAGTATAGGCTCCATTGCCATACTCCAGCGTTACCGTGCATATCCTGACTATTGGTTCTGACCTTGGCTTGTTCGTGACTCTGATTCTGCCTGACCCCTGGTTTTGCATTAATATCTGGTTCTGACCTCGGCTATTCCCTGTGACCTGTTTACATCTGCTCCCTGGTACCGTCTCGTCTGTTTGGTTCTGATCCGGCTTGTCGACTACGCTAAAGTGTCCTGCATTCCAACCAAGTTCGCCAGCACCTGTATAGGGAAACCTAACCTGAGGGCCGCGACCTGTGTGTCGGATGCAGCCAAGTCCATACCTTCTTGCGAGGGTCACTGGTGAAAACCGCCGGCACATTAGACTCCGCGCCTCAGGAATAGGTCTAGCCAATTCCCTGAATACGGGTTGCTTCCACAATCCGTCCGAGAGTTTGTGACAATAGCACTGCTTGGAGATATTAGCTGGAACAAACACAGATCTTTGTTTAGCAATGATGGAAACTTGTAATAAAGTGCAGAGTCTTGTAGCAATGCTACTGTAGAAACTACAATGGCCGAAGGAAGCAAACAGGACCAGAAGCCAGGGTGCTGATCTCTAAGGAGAGAAGTTGTTCTGGAAAAGCTCACAGTGCAAGTCCAGGTTTAAATAGGGTCCTCTGAGTGGCTGAGCAGAGCAGGTGACCCATGTTGCATGAATCCGATTCATCAGTACAGTCAAGTGATCACAACTAAGATGGCGGCACCCATGCTCCACAAGCACAGGGAATGAACAGGAATGAAAGCTAACCACTCATGTTAGTTGGCAAGTATAATGCTTGGAGACACTTTCTGCGGCCAAGAGGGGCAAAGAGGGCCGTGATATGACACCGTCGGACCAAGTGACGGCTACCTGACAGGGACTTTCCATCTAATAAAATTTGTATTGGCTGCTGTGGGTACTAAACACCTCACTAAATTAGAGTTGCATTCAGCCACCATGGTATAGAAGTGAAGGAACCTGAGTTCTTTGCCGGTCTTCAAGTGCCAAAATCCCAACTCCACACACTACCCCATGCTGCTTTCAGTGTCACCCAATGGCTGCCTGAGAAATAACTTTTGGCGGTAAAGTGTAAACCAATCTGAGCAGATGTTACCACTACAGAGATGAGAGAGGAATGCAAGACATGGATTTTGCTTTACTTAGCGAGATTGCTGAACTGAGGGATGGAAAGGGGGCACTTTATTGACGTTTGTTGCTTTGCAGGAGGGCACACAGACAATTTTTTCAACCAAAAACACTTGAATTTAGCACTAGTTCTCTGAGCCATATTAAAAAAAAAGTCTTTTGATTTTGGACACATTACTTTTTCATTCCAATGTGTTTCATTATCTACACCTGGTATTTTTCAATGTATTTGCATTTTTGTGATTTATTGCATTTATATTTGTTATTATTAAATATTGTTATATATTTTAGAATGGCTACAACATTATTCAGCACTTTTCTATTTTTCCTTTTTACTATCTATATTTGTGGGTTGGCAGGCTCTTTTCACCAAATTAGTTTGAGTACAGATTTATCTTATTGGCTATCCCAAACACATGAGAGCCAGATCCGAACGTAATACAGTAGCACCAGACCGCTCACCTGTAGTTGGCAGCCATTGAACAGTAGCTTGGTTCAATCACATTTTTTATGAATCTTTTTGTTCCTAGTCCGGCCCCTTGGGGTGTGTTTTTGTCTATTTCGCTGTACTTATTTAGAACAGAGGGGTGGTTGTAATGCTTTAGGTGGTTGGTCTTTGAAACGAGTTTTACATTTGTACAATGCTCCTTGTCAGTATGCAGAGATATTATATAAGAGTCTTTGGACCTCATTTAGAGCAGCTCGCAAAATGCGAGCGCTCGCTCTGAATGAGGGCGACCGCTCTTCTTTTGAAAGGCGGCCTCCTGGCTGCTCGCTAAGCTGTGGGTTACCACCCACAGCTTTAGCGAGTGACTAGGTGATAGTCGAGCCTGCCGAGACCATCACGACCATCGGGGCTTGCGACGAGACCCTTGCAGTAGGGTCTCGTCTACCGCAAGCCCCAGGTAACAGAGCAGGAAGCACTCTACTGACATCACCTTCAGGAATGCCTCAGTTTGTCCGGCCACCCCCCTACCCCACCTACAAAACGGGGCGAGCTGTCGATCAACATCGACAGCCGCCCTTTTTGTAGCGAGCCCCGGACTGTGCGAAAATTTGCAAATGTCTCAGTTGCAGGGATTTGTATTGTGGCGCCCGCAGGCAGCATCGCAAATCCAAATGATTGCGCACAAAGATGCACCTTCGGTTACAGATCCTTCGATATTAGACCTACTGGGTAGCTCAGGATGTAGTTAGGAACCCGACTGTGAAATCCCGGCATGGGACTAATGATAGTAGTCTAAATACTGACGCCTATCATCAGCCTCACGCCAAAATCTCGACGCCCAGCATACTGATTGTAGGTAAGCCGGGCGTCGGGAGCACTTAGCCGTGGGGGAGGAAAGGGTTAGGATTAGGGACTCCCGGGGGGACTCAGGGTTAGGCACCCCCTCAGGAGGGTTAGGTTTAGGCAACAGGAAGGGAGGGGTTAGGGTCAGGCACCCCTGGGGGCGGTTAGGATTAGGCACTAGGGGGGAGGTTTGGGTTAGGCACCCCTAAGGGAGGATTAGGGTTAGGGGGGGAGAGGGGTAGGGATAGCCTACTTACCTCCCCTGTCGGGATCTTCAACTGCCGGCCTTCCTGTGTCGGTATTTCATCCACCGGGCTTAGGTCCGGCGGTGATTCATACCGATTCCGGGTAGCTCTATGTTCGCACAGAATATTCGCTTGTACTGGGATGCCGGAGCCATGTTATCTGAATACTAGATCATAGACACAGGCTCAAAAGCACCTCGAAAACATATGTGACAAACCTGCTTTTTGCAGCAATTCTCCCTCAAACGGTCCCTGAATGTCAATCACAGTGTTGGGAAAAAGGAGCTGCGAGCAAAGACGGTGATGTACCTTTACGCGTGTCCTGTGTGCAGTTTATCAATAGTCAGTCAACTAAGTACATATCGGTTTTGCGTACATCTCTGAATAAGGCCCAGAGGGTAGAGGCGCACCTTGAAATGTGCTTGAAAAAGTCAGCATCTAGTACATTGTGAAATAAGGTCCAAAGTGTTGACTCTTCCTCAAGGGGTTGTGTTACTGTATTCATGTTGCAGGTGCATAAAGGATGATACTGTGACGATTTATCCTGGAACAAGGACACAGTACAGATTTGCAATGGAGGCATTTGCGTTTATTGGAAGCTATGAAGAAGTGAGTACATGTCTTGTTGTGGGACATGTAGGGGCTGAATCTTTTTTCTTTTATAATTCTTTATTTTGAGCGGTCAGTCAAAAAACATTAAAGCTGTGTTACTGTACATAGAGCGGGAAAACAAATATGGCAAATATCAAATGTCACACAGCATGATCCAGTCCAACATGGAAGCAGGAAATAGAGATAACATGGGTAAATGTTAGTATTAGACATAAATAGGTGACCAAATTATTAATGCGAATAAAAACTTAGGAAACATCAATCGTAACGCAAACTGACGCCAATGTTAATCCCAACGCCGGAACGCAGAGGACGTCAGACCGATCGTCCTCTCTGCCGTGTAAGTATACACTTAGCCCGGGGATGGGGGGGTTAGGTTTAGGAAACCCCAGGGGGACTTAGGGTTAGGCACCCCACCGGGGAAGGTTAGGGTTAGGCTACGGGAAGGGGGATTTAGGGTTAGGCACTAGGGGGGGAGGTTAGGCAACCCCTGGGAGGGTTACGCTTAGGGTGCAGGAGGGGGGTTGAGTTTAGGCACCCATGGGGGGGGACGTTAGGGTTAAGCACTAGCGGGGGGGTTAGGATTAGGCACTCCTAAGGGAAGGTTAGGGGGGAGAGAGGGGAGGGTTAGCATACTTACCACCGGGCGTCGGGATCATCACCTGTCGGCCTGTCACTGTCGGGATATGAGCTGCCGGTATTTCAATCCCATTCCCTCTGCGGAAGCCGCTGCGGTTGAAAGGAATCAGCCAGGAGATCTCTGTCAGCCGACAAAGATCCTGGCTTCTTCCCTCCCCCCAACAGCGGCAACACGCCTCAATTTCAGGGAACGGAGGGCATCGCCGCCCCCTCCCCGCCCACAAACGGCAGCAGACTGTCAATCACTGACAGACTCCATGCGGGATCGCATACCCATTCTGAACGGGTCATGCGCCTGCACAGATTCCCGATCATCGGGAATCTGCGTTCAGCAGTGCACTGCTGAATAAAGCCCTGTGTTCGGCAGAGAGGCAGGGAGCCCATACTTGAGTAAAAATATGGCCCCTATCATGAAGATAACTTATTATCTCCTCCATAGCAGCCACATGCCAAATCTGGTGTTTAAAACGCAGGAAGAGATGGTGGAGGAATAGTTTTCCAGTTGAGGGGCACCAGGGATTTGGCCGCCGACAGGATATGCAGAAGTAGTTTATTGAAAATGTGTCAAGGTCTGGGGGTGGGTATCATAACAAAAATACATAGGGGGTCCTTTGCTACTGGAAACTCCAAAAGCCCATGAACCAAATCCCAGAAGGGGATCATATTCGGACATTTCCTCCAGATGTGTAGCATAGTGCCCCTGTGGCCCCAGCCCGCCAACAGTCAGGTGACGAGGAGGGGAACATTTTGTGCACTTAGAGGCTGATTCTGATTTGGAAATAAAGCAAAAAAAAAAGCAAGTAACTTTGCACCTGGAAGAAACCATGTGGCAATGCAAGGGGTGCAATTTATATTATTTTTTGCATGCAGGGTAAATACTGGCTGCTTTTACATGTAGTGTATAAATGCTGGACAGCTTTACTATTACACTGCAATTTAGATTTGAGCTTCTACACACTCCTCTCACATCTAAGTTTCACTGCACATTTACATCTGCCCTCCCCCGCACTGCAACATGGTTTTGCCCATGTCCAAAGTTACTTGATGTCAGCTGGGGGCGTGATTCAGATGTGTACGCTAATGAAATCGCAGCTGCGATCCCATACACAGGGCCTGATTCAGAGCCGCTCGTAAGCGACCACTCGTTCGCTCCGAGCGATGTTCGCACATCTGCGCATGGGTCGTAATGCGCATGCGCCAACCAGTCATTGCGGTCGGAAATCATGCGCTCGTAATACAGCGAGGGGCTGCTAATTTGAGTTACAGAATGAGGCGTTTGTGGGTGGTAACAGGGGAAGGTGCTTGAAAACGGGGAGTGGAGATCGGAACGCAGGTGTGCCTAACGGTCAAAACGGGCGTTTAATGGGTGTGCATAATTAACAAAGCAGCGTCATCGACAACGTCACTTGGTTGTCTTTTAGCCTCAACTGCTCACAGTGATTGCGGGAAGTAAAACCTACCACAAGCACTGCGAGCAGTTCAGACGCCTTTCGATGTACTCGATTAATCTAATAAATAGCGGAGATGACGTATGATGCGAACGGCCAAGGGGCGTCTTTACAAAATAGCGGGCGCATTTTTCGGACGCTCGCTCAGACATAGAGGCTTCAACAGACCGCAAAGAGCGAGAGCTCAATTTAAATATCCGGCCCCTTTTTCTGAACGAGCGTCCGCAAATAGCGTCCGGCTCTGAATGAGGTCCACAGTGCGAAAATATGCAGTTGTCGCAAACGCCAAGATATTTATTGAGAGTCGAGACACCCACTGTGGCCATTGCAAACCCAAGCACCGCATACCCTCCAACTCTACCGCTTTAGCCGTTACAGTACCGTTTTCTAATGGTCTGTACCGGCAAACGGGGCTGTACCGTTTTGTACCGGGTTGGTACACTCACCAGATTTGTTAAGCAGCGCTGTTGGGACACAGGACTCCTGCAGCGCTGCTGAGTGACAGCCGACCTCCGTGCTTCTCTGCCCTGACCGCCAGCGCCGGTATACATACAGAAAATGCAGTATATTACTGCAAGTTCTAAACTAGCCTACGCCCGATGCCTCCAGCCCCCATGGACACGCCTCTTTACCCGTGACCATGCCCCTTTATCTGTGGCTACGCCCCCCATGTACCGGGTTCTTACTGGGAAATGTTGGAGGGTATGGCACCGGCGTACACATACGCATACTTACCTACTCTCACGGAAGTTGCGGGAGGCTCCCGAATTGTCGGGTGGTCCCCCGCACCCCCATAAAAGTGTCCAGGTCTCCCGCATCCCACCCGCTTTCAAGTGAAGTGGACAGCATAGGGAGATAATTGCTGGGAATTGTGGCTCCATACAGAGGGGGCGGGGCTAAATGATGAAAAAGCGTGTAATTGAGTCCCCATTCCCTCCTCGCGTTCCGGTGATTCGCAGAAGTTTACAATGATGGGGGCGGGGCTTAATGACATAGGAACCTGGCCCTCCCCCCCCCCCCCGAAGTGGCCAGCTGCGTCTCCTCTCTGAGCTGAGGAGATAAAGAAGTCGGCAAGTACAGTATGCACATTCGCAGCCGCCATCGGAGATCATCGATAATCAGCCATCGGAGTAGCCCTATAGTTCTGCAGAATAGCCGCCTGAACTGAGATGCCGGAATCACTCTATCTGCATATGGGATCGCAGTTGTAAGCTGAGGCGCACTGTAACCGTCCCTAAATGGTCTCTGAATGTCAATCACCCACTGTGAGCGGCATCGCTAAGGTACCTTGCCGCGTGCGCAGTTTGACCGTGATTCATACATATCTGAATTAGTAAGAATCTGCCCCTAGAGAAAAACACTGGCTGGGAGACAGCATGATAATTCCACCCATCTACTGATGCACGTGTGAAATAGGGTCAGGTACGGAGAGCACAATACAATGCTCCTACATACACAGATATATATATATATATGTATATATATATATACATATACATACTGTGATGGGTTATATAGAAATGCTGGCATCCATTTATAGAACAGCTATGGTACATCTGCACACCCGATCCCAGTGCCATGGTCTGTGGGCCTGATTCAGAGTTGTACGCTTATTGCAACTTTGTACGCAGCGGCAATGCGATATTATGCTAATGCTGCAGGAGGCGTCTTGTGCCCCCTCCTGGCATCTGTAATCTGCTGCTGAGGAAGTAACCATCAGATCACTTGTGTGACCATCGCCCATCTGAGTAACTCTCGGGGTACTTAGGGTGGCTGTGTATTTCACGCACCTGGAGCCAGTGAAGCTGCATCCAAGGAAGCAACCACCGGCCTTGGCACGCTCAGGAAAAGGGCCTTACACTCCCCCATTTTATGGGCTGCTGGCAGTCGCCACCCCCAAATGACCACAGCAAGTTAATTATGTGCAGAATGTTGGGGCCCATTTATCAAAGTGTATTTGAGGTATAATCCTCAAACACCCGTTTTTCGGGGGTTTACCTCAAATACTAAGTATCCCCCGTATGTATCAAGGAGGGAACGCAGCAGGTATCTCCAATACTTGCTGTTATCCCTCCATTGCCGCAGGTAGCCGCATCCCCCATAGGTTTGTATGGGGGATGCGCTGCTGCCAAATTTACCAATATCCGGAATGCGATGCATTCCAGATATTGGCCCCCGCAACTAACGCCATCTGAATATGGCGTTAGCTGCTGCAGCCTATGGGCTACACCACGCACTATTAGCCGGCGGAGGGATCCGCCAGAACCCTCCCCGGCTATGGCGGATGTACATGTGCAGTCCACGGGACTACGAATGCGCACCACCCCCTGCACTGGCCGACAGCTCTACAGAGACATCGCAGGGACGGGCTACTTTCGGAGCCCGTGTCCCTGCATGTCCCAGAAGATACATCCGAATGATACATCCGGCTGATAGGATCGTGTTTTGCAATGCGATCAAGGGCGTTACTGGCAAGCCCTGATCGCATTGCAAAAGCGATCATTGATCCACAATATCTTAGCTTAGGTAGTATAAGGTGTGAGAGGCATGATGGTGTATTACTGGGAGAACGCCCTAGCTGCCCACAATAGGACTGCCTTAAGCTGGGTACATATTAGACGATGTATTGGCTGATTTGGCATTTTCCGACAAATCGGAATGACAAATCGTCCAGTGTGTAAGCACTATTGCGCACTTCCGCACGTCGTTCGTCGTATCTTCAGTGCAGGTCAATCTGAAGATTCGAGGAACGACACCATGCTTCTGGATGCAGCGGGGGAAGTAAGTATCGGGCGGTCGTATATCAGATCATACAGTGTGTACGGACCATCCGATATATCGTCCCGTCGCATCTGCTGTCGCTGGGTACACACATCGTCTACTGTGTACCCGGCTTGAGAGTTCATGCTTCATGATGCCATTTCCACATTGTGTTAATAACAATGTTGTTGCACCCTAAGGTTTACATAAGTTGCACTGTGATCCTGTGCAAGGTGGGAAAGCCAAATACTCGCTGCAACCAATGCTGCATCAGGAAATCATTGGGAGACTCTGATGGACGCAGACGCAGGAGATCATTAGTGTCCGAGTCTCAGCAGCACTTTATCTCCCAGGGTCCCCTGAGGATGAAGAGACAATCTCCCAGTGATGCAGGTAAGGATATTCCCCAATGCCACAAAACATAGCACTTTATAAATAAAGTTCCAGGAATGATGAAAGGAAAGTGCATACACAGACAGGTGAAGATTAGGTGGAATATAGAAGGGGGTATATGAACAGATGGTGGGTTAGGAGTGGTAGGAAAAGGAAGCAGAGCTTAGGTGAGATAATGTGATAAGTGAAATAGTAGGATGATCTCTCTTTGTTAAGCAAGTTCCCCTCTTCAGCCAATCAGGAGGAGGTACCTGAGAGTGGGAAAATGGAGGCTGTGTGTGTTTGTGTGAGGCTATGGGGACAGTGGACCTCATTCAGAGTCGGTCGCAAGCGCCGATGCGATCGTAACCGACTCGATGGTTAGTCTTGCGCACGCGCAACGGCCGCACTGCGCGTATGCAAGCCCCGGAGCGACAGAGAAACTCTGTCGCTCCGGAGCTCGTTACCAAAGGGGCGGCTGTCGATGGTGATCAACAGCTCGCCCTGTTTGGTAGGCGGGCCGGGGGGTGGTTTGCAAAACGGAGGCGTTCCTTAAGGAACACCTACCATTTTGTGGGCGGCCGCACTGACATCGTCAGTGATGTCAGTGGGGAGTTTCCTGCTCAAACAGAGCAGGAAGCTCCCTGGGGCTTACGAGTGCCGAGACCCAACCTTAGGGTCTCGTCGTAAGCCCCGATGGTGATCACCATCGCGACCATCAACCTGGTCGGTCATTAAGCTGTGGGTGGTAACCCACAGCTTAACTAATGACCAGGAGGCCGCACTTCAAAAATGAAGCGGCCGCCCTCATTCAGAGAGAGCGATCGCTTCTTGCGACCGCCTCTGAATGAGGTCCAGTGTGTGTTTGTGTGAGGCAATGGGGGCAGTGTGTCATACTTGCCTACATTTTTTTATCACCCCTCCGGGGCCGGGCTTTTACGTCAAATAGTACAATTTGCTGGCCCGTAAGAAGGGCCGGAGCTAAAATGATGCGGTCGTCTGATTTTAGCCCCAACCCGTCCATACGCACTGCGATTCTCGGTGATATTAACTTCACATCCTGGCCACTTCACTAGGAAGTGGGCGGGATGCGGGAGATCTGGCCACTCTTCCAGGAGTGTGGGGGACTGCCTGAAAAATCGTGACCCTCCCACACCGTCCGGGAGAGTATTCAAGTATGCAGTGTGTGTAGGCTTTGGGGCAGTGTGTATGTGTAAGGTTATGGGGGCTGTGTCAGTGTGTGTTTGTAAGGCTATGGGGCAGTGTGTGTAAGGCTATGGGGGCAGTGTGTGTGTGAGTGTGTGTTTGTAAGGCTATGGGGCAGTGTGTGAGTGTGTGTTTGTAAGGCTATGGGGCAGTGTGTGTGAGTGTGTGTTTGTAAGGCTATGGGGCAGTGTGTGTGTGTAAGGCTATGGGGGCAGTGTGTGTGTGAGTGTGTGTGTGAGTGTGTGTTTGTAAGGCTATGGGGCAGTGTGTGTGTGTGTGTGTAAGGCTATGGGGGCAGTGTGTGTGAGTGTGTGTTTGTAAGGCTATGGGGCAGTGTGTGTGTTTGTGTGTGGCTATGGGGGCAGTGTGTGTGTGTGAATGTGTGTTTGTAAGGCTATGGGGCAGTGTGTGTGTGTTTGTGTGGCTATGGGGGCAGTGAGTGTGTGTGTGTGGCTATGGGGGCAGTGAGTGTGTGTGTGTGTGTGTGTGTGTGTGTGTGTGTGTGTGTGTGTGTGTGTGTGTGTGTGTGTGTGGCTATGGGGGCAGTGAGTGTGTGTGTGTGGGGCTATGGGGTGTCACGGTTGGAGTCTGAGAATTACCTGATTCAGGTGTTGAAGTGGATTCAGCGGAGATGGCTGAACTGGAACCATGGTTGAGGTAATTAGCTCTATTTGCAAAAGAATTGTATAGCAGTGAGAACTGCCTTTGGTGATAAATGACAGGAACAGGAAACTTGTAACGTTAGAGTGGAACCAGTAGAAGACTTGGAGGAACCGGACCGGGACCGGCAGGAAGACTTGCTGAACTGGACAGGATTTCAGTAGGTGACTTGGAGGAACCGGACTGGGACCGGCAGGAAGATTTGCTGAACTGGACAGGATTTCAGTAGGTGACTTGGAGGAATCGGACTGGGACATGCAGGAAGATTAGCTGAATAGACTGAAGGAAAGAGTCTTCCAATAATCGCTGAACCTGGAAAAGGAACTGTAGACTTGAAACTTAAGTGAACTGGTACTGGATCTCCGGACAGGAGTTTTGAACTTGAAGGATTTGGAACTTGACTCCGGACTGGAGTATCGTGTAATGGACTTGGAATATCACTCCGGACTGGAGTATCGTGTAATGGACTTGGAATATCACTCCGGACTGGAGTATCGTGGAATGGACTTGGAATATCACTCCGGACTGGAGTATCATGGAATGGACTTGGAATATCACTCCGGACTGGAGTATCGTGGAATGAACTTGTTGTGCTAGGAAGCAAAGGTTTCACACAGGGAGCTCAGGAACACAGGTCATGCTGCAGCAGGATCTCTGGACATGCCAGGTACTGCTGTCAGCAGGATTTTCGGATATACCAGGTATTGCGGTTAGCAGGATTGCTGGATAAACCAGGTATTGCAGTTAGCAGGATTGCTGGATATACCAGGTATTGCTGTTAGCAGGGTTGCTGGATGAACTGATCTAGGAACCAGTAGGAGCAGGAGCCTGGGATACCCTTTTATTCTGAAGTAGCACAAACTATACACCACAGGAAATAATGAGATGTTCAGGCCCAGAATGCTATCAGAGGAGGATGTATATGGCCTGGCAGGAATTGGTGGATACGGTCAGGTAGTCTAGTAGTAGCACTCTGAGTGGTGGAGGGCACAACATGCAGAGGGAGTAATCATCTCTGCAGTGCTGTGAGTCAGACCTACACCTGCGATTCCAATCAAGGCTAGCAGTGTTCACAGACAGAGGAGAGCCCAGGTGAACAATCACTGTGGAAAGGAGAGCACAGTCCAAATGCAATCACAGAAGTGCTACAGCCAGCATGATCAGTACAGATCTCCCAGGCAGATTACATATACAGATCCACGGGACAGCTGACAGGGGTAAGTCTCAAGGCAAAAGGTGAAAAACTAGCCAGGGTTGTGACATGAGGGCAGTGTGTGTGTGTGTGTGAGAGGCCATGGGGGCAGTGTGCATGTGAGTGTGTTTGCGTGTGTGAGGCTATGGGGGTATTGTGAGTGAGGCTATGGGGGCAGTGTGCGTGTGAGTGTGTTTGCGTGTGTGAGGCTATGGGGGTATTGTGAGTGAGGCTATGGGGGCAGTGTGTGTGTGAGGCTTTGGGGGTAGTGTGTGTGTGAGGCTTTGGGGGCAGTGTGTGTGTGTGAGGCTATGGTGGCAGTGCATGTGTGCGTGAGGCTATGGTGTGAGAGGCTATGGGGGCAGTGCCTGTGTGTATCTATGGGGGCAGTATATGTGTGAGGCTATGGGGGCAGTGTGTGTGCGTGAGGCTATGGGGCAACGTGTGTGTGAGGCTATGGGGCAGTGTGTGTATGTGAGGCTATATATATATCTGTATACCATATGCTTTAATCCACAGCACTAAACTATCTGTGGTGTCTGAGGTATGTGACCACACCATTTAAATTACTTGCCTAATTACACTTCAAATTGTATTTAATTTAAATTTAAGAAATGTTTGTTCCGTTCTGGCCAGTCCCTACACTGACACACAAAAGCATGATACTTGCTCTGCATCCTTCCAGGTATCACACAGATTTTAAACTCAAAAGGCAATTCAATTGTTAAGCTGGCGGTTATATTTTTAAGGCGCCCGATGGAGCAATTCAGTTGTTGCTCCATCTGAGCACGATAGCCAGTTGCGCCTGCATTTCTGCTCGCGCCTTCAGGAGGGTGCCCTAACCAGGACTTTAGACAGGTTTAGCCGTTTTAGACGGCTAAACCCAGCCTATTAAGATGTGAAGAGGGCGATAATTAATGAGCACCAAGAACAATTGAATTGCAAAACTGGGCACTCTTTAATTACCACCGCCCACGCAACAATTGAATCGCCCCCCCCAAGCTATGCTTTTATCATGGGTTGAGGTCTGCTAGATCATAGGCTTAAATAGACAGAACCTCCCCCAAGCATAGCAACACTGCTGAGATTTGGAATAGGGCCTGTGTGGTTGTTTGTGGCACATTTGTGTGTATATTTGCATTTGGAACATACACTGTATATTCTA
Organism: Taudactylus pleione; assembly: GCA_031769625.1. Lineage (NCBI taxonomy): Eukaryota > Metazoa > Chordata > Amphibia > Anura > Myobatrachidae > Taudactylus > Taudactylus pleione. The sequence goes on along the minus strand of JAUIMM010000461.1, from coordinate 2,287,084 downwards.
ATTACTATCCTCTTCCCTCCATATGTACAATAGGAGACCCCCACTCTCTGAATGTGAATACTCTGGTGATTGCCCTATCAGGAGTGGTCATCGTTGCACTGGGCACAGTAACAGTACATCTGTACATGAAGAAAGCCAGGACCACAGGTTATAGGAGACTCAACACTCAGGACTCCTGATTCCATGGCAACTAAATATTCCTATATTAAATGTCAATGTAATTTAGGTAAATTAGGAATCATTATTATTGCACATGGCCAAATATTCCACTGAGCATCACGTGAACAATTTTGCTAATAGTATATCTAAATAAGTGAGTTCATTTGAGCTGTGTTTTGTTACCTAGATTAACATTAAGGCCTGGGAAATCATGTTGGCATTATTTATACTTATAATTTTGTTACAAAGAGAAAACACTAATGATCAAATGTATTATTCACTGCATATATAGATACTACAAGGTTTTAAAGTATTGTGCCTCTAAACCAGTGATGGACAAACTCTTTAAGAATTTAGGAGCCAGTCAACCAAATCTAGAAAGCAAGATGGTCTGTTATGAAGCCAGGAACAGTGTGATTCCATTGGACACGGCAGAAATGTCTTCCAAACATTTGCTGCCAACAGATATATAGTTTAGGCACGTTGGTTACATTCATTTATAGTATAGTGCAACTTTGGGTACACTGTGACTATAGCCATAGATTAGCGTGTACTTAATTCTCCCCACCTAAAGAACTGTGGTAGTCTGATGCCCAGGAGAAACTCTACCTCGTGGCATCAGTAATGATGGCACAAGTTTTGCTCAGGCACTGAAATTAAATCTATTAAATCCATCCTGTACATATCCACACTTCTCCGTGTGTGCCACCCAGATTCCTGACCACCCACATGGTTCTACTACTGCAACTGGGGGTATATTTACAAACGTGTGGGAGATTTTGTCCATAGCAACCGTTCAGATTCTAGCTATTATCTTTTAGAAGGAGCTAGATGAATGTTAAGTAGAATCTGATTGGTTGCTATGAGCAACATCTACACTATTAAAAACCAGCACTTTAGTAAATATACTTCCTGGAGTCGGAGGAATGTATTGTCAACTTTTTATTTGACTGATATTATGAAATATTCACACACTTTGGTCTGGACATTTAATCTGAGTTTAATCTTTTTTCTTTTATGAATCTGTGCTTAATAAATGATAATGAAAGTTGGTAATTGTGTAGTACATGTTATTTTTATTCATATAACTTTATAAACAGATAAATGGTTCAATTAATTAATTGGATGCGCACTGGATGGTGGTTTGACTATGTTGGGTGTGCAGCTCGTATGAGAGATTGTCCAACTCTCTATGGATAGCAATGATACAATATGGAATACAGCGCTCAACCCTTATAGTCGTGTAATAAACGTTAGTGATGAGTATGTTGTTGGATGATAAAGGAGATATTACACTTGTATGTAACAACGTTTGAGTTTACTCAGAGAATGTGCAAATACATGATTAGAAATCTGCAAACAATATAAAGCAATAAAATCAGTTTCAAGGTCTTGAAAGGTAAGCAATAAATAGCAAAATGGTGGCTCTAACAAGTATGTGTCAGTTGTTCTAAGTGGTTAAACAATCCATATAATAGTACAAAGTCGTACTGTCTGGTATACTGTATTATTGCACTCAAAAATAGGTGGGTGAAAAAATGATGATTTTCAACTGTAATGGTGGGTACACACTACACGATATGCTCCCTGAGCGATATCGTCTAGTGTGTCCCCGGCAGGCTGTGCTCAGTGTCGTTCATGACATTGAGTGCAGCCGCTGAACGATATCACTAACGATATCGTTCAGCGCCGGACTCTCTCCCCCATTCCCCAACATGCAGCAACTTGACGAGATTGTCAGGTTGGCCTGCATGTTAACCCGATGAACGATGATGACGAACGACCCGCGGGATCGCGCGTCGTCGTTATCGTTCATCGTTTTGGTGTAAAAAATGGACGATAAAGTGGACGACTGAATGATAATGATATCGTTATCGTTCAGTCGTCCACTTTAATCGCCCAGTGTGTACGCACCATAAGTATCCTCCGAAGATGCGGGTGAGTAACGGCGTCCCGTTACTGACCCCTAGGTAGTCCGTTGATGTAGGGTATAAATGGTGATGTCTCGTTGCCCGGGTTAATTTCAGGGCGGGAGTGTATGGCTGCAGGGCAATGTGACAGGGGTCCCTGGCTAGGGTGACTGTTTGGCATCTGGGGCCAGCGCCGTGCTATATGAAACACGGCTCCTGGCCCCGACTGCACACCAGTCTACCTCTGCCTAGGGAGGGGATGAGAATGGTTTTGATCTTACGATCTCTACTGGACACCCCCTCCAAAAAGGAACTCACCTGACTCTTGCTGTGCTGCCTCTCTCTCCCTCTTCGGCCCTCTATGGATGTCGTCTCGGCTCGCTGCTCTGGTTGGCGTCTCTGTTCCCTGGGTAATTTCCGGGTCACGTGACCGCTGCGGGGACTCTATCTTCCTTGGTTCAGATTGGAGTATTGGCAATAGTGGAGGTTTGTAGAAAAAAGGTGACACATGTAATCGTAGTATAGGTGCCCCAACGCGTTTCGGCCACCGTTGGAGCTGCGTAATGGTTAATGTGGCAGAGAGGGGGTTAAATCCATGTCCAAGTACACCCCTATTCTGATAGGTTGAACATGCTCGTAATTCAATAGGGCTCACATTTTGTGTTGTTTTCCCATTCGCTGGTACATATGTCAGTCTCAATCAGGGCCGGTTCTATGGTTACGCATGGTACGCGGCCGCGTAAGGCGCCACATAGTGAAGGGCGCCGCGGCCGCGACCATGCAAATTTCAGAGGCTTATTACAGCGGTGCAGACTGTGTCTCTGTGACACAGCTGCACCGCGCGTGTTGCGCTGACCGGACGGAGTCCGGTCAGCGCTACACAGTGCCAAACACACAGCCGCCGGTGCCGGCAGCTGTGTGTTTGTTTCAGCAGCTGATGAGAGTCTGTCAGACTCTCATCGGCTGCTGCTGCTGCTCCCACTGCGGGAGCCATCTTCCGGCTCCCGCAGTGGGTAATGGGAGAGACTTCATGACGTCATGAAGTCTCTCCCATAATGCAAAGCGGCCCTGGAGAATGGTCGGGAGCAGCTGATAGCGGGAGCAGGAGCAATGGGGGTTCAGGTTAGTGTTTTGTTTTTTTTTATTTCGTGTGTCTCTACTGGGGGGGGCTGCAAGGGGTGATTACTCCTGTGGGCACTTGAAGGGGGATTACTACTGGGGGTACTTGAAGGGGGGATTACTACTGGGGGTACTTGAAGGGAGGATTACTACTGGGGGCACTTAAAGGGGGGATTACTACTGGGGGTACTTGAAGGGATGATTACTACTGGGGGCACTTAAAGGGGGGATTTCTACTGGGGGTACTTGAAGGGAGGATTACTACTGGGGGCACTTGAAGGGGGGATTACTACTGGGGGTACTTGAAGGGAGGATTACTACTGGGGGCACTTGAAGGGGGGATTACTACTGGGGGTACTTGAAGGGAGGATTACTACAGGGGCACTTAAAGGGGGGATTACTACTGGGGGTACTTGAAGGGAGGATTACTACTGGGGGCACTTGAAGGGGGGATTACTACTGGGGGTACTTGAAGGGAGTATTACTACTGGGGGCACTTAAAGGGGGGATTACTACTGGGGGTACTTGAAGGGAGGATTACTACTGGGGGCACTTAAAGGGGGGATTACTACTGGGGGTACTTGAAGGGAGGATTACTACTGGGGGCACTAGAAGGGAGGATTACTACTGGGGGTACTTGAAGGGGCGATTACTAATGGGGGCACTTGAAGGGATTACTGCTGATGGCACTAGAAGGGATGATTACTACTGGGGGCACTTGAAGGGAGGATTACTACTGGGGCACTTGAAGGGAGGATTACTAATGGGGGCACTAGAAGGGAGGATTACTACTGGGGGCACTTGAAGGGAGGATTACTACTGGGGGCACTAGAATAGGGGATTACTACTGGGGGTACTTGAAAGGAGGATTACTACTGGGGGGAACCTACCCTGGGGGCACAACAATGGGGGGACTACTACAAGGGGGGACTACTAGGGGCACTACAAGAGGGGGGATTACTACTAGGGGCACTACAAGGGGGGACCACTACTGGGGCACTGCATGGGGGGGACTACTACTGGGGGCACTATATAAGCTTACTAATGGGGGCACAAGGGGCACTGCATAGGGGGGACCACTACCGCGGGCACTGCATAGGGGGGGCGCCAAAAAACCTACTCGCTTACCAAAGAATTTGGGCTAGGGCTGGCCCTGGTCTCAATGCATGGGGATTGGGTCCCCTGTGTTGTGCTGTTACTTTAGGTGAAACGTATTAAGATGTTTAGTCAGATTAAGCATATAATGTTATTCATTCAACTGCGTGTATGTGATTTGCAATGAAATAAATAAAATGGTGACACATAAATTCATGGTGATTTTTTATATAAAAGACAACAAAGCAATGCAAAAATATATTACCATATGCATTAGCTGTACATGGTCAAGGTCTTTGCCAGGTTTTGATGTAAAGGACTTAGGGCCTAATTCCCGCTCGCTAAGATGCATATTCTCGCTACTGCCGATGGTATGCAGTGTGTATGCATTGTGCGCATGCACATACCTTAGCGAAAGTTCACAATGCATTCGCTCGCTGCGCATAGACAGCCCAGCAGAGTGAGTGACCGGGGAAGCCGTTTGTAGGTGGTAACAGGGGCTGGCCATTATAAACGGGGGAGAGGAGGTGCAAATGAAGGCGTTTTAGAGGTGTGCATAACTATAATTTTTACACTGAAGTGCTCGCAGTGCTTGCGGAAGGGTATGATCAACCTCAAGCGCTGCAATAGCATCCGATGTACCGATGGTTGCATACACTTCCTGGACATGACGTGCACAAGTGGGCGTCTTAAGACAGGCTGGTGGGTGTCTGCATACACTATGTGATCGCTCTCTGAGAAATACTAGGCGTGCTAATGCATTGCTGTGCGGTAGCACTGTCCACGCAATTTGCATACACATCGTGCAAGCGATCGCATCTAACGAGCGGCTTTGAATCAGGCACTTATTCTCCAGGCGATTCTCACCATGTATAAAAACCCCTCGGCCTGCTAATGGGCTCCTATCTTCCCCTTTCAGTATCTCTAATGGGACCATGCAGAGCTGTCCTGCCTTGTCAGCACTTAACTTTGCTTTTGTTATGGAACCGCTTGCATCAAATTAACTACTACTGTATATTGTAAATCATCCATGATGCCCTAAAATAATCTTTTTACGGATCCAAATAAAAAATCACGCCAGAAGAAAACAGTAGTATATGCGCCAGTTTCTCTATGCTCTATTAGAGCAGGAAGCACACTGGGGCTTGCGGGAACGAGACCCTACCACAAGGGTCTCGTCGCAAGCCCGATGGTCGCGACCATCACCTGGACGCCCGCTAAAGCTGTGGGTCACCCACAGCTTAGCGAGCGGCCTGGAGGCCGGGCAAAAAAAAAAGGCCGCCCTGATTCAGAGCGAGCGCTCACAAAGAGTGTCCGGCTCTGAATCAGGGCCTTAATTTCAAAGGAGAGTGTGATGCAAACGGTATTGCCAGATTGTGGGATATATCCTCTTGTATGGGGTTTTTGTGGCGCATCCATTTGACACCAAAGAAGCAGCGTTGCTGTCAGCAACTGTTTATTTTGAAAGCCACCATACGGATGTTACATTTCCTTTCACACATTTTGGAAAAAAAACAGAACTTTAGGCATTTCAGGGAGGATTTGATTGGGACACGGACATAGAGTGTCGGAACCGGGATAGTTAGTCACCATAGCCTGGAAAGTACAGTAGTGTATGTGCCAGGTTCACACCAGAAGAAAACAGTAGTGTATGCACCAGTTTCACGCCAGAAGAAAACAGTAATGTATGCGCCAGTTTCACGCCAGAACAAAACAGTAATGTATACGCCAGTTTCACGCCAGAACAGTATATGCCAGTAGTGTATGCACCAGTTTAATGCCAGGAGAAAACAGTGGTATATGCGCCAGTTTAATGCCAGGAGAAAACAGTAGTATAGGCGCCAGTTTAATGCCAGGAGAAAACAGTAGTATATGCGCCAGTTTAATGCAAGGAGAAATCAGTAGTAGATGCACCAGTTTAATGCCAGGAGAAAACAGTAGTATATGTGCCAGTTTAATGCCAGGAGAAAACAGTAGTATATGCGCCAGTATAATGCCAGGAGAAAACAGTAGTATATGCGCCAGTTTTACACCAGAAGAAAACAGTAGTGTATGCACTTTGGCGCCAGAAGAAACAGTAGTATATGTGCCAGTTTAATGCCAGGAGAAAACAGTAGTATATGCGCCAGTATAATGCCAGTGTCACACGCCGCCCTGGAGACCCCAGAATCAGACCCCGTCGCTTACCTTTGCGGGCGCTGACCCGCGCTGTCTTCCGGCTCCTGCGCTGTGCGCTGTTTCCTTCTCTCTCTGGCCGGTCTCCGCTGTCCTCTGGAGGGTCCCGCTGCTCTGCTGCTCCCACGCTGGCTCCTGCTGGTCGCTGGTCCCCGCTGACTTCTTCTGAGAAGCGCTGTCCTCCGGTCCATGGGCGCGGCCATCTTGGATTTCCCATGTGACTCCACTACCACCAAGGAGGAGTCTTCTCCTTCTCTCTCAGCCTGTCAGCTCCCAGCGTCCACTATAAAAAGTTTCCCAATGCTGACACAAGTTGCCAGTGCAACTAGTTTCTTAGATTACTAGTGAGCTTTCCCACTGTGCTCCAGTCGCTCCACGTAGCTTCCCAGCTACCGACGTCTCCCCACGGCTCTCCAGCCGCTCCAAGTAGCCACCCAGCTACCAACGTCTCTACACGGCTCTCCAGCCGCTCCACGTAGCCACCCAGCTACCAACGTCTCCACACGGCTATCCAGCCGCTCCACGTAGCCACCCAGCTACCAACGTCTCCACAAGACTACCCAGCCGCTCCACGTAGCCACCCAGCTACCAACTTCTCCACACGGCTCTCCAGCCGCTCCACGTAGCCACCCTACTACCAACGTCTCCACACGGCTACCCAGGCGCTCCACATAGCCACCCAGCTACCAAGGTCTCCACACGGCTCTCCAGCCGCTCCACGTAGCCACCCAGCTACCAACGTCTCCACATGGCTATCCAGCCGCTCCACGTAGCCACCCAGCTACCAACGTCTACTCACGGCTATCCAGCCGCTCCACGTAGCCACCCAGCTACCAACGTCTACCCACGGCTATCCAGCCACTCCACGTAGCTTTCCAGCTCCTAACGTCCACTCACGGCTATCCACTCTTCCAAGTGGCTCCCAAGCTACCACGCTACTTCTATATTACTCAAACTCCCTCTCATGCGGAGGAACTTTATTAAGCCAAGTCTCCTCCAGCGAGTGTCTGCGCCAAGTAGTACAGGTCCAAGACCCAGTCCGGGAACACAGCCTTTAGATCCCACGATTGTGACAGTTTGCACTGGCCAGATGGACTCGGCAAGTGGTCAAGGATCTGGGGTAGATCCCTCGCAGGATGTACTATCTCGTCTGGAAAGACAGGAGACCTCTCAGGCCCAGTTGATCCAGTTGATCCAAGATATGTCGTCACGCTTGGACAACATTCAGTCCTTATTGGCTCATCCCGCTCCCGCTGGCTCCCAAGCCATCTCTCCTCCTGTGGTGTCACCTGCTCCCCCGCTTCTACCTCCTGCTCGTCTTCAGCTTTCCCCTCCGAGTAAGTTCGATGGCAACCCCAAATTATGCAGGGGTTTTTTAAACCAATGCGAAATCCAGTTCGAGCTACAATCCGCCAATTTTCCGACAGCCAGAACTAGGGTGGAATATATCATCTCTCTGCTCTCTGGCCAAGCACTCGACTGGGTCTCGCCCCTTTGGAAAAAGTCGGATCCTCTGCTCTCCAACTCCAAATTTATTTCCACATTTCGCAAGATCTTTGACGAACCTGGAAGAACCACTTCCGCATCAGCTGATATTCTACGCCTCCGTCAGGGTAGCAGGACCGTCGGTCAATATGTAGTCCAGTTCCAAACTCTGGCCTCAGAACTCAATTGGAACGAGGATGCTCTCATCGCTGCCTTCTGGAGTGGCCTTTCAGAAAGACTCAAAGACGACCTAGCTTCCCGTGACCTTCTTCTAACCAACTTGGATGATTTAATTTCCCTTTGCAACAAGGTGGATCTTCGTCACAGGGAGCGTGCCTTGGAAAGAGGCAGGCTTGATCGCGGAAGGCCACGTCCAGCTTCCCGTTTACCCTCTCCTCCTATGGGCGAAGAACCCATGCAGGTCAACCGCTCTCATCTATCGGCTGAGGAACGACAGAAAAGGCAGAGACAGAACCTCTGTATGTACTGCGGTTCTCCTCAACATTTAGTTAGATCCTGTCCCATCCGTCCAATTCGTCCAGGAAACGCCTCCTCCTAACTTATGACAGAGAGGTTAAGTTAGGAGTTGCCATCGAATCACATAGGAAGTCTGATTCCACCATCCAGGCTCAGTTAAAGCTTCCTCGAGGTTCCAAAGCTGTATTAGCTCTTCTGGATTCTGGAGCAGCAGAGAACTTTGTCACTACGGACTTTGCCCAGAAACATCAAATCCCCATAGAAGAGTTGCCTCGAGTCATCACTTTAACCGCCATCGATGGTAGTCGCATTACCAGTGGAACCATCACCCATCGTACAGCACCACTTAGACTTACCATTGGGGTGCTTCATACCGAACAACTGTCCTTCCTAGTGATTCCCAAAGCCTCTCATTCTTTAGTCCTCGGGCTACCCTGGCTACAGCGACATTCACCACAAATTGATTGGACCACCATGCAAATAACCTCTTGGGGTTCCAATTGTTTCAAAGGCTGTCTTCAGCAGGTAGTACCTGTCCGATCTTCCGTCATACAGGATTCTACAGACCTGCCCAAAGCTTATGATGGGTTTTTGGACATCTTCAGCAAACAGAGCGCAGATCTATTACCTCCCCATCGTGATTGGGACTGTCCCATAGATCTGATTCCCGGGAAGAATCCTCCTAGAGGCTGAACCTACCCTCTATCTCTCCCTGAGACTCAAGCCATGTCGGAGCACATTAAGGAAAACTTAAGTAAAGGCTTCATTCGACCTTCCACATCTCCAGCCGGGGCTGGATTTTACTTCGTAAAAAAGAAAGACGGTGGGCTGCGCCCGTGTATAGACTACCGGGGTCTTAATGAAATAACTATTAAGAATCGCTACCCTCTTCCTCTCATAACAGAGTTATTCGATAGAGTCAAGGGAGCCACAGTTTTTACCAAACTCGATCTAAGAGGGGCCTATAATTTAATTCGTATCTGTCCAGGCGATGAATGGAAAACGGCCTTCAACACCACGGATGGGCACTACGAATATCTCGTTATGCCCTTCGGCCTCTGTAATGCTCCAGCCGTCTTCCAGTTTTTCGTCAACAAAATCTTCCGTGATCTTTTGTACAAGTCCGTGGTCATTTACTTGGACGACATTTTGATTTTTTCTCAAGACCTCCAAACTCATCGAGACCAGGTGAAAGAAGTCCTTCTGAAATTGCGGTCCAATCAACTTTTTTGCAAATTAGAGAAGTGTCTGTTTGAAGTCTCAAGTGTACCATTCCTGGGGTACATTATCTCCGGAAAACAGGCCTTCAAATGGATTCTTCAAAATTACAAGCCATTCTTGATTGGTCTCTCCCTTCTTCCTTAAAATCCATACAAAGGTTCCTAGGATTTGCCAACTATTATCGCAAGTTTGTGAAAGGTTTTTCAACACTGGTAGCTCCTATTACAGCCCTTACCCGTAAGGGAGCAGATCCAACTAAGTGGCCCATCGAAGCTACCTCAGCATTTCAACTCCTTAAGCAAGCCTTCATCTCCGCTCCCATCTTAAAGCAACTGGATTCCACCCGGCCATTTATCCTGGAGGTGGACGCATCCTCCGAAGGTGTCGGTGCTGTGCTCTCCCAGCGGTTTGAAGATGAAAAACTTCATCCCTATGGTTTCTTTTTCCGGAAGTTTTCGCCTGCAGAAAAGAACTACACCATCGGAGATCAAGAGTTACTCGCCATGAAACTAGCCCTCGAAGAATGGCGATATCTTCTAGAAGGAGCTCACTACCCCATTACCATTTTTACAGACCACAAGAACCTGCTTTATCTTAAATCTGCAAATTGCTTCAACCCTCGTCAAGCCCGGTGGGCCATGTTTTTCTCCAGATTTAACTTCAAACTCTCCTATCGTCCCGGCTCACAAAATCTCAAAGCCGACGCACTCTCCCGTTCCATGACGAGCGACCCTGATCTACCCATGGAACAGCCCCAACCAATCCTGAATCCAGCTTTCTTCGCCTCTACCAAATTATCTTTTATACCCCCGGTTGGGAAGACCTTCGTCGCTCCAGAACTCCGCAAGAAGTTACTGCATTGGGCCCATGCTTCCCGGTTCTCTGGTCACTTGGGTATGGATAAAACCCTTGAGTTCATACAGCAGTCCTATTGGTGGCCTTCGATGAAAAAGGACGTCAGGTCTTATGTGTCGTCATGCATCAAATGTGCCCAACACAAAATACCTCGGCGGGTTCCACACGGTCAACTCCAGCCTTTTGCAATTCCATTTAAGCCATGGACTCACCTCTCTATGGATTTCATCTCTGATCTTCCTCCATCTCGGGGCCACAACACAATTTGGGTTATCGTGGATCGTTTTTCTAAAATGGCTCATTTTGTACCTCTTACTGGGCTTCCGTCTGCACCTCTACTCGCCCAGAGTTTTATAAAAGAGATCTTCAAGCTCCACGGCCTTCCTCAAGAGATCATCTCCGACAGGGGAGTACAGTTTGTAGCGAAGTTCTGGAGGTCACTCTGCTCAGCCCTTCAAATAAAACTCAAATTTTCTACCGCTTATCACCCCCAGACCAATGGTCAGACCGAAAGGGTCAATCAAGACCTGGAACAATTCCTGTGCACTTTTGTCTCCTCCTCCCAAGATGACTGGATTGAACTTCTTCCTTGGGCCGAATTTGCTCACAATAATCATTATCATACGTCCACCAACTCAACTCCTTTTTTTACAGTTTTTGGTCATCATCCTCGAGTGCCAGATTTCCCTCTTCTTCCAATATTAGATGTGCCCGCGGTCAAAATGTCTCTTCAACGGTTCTCCAACATCTGGGAAAAGGTTCGTTTCTCTCTGACTAAAACCTCAGCCCGGTACAAGAGATTTGCTGACCGCCAAAGACGAGTAGTTCCCAATTTCCAACCTGGGGATATGGTTTGGCTCTCTACCCGAAACCTAAGACTCCGAGTTCCCTCAATGAAATTTGCCCCGCGGTACATTGGTCCATTCCCAATCGTCAAAGTCTTGAATCCTGTGGCCTACAAGCTAAAACTTCCTCCATTTCTTTGCATTCCAAGTTCTTTCCATATTTCTCTTCTAAAACCACTGGTCTTAAACCGATTTCAGGAGGTCCTTCCCAAAGCTTCTAGTGTTCAAACACAACAAGGAGAGGAATTCGAAGTTGACAGAATCTTAGATTCCCGTTGTCGATACAATCGTCTTCAATACCTCATCGACTGGAAAAATTATGGTCCGGAAGAATGAATCTGGATAAATGCCTCCGATGTCCATGCGCCCCGTCTGGTCAAAGCATTCCATATGAAATTTCCTCATAAACCAAGGAAGTGTCCGGTGGCCACTCATGAAGAAGGGGGTACTGTCATACGCCACCCTGGAGACCCCAGAATCAGACCCCGTCGCTTACCTTTGCGGGCGCTGACCCGCGCGGTCTTCCGGCTCCCGCGCTGTGCGCTGCTTCCTTCTCTCTCTGGCCGGTCTCCACTTTCCTCTGGAGGGTCCCGCTGCTCTGCTGCTCCCACGCTGGTTCCTGCTGGTCGCTGGTCCCCGCTGACTTCTTCTGAGAAGCGCTGTCCTCCGGTCCATGGGCGCGGCCATCTTGGATTGCCCATGTGACTCCACTACCACCAATGAGGAGTCTTCTCCTTCTCTCTCAGCCTGTCAGCTCCCAGCGTCCACTATAAAAGGTTCCCCAATGCTGACACAAGTTGCCAGTGCAACTAGTTTCTTAGATTACTAGTGAGCTTTCCCACTGTGCTCCAGTCGCTCCACGTAGCTTCCCAGCTATCGACGTCTCCACACGGCTCTCCAGCCGCTCCACGTAGCCACCCAGCTACCAATGTCTCTACACAGCTATCCAGCCGCTCCACGTAGCCACCCAGCTACCAACGTCTCTACACGGCTATCCAGCCACTCCACGTAGCCACCCAGCTACCATCTCCACACGGCTCTCCAGCCGCTCCACGTAGCCACCCAGCTACCGTCTCCAAACGGCTATCCAGCCGCTCCACGTAGCCACCCAGCTACCAACGTCTCCACATGGCTACCCAGCCGCTCCACGTAGCCACCCAGCTACCAACGTCTCCACACGGCTACCCAGTCGCTCCACGTAGCTACCCAGCTACCAACGTCTCCAAACGGCTATCCAGCCGCTCCACGTAGCCACCCAGCTACCAACGTCTCCACACGGCTACCCAGCCGCTCCACGTAGCCACCCAGCTACCAACGTCTCCACACGGCTACCCAGCCGCTCCACGTAGCCACCCAGCTACCAAGGTCTCCACACTGCTCTCCAGCCGCTCCACGTAGCCACCCAGCTACCAACGTCTCCACACGGCTATCCAGCCGCTCCACGTAGCCACCCAGCTACCAACGTCTACCCACGGCTATCCAGCCGCCCCACGTAGCCACCCAGCTACCAACGTCTACCCACGGCTATCCAGCCGCTCCACGTAGCTTTCCAGCTCCTAACGTCCACTCACGGCTATCCACTCTTCCAAGTGGCTCCTAAGCTACCACGCTACTTCTATATTACTCAAACTCCCTCTCATGCGGAGGAACTTTATTAAGCCAAGTCTCCTCCAGTGAGTGTCTGCGCCAAGTAGTACAGGTCCAAGACCCAGTCCGGGAACACAGCCTTTAGATCCCATGATTGTGACAGCCAGGAGAAAACAGTAGTATATGTGCCAGTTTCACACCAGAAGAAAACAGTAGTTTATGTTCCACTTTCATGCCAGAAGTAGTGTAGCCAGTAGTGTATGTGCCAGTTCCACGCCAGAACAAAACAGTAGTGTATGTGCCAGTTTCACGCCAGAAGAAAACAGTTGTATATGCACCAGTTTAATGCCAGGAAAAACAGTAGTATATGCGCCAGTTTAGTGCCAGGAAAAAACAGTAGTATATGCGCCAGTTAAAAACAGTTGTATATGCGCCAGTTTAATGCCAGGAGAAAACAGTAGTATATGCACCAGTTTAATGCCAAGAGAAAACAGTAGTATATGCGCCAGTTTCATGCCAGGAGAAAACCACAGTATATGCGCCCGTTTAATGCCAGGAGAAAACCGTAGTATATGCGCCAGTTTCACACCAGAAGAAAACCGTAGTATATGCGCCAGTTTCACACCAGAAGAAAACAGTAGTATATGTGCCAGTTTCATGGCAGAAGAAAACAGTAGTATATGTGCCAGTTTAATGCCAGGAGAAAACAGTAGTATATGCGCCAGTATAATGCCAGGAGAAAACAGTAGTATATTCGCCAGTTTCACACCAGAAGAAAACAGTAGTGTATGCACTTTGGTGCCAGCAGAAACAGTAGTATATATGCCAGTTTCACGCCAGAAGAAAACAGTAGTTTATGCGCCAGTTTCACGCCAGAAGAAAACAGTAGTTTATGTGCCACTTTCATGCCAGAAGAAAACAGTTGTATATGCACCAGTATAATGCCAGGAAAAAACAGTAGTATATGCGCCAGTTTAATGCCAGGAAAAAACAGTAGTATATGCGCCAGTTAAAAACAGTTGTATATGCGCCAGTTTAATGCCAGGAAAAAACAGTAGTATATGCGCCAGTTTAATGCCAGGAAAAAACAGTAGTATATGCGCCAGTTGAAAACAGTTGTATATGCGCCAGTTTAATGCCAGGAGAAAACAGTAGTATATGCACCAGTTTAATGCCAGGAGAAAACAGTAGTATATGCGTCAGTTTAATGCCAGGAGAAAACAGTAGTATATGCGCCACTTTCATGCCAGGAGAAAACCGCAGTATATGCGCCCGTTTAATACCAGGAGAAAACCGTAGTATATGCGCCAGTTTCACACCAGAAGAAAACAGTAGTATATGTGCCAGTTTCATGGCAGAAGAAAACAGTAGTATATGCGCCAGGTTAATGCCAGGAGAAAACAGTAGTATATCCGCCAGTTTCACACCAGAAGAAAACAGTAGTATATGCGCCAGTTTAATGCCAGGAGAAAACGGTAGTATATGCGCCACTTTTAGGCCATGAGAAAACAGTAGTATATGCGCCAGTTTAATGCCAGGAGAAAGCAGTAGAATATGAGCCAGAGGTAAATGGTATATGGACCAGGTTCATGCCAGGAGAAAACAGTATTAACAGATGTTTACATAGCGCACACATTTTCCGAAGAGCTTTTCAGAGAATATTCACATCAGTCCCTGCCCCAGTGGAGCTTACAGACCATGGCCCTGATTCAGACCCACTCGCGAGCGGCTGTCCGCTCGCAAGTGGGTCGATGTTCTGCACTGAGCATGCGCACGACGGAGGAGCTCCGTCGTGCGCATGCGCCAGACGCGACGAGCGAAGGAAAGTCCTTCGCTCGTTGTGTCTGATCAAAGGGGGCGTGCTGTCGATGTTGATTGACAGCACGCCCCCTTTGGTGGGCGTGCCGGGGGCGTGCCTCCCTGACGGGGGCGTTCCCACGGGAACGCCTCCCGTCAGAAGCCGGCCCACTGACATCACTAGTGATGTCAGTGGGAGTGATTTTGGCTCTGATAGAGCCAAAATCACTCCGGAGCTTGCGGTTGAAAACCTCAACCGCAGGCTCCGGCTCGCAGTTTCGATGGTCGCGATGGTCACGACCATCGCGGCCATCAAATTGCACGCTCGTATAGGCTGTGGGTGGTGACCCACAGCTATACGAGCGTCCAGGAGGACGCTCCATTTTTATGGAGGGCGGCCCTCATTCAGAGCGTGCGCTCTGCTAAGAGCGGACGGCTCTGAATGAGGGCCCATGTTCCCTACCACATGTACAGTACACACATACACACTAGGGTTATTTTTTTGTTTGGAGCCAATGAACCTATCAACATTTTTTGGGATTGTGAGAGGAATCCAGCACCCGGATGAAACCCATGTACACACTTAGAGAACATACAAACTCTACACAGTTTGAGCATTGATGGTAATCAAACTCAAAGCTTCATTGCTGTAAGGCAGTAATGCTAACCATTACGCCATCAGTGCTACCCGTTCTGACAAATATGTATTGATCCTAATGTACGTGCCACAGAGAGGCTGGGTCTGAGTAATATGTACCCGCCCACCTCCCTCTCAGCACCCTTGAGTATATGCACCAGTTTCACGCCAGAAGAAAACAGTAGTATATGCGCCAGTTTCACTACAGCCTTGAGGAAGAGACCTTCTGTCTCGAAACGCGTTGGCCACCTGCACCTGTGTCATCTCCTGGACTTCAAAAGCTTTTCTACAGGAGTCCCTCCCCATTTGGGTTAAGCGAGTGGAGCCACTGCAGGGCAACCCGGGTACCCTGCAGCCTAACACCCGCTGGCTCCACACCACTCTTCAGGTAGGATCTCCTGAATATTGTCATAAATAATTATCTGACAGACCATAATATGTTTTTTTATGCATGTTTTTATATTGCATGCACTTGATCATATACATATTGATAAACCCGAATCACGTGCGGAAGGAACCAGTGGCAAACGCAGGATTTTGAAAGGGGGGTTTCCAATACTTGGTTACAAAACCAATGGCAAAAATCTAAACACATACAGGCAGCACTCCTCCTCCTCCTCCTCCTCCTCAATAATCCAAGCTTGTTAATTCATTACTGTGCAACCTTTCAGATGCCTTGACAAAATATGTAATAAATGCATCTGAAAGGTGGCACAGAAATGGATTAATAAGCCTGGAACATTGAGTACCCAAGGAGAGCACTGCCTGTATCTGATTGTATGAGACTGAGCGATGCTTAGAGCTTATTATATGCACTCAGGATATGCCCACCACGGGCCTAGTGTCCAATAACCCCGGTGGTCTAGGGAGGATTAAATAAGTGAAAGTGGGCGAAGCCGCCTACCATGGCGCAGGGAGAGGCTGCAGTGGGGAGATTCGTTTAGGTCTTCTCCTTTCCACCACTGCAGCACTCTCCGGTCCTCAGCTTCTTGATCCTCAGCTTCTTGCTGTAGGTCCATCCTGGCCAGCAGCGCCTCCTATTCTTGGCCAGCTCTTCCTTCTTCTTTTCTTCTGGAAGTCTTCTTTCCTCCCTCTCTGCTCCTCTCCCTTTGCAGCAGCACACCTTTCCTCACTGCAGCCCACACCTCTCCTCATGCTTACACCTCCCCTCCACACAGCACTCACTTCTCCTCACACTTCCCCTCCCCATAGCACTCACCTCTCCTCACTCCTCCCCTCCACACAGCACTCACTTCTCCTCACACCTCCCCTCCCCATAGCACTCACCTCTCACACCTCCCCTCACCACAGCACTCACCTCTCCTCACACTTCCCCTCCCCATAGCACTCACCTCTCCTCACTCCTCCCCTCCACACAGCACTCACTTCTCCTCACACCTCCCCTCCCCACAGCACTCACCTCTCCTCACACCTCCCCTCCCCACAGCACTCACCTCTCCTCACACCTCTCCTCCACACAGCACTCACTTCTCCTCACACCTCCCCTCCCCATAGCACTCACCTCTCCTCACACCTCCCCTCACCACAGCACTCACCTCTCCTCACACCTCCCCTCCCCACAATCACTCACTTCTCCCCACACCTCCCCTCCCCACAGCACTCACCTCTCCTCACACCTCCCCTCACCACAGCACTCACCTCTCCTCACACCTCCCCTCCCCACAGCACTCACCTCTCCTCACACTTCCCCTCCCCACAGCACTCAGCTCTCCTCACACCTCCCCTCCCCACAGCACTCACCTCTCCTCACACCTCCCCTCCACACAGCACTCACTTCTCCTCACACCTCCCCTCCCCACAGCACTCACCTCTCCTCACACCTATCTTCTCCTCACAGCAGCACACTCCTCCTCACATGACCACTCACCTCTCCTCACCTCACTGCAGCACTCACTTCTCCCCTCACCACTCACCTCACGCCACCCCTCCCCTCAGCAATCGCCACAGCACTCTGTTCCCCTTACCTATACACACAGCCCCTCAACATTTGTACACAGCCCCTCACTATTTGTACACACAGACCCTCACCATCTGCCTACACAGTGCACACAGCCCCTCACTAAATGATCTGCATACACACAGCACCTTACATCTGCTCTGTGTGTATGCAGATCAGATAGTGAGGGGCTGTGTGTTCTGTGTATGCAGATGATGAAAAGACTGTGTGTACTGTGTATGCAGATAGTGAGGGGCTGTGTGTTCTGTGTATGCAGATCAGATAGTGAGGGGCTGTGTGTACAGTGTATATGCAGAGCAGATGTAAGGTGCTGTGTGTATGCAGATCAGATAGTGAGGGGCTGTGTATACTGTGTATGCAGATGGTGAAGGGGCTGTGTAATACAGCCCCTACACCATCTGCTTACACAGTACACACAGCCCCTTCATCATCGGCATACACACAGTACACACAGCCACCTCACCGGCATTTCTGCACATAGCCCCGCTCTCTCAGGACTCGCTTCGCCGCAGTGGTGTGCACCCTTCCCTTCAGGATCCCCGGTGGCACATTAGAATAGTATGCCGGCCGCGCTGACCAACAGCCAATTAGGAGCGGCCACGTGGCCGCTATTGATTGGATGCCGGCCGTGTGGACCAACAGCCAATTAGAAGCGGCCACGTGGCCGCTCCTGATTGGATGCCGGTCCGCGAGCCATGATTGGCTCGCGCGACTGGGGTTAGTGGACAAATTTGCCGCCGGGTCCCTTATTAAGCTGCGCGGCGATGGATCGGCGGGCAGGGGGCTTTCTAGGTACTCGGAAACCCACCCTGCGTGCGCGCCTGCGAACCCTCCCCCCTTTTTCTGAGATCAATTGATCACTGGACTGAAATTCTTGGTCTCCGTGTACGATATATGTACTGTTTCTTTTTGTGAAAGATATATTTTTTATCTACGTTTTATTTTTAAAACATTTCTTATTTAATAAATGCTTATGTTTTATGTCTAATCATCACGGAATACGTGAGCTTCAATTCGCTATTGGTTGTATCTGAGTAGCACCTATGTACAGGTAACAATCCATTTTAGAAAATCCTGAGTAACATGTACCCGCCCCACCTCCCTCTCAGCACCCAGGAGTATATGCACCAGTTTCACGCTAGGAGAAACCTGTATTACATGCATCAGGTTTATGCCAGGAGCGGAACCCCTCTCTGCAATGTGTTCATAGTGAAGTGACCACATGAGGCTCCTGCTCATGTTCGGTCTACTGGCCACGCATGTAAGCCGGACATTGGGCCTGATTCACTACGGATCGCTATTCTGCTAATGCGCACGCAACATGGTTGCTAATATGAGCGGTGATATGCAAGTGCATTGCGATCGCAGTATAACAGTGCGATCGCAGCCCCACATAAGGACGCCCACTTTCCCTTGTCTCAGATCCGTAATACTTTGCAATATAGCGAAGCAATCGGTAACATCGGACCCATACTCACACGTGCACAAGCCCAGACCTTACTCAGAAATTTCTAACATCCACGCGCGCTATCAGTGCTATGGCTGCGTATGGCATCGCAGTGTTTAATTTATGCACGCCCCTGCAACGGTGCTGCAACGCACTAACACGCCTGCGTTTGTCCGACAACCCCCCGTCACCACCTACAAATGGTACTTCCTGGTACGGTACGCCCCTGCTATGGGTCTGCATAGCCTCTCCAATCGCAGTTTCAATCGCTATAGCTAGTTCGCGCACGCACACTGCGATGCATGCGCTGAACGCAACAATCGGCCGATTGCATGCGTATTAGCAACTGGGATCCATGCTGAATCAGGGCTTTGCCAGACAGGATTCCAGCCCGGAAATTTTTGTGAAATGTAGCTCATAGGCTACAACGGGCTAGCGCCGGGGCCGAATCTGACAGCTTCTCAGCCCCCATAGAAACCTAAGGGGGCTGTGGCTGCTGTCAGATATAGAGGACTGCTCTGCTGTATATATGGAGATAACTGCTGTGGTCTCTCGATAGTACATTAGAGGGATACTATTTGCGGGTATCCCCCAAACACGGCTGTTTTCTGGGAATATCCTGCAAATATTATTCGAGAATTAGGTCCTCTAGCAGTAAATGCTATGGTTACATTAGACAATTTGTACACAATATAATAATTTAATGAAGTATAATATTCATGTCTGGACAATTATTAATAAATACAGTGCATCCGGAA
The DNA here is from genome assembly GCA_031769625.1 of Taudactylus pleione. Classification (NCBI taxonomy): domain Eukaryota; kingdom Metazoa; phylum Chordata; class Amphibia; order Anura; family Myobatrachidae; genus Taudactylus; species Taudactylus pleione. The sequence continues at coordinate 2,267,539 of JAUIMM010000461.1, read as the reverse complement.
AGTATTCACAGCGCTTCACTTTTTCCACATTTTGTTATGTTACAGCCTTATTCCAAAATGGAATAAATTAATTTTTGTCCTCAAAATTCTACACACAATACCCCATAATGACAACATGTAAAAAGTTTTTTTGAGATTTTTGCAAATTTAATAAAAAAAATAAAAAATAAATAAGAAATCTCATGTACAGAAGTAATCACAGCCTTTGCCATGAAGCTCAAAATTGAGCTCAGGTGCATCCTGTTTCCACTGATCATCCTTGAGATGTTCCTACAGCTTAATTGGAGTCTACCTGTGGTAAATTCAGTTGTTTGAACATGATTTTGAAAGGCATACACATGTCTATATAAGGTCCCACATTTTACAGTGCATGTCAGAGCACAAACCAGGCATAAAGTCCAATGAATTGTCTGTAGACCTCAGAGACAGGATTGTCTCAAGGCACAAATCTGGGGAAGGGTACAGAAAAATATCTGCTGCTTTGAAGGTCCCAATGAGCACAGTGGCATCGATCATCAGTAAATGGAAGAAGTTCGGAACCACCAGGACTCTTCCTAGAGTTGGCCAGCAGACAAAACTGAGTGATCGGGGGAGAAGGGCCCTAGTCAGGGAGGTGACCAAGAACCCGATGGTCACTCTGTCAGAGCTACAGCATTCCTCTGTGGAGAGAGGAGAACCTTCCAGAAGGACAACCATCTCTGCAGCAATCCACTAATCAGGCCTGTATGGTAGAGTAGCCAGATGGAAGCCACTCCTTAGTAAAAAGCACATGGCAGCCCGCCTGGAGTTTGCCAAAATGCACCTGAAGGACTCTCAGACCATGAGTAACAAAATTCTCTGGTCTGATGAGACAATGATTGAACTGTTTGGCGTCAATGCCAGGCATTATGTTTGGAGGAAACCAGGAACTGCTCATCACCAGGCCAATACCATCCCTACACTGTCGAAGCTGGTTTAGTGCCTGAGTCAGAATCAGTGTAAAATTAGCTTGGAGTGACGCCATCTTGCTAATGGCAACCAGACTCCATCTTAAAAATAAGAATCTGCAAGACGCCATTTTGCGACCAGCGCCATTTTAAGTTACAACTCACGATCTAAGTACAGATGGCAATGTTTTTGATAATCCTTTTAGAAGCCATAACAGGCCCATTCTGGGGACAACCTTGCATCAGAAATATGCCAAAACAAACACAGTATCAGTTAGCAACTAGAAAAACAGCCTCCTGAGAAAAGTAAATAGAAAAGACAATACACCAGGAACTGTGGGTGTTTTGCATATAAAGGGAGAGACCCCACACGTGGACAGGTGTAGCTGTGGCAATTGTAATATGGCCCAGACACTTGAATTTGACTGAATGACCAATGGTCTTTTAAACTCACTGTCAGACAGGCTGGCACCAGCACGGTTGGGGGTCTCCACCCTGTTTGAGAGTGAAGCTCACTGTCCATAACACATTTGCATTGTAGTTTGAAAATGTTGGTAAGAAATGAGATATATATATTTATATATATATATATATATATATATTAGGGATGAGCGGGTTCGGTTCCCTGAGAACCGAACCCACCCGAACTTCGGGGATCCGGGGCGATCCGAGCCCAAGCTCGGATCTCCCTGTCTGCCCCGGATCCCTCTCCCGAGGCAAAACCTCGAGATCTACTGTCGGATCTCGAGGTTTTGCCTCGAGCGGCCATTTAAAAAAAAATGCCTTTGCCTTTAATGGGCAAAGTGCTGATTGGCTGACAGAGCCGTCTGTCACGGCTCTCAGCCAATCAGCATTATGGTGCTCATTTGCATGTAGCACGGACTCGTGAGATCCGTGCTACATGCATCTGTGTGATTGACAGTGACACAGAGCACAGATGGGTCAGTGAGACCCGTCTGTGCTGCTGTGTATTTCAATGACACAGATGCACGCACGGACCAGGAGATCCGTGCTACTTGCATCTGTGTCATTGACACAGAGCACTAACGGGTCCGTGAGACCCGTCTGTGCTGCTGTGGTAAATAAAAAAAAAAAAACCTGTGTAAAAAGAGAAAAAAATGGCGTGCCCCCCCCCCAAAAAAAGAGCAACCAGCCCCGGGCATTAGTGACCCAGTGCTGGGTGTGCTTAAATACAGGGGACAAACGACATAGGGGTCCCCTGTACTTAAACACAACCAGCACCGGGCTAGTCAGAACCAGAGCTGGTTGCCAAAATACGGGGGACAAACGACGTAGGGGTCCCCCGTATTCTGCGCAACCAGCTCTGGGCTCTGATCCGGTCCTGGTTCTGGAAATACAGGGGAAAAAAATGAGTAGGGTTCCCCTGTATGTTCCAGAACCAGCACTGGACTTTTTCTAGCGGGGGGCTGATGCCACAGCCAGGGGAGCCCTTTCACCGGGCCCCCCAGCCGCAGCATCAGCCCTGACCGCTAGTCAGCCCAGGCCGGGGATCCCTGGAGAGCTGGGGACCCCCCCAATAAAGGGGTCACCCTCTCCAGGGCACCCCAGGCCCAGGCTGATAGCCCGGGGCTATCCCCGCCACCCCTGGTGGCGGTGGGTGGCGGGTTGATTGTGTGGTGTGGTGTAAATAAAGAATATCAAACATTGTCTTTACAAGTAGAACTGCAAGTCCCAGCAAGCCTGCCCCGCATGCTGGTACTTGGAGAACCACAAGTACCAGCATGCAGGGCATTAAGGGCCCACTAGTACCTGTAGTTCACCTGTAAAAAAATGTTTAAAAAAAACACAGGACACACACACCGTGACAGTATAAGTTTATTAAACATACATACACACACACACATGTACACATACTCACCTATGTAACCTGTAGCATCGGTCCACTTGTCCGGTAAAGTATCCCTAGGGGACCTGTGAAAAAAAACATACTCACCATCTCCTATGCGAGGTTCTGTCCTCTTCGTTCCAAAGTAGGCATCCCCGGACTTGGCAAAAAAAAAAAACGAAAACGCGATCCACGAACTTAGTACCGTTCTATAGAACGGTACTTCCCGAATGAGAGCTTAGCGGCGGGGTATCACCATGGAAACCCCGCTGCTAAGCGTTCATTGGCTGAGAGAGGCCATCTCCCGTCTCTCTCAGCCAATGAACGGCTCCCTCCATTGTAGTCAATGCTGGGAGCCGCAAGGTTATTAAAGTTTACCCTGCGGTTCCCACCATTGACTACAATGGAGGGAGCCGTTCATTGGCTGAGAGACGGGAGATGACCTCTCTCAGCCAATGAACGCTTAGCAGCGGGGTTTCCATGGTGATACCCCGCCGCTAAGCTCTCATTCGGGAAGTACCGTTCTATAGAACGGTACTAAGTTCGTGGATCGCGTTTTCGTTTTTTTTTTTTGCCAAGTCCGGGGATGCCTACTTTGGAACGAAGAGGACAGAACCTCGCATAGGAGATGGTGAGTATGTTTTTTTTCACAGGTCCCCTAGGGATACTTTACCGGACAAGTGGACCGATGCTACAGGTTACATAGGTGAGTATGTGTACATGTGTGTGTGTGTATGTATGTTTAATAAACTTATACTGTCACGGTGTGTGTGTCCTGTGTTTTTTTAAACATTTTTTTTACAGGTGAACTACAGGTACTAGTGGGCCCTTAATGCCCTGCATGCTGGTACTTGTGGTTCTCCAAGTACCAGCATGCGGGGCAGGCTAGCTGGGACTTGCAGTTCTACTTGTAAAGACAATGTTTGATATTCTTTATTTACACCACACCACACAATCAACCCGCCACCCACCGCCACCAGGGGTGGCGGGGATAGCCCCGGGCTATCAGCCTGGGCCTGGGGTGCCCTGGAGAGGGTGACCCCTTTATTGGGGGGGTCCCCAGCTCTCCAGGGATCCCCGGCCTGGGCTGACTAGCGGTCAGGGTTGATGCTGCGGCTGGGGGGCCCGGTGAAAGGGCTCCCCTGGCTGTGGCATCAGCCCCCCGCTAGAAAAAGTCCAGTGCTGGTTCTGGAACATACAGGGGAACCCTACTCATTTTTTGTCCCCTATATTTCCAGAACCAGGACCGGATCAGAGCCCAGAGCTGGTTGCGCAGAATACAGGGGACCCCTACGTCGTTTGTCCCCCGTATTTTGGCAACCAGCGCTGGTTCTGACTAGCCCGGTGCTGGTTGTGCTTAAGTACAGGGGACCCCTACGTCATTTGTCCCCTGTATTTAAGCACACCCAGCACTGGGTTACTAATGCCCGGGGCTGGTTGCTCTTTTTTGGGGGGGTGCACGCCATTTTTTTCTTTTTTTACACAGGTTTTTTTTTTTTTTTTTACCACAGCAGCACAGACGGGTCTCACGGACCTGTCATTGCTCTGTGCCAATCACACAGATGCATGTAGCACGGATCTCCCGGGTTCGTGCTACATGCAAATGGGCACCATAACGCTGATTGGCTTCCTGTCTGCCACTGCAGTGCCACTCCTAGATGGGCCACGTGTTTGTGCCGCCCCCTTGTGTCGCTTAGCATAGTCATCCAGCTTCCTCGGTACAACCTTTTGGCCTAAAAACAATATTGTGAGGTGTGAGGTGTTCAGAATAGAGTGGAAATGAGTGGAAATTAATGTTATTGGGGTTATTAATAGCGTAGGAACAAAAAAAGGCCCATTTATGTGATTTTAGCGTTTTTTTTTTATTTTTTAAGAAAAAATCCAGATCCAAAACACAAAACCCAGAACCCAAAACACGGAAGGGTGGTTTTGGCAAAACCAATCCAGATCCAAAACACGAAGAAAGATCCAGATCCAAAACCAAAACACAAAACACGAAAAGTGTCCGGTGCACACCCCTAATATATATATATATACATATTAAATCCATCATAAATAGAATCACATGCATAAACACAGCACATTACGCACAGTTGCGCTGTTAACATGATGCACATTAGCGAATGCACAATATCCTGCATGCGAACGCTGTTTATTAGCTGCATGCGTGTACATCTGCCCCAAATCAGATAAACCTAACTAGCGTCTTTTCCCAAACCCCTAATACTCACACAATGTACACTCACATAAAAGGTTCCATAGCTTTAAAGTATAAGATTCAAGTTTTATCCATTTATTACAAATGCTGTGAAATAAAGGCTATTTAGTATCTAAGGTTTAATACATGATAAGTAAGCCATGTTTGATGTTATACTGATCTGCACTTTCTCAACAGCTTTCCGGTGTCATTGGTTTGAAGATCGCAACATGGATTCTCAACTTATGGACCGTAGAGATATAAAGCACCAAAATGTATTTTGTGAAACTAACAGCTTAGATTTGCATGCAGGGGGAATAGAGGAGACAATAGGCTGTCGGAGGCTGACCTGTGTCCATTTGAATCAACCTGTTAAATATCCTGTAACAGATGCACCCGCACTGGGAACCAATGGGATCAGCAACAAACCTCTCTATTGTGTTGTCTGTTTCTGTAAGGGTATAAATGTGTGTGTTGTGACCCCAGTCTGGAGTCTTCTTGCTGATTGCTGATTGACGGAGGTTTCTTGCTGATGCCGGTATCTGGTCCAGAGCGCGTGCGTATGTATAAATGTATCTTGGGTCTGTGTAATTCTTTGTGTTAAATTGTACTTAGATCACAGCGTGTAACTGACTGTACTTTACTTGAATAATACTTTGTGCTTTGGAAACACATGTTCAAGGTCTAAAGTCTTTATTTTACTGTTTGACTGCGTACGCAAATAGCGTCAATTTTAGAGGTTTATAGGCAGGTTTTAGAAGGTATAGGTAGGAGCGTATAGAGGTTAAAATTAAGAATCCTTAGATGGGGGCTCGCAGGTTTAATCTCGCAACCGGTCTGTAACACTCGGTATCGAACTCTCAGCAAAAGGGTGGAGGCGCCAGGCAGGAGAACGCATTATGCGTTCGTAATCTGTTACCACCGTTGTTGCTGAGAATGCGCTGCCGGTTACTGTGGCTTTAGGAGCACTGATTAAGAATCCAGGGACGGGGGGAGGAAAAAGTTTGTGTTCCTTCGTCGACAGGTTGTTTTTCCGTTTTATTTTTTTTGTGTTAAAAAGGGGGTGTCGCATTATTGCGTACACGGCTGGGTCGCAGTTTTGCGCGCGCAGCTGAGATGCATTTTTGCGTACACAGTTAAGGGTAAGAGTCATATGGTTGTGTAGTAGTCGCATTATTGTGTATGCGACTAGTCGCACAATAGCGTATACGTATTTCCGGTCTTGCTGCCACATGTTTTAAACAAAGCCGTTGAGATTACTTTATCAATTGTTGCCAATAACTGGGTTAACGTGTATTTTTCTGCGCAGGAAAAGTGTGTGTGACTGTATTTGTTTAGGGTGTAACACGGGTCCTAAATGTTAAGGGTATTGTATGATCCTTAAGGGCTAGGTGCAGGAGTTAGCCTAGCTGCGCGGTAGTAGCTACCGTTCTATACACATCAGCAGGTGTACATGTTGTCTTTGTTGTAGAGACCAGCTCTCAGTGTGATTGCAGTGTTTAGTAATTAGGTTGGGTTACTGGAGCATTGTAATTGAGCCGCACTGGAAACTTGTGATTGTAAACTGAGAGATAATAGGTGAGTGGGAGCATCTAGAAATAACTTCCATAGGTGAGCGGGAGCATCTAGAAATAACTTCCATAGGTGAGTGGGAGCATCTAGAAATAACTTCCATAGGTGAGCGGGAGCATCTAGAAATAACTTCCATAGGTAAGTGAGAGTATCTAGACTGTCTTTCACCAATTTAAATCTTTATTGAAAAACTTAGGGTTCTCCCAGGATGGGGGCCAAGCAAACGGTAGACATGCTAAATGATTTGCTGCTGTTGGAAGCACCACTTGGGTCGGCACGACATATTATGCATATTAAGTACGGTGCAAATGCAACCAGGTATTGTGATTTATATTTTAATATGACGAGGAAGAGAGTTAGACCGTTTCCTAGAATTGGTAGCTTTGATAAGGATGTATTGAATAATGTCCGGGATCACATCAGTCTGATGCGTTCTCGAGGGAAAAAAGTAAAATATTACGAATGTTTAAAATTGTGGCAGCATGAAGCGGATGCATGGTTTAAAAATGTGCAAGCAATGCAAACTATCGTTGCAAACGCATTGCCAGAAAATACACCCACGGCGCTAGATTGCAATGCGTGCGAGCCGCAAAATAGCGCGCACGTGCGGCAAGGTAGCATTGCAGAAGGTATTGCCAGTAGTTCACGCGCACCACCACCACCTTATGTGGATGGGGGTGCAGATAGTTATTGAAAAAACCCATAAAAATGTAACAAGCAATTTGTACCCTCTCTTAAGTAACCATAAGGAAAATGTTTATGATGTGGATAATGATCCTATTGTTATGTTTGCCATTTCCCGTGCTGTACACATGTTAGATGCTGCACCACGACAATCACAAGGGGTGCCACCATCTCCATCAGTAACAGCACGGGAAGTGCTAACATCCTCTGCACCCGTAGAGGAAGTTGTTAATACTATACGTTGCAGCAACAGACTAAACCTCCAGCCAGGTAATAAGACCAAAGGTAGCAGCGCGGCCGGTCTGCATCCCATTCGGACAATAACTGTTCCGAATGGAAATGTGGATGCGAATGGAATAGTGCCCACAAGGGAAGTGGTAATGCATTGTCCTTGGACAAGAGCGGAACTAAATTCCATCATGAATGATTTCCCCGATCCCAAAAAGGAATTAGCCAAATGTCAAAGGTTTTTGAGAAATTTGGGTAGTTCTCACGAGCCAAACAATAAAGATTGGCGGGTGGTGTTAAGGGCCTGTCTACCACGTAATATCGATGTGACAAAGTTTATCACGGATTATGTATTGGATGGTGACGTTCCCTTAACAGACCAAGTAAACCAAGGTAACATTACCTGTATTATAACTCAATTGGGTGTATATTTTCCAGTAGTAGTTAACTGGAACAAAATTTTCACCATAAGCAAAAGGAGAGTGAATCTGCAGAAGATTATTGCGACCGGGCTCTGCAGGCTATCACCCAGTACACTGGGTTAGAAGATATTAAAGCTAGCACTCACCACAGGGGAATGATTGTCACTATACTCATGGATGGTCTAAAAGAGAACCTAAAAAACCCGGGTTCAGATCTCACAGCCTGGCTGGAGGGGAGTCACAATAGATACTCTCAAAGAATCCGCCATAGAACATGACAAAAACATCTCAAAGAAGAGAGAGATCCAGAGCGAGAAACTACTGGCCGTTAGTATTTAAGCTCTAGAAGTAATGCAAATAACACCGCAACGCACTTACAACACACGGTCAAAATACACACCCCACACAACATCCAAACTCATATCCTCATGCACAACCTCAATCTTTTCAACCTGCCAATGGATCTGTTCTAATGTAAAATGTGGACGATTTATTGTTGTATTTAGGTCATGTTTAAATGATATTAAACTGTTGTGCTTTATCTCTCACACACAGGACACACAGGACAAATGGCAGCCATGCCAGGCTAAGGTCAAATACTTGGAATACTATCCAACCCAGGGGCCCAGGCAATATTTAGAGCAGTAGCTATTGATAACAGGTTTAATTGCGGGAATTTGTATGCAGATACGATATCCCTAGAATTATTAAAAGTGATAGGGGTACTCATTTCACAGGTGACGTCTTCCAGAACATGTGTAAGGTGATGGGTATTAATATCAAGATCATCCCAGACTGTCTTTTTATCTGTCCCCCTCAGCCTCATGTGAAAATATGATAATGAGGTTACTGTGCAGGGTCTCACGAAGATGAGTAAGAATAACAGAAATTGAAAGTGTTATTAACTAACATGTCTGAAGCAAACTGTCATGATGTTAAATCTGGAGAAGTTGTTATGATCCAAATTTTTTTACGCTCAGGTTGTCTGATAGATCGGTAGGAAGGTCCGTATCAGGTGTTGACGAGTACCACATCCTTGAAGGTGGCCGAGAGAGATACCCAGGTCCATTCCACTCACTGTAGAAAGGTCAACAAACCGGTGGAGATACGGGGCGGAGTCGAGGCAGATAACATGAACCTGTCGATTGCGAGCCTGTTGCATGAGGGTTAAAAGGTGTGGTGAGATACCTGAGCTAAAGAAATGTGTAGATCAGTGCTTCCAACAATGGAGTGGTCTGCTGTGGTCATCCTAGTTCTTTCTTTCAGAGTTTCTGTCGTGATGATCTGTTTGGGGATACCCAGTTTCTGTGATGGAGGACCGATAAAGGAGATGGGAGCTGATGGCAGTGCTGATGGAGTGGTCAGGAGGAGGAGTGCTATGCCAAATCAGGGGAGTGTCTGACCAATCTTAGTACCGTAATTGTTATGTTATTTGGGAAGACTACTTCCAGAAATTATGACCCTTACACATGGTGAAATGCTTGGTATTCATAAAAACACACCATCACCATATCTTCACACACAGTATGAACACAGAGACCAAAGAAATATGATACCGGGTGACGTGCATAAAGCCACTCAGTTAATTAGTGAGACAACTGGCTTTCAAGTTTTAGTCACATTGGATCCCACCAGGATCGCTCGGGGTACGCTAAATTTTAGATATATCCAAGATCTTGCTAAATTGATAGATAATATCAACGAGATGTATGATGACACCTTCAGGTATACAGGTAGGGATTTGCAAGCGTACAAGAAAGAACTGGTGCAACACAGACTAGTGCTAAATTATTTAACAGCTGTCACAGGAGGGTATTGAGTAAACTTGGCCACCCAGTTTGGAGTAAAGTGCTGCACATATATTACTAATAACACCAGTAATCCCAAGGAGGTGATAGACCGGAAGATGGATGAAATTCTGCAGCTAAAATAGGAATTTCGGAAGAACCATAATGCTTCAGCGGCTGAAGTAGAGGAGAAGGTAGAGGAATGGGTTTCATAGTTGAACCCAGTGAAGTGGTTCTCAGGTCTAGGGGAGTGGGTCCAGGAAATGATCGCAAGCATAGGTAAACTCCTGATCCTTATACTGGTTGTCATCATAGTAATTGGCATATGTGTCAAGTGTGTTCCTAATGTGTTGAAGTGTGGAAAATTTTTAAATAAGGTAAATCGGAAGAGCGAAATTATGATGGTGGTTAGTAGTGTCCATATAAATAATGAGGTAAATGTAGAACTGCATTACAACCCTGAACTAGAAATACCATCATATAATGTATTATATTTAGATGTGCATAAAAAGTATTATTAACATTTTATTTTTCTCATTCAAACATCTTAGATGATGTAAGTCTCTATTCCCCATCAAAACTTCCTTTATAGGACTGGTGCATCCCCACATCTTTCACATGATCTCCCAAGGTCTGCGGTGTGCGTATAATGGTAGTTTTAAGTCCCCTCCTAGAGACACATTATTGATGGATTAAGAACTACCTTGTGCCATCCCCTAATAACATTAAGTAATATATAAATGTATGCCTAAATTAATTTTAAATTAGAGTGTGATAGCATGTTGTTCGCTATCAAAGGGTGGACTGTCGAAGCTGGTTTAGTGGCTGAGACAGAATCAGTGTAAAATTAGCTTGGAGCAACGCCATCTTGCGAATGGCAACCAGACTCCATCTTAAAAATAAGAATCTGCAAGACGCCATTTTGTGACCAGCGCCATTTTAAGTTACAACTCACGAGCTAAACTCACTGTCAGACAGGCTGGCACCAGCACGGTTGGGGGTCTCCACCCTGTTTGAGAGTGAAGCTCACTGCCCATAACACATTTGCATTGCAGTTTGAAAATGTTGGTAAGAAATTATATATATATATATATATATATATATAAATAAAATCCATCATAAATAGAATCACATGCATAAACACCGCACATTACGCACAGTTGCGCTGTTAACATGATGCACATTAGCGAGTGCACAATATCCTGCATGCGAACGCTGTTTATTGGCTGCATGCATGCACATCTGCCCCAAATCAGATAAACCTAACTAGCGTCTTTTCCCAAACCTCTAATACTCATCCAATGCACACTCACATAAAAGGTTCCATAGCTTTAAAGTATAAGATTCAAGTTTTATCCATTTATTACAAATGCTGTGAAATAAAGGCTATTTAGTATCTAAGGTTTAATACATGATAAGTAAGCCATGTTTGATGTTGTACTGATCTGCACTTTCACAACAGCTTTCCGGTGTCATTGGTTTGAAGATCGCAACATGGATTCTCAACTTATGGACCGTAGAGATATAAAGCACCAAAATGTATTTTGTGAAACTAACAGCTTAGATTTGCATGCAGGGGGAATAGAGGAGACAATAGGCTGTCAGAGGCTGACCTGTGTCCATTTGAATCAACCTGTTAAATATCCTGTAACAGATGCACCCGCACTGGGAACCAATGGGATCAGCAACAAACCTCTCTATTGTGTTGTCTGTTTCTGTAAGGGTATAAATGTGTGTGTTGTGACCCCAGTCTGGAGTCTTCTTGCTGATTGCTGATTGACGGAGGTTTCTTGCTGATGCCGGTATCTGGTCCAGAGCGCGTGTGTATGTATAACTGTATCTTGGGTCTGTATAATTCTTTGCGCTAAATTGTACTTAGATCACAGCGTGTAACTGACTGTACTTTACTTGAATAATACTTTGTGCTTTGGAAACACATGTTCAAGGTCTAAAGTCTTTATTTTACTGTATGACTGCGTACGCAAATAGCGTAAATTTTAGAGGTTTATAGGCAGGTTTTAGAAGGTATAGGTAGGAGCGTATAGAGGTTCAAATTAAGAATCCTTAACAGTGATCCATGGTGGTGGAAGCATCATGCTGTGGGGATGTTTTTCAGCGGCAGGAACTGGGAGACTAGTCAGGATAGAGGGAAAAATGAATGCAGCAATGTACAGAGACATCCTGGATGAAAACCTACTCCAGAGTGCTCTTGACCTCAGACTGGGGCGACGGTTAATCTTTTAGCAGGACAACGACCCTAAGCACACAGCCAAGATATCAAAGGAGTGGCTTCAGGACAACTCTGTGAATGTCCTTGAGTGGCCCAGCCAGAGCCCAGACTTGAATCCGATTGAACATCTCTGGAGAGATCTGAAAATGGCTGTGCACCGAAGCTTCCCATCCAACTTGTTGGAGCTTGAGAGGTGCTGCAAAGAGGAATGGGCGAAACTGCCCAAAGACAGGTGTGCCAAGCTTGTGGCATCAGATTCAAAAAGACTTGAGCCTGTAATTGCTGCCAAAGGTGCATCAACAAAGTATTGAGCAAAGGCTGTGAACATATATGTACATGTAATTTCGTAGTTTTTTTTTCATAAAATTTGCAAAAATCTAAAAAAAACATTTTACACGTTATCATTATGGGGTATTGTGTCTAGAATTTTGAGGACAAAAATGAATTTATTCCATCTTGGAATAAGGCTGTAACATAAGAAAATGTGGGAAAAGTGAAGCGCTGTGAATACTTTCCGGATGCACTGTATATAAGTTGCATTCACAATGTAGAATAAAATGAAATAGACGAAATTACAAAATAAAAGTACAAATCAAGTTTAAATAAATACAAAATAATCTATTGTCCTCCACGTTAAAAATTATCTTTAAGTTCCCTTTTTGCTTCAGCGTTCTGCAAGATGCCTTATGTAAATTTTTAAAATATGCTTTTCTGTAAAATTTATAGTCTATGATTAGAGCTGTGTGGTTCAGGTTGGACTTATGGTTAAATTTTACGGCCAAATGCGGAACAAGGTGTATACTCATGTGTCTACTAATCTAACTGATATTTGTAAGCAGCATTCCGGTGGTCCAACTAACAGCACTACTGAGAATAATAAACTGAAGGAGCACTACGTTCTGGTTACACAACACTTATTAAAGAAAAATGAAACTTTTATACTTTTCTCGTCATTTAATAATAACTACTGGTGGAAAAAATTGATCAGGGCAAAGTAACTATTCTGTAACTGCAAGTAATTTATATGAATGCTATGGAGTGTACTCGCCGGAATGATTCAGGTGATAGCACTAGGCATGGCTTTCATCTGTTAGAAAAATGACAGTTAGGAGCTGATTGGCTGGAGCACCATTTATCACAAACAGTGATATTTATCACTCATTTTGAGCGTACCACCCAACTGTCCCGCTTGCAGCGGGACAGTCCCATTTTACTGGGACTGTCCCGCTGTCCCGCCCGCGGGCGGCAGTGTCCCGCGGTGGGGGGGAAGTTGGAGAGAGCACAAACCGCTGCTCTGCATAGCAGACCAGCGGGTGTGCAGGAGGAGAACAGATGCCGTGCGTATGCGCACGGCATCTGTTCTCATGTGTACGGGCTGCCCAGCACCTCGGAGTGCTGGGCACGCCCCCAAAGTGACGAAAACGGGGGAAGCTGCGAGGCTCTTGTAGTACACACTAACTGGGAACCTGAATTATAGGTTCTTACTTTCCGCAGAGAGGTGAAGAGGTAAGTATGCCACAGTTTGAGAATGCAGTTTTAATCTTTTATTTCAAACCAACAAACTGAACTCTTTCGTGCTTTTACTGAGAGAAATATAAATTCACTTGTAGTGGCATCTACAACAACAATTACATTTACAATGTATATTCACACCAAACCAAACAACAAATTGGATTTTCATTATACAGGAACCCAGCCTCCTGGCTACGATCAATATACTGCGGCCGCTGCGGATTCAAAGGTTATTGCATGCAACACAAACGACTTTGATACAATTCATCTTAACCTCTATAAACACATATTGACAGAGACAAATAACCAGCTTTAAGTTAGTTAATGCATAGGTTAACTGTTAAAATGCTTTCTGGCCAGAAGCTATCATTAAGTCCCTGCTATGCTAAATTGTCCTAAGTGCGCACTGCGTTGCCCGGGATATTGATACGTTTTTCCTTAGCCCGCTTGTCAGACTAACTCCACTTTCAAAGAATATGAAGCTAACTTGTTCCCAGTGGCAATTAACTCCTTAGTTACTTTGTATCCTGGCCAACTGCCCTGCACTGAAACAAAGTCACTGTCTTCCTACCATAAGCTGTACTGAATGGAAGTTATTATTATGCCAGTGGGGCTGCAACTTTGTTACTGGGCTCCGTTTTGCTGCACTAGTCTGTGAGCTAGCTATGCTCTTCCTATTGCTCTTCCACAAAGGAGCCCCTACAGTAATTTGCGGCGTAGACCTGCTTTTTAGGGGAGGGGAACAATAAAGTGACACAGTCCCTTTTACTTGTGGCAGGGCTCTTCCCTATTGGACTAGTCTGTTGTTAGATTCGATGGACGGAGTGCCTATTAGCAATTAAACAATTCCATTCGGTGGATGCTTTTCTGCCTTGCCCTTACTGTCTCCCACTTCTTCAGTGGTTGGGGTACAAACTGCAGAACCCTAAGCCTAGGGACTGAGAGCTATAACGAACAGTTTCTCCTTAATAAGAGGGTGCCAATTGTGAGTGCGTGCGGGTGGTGCAGGAATGTGCTTGTGGCCAAGTCTCTTACCCCCGCTCACAAGTTCTCTCTCTCTCTTTATTTCCCCAAGGGTCTTACTCCACCTACGATGAGCGTCAGTCACTTAATCTCCGCCTCCGGACCCGCCTCTGTCTGACCGGGATGTCAATCTCCAAGTCTCCGCCCTTAAACCCGCCTCCGTCTGACGGGACGCACCTTCACTTCCGGCTGCCTCTTTTTACGACTGTTGGCACCTCCGAGATGAAGCCGGTGCCTTCTCCTGCCTCCCGACTGTCAATGGACACCGCCCGTACCAGCAGGTAAGCTCCGCGCCGCGACGTAGCAGACAGCTTCCTTCCACACTCCGGACAACTGCGCCACAGTCCCGCGCCTCCGGCTATTTATAACTCCCTCTCCTCCTCGTGCCGTTGCTAACGGGCAGCCTTTTGTCCCCGCGCTGTCTCTCCACACTTCCCCACGTTCACACAGGGCATGCTCCTCCCTATTGAATGTCCTTGGTAGCATCCTTTCCTCGCGCTCCCCCATAGTTCACAGGGTAGTCTGACGGGGCAGCACCAAGTTTCTCCCATAATAGGGGTCAGTCCTCCAACCTATTCTCCTTACACCAGTCCATCATGGGTTCAGATCATTTATATTAAAAATGACAACAGCATTCTGGTGCCCCACTGGTTGGTTCCCCTATCTGCGGGGTACCACATTCCTCCCTACTTGAATCATGCGTTCCCTCACGCGTTTCACCATTTTAACAAGTTAAACCAACGTTACTTTATAACATTCTCCTGTATAGTTTGATCAATCAATTACAGGTGTAACAATTAACTCTTATCATTACTTGATAACATGCTACTGTACTAATTTAGTCATTTACTGACAGTTAAAACAATTAACTCTTATTCACGATATCTAAGTGGTAATAGTCCTTTTGTACTTCTCTCGGAACGTCGTAATTGACTTTCTCCTTCTTCTGTTTCTCTTGGGATGGCTGTGGCATTCTCTTCCATTGTCACTGTTTCGTATAGATTGGGGGATAACAATACTGGCCAATATGTACTCATCACTATGTTCATAAATTTATCGGAACTCTGAGTATCTGGTTCCATTGGCATTCCATGAGTACGTTCCTCCCTCTCTTGAACAGTTTTGGATTGGTTGAAGTGCAATTTCAATTGATTTCTATGGACCACTATAGTACGACTTCCATCTTCTTTTTGTATTTTGTATATATCCAACTCAGTTGGTGATGATTCCAGGATAACATAAGGTGTTGGTTCCCACCACGGGTCAAGTTTACTATGTCTATGGTTATTTTTCTTCAGAACTCAATCCCCTATGTTTAATAGTTTGGCCCAAGCTGTCAGATCGTAGTTCTCTTTCTGTCTTTTATGGGTCACTTCCACATGTCGTTTCACAATTTCTTGCGTTATTTGAAATCTGCGCTGGTGCTCAGTCACCCAATTAGTTGTGGAATCAGATTTTTGCCCTCCAGTAAGTGGTACTTGCAATCGTATATCCTCTGGTAACTGCCCATCTCTTCCGAATAGCAAGTAGTACGGTGTGTATCCAGTTGCGCTATGTGTTGTGTTGTTGTAAATATAGATTAATTCCGCTACCATCACAGGCCATTCCTGTCGCTCTTGTACGGACAACGCCCTAAGCATATGTATCAGCGTTTGGTTAGTACGTTTGCAAAGACCATTCCCTTGCGGGTGGTAGGCGGTCGTCTGAAGTTTTTGACACCCATACAGGGCACACAGTTCTTGGAAAAGTTTAGCATTAAACGCTGGTCCTTGGTCAGTTAACATTTTCATCGGATAACCATAAGGACCTACGAAGGCTCTCCAGAATACTTCAGCGGTAGTTTTTGCTGACAAGTTCTTTACAGGTAATACCACCGTGAATTTAGTATAATGGTCTACGATGGTAAGTGCGTATTTGTATCCAGTGTGACTTGTCTCTAATTTCACATGATCCAATGTTACTAACTGTAGTGGACCTGAACTGTCAATGGGATGAAGTGGGGCTTTCTGAGTGCTCAATGAAGGTTTCCTCAGACTACACCTGACGCAGTTCCGGCACCATTTTTCGACGTCTGTTTGTAAGCCGACCCAATAGAAGCGTTGCCTAAGAGTAGCTTCGGTTTTCTAATGGCCAAAATGGCCAGAACGATCATGATAGGCTCGTAGCAACTCTTCCGCTCTTTCCTTTGGGATCAGGATTTGACTCTGGGGCAAATGGGTTTTTGGATTGACACTCCGTCTTATTATCATTCCTTCTTGAATGCTCAATTTGTCTCTCTGTCTCCAAAGTTTGTTTAGTTCGTCCGGTAGCATTTGCTTTTTCTTGCTCCCACCCATTCGTAACATAGTCCTCAGTCGTTGAAGCAGAAGGGATTCTTCCTGCCACCTTTGCCACTCTCCGGTAGGCCCCGTACCTATGGCCTCATAATTGAGATAAGTGCAGGAAGAAACGACTCGTTTTTTTTCTGGGACAACATCTTGGAGGAATGCAGGAATTTCAATTGTTTCCCATTGATCCTCCCGCTCCGGTTCCTCTTTGTTGGGTAGTCGGGACAAGGCATCCGCGTTGCCATTGCTTCTTCCAGCCCGGTAGGTGATTTTGAATTGGAAATTGGCCAGGCGGGCATACCATCGTTGCTCTAATGCTCCCAGTTGGGCCGTTTGCAAGTGGGCTAGTGGATTGCAATCTGTGTAGACTGTGAACGGTGTCATCAACAAATAGTCCTTACATTTTTCTGTTACTGCCCACACCAACGCTAAGAATTCGAGTTTGAAGGCACTGTAGTTGGAATCGTTCCTTTCGGTCTTTTTCAATCCTCGGCTGGCATAAGCAATAACTCGATCTTCACCATCCTGCTTTTGTGCAAGCACTGCACCTAACCCTTGCCTACTAGCATCAGTGTACAATGAGAACGGGCGACCGTAATCAGGATAGGCCAGGATGGGGGCTTGCATCAATTCTTGTCTTAATTTTTCGAAGGCCTCTTGCTGCCGATAAGTCCACTCTACTCCCGTAACCATATTCCTTCCTGACTTCGGTAATCCCCGGAGGAGCTCATGCAGAGGACAGGCTATTTTTGCAAAGTTTTTTAAGAATCGGCGATAGTATCCCACGAATCCCAAAAACCGCCTCACATCCTTAATAGTGTGCGGGACTGGCCATTCTTGAATCACTTGAATTTTGTCTGTATCAGGAGTCACCCCTTTGGAACTCACTATGTGACCCAGGTATTTAACTTCTAGTTTCAGAAGGTGAGACTTTGCTGGGTTGAGCTTAAGTCCATATTTGGCAAGGCGTTTGAGCACTACTTGTAGATGTGTCAGATGTTCTTCGTAGGTTCGGGAGAAAATGATAATGTCATCGAGATACAAAAGTACTAGCTCGAAATTGAGGTATCCCAAGCAATGCTCCATAACCCTCTGAAAGGTGGCAGGGGCATTGCACAAACCAAAGGGCATCCTAGTGAATTCGTGTAGGCCCATGGGGGTTGTGAAGGCAGTTTTTTCCTGATCCTCGGGTGACATCCTAATTTGCCAGTATCCACTAGTTAGGTCCAAGGTGGAGAAATACTGTGCAGACTTCAGAGCCGCTAGGGACTCTTCTATGCGGGGTAATGGATAAGCATCCCGGTGGGTGATATGATTTAGTTTCCGGTAGTCAACGCAAAGTCTCAGTTGACCATTCTTTTTCTTTACTAGCACCATTGGTGCTGCCCACGGGCTGTGACTCTCCCGGATCACCCCTGCGGATTTCATTTCCTCCAGCATCTGTCGCACGGGTTGGTACAGTGCTGGCGCCAGGGGGCGGTGCCTCTCTTTAATGGGCAGCTCCTCACCAGTCACGATTCGATGCTGTATATGAGTTACAGTTCCGAAGTCTGCCGGATGTTTACTAAAGGTTTCGCCATTTTCCTTTACTACCTTCAAAGCTCCTTCTCTTTGCGCTTGTGAGGTATCCTCTCCCCTGATATGTATCTCTTTCCACCATGACAATGTCTCGGGCGCTGTGTCTTCGGACTTTTCTGGAACCTCTCGGGTGTTGATTCCTAGACTGTAGACATCTTGAAAAGTAGTCCATACCAGTCTGGCCACAGGCTGATGTCGGTATAGTTTCACTGTTCGGTTATGTGGGTTTAAAATTCGGATGGGCACTCGCCCTTGATCCACTGTAACAACGGCATGAGCGACCACTACTTCCCCTTTGTTTATCATTGAACAGGGTTCGATGATGGCTTCATATTTTCTCCCTCCAAATCCGCTAGGTCCTTTTCCCCAAAGGAGAATTTCTGAGTTTGGTGGCACTTTTATGGGCTTGCCATCGGTGATCCGGATCCTCCCTATCTCACCTTCTGCCTTCACCACACGTTGATGTCCCTGAAGCATTTTGATAGTCTTCCTCAATACCCGCTGTTCTGACATAACGGCTTGAGTCAACTCTTTCCTTAGAGCCGTAATCCATTCTTCCGGGCACTTCTGCAGAACGTTCATGCCTAAAATAATAGGTGCTGTCTTCGGGTCTTCAGTATGGGTAATCAAGCATCCTTGGCGAGGTAACGAACTCTTCCCTATTTTAATATTCGCCTCCCAGTATCCGAGGCAATTGATCCCTAAGCCATTACTGGCTATTAGTTGTAGCCAGGTGGGCGGGGGCAAGACTATTTGATCTTCGGCCCAATGTTGCTGGAATAATGTAGATTGTATTGTCGTAATTTGAGATCCAGTGTCGATCATAGCAATTGTCTGAATTCCGTTAATGTCAATGGTGAGCATGGGGCATTTTCCCACATAGCGTGGCCACCATTCTTCCAGGACTGGATCTGCCATTACTGTTCCCCCCGAGGTTCGTTCTCTCTCCTCGGGGCCTGGGAGTTTAAATCTTCCTGCTGTGGACAATTTCTCTCAATATGACCGGGCCTTTGGCAACGACGGCAAATAGGGCGTCCTTGCGGATCAAATTGATCTGTGACTCGCCGGCCCGTTCTCCTAGGTGGAGTCCACCACTCATCTGAATTTTGCTCCCAGTCGCTCCTCCCTCTTGACATTTGGGGGTTAAAATATTTATTTCTCTTTAGAGTCCGCACTTCTTGGCGCATTTCGGCCATCCCTATCGTTAGTTCTTTCAATTGGTTCTGTAACATTTCAAAAGGGTCGGCAGATGGTGCTATACTCTGCTTGGCGGAATCTTTTCTGTTCATCGCATTTCCTTCCCCCACATATCTTGTTTTGGTTATATTTTGACTTCCCTGATACTCCGGCATTTCTGGAAAATTTAATTCCGGTCCACTTTGAGATCCCACTACTTTTATGGCTGTTTCTTTGAAATCTAGAAAAGAGTGTTCTGGCATTTGCATCCTTAACAGTTTCAATTGAGTTTTTACACCTTCTCCGTTAGAGCCCTCGATGAATCGGGCTATGAGTACATCATCCGTATCTCCCACTTCTTCATTTCCAATAGTTCAGATATCTCGAACTTAGGGCGTAATCCCTTAACGTCTCAAACCGGGATCTGTTTACGTCCATAGAACAACGTTTTAAGTTCTGACACTGTCCGAGTTTCAAAAGTGGCGGCCAGTCGCTGGAAGATCTGGTCTGCGCTACGTCTTTCCTCTGCTGGCCATGATGTCACCTCCCGCAGAGCCGCCCCTTTTAGCTGGCCAATAAGGATTTCCACTTGTTGACGTTCATTTAGCGGATATAATCTAAACATTGATCTTATTTTATTTCAAAACTCCATTAGGTTACTCCCTTCGCCTCCATACTTGTCTCCACTAAAGGTAGGTAGCCAGGGAGCACCGAAGTAATAGGGAAGGGTTATGGGGTTGATTTGCGGTATGCCACTTCCACTTGCTCCCGCCGAGTCTCCCATTGCTCTTTGCTCCTGTGACACTGTAATTTTTCTAGTAACCCTCCACTTACACTCTTCACTTTGGGCTCTGGATCCTGTGCTTAGTGACGCCAAATGTAGTACACACTAACTGGGAACCTGAATTATAGGTTCTTACTTTCCGCAGAGAGGTGAAGAGGTAAGTATGCCACAGTTTGAGAATGCAGTTTTAATCTTTTATTTCAAACCAACAAACTGAACTCTTTCGTGCTTTTACTGAGAGAAATATAAATTCACTTGTAGTGGCATCTACAACAACAATTACATTTACAATGTATATTCACACCAAACCAAACAACAAATTGGATTTTCATTATACAGGAACCCAGCCTCCTGGCTACGATCAATATACTGCGGCCGCTGCGGATTCAAAGGTTATTGCATGCAACACAAACGACTTTGATACAATTCATCTTAACCTCTATAAACACATATTGACAGAGACAAATAACCAGCTTTAAGTTAGTTAATGCATAGGTTAACTGTTAAAATGCTTTCTGGCCAGAAGCTATCATTAAGTCCCTGCTATGCTAAATTGTCCTAAGTGCGCACTGCGTTGCCCGGGATATTGATACGTTTTTCCTTAGCCCGCTTGTCAGACTAATTCCACTTTCAAAGAATATGAAGCTAACTTGTTCCCAGTGGCAATTAACTCCTTAGTTACTTTGTATCCTGGTCAACTGCCCTGCACTGAAACAAAGTCACTGTCTTCCTACCATAAGCTGTACTGAATGGAAGTTATTATTATGCCAGTGGGGCTGCAACTTTGTTACTGGGCTCCGTTTTGCTGCACTAGTCTGTGAGCTAGCTATGCTCTTCCTATTGCTCTTCCACAAAGGAGCCCCTACAGTAATTTGCGGCGTAGACCTGCTTTTTAGGGGAGGGGAACAATAAAGTGACACAGTCCCTTTTACTTGTGGCAGGGCTTTTCCCTATTGGACTAGTCTGTTGTTAGATTCGATGGACGGAGTGCCTATTAGCAATTAAACAATTCCATTCGGTGGATGCTTTTCTGCCTTGCCCTTACTGTCTCCCACTTCTTCAGTGGTTGGGGTACAAACTGCAGAACCCTAAGCCTAGGGACTGAGAGCTATAACGAACAGTTTCTCCTTAATAAGAGGGTGCCAATTGTGAGTGCGTGCGGCTGGTGCAGGAATGTGCTTGTGGCCAAGTCTCTTACCCCCGCTCCGTTAATCCCAAGTTCTCTCTCTCTCTTTATTGCCCCAATGGTCTTACTCCACCTTCGATGAGCGTCAGTCCCTTAATCTTCGCCTCCGGACCCGCCTCAGTCTGACCGGGATGTCAATCTCCAAGTCTCCGCCCTTAAACCCGCTTCCGTTTTTTTTACGACTGTCGGCACCTCCGAGATGAAGCCGGTGCCTTCTCCTGCCTCCCGACTGTCAATGGACACCGCCCGTACCAGCAGGTAAGCTCCGCGCCGCGACGTAGCAGACAGCTTCCTTCCACACTCCGGACAACTGCGCCACAGTCCCGCGCCTCCGGCTATTTATAACCCCCTCTCCTCCTCGTGCCATTGCTAACGGGCAGCCTTTTGTCTCCGCGCTGTCTTTCCACACTTCCCCACGTTCACACAGGGCATGCTCCTCCCTATTGAATGTCCTTGGTAGCATCCTTTCCTCGCGCTCCCCCATAGTTCACAGGGTAGTCTGACGGGGCAGCACCAAGTTTCTCCCATAATAGGGGTCAGTCCTCCAACCTATTCTCCTTACACCAGTCCATCATGGGTTCAGATCATTTATATTAAAAATGACAACAGCATTCTGGTGCCCCACTGGTTGGTTCCCCTATCTGCGGGGTACCACACTCTGCCCCATTTTCTATAGACTCCACCCCTTTTTACTCGAGCCACACCCCCTTTTCGGTCACGACCTGACCCTCCTTAACAAGTTTAAATGTTGGGAGGTATGATTTTGAGTGATAAACTCGTTGATAAATAAGACCGTCAGAATGAATGTTACAGTCAGTGCCAGCACTAGCATTGTTTACTTGAAATTATTGATATAGTCAGTGCCATCACTAGGCATAGCGGGCTCGGAATGATATTAAAGTCAGTGCCAGCACTAGGGGCATAGCTGACTCGGAATGGATGTTACAGTCAGTGCCAGCACTAGGCATAGCTTACTTGGAATGAATGCTACAGTCAGTGCCAGCACTAAGCATAGCGGGCTCGGAATGAATATTACAGTCAGTGCCAGCACTAGGGGCATAGCTTACTCGGAATGGATGTTACAGTCAGTGCCAGCACTAGGCATAGCTGACTTGGAATGAATGTTACAGTCAGTGCCAGCACTAGCCATGGCTTACTCGGAATGAATGCTACAGTCAGTAGTGCCAGCACTAGGCATGGTTTACTCGGAATGAATGATATAGTCAGTGCCATCGCTAGGCATGGCTGACTCAGAATGAATCATACAGTCAGTGCCAGAACTATACATACCTGACTTGAAATTAATGATACAGTCAGTGCCAGCACTAGGCATGGCTTACTCGTAATGAATCATACAGTCAGTGCCAACACTGGATTGAATGATACAGTCAGTGCCAGCACTATACCTATCTTACTTGGAATGAATGGTACTATCAGTGCCAGTACTAAGCATGGCGATATGAGTGTGCCAATAGTAAGCATGGCTGAGTCGGTATGAGTGTGTGCCAATACTAAGCATGGCTAGGTCGGTATGAGTGTGCCAGTACTAAGTATACCTGACTGAATAATACAACAAGCGCCAGTACTAAGCATGGCTGACTCGGAACGAAAGCTAGAGTAATTTCCAGCACTAAGCATGGTGGACCCGGAGTCTTCCTGATCCCAGCGTGCTTTCACCACTGTGTCATTTTCAAGTGAAAGATTGGGCGGCAAGTCCCCATGCCCCGCCTTCCAGCAAGGAGAGCGCCTCCCGGACGGGGAACATGGCGGCCTCTGTGGTCCTGGAACGGAGCTTTACTGAGCTGAGCGGAGCAGAGAGGGAGATCAGGAGGAACGTCCGGGATCTCACCCTCAGCCCCGGTATGAGCCGTCACCACGAGTCTGTCATTGCCTGATTACTGCAGGGCTAATAGGTGGTTGTACCTGACCCGGCCTGAATCCTGCTTACATCCTACTGCCACCCTTTACCGTGCTTACTCCCTACTGCCACTCTGTGCCCTGCATACCTCGTACTGCCACTCTGTGCCCTGCATTCCCCGTACTGCCACTCTGTGCCCTGCATTCCCCGTACTGCCACTCTGTGCCCTGCATACCCCGTGCTGCCCCTCTGTGCCCTGCGTACCCCGTGCTGCCCCTCTGTGCCCTGCGTACCCCGTGCTGCCATTCTGTGCCCTGCATACTCCGTACTGCACATCCCGTGCTGGCGCTCTGTGCCCTGCGTACCCCGTGCTGGCACTCTGTGCCCTGCGTACCCCGTGCTGGCGCTCTGTGCCCTGCGTACCCCGTGCTGGCGCTCTGTGCCCTGCGTACCCCGTGCTGGCGCTCTGTGCCCTGCGTACCCCGTGCTGGCGCTCTGTGCCCTGCGTACCCCGTGCTGGCGCTCTGGGCCCTGCGTACCCCGTACTGCCGCTCTGTGCCCTGCATTCCCCGTACTGCCCCTCTGTGCCCTGCATACCCCATGCTGCCCCTCTGTGCCCTGCGTACCCCGTGCTGCCATTCTGTGCCCTGCATACTCCGTACTGCACATCCCGTGCTGGCGCTCTGTGCCCTGCGTACCCCGTGCTGGCGCTCTGCCCTGCGTACCCCGTGCTGGCGCTCTGTGCCCTGTGTACCCCGTGCTGGCGCTCTGTGCCCTGCGTACCCCGTGCTGGCGCTCTGTGCCCTGCGTACCCCGTGCTGGCGCTCTGTGCCCTGCGTACCCCGTGCTGGCGCTCTGTGCCCTGCGTACCCCGTGCTGGCGCTCTGTGCCCTGCGTACCCCGTGCTGGCGCTCTGTGCCCTGCGTACCCCGTGCTGGCGCTCTGTGCCCTGCGTACCCCGTGCTGGCGCTCTGTGCCCTGCGTACCCCGTGCTGGCGCTCTGTGCCCTGCGTACCCCGTGCTGGCGCTCTGTGCCCTGCGTACCCCGTGCTGGCGCTCTGTGCCCTGCGTACCCCGTGCTGGCGCTCTGTGCCCTGCGTACCCCGTGCTGGCGCTCTGTGCCCTGCGTACCCCGTGCTGGCGCTCTGTGCCCTGCGTACCCCTACTGCCACTCTGTGCCCTGCGCACCCCCTACTGCCACCCCGCACGCCCCCTCCTGCCGCCGCACTCTACGCCCCCTCCTCCTGCCACCGCACTCTGCACCCCGCACGCCCCCTCCTCCTGCCGCCGCAGTCTGTGCCCCGCACGCCCTCTCCTCCTGCCACATTCTGCGCCCGCACGCCCCCTCCTGCCCCACACTGCACCCCGCACGCCCCCTCCTGCTGCCACACTACGCCCCGTACACCTGTGTTGTGCTGGTTAAATATGTAATGCTCCAATGTGCCGCCTTATTGCCCTTACACCCGTGTGTTGTGAGGTTAAATGTGCAATGTTCCAGAATGTGCTGCCTATCTGACGATACATTGCAGTCTATAGAATTGACCCCTATGAGTATTTTGAAATTAGACAATTCCTACACTTGCTGCACCCCTCACTGGGTACACCTTTCTAGTTTGTTAAGGAATGATCTTCCTGCTCTAATATGTTGCCAGACATCATTAGGATCACAAAGCAGATACGGGTGGGAGTGGGTAAAAGATTGGACCTTCCACAGTTGAAGATATTAGACAATACCTTACATTTATTGAAATTTAAGAGACATCATATAAAATTTGATACTTACATACCCCTAAGTAAACGTATTCGGATATATTTGACCTCTTCTCCTAAGATCGCTGGACTTACCTTCTTTGTTATCGTTATCGCCCTGTTATTTGAAGCCTACAGAGTCTCTCATTCAATCTGTCTTTTTCCATTGCAGAGAGCTCAAATGTTCTGCAAAAGTGATCATAGCTTTCCAATTTAGCTCTATAGGACTGATTCCATGCAGGTGTGTCGTACAGTAGAGCCGCTTCCATGCAGGTGTGTCGTAGAGCCATGGACAGATTTGGTCCCTCGAGCATGTTTGTTATGTGTGGGTGTAGTGTTCATTCTAGTACCCTGCACCCGTCACAACCCGTGCAGTTTCTTTTTCCTTCCTAGGGTGTCACCCTCTGGTGCTTCTAGCACACTGAGCTGATACAACAAACTGCTGAGATACAGACTAGAGTGTGCTAGAAGCACCAGAGCAGAGAGCAACACCTCAGGCAGGAAAGAGGAACTGCACAGGGTTGTGACAGGTGCATGGTGCTAACTGAACACTATAGTGGGTGCGTTTTTGATCAACAAAGGCTCCACTATGGTGAAGTTTTCCTGTAAGGATTCGGCAAAGATTTGCTTCCACATGCCAATAATTTTTTAATACAATAAATCAGCCCGTGGTCACTTAGCGTCTGGCTCCAGTCCCTCGTTATAATCCAAATGGTCTGTTAGTATACTCTAGCTATTGCACTAATGTTCTAGATTTTCTTGCTGTTTAATTATTATGTACCATATTGCTACTAATGTGCGTATTCGGGGCTGCATAAGTTGCCATCTATAATAGAGGCTCATTTCTCATTGTAGGTGTTAAGCCTGTGATTGGAGGTCAAAAATATAGTGCGAGCGCAGGGGGTTATTACTACAAAGAAAGCAGCAGTCTCTTGTCTGCTACAAGGAATCGGTTCTTACACTGGTGAGTGATTATAACCTGGTTCATGTAACTATATACTGTGCTTCCTTTCTTTTCAGGTCTTATGTTTCTGCACTATTGACTGCCTGAAGGCTGGACATGGTCATTGATGTCCTGTCTGCTATGTTAGTGTTAGAAGTAGGCTGTAATTGTTGAATAAATGCTTTGTGTATCCCCATCATCTAGCATAACCAGTCACTCATTATATTATCGCATAATCTCCAGCTGTTGCTGTCATTTGTAGTCACTTGCCCACCGAAGCATTCAAATCTGTCTTCTGATTAGATTAACCAATACACAAAGCAATACATTCCTGTGGGTGCGGGTTTGAGTCTTGTGCCTGATCGTTCGCTAGCTGTAACGGATGGTTAGTCCCTAATGACACAAACCGTATAATAATAAAACTAAGTTAATACCCGTGTACAAATCACCACCTTATGATCAGTCGCCAATATTGTGGTATTCAAACGCTGTACTATACTAAAATGGCTCTATATTATCATGGCGATTCTATGGCTGGGTAGGGTAAGATTCTTGGCCCTGAAAGTTTGATGCCTACCAACAACAACTTGAAAAATGTCCCCCTATGCTGTGTAAGGCGTACAGGGACTTCTTCCAGGACTGGTCTCTGATCCATACATGTACGTGATCATTTCAATGTAACATAAAGACCTACTGCAAGACTTCTCCTTTAGAGTTATTTACTTTGTACATTTAGACTTAAGACCCTAACTAAGATGTAAGTCACATGGCTGAATAAGGTGATTTTATCAGTAATCTATTTGGTTCTTATGGGCTTCATGCTTGGTAAGTCCACAGACATAAACATTTGTAGGCGTCTCACCGATGGTCTTGGATGAAAGAAAGGCAAGTCATGGGGAGAAAGGTTTGGCCTAGTTTTCTTGAAGTAAGGCCCTCATTCAGACCCACTCGCGAGCGGCTGTCCGCTCGCAAGTGGATCGATGGTCTGCACTGCGCATGCGCAAGACGGCGGGAGCTCCGTCGTGCGCATGCGCGAGACGCGACGAGCGAAGGACTTTCCTTCGCTCGTAGTGTCTCACCAAAGGGGGCGTGCTGTCGATGTTGACTGACAGCACGCCCCCTTTGGTGGGCGTGCCTGCCAGACAGAGGCGTTCCCAAGGGAACGCCTACCGTCAGAAGCCGGCCCCACTGACATCACTAGTGATGTCAGTGGGAGTGATTTTGGCTCTGAGAGACAAAATCACTCCTGGCCTTGCGGTTGAGAAACTCAACCGCAGGCTTCTGCTCGCAGTTTCGATGGTCGCGATGGTCAAGACCATCGCGACCATCATCCTGCACGCTCGTATATGCTGTGGGTGGTGACCCACAGCTATACGAGCGTCCAGGAGGACGCTCCATATTAATGGAGGTGGGCCCTGATTCAGAGCGAGCACTCTGGTCAGAGCGTCCGGCTCTGAATCAGGGCCTAAGTTCATATTATTTGTGAATCCAAGAGCTCAGATCAAAATTAAAACTAAAAGAACCTCGTTTTTTTTTTTTTTTGCATTGACCCACAAAATTCTTCACTGATGCCCCCTATCTCCAGCTTTTTGCCATCATCAGGGACCCAGTGGCAACTGCTTCGTTCTGACCCAGATATATTTGTGTTTAGACCGGAGCAGGTGGAGGACAGTGTGTCCTGTATGAGTGATAATGTTTTTGTTACTGGTTGCACGTTTTCCATGTAGTAATTAAAGTGTCTCATTTCTCCAGGACTTCAAATGCTGACACGTTAGAACTGGTGGAAGAATCTTTGGATATCAATCTCCTAAATAATGCCGTCCGCCTCAAAATCCTCAACTGCGCCATCCTACCTGGTGGAGTCCACGTGTGTGAGACACAGAGTAACGTGATCATCTTGATCCTAACAAATCAGACGGTTCACAGGCTGGTCCTGCCTCACCCTTCATGCTTGTACAGAAGTGTACGTATTTTGTTGTAAATGGTCACAATCTGCCACCTTCTGTACTTTCTTTAGGCCAGGTCTCCAAACCAAAGTTATTTTATCATGGGCTTCTATTCCGAAACAGTATTATGTAAGTTGCTTGTCTTAGAATATTTTTGGGATATCATCAATTACCTATTCTAGCTATGGGCGAAGAAGGCCTGTAGGATCTACACGGTCGTCCTTTGGGTGCCATTCTCACCAGGAAGGTTAAGCACCAGCTCACTGCTATTTAGTAGTAATAGTAAGTTAAGGAATACTGAAAGAAAATTATATTGGAAAATCCAATTTAAGTAAAACGTTTTTTTTGTAAAAATTGTGTATTTGGAAATTGGGCAGGAAGTGCTCGGGCTTAAGGTAATCACTGTTGCTTAGCTGAACGATCACCTTATAAAGTACAGATGTGTCCCTCATACACAATTGATGGAGTCGCTTCAAAGAGCCCTTCTCGGCACGCCAGATCCCGTGCAACACGTCTTGTGCCAAGTGTCGTTTTTTTTGTTTTTTTGCCCGATAGTGGCAATGCAGTGTGACCGAACTGCTACACAAGACTGCACTGAGAAATTTGATGTGACACTTGTATATTTGTGTGCAACGAAGTCTGAGTCTGTCTATGAACTGCTACGATGCCGCTGCTTTCTTTTCAACGCCAAGTTCTGTTGTGCTTCATGTACAGAATAAGACTGTTACACAATGATGTACAATTGTTGCATCTGATTGGCATTAAGATGCAATTTTGGGCCAAAAAGATACAACACTGCTCGGCTCAGCTCACCCGCATCCGGTGTCTCTCGCTGCATGGAGTATTGCGCCTTTAATTTTCACAAATTTTATTTACAAAGACTATTGATATCTTTGAATTGAAAATTTTTTTTGGTTTCAGGAGATCATTACAGAAAGTCAGATGCAATCCATATTTACAGATATTGGCAAGATGAACTATAGAGACCCTTCTAACAGCTATGTGATCCCTTTGATGCCCGGGCGTGCCCAGAATTCCAGCGCGTCAGCGGCCTGGCTCAGTAGTGAAGGAGAGGCGCTCTTCGCATTCGCGTCTAGTTCTGGCGGCATCCTTGTTGTCAAGATGCCCCCTTATGACGTTGACGGTAATGGAGCTTGGCACTCTATGCTGCTGTTAATGTGCTGTGGCCTGTAGATATACATTCATAATGGCTGTTTCCTTAGGGGTGGTGACGATAGTGGAGCTGAAAGAAACCCGTGCCATGCAGATGTTAACGGGGTGGATACCCACAGCTATACGGTGAGTATCTACGGTCTCCCTAACACATAGACTAAAGGTTTTTTTGGGGAGCTAACTTAAGTGTTTAATGCGTTTTCCTTTTCGTTTGTCCCGGGACATCTGGTAGAATGTGTGTTAGATATTTAAATGGGGTTTGATCACTGTGCGCTATGTTGTATTGGAACCTGCTTGGCCTTTCAAGACCTGCGTATACTATGGGCCTAGTGCAGAGATCTACGCTATTGCCACAGCGGCTGCGATACCATACGCAGCTGCTATGCGAAAAATTGCAAATGCCGCAGCCGTCGGGGTATAAACCTTGCTGCAAGCGCAATGCGACTCGAACGCATGTGCAGGCGGCCAATCATCGCTCATCTGCGAAGACATCGGAACAGTGTACCACTCCGGATCAGGCCTTATAAGTGGTTCATAGGTTTCAGTTCAGGAGTTTGCTCAGCAGATGACCTTCATAGGTGCAAATGGTTCTTGAACCTGCTCACAACAGAAAAGAATTGAGTTAGAGTTCTGTGCGGGGAAGTATTTTGCTACGCGCAGCTGACGTCCTGTTAGTGATCTATTAAGGGGAACCATAGCCGTTTGCCTGTTGCTCGCCAATCTATAAGGCAGTTCATGTGCTAGGCCTAATGCGTTCTGATACCCCTGTCATTATAGAGCACAGGACAAAGCGTTAACACTTACAAGGGCTTTAAATTACAGATCAGAAGGATCGTTTAGGCTGCCCCCTGCTTCATTTTGATATACAAGATGAGATTCAGGTTATGCTTTTTATTTTCAGCTGATTTTGGGTTTAGTAGCTTTATAATGGCTGAACATTTAAAATGGACAGCATTAATGTACCATAAAGTGGATTGTAATTTGTTCTACTAACTTTCTTGTCTGTAGAGGAGACCAGGGCCTACCCCATCACCCTGTAAGTCTAGCGGTTCACTGCCTTAAACATGACGCTTTCCTGTTCGCACTGTGCCAGGATCACAAACTCCGCATGTGGTCTTACAAGGTAAATGCTCATTGTAGCCAACATCCAATTCATAAATGTGATCTGTCTTTACCTTTTATTTCTCTGCTATTTGTGTCATTCAACATGTAAATGCCTTTTATTCTCGTACATTTCAGGACCAAATGTGCCTGATGGTATCGGACATGCTGCAGTTTGTGCCCGTCAGTAAGGAACTGCGCCAAACCCCGGGTATTGGTCACAAATTGAGACTTGCGTACTCTACGTCAATAGGACTTTACCTTGGGGTGTACTTGCACACACCCAGACAAGGACAGGTACATATGTTAAATGACTTTCTTCGTTACCATTGATAGCTGCTAATTAGTGCTGCCCAGAGTTATTATGTCTATATGAGGCATTTGTGAAATATTTTGGGCATAATAATAATAATAATAGGGGTGGATCAGGGAAATGAGTAATAGTGTAATGGATGCCAGATAGCAGGTATTTCAATATACAGTCGTATACAGGTGTCCGGTTTACCATTGATATTGTCTGGTGTCTTTCATACAAATGCATTAGTGTTGTTCAATCTGTTAGGTAAGTGCTGTTTTCATACTTTGTTAGGATTTTACTACTTGTATATGGCAAGCTAGAACAGTTTATATTCATTTCAATGGACCTGGAGTTGTTCCTGATATTTCCTTTGCTTGCTAAGGAACAGCACTACTTATAAATGTTGGAAACAGCGAGTGTGCCAGCAATGAGCGGGTCCCTTGGATTTCAATGGTGGCTGCTTTTTATGCAAGGTTTAATACAGGGCTCTCCTTTGTCCTGATATTTGCTAGTGAAAATCTTCAGTTTTTAGTGCTGCGCCTCCTAGTGTTTGGGGCATTTACACCGCTGTGTCTGTCACTATGTTTTTGAAGTAGGCGAATAGATTTCTCCTTAATCCACTAGGACACACTGCAGTATATACAATGGGTATAGGCGGGTGATGAGTGGAGCCTGGCACTTTAAATTTCTGTAAAAAAATCTTTTTTTTTTTTTTTATTATGTGACTTAGAGACTTTACGTTGCTTTTCTCTTTGCAGTTCTGCCTCTGCCAGCTGGTTACCGCTGAAAGAAATCGTTACAGCTTGGATCATATCTCCTCCATATTCACAAGCCAGGTAAAGCGATACACTGATGAAACATATCTTGTATTTTCTTATTATCTGATTAGATGGATAGAATTTAATTGCCTGTTGTTCTCTTTAGGAAACCTTGGTGGACTTTACCTTTACGCTGACAACCACCGATATTTGGGCGCTGTGGCTTGATGAGGAAAACCAGACTGTGGTGAAACACATTAATTTTGAACAGTGAGTGGACCTATAACTTGTTCTGCTATCAAGTGTATGTGATTTTCTGACTCATAGGATTTGTCTACCTTCAGCACACTGTAAACTACGGCAGATTTTTCCCAAACATTTTATTAAATTAATTTATATCCATGATCGAGTACAGGTGACGCAATCAGTACCTCAGTCAGTTTTAATTAACCATCTGGACTAAAGCATGGATATCCTTAAAACCTGGACTATAATGGCAGAGCTTGGTAATCTCTGAAATACTTGATTATACACGCTCTACTGCACTCTTTATTCATTTTAATACTGATTTAATATTTCTGATTTTTAAAGCCATTTTAGTCACACAATGAGACAGTTATATCTTCTTTGTGCTAGGAACGCATCATTGAAAACTGTTGCATCAGACGAGAAGCTTTGTATCCCAGGGCAACCAGAAAATAAGTAATGACAATAGTGTTTAACCCCCCCCCCCCCCCCCCCCAAAAAAAAAAAATCTTAAGGAGAGTTCATGTTATCTGTCTTTAGCTAATATATCCTTTTATTTACTTTCGGAATTCGACATGAGCCAGTCATCAGTATGTGAAGGCAAAGCCATGAATTGAGCTTATTACCAACTAGTGATCATTGTATGTGACTTTCAGTAACCAAGCTGGCCAGTGGAACCAAGTGTTCATCATTCCTTTGCCAGACGAAGAGCTGAACATCGGAGACGAGCAAGACCCAAGGGTTTGTAGCCGATTGTGCATTTTATTTGCCGATACTATCATGATCTATTTCAGTGGTTCTCAAACTCGGTCCTCAGGACCCCACACAGTTCACGTTTTCCAGGTCACCCAGCAGGTGCACAGGTGTATTCATTACTCACTGACACATTTTTAAAAATCCACAGATGAAGCTAATTATTTCACCTGTGATTCTGTGAGGAGACCTGGAAAACATGCCCTGTTTGGGGTCCTGAGGACAGAGTTTGAGAACCTGTGATCTATTTGTTATAGTCCTAAAATCTACATCTTAGGCTGATTAGATCTAATGCGTTGGAATGATGGTTCAACACTGTTATTACTGCACATTAATGATGGTGGGTCTGTAAGTGGAAAAGGGTATACATTGGCCATTTACGTGTTCCAGCTTAGTGGATCGTAGTGGAAATTCATTGCATAGTGTGGGCATCTTGGTTGTTCTTTTACTGCCTTGGAGTCTTTGTTTCCAACTTATTGTTTTGTATTTGATAGGAAACTTATTTGGAGTGTCTTTTTGCCCCGGGGCGGTTCACTGTTGCTGCACTGCATAAAGCCTTACAGGTAAGTAGAGCAGATTCCTCTCAAAGGCGTTTACGCCTGATATAATTGTGCTGCTCACCATTTGTGGTTTAGCCTGTCTATAGAACGCATTCGGTGTATAAAGCTCTGCAGACAGCAGAGGAAATGGTATCGCTTGCAGGATAACTTAAGTGGGATCCGGGTTACTGTACCAGTAGACATTTCTGCCAACTACCTGGTGTTAGGTTTCCGTTTTATATATCCTAAAGCGTTCAGGTTTTTCTCCGATGTAATCACTTGCCCCATTCCTAGTTATGTGTTTATATGATGGCGGCTTTACCGGTTTCCGCAATATTCAGCTGTTTTTTGTTTCTGCCCCCAAAGATTTATCAGAGGGGCTCGGGAAGCTTGGTGGATCTCTCCTGGGAGGAAATGAGGAAAGAGGTCACGTTAACAGTAGAAAATGAGGTGAGATGTGCAGTATTGTATTATTTGACACTGGAGAATAAAAGTAGAAGGTGGTGTTCACGTGA
Source organism: Taudactylus pleione (assembly GCA_031769625.1). Taxonomy (NCBI): domain Eukaryota; kingdom Metazoa; phylum Chordata; class Amphibia; order Anura; family Myobatrachidae; genus Taudactylus; species Taudactylus pleione. The sequence goes on along the minus strand of JAUIMM010000461.1, from coordinate 2,234,182 downwards.
TTAATTGCGCCTTCTCTATGTCCGTGTAGCTGCACAGCCATATCACGCAGTATGAGATGTCCCAGGAGGAGTTCCGCCAGTTACAAGTGGAATATTGGTCTAAATTCTACACCTGCTGCTTGCAGTACCAGGAGGAACTGTCCCGTCCCTTAGCACTGGTCGTGCACCCTTATACCAGTATGATCTGCCTGCTTAAAAAGGTGAGTGTTCTTTTTAGTACCAAAATACAGCCTCAAGTGGTTAGATTTACATCATTTCTTCAGTGGTCGTCAATGGTAACAAAGCATGGGAGATTTTTTTATTGGTTATGAATTGGTTAGGAGCACAGTGCATTTTCTCTTATGTGGCACTAGGAAGCACAGAACCAGCTCATCCTGGTAATATTTGTAGACTGAGAACTTAGTCCTTACACTCGAGCGCAGAACACGGCGGGGACACAGTCACTGCTCAAGCGAGGGGTCAGCAGTTAAGTAGGGATGCATAAATCATACGCAGCCTTCTGTGTGCGAGGAGACTTGCAATCTCTGCGACGGGTCAGAACTGCTGTAATTGTGCGTGACGGGCCATGTGCTTCGACGCTACCGATGTGTACGCAGAACTGCGAGGTATTACGGATGTGAGAAAGCGGTAGTGGGCGTCTCTATGCTGGCTGAGCTGCGGCAAGAATTAGCATACTTTCACAGCTGCATTGCGTGCGGTTACTCAGCTGCGATCGCACGCAGGTTCTTAATCTGTCATTTTCTTGTGCGTTCTGAACTGTGTGCATGGTGTTGCTTGTGTCATGACACTGTGTGTGTATATATATATATATATATATCTATATAGTACCTTAAAATACAGACTATTCTTGTGGTCAGAATATTGGGTGTAAGATTATGCATTATGTTATTAGGATTACATTTTATTCCTCTGTAATACTGCATAATACTGTCCATGCAATTGCAGCACTTCGGCCAGTTCTTGTTTCGGCTTGGGTTTACCAGGGCCTTGGAAGGGTGGGCAAACTCCTTTGATGAAGGTCTCAGATCGGGAGTCCATCGCTCAGTATTGTTTGTTGTTGACAATATCTGGAAAGCGGCCTCTTATCTAGGTGAAGCAGCTATTTATTCCAGCATCCTCTTCGCTAGGTTATCGGCTTCTGCGGTAGCTACCAGATGAACAATCTGGTTCTGTTTTTGGTGTGCGGACTCTGAATCCAAGGGGGTCATGGAATCCTTTCCATTGAATAAAGCAGTCCTGTTTGGCCCTCAAGTGGATTTAAGATCGTTGCAGCCGTGACGGCCTACAAGAAATAATAGCAGGTGCGCTGTCACTACTTGAAATGTAATGTGATAGGCTTCTAAGTTGGAGGTAAACCAATCCCCCGTTCACAAAACAAGAACAATCTAATCGGCGCCCAAATCTCATCACCAAAATATATAAAAATCTCTCCAGCTCATAATAATCACCCAAATAGGTTTTATTACATAAAATCACAGTAAAAAGACATCAATAAAAATATTTCAGCACAATTAAAATCTCAGAAAAGGATAATATAGCAGTAGTTATTCGCAGAAAAGGAATTCTGTGTATTTTAATATTGAATAGTCCACTTAATAAGTGAGAGTTTCACTGAGATAGTTAATATAATGGTGTTGCTAGTCAGAAAAACACAATCCAATATATATATATGCTTGATTTCCTCACCTCCGTAACCAGACCGCACCTCGATATGAGAGTACAGAAAGAGCAGTGCAAATGCTCAATATGACGGAATCCATGTTTGCACTCGTAGCTCCTTGCATAAGGCTCCGGCTATATGTCTGGCTGGAAGCTCATGCAGGCATGAATGATCTAACGCGCTTTCATGGCAGTGTATAAGCGCGTCTCCTCCGCTTGTCCGTCTGGTAAACTGCCTCTATGAAGACAGAAGCGGTGTAGCTTGGTATGGGAGGAATCCTCAGTCACCGGTCCCAGAGTGGCACAATATCTGCTATTAGTACAATAAAGATGATATGAACAGCATGGCTCAAACAGGTATATCCATGGTGAATGGTTCTGAGTAGGAAGAATTCTTTGAGGCTGAGAGTTCCTTAATGCATTTCTGTCTCTTATGAGTGTTTCCTCAGAAGGTGGCGGCCTCCAAGACAGATTTGCTTCCGCACCTCCTAAACCCAAGACTTCTTCCTTTTTTAGTCCATTCTTCCTAAGGGCAAGCCCCAATTTTAGCCCTCTTTTAGGATCCAGGGTTCCTCAATAAAGAGGTAGTAAGTCCAGTGGCAGACAGACTTGGTCAGGTCACTAACCAGCTTCCAAACCTGCGGATAAACAGACTGGCGGACTCCCATCTGGGGGTATCCAATTCTTCACAACAGGCATACCTGAAGACCTTGTCCCTGCTGGCCTCCGACATCTCCCCAGTTCCACCTCATGAAAGAGGGACTGGTTTTAACAACAATCTATTCCTTCTACAAAAGCCGAATGGCTGCTGTCCAATCCATCCTCAACTTAAAATCTGAGTATCTTCCTCTGGACTCCCAGATTCAGGATGGAATCCCTTCTATACATCTTGGAGCCGGGAATTTCATGGCATCCCTGGATGTCAAGGAAGCTTATTTACATATTTGGAGGACCAACAGCAATTCCTCTGCTTTGAAGGTCTCTCCCATCATTACCAATTTTGTGCCTTTCCGTTTGGCTTATTGAAGGCACCTCATGTTTTCACGAATGTCATGTCCGTGATGGCTGCTGACCTTTGCAGGGTTTGGATCATCCCATACCTGAACTCATTGTGGCTCAAACTCCTGTCACCCTTCAGGAGCATCTCCTACTGATGGTGCAGGTTCTTCAGGCGCAAGGTTGGCTTATAAAATGGTGCTAGTCTAGCCTGTCTATTGCAACAGATGATTCTCACCTGGGGGCTCTGCTGGATAACCGGTTCCAGTACCGTTTTTCTTACAGGGACAAGAATTTGGCCTTACAGAACATGGTAAAGTCTCTGCTTTAGATGTGCTGGGTGTCAGTCCATCTTAGCATGCGAGTTCTGGGCAAGTTAGCTTACACTTTCAACATGGTGGAAGACGCTGTTTCACTCCATATCGGCCCGGATGGAACCACACTCTCCTTCACCTACGTTCTCTGCTTCTCTCCTTGTCCCAGGACATGCTGATGTGGCTCCAGTCCTCCCACTTAGACTGGGGATGCCCCTTTCTGATTCCATACTGGATACAATGGATGTATGTCTGAGGAGATGGGGCACTGTGACTATCCACTACACATTCAAGGATAGATGGCACAGGAAAGCTAGGGGGTTTTCAGACGCTGGTGCCCATCCTTTGCACCAGGAAGCCATTGTCTTTGAGTGTGTTATCGGGTGCAATGGCCATATTTTGCCTAGTGTTCTGTCCGTACACTGAATTCGGCCATCTTCCGCCTGCCCAGGGTCTTGTACATTTTGCTGTTGAGCTTGGACTTCGATCTCCGTCTGTCTTCCCTTAAGGTTCAGATATCGGCCCTTTCAGTTTGTTTTCCAGCACAGGCTTGCGCTTCTGCCTGTCGTACAGGCCTACCTCCATGGTGTGCTTCACATTCAGCCCCATTTTAAATTACAGCTCCATTTTCTTCCCTTGGTGGGATTTGGTTTGAAGAGCTCTTCGGTCTCATACTTTGGAGTCTATTGACCGCTGCTTACTCACGTGGAAGACTTCTTTCTCGCTCTCTTCGTCTCGGCGGGTATCTGATTTGAGTGCCTTGTCTCATAAATCCCAATTTCTGATCTTCCACCTGGATAGTACGGTCTTCCGCACCAGATTGGATTTTCTTCTGAAGGTGGTTTTAAAAAACATATTAACCAGGAAATTGTGGTTCCTTTTCTTCCAGAGGAGGCTCATCCGGGATCCTTGCTCAGCTCCTTGGACATTGTTCTGGTACTCTGCGTCAACGTTGACCGGACCAATAGTTTTTGCCGTTCTAATACCTTTTTTTGTGCTCTACAAAGTTTATAAAAGGGGCTGGCCTGCTACCAAGAATACACTGTCGCGTTGCATTAAGTTTGTCATCCAAAAGGCATATACTCTTTAACCAAGCAGCCAGTTTGGGCACTTCCTGGGTGACTCAGCATGTTGCCTCGGAAAAGCTACGTTGTCATCTGCGCACAGATTCATCACATTCTACAGACTTTGCCCCAAGAGACAATCGCTTAGGGTGAAAGGCACAGCACTGGAGGACATGGGACGTCCAAAAGCTATCCCCTAATGTTTTTCAGGGTTCCCCATGGATGAAATAGAATAAGGGATTTTGCTTCTTAAAAGATAAATCACTTTCTCTGATTCGATGGGGGACACTGGATGCCTACCCGTACGCCCCTGGATTGCTAGGGGTTGTTTTGTTAGGGTTGTGGCGATCCATGCCCGCAGTTCTCTCCTGGTATGTATGTTCTGTGTACCTGCCTTTGGCCTTTCCTCCTCTCGTTCTACTCCTTGTCCTTTGTTAACTGGTGGCTGCAGGCAGGGGCTGGGGTATAAAGAAGGAGCCTGTGCTGCTTTGAGGATTAACTTATTGTTGCCCAGACTTCTCCAGCTCCACCTATACCCAACATTTTCCAGTGTCCCCCATGGAATCGGAGAAAAGGATTTATCTGGTAAGAATCAATGTCCCCTTTCATGATCCAAACGGCTCATGTATTACCTTTTTGCCTATTGAATTTCCTTGGTTCTTATTGCTAAACTAATATCCTTTCAATATACTTTGCATATAGGCATTGTAAATAGAATAAATGTAGAACCTAGAATATAAGGGATTGGATGATTCTAATTAATGTAAGTTTTCACTTTGTTTTATTCCCCCATCCAGGGTTTCTCGTCTTTTCTGGCCCCTTGTTCTTTGGTGGATCACTTGTACCTATTACCAGCAGAGCACTTGCTTACTGAGGATGAAAGCGTCATCTCAGATGGTGAGATAAATGGTCTTAACAGTATCTTGAACAAATTGCTTACTACAGCTATATAGAGAGATGTATGGGACATATCAACGTATTCCGGTGATGTTATTGTTATAGAAATCTGCACAATATTCCATGTAGCTTCATAAGAGTGGTAAAACCTAGACGATTTCATTGTTTTTACACGCTGAAGGGATTGTTAACTTAGAACCATATCCCAATACTTAGTGGTCCAATCCGCTTTTAGTTGTTATGTGGGATCTATTTTCTGGGATTTTTGCCATTTTGTTCATATTACTGCCGGTGTCCATTTATACCTACTGTTCCTAGTGCAGGCTGATTGAGCAGGGCGCCTTGCCCTGCCCGTTTTATAGGTTAATGCAGCATGAACTGCCGTTTGCAATCCTAACCACAGGGGCTTTGGCTTATCGGCGATGCAGTCACCGAAAGTACGGCACAGCTTTCCACTGTCGCGGTACTCTCTCCTCAAACCGAATACCTTCGGCAGCTTCTTTACCCCCTGGGAGTGCTCTGCCTGAGAGGAGTTCCCCTTCCCCCTGGGAGTGCTCTCCCTGAGAGGAGTTCCCCTTGATCCGGGTTCATGCTCTGAAGTAAGGCCAGATTGAGAGCAGTGGTGGGGCTGAGTCATGTAAGGTGTCTGATGGCATGTGGGGAGCTCTTCAGGGCATTCAAGGGGCATGTTGGGGAGTTGATTGGGAAAGATTTAAATATTGCATATAATACTATGCCACGCATTAGTACTTAAAATTCATAATACGCCACACAGCTTTAGCATCGCATCCAAAATTTTGCCCCCCACCGTCAACATAATATACCCACGGTTTTATGGACTCTGGAAACTATTTCCACAAGACAACATACAAACTTATATGGTTCAAAGGTGACTAGTGATGTACTGACCTGACTGGTTGGCAGTAATACATATCCAGTCGGGTACTTTCGGCACTATGTAAATTTGTGGTTTTAGGTTAAGTGTTATATATACATCTGCAGGGATGGGCCAGATCCTTAATAAGAAATTCTTGTGGGTGCTCGAACTAGTTTGTCATGAAACCCGGCTTCGGTGAGGATTAAGGCAAGGCTGGGCATGACAAGCATGTGTCCAAAATGGCAATTAGTCTGTCCCTTTCAACAACTGTCCTACCACTTACTGGGAAGGTGCTTTAGAACCAGCCTCTACGCGAAGAATGGAAGTTTTGCATCCCTATCGCTGACTCCTCCCAGGGAAATGACTAATTATGGGAAGCCTCATTAATAATGGACCCACAGGTGTTTGAGGACTGTGGTTCTTCTAAATGTGACCTCTTTCAAGTGTTACTCTAACAAGAGTGGAAGTTTTGATCCAAAGCAATTTTCACATCTTCAGGGTATGATCATTCGCCGCTTCTTTGGTTGTTGAAGTGGTCTTCAATTGGGCAGCAATTCCAGGGTAGGGCACACAGGGCGGAGTGGTTATAGGATATTTGATCTTGCGACATGGAAGACAGTATAGGTAGTGTTCATTCTAAATGACCACGTGCTGCTTTATTCAAAATTATTTACATTTGGATCCAAATCTTCAATGAATCCTTACAGGAAAACTTAGTGGAGCACCCACATAGTGTTCATTCTAGCACCTGTCACAACCCGTGTAGTTCCTATTTTCTGCCTGGGCTGTCGCTCTCTGCTCTGGTGCTTCTAGAACACTTTGGTCTGTATATCAGTGGTTTGTTGCATTAGCTGAGTCTGCTAGAAGCACCAGAGCATAGAGCAACACCCCAGGCAGGAATGAGGAACTGCGCAGGTTGATAGGTGCAAGGTGCTAGAATGAAGACTATATGGGAATCCATCAGTTAATCAGGAAGAGACTCAAGTAATTTGGTGGTGTCTGATCTTGGTCATGTATTTAACATATTTGGAAACAGAATGTAGAGGTCCCTGTCTGTGTTACCGTTTTACCATTAACCCTTTTCAGAGCTATATCTGGGGGGAAAAAAAACATAATTTTTCCCACTGTACAAACCAAATGTTTCTTTTCAGCATAAGAGTTCCATTCATATCTCAAGTAAGAAATAGTCTTTGAATTCCCAGGCAAGCGCCTCCAGGTCATTTAATTACAGAAGTCCTCCTGGGCTTTTTTTTTTTTTCATTTTTAATGGGGATTACAACAAATGCAGAACAACAAAAAAGGGGTCAGGGCAACAATTGTGTGAGAGGCAGGACGCATACATAAATACACAATAGAATACAGTACCTCTTACATGGTATAAAACAGGTGTTCTAGTATTATGTTCCGATGTTCCATTCTCTTATTACAGATGTGGATCTTGCCAGTGACACAATCTTCCTGATACAGTGTTTACGTGTGATCGGAGATTATCTGTCTGTGGACATGGCATACATGATAGAGTCTGCGTGCTGCAATCAGGAACCGCCAGAGAGAGTTGCAAAACAGATCTTGGAAGAGTTGGTTGCAAACGATGTGTAAGTAAACTTTTGTGTACATGTGTTTTTTTTATTTTTTACCTGCTTTGTTTTAATGTAATAGGAGGCTGTGCGAGTACGGCACAGCGCAGCTTTCAAACAGCAGCTGGGACGGACGCTTTACTCACCTTTTGGAGAATAGTTAAGCTGTCTCCGTAGAACATAGAGCAATATTCAGTACCGTCTAACAGTGACTGTTATCAGTCTGTATTACTTGTTGAGGAAAACCACTGTTCGGTCTGTACATGCGGCTGTATCACAGCGGGAACTGAAGTATATACACAACGGGGGACACTAAGCTAAAAATAGGGGACAGTACTATCACATAATAGTGAATGTGGCTAATGATTTATGTAACATCTACACTAATATAGGTTGCTTTAAGGAAATAAAGTTTGACAAGGATGCTTTATAAATTAGATGTTTGAATACAATGGTTAGGCAAGAGACTGGGCTATAAGTACCACTATGCATTTTCTGGCTTTGGAACTAGTTAACATTAATCTTTTTTTTCTGGCAACATTCCACTCCACCCTCCCGGACCATTAGACACTTTTGTAGCTGATTATTATATTGTAACAATTTTAATTACACATTCTAACTGACCTATCACTGCAACAGTTTCCTGGTGGGCAATTGAAACTGTATAAACTGAGAAGATCATCTGGTAAATAACACTGACAATTGGTAAATTGAAGGCAGTGACTAAGCACATCATTAGAATCAGGCTATTATGCCATTATAATTCATACTAATTATAAGAACGACAAAAAGACAGCAACCATAGTCTGTGCAGAACAAGTTCTTTATTACTCATTTTATTTTATTGTTCACCACATTTTAAAGTAATATTTGCCATTAATAATTTTTAATGTATACTAAGTGTTTTGACCTTTATTAATGAATTGGTCCAAGTGCACCCTTGTTACTACTTTTCTCTTTTATATGTTAATAGTCATGGCGAGGTTTCATAAGGACTATTTAACATATTATAACTCTTCCCTCATGTGTGCCCCAGGGGTACTGACCAAAGGGGGGAGGGGGGCTGCAGACAGGCATAGCCACACTCCCTGGAGCATGCAAAATATATTTAGGAGATCTAAAAAGATGAGGGGGTGTAGCCATGCTCCACACACGGTATCCCTGCCCGCCACGAGTCTCTCCTATACCCCCATCCTGCAAGAAACTCTTGTTATTTTACTAACCACAGATACGGAGAGACTATATTGGAGAGTGACAGTGAAATCTATCCCTAAACCTTGGTAAACTTTTAACAATAGAAAACAAAAGCCTACTCAGGATGAATACTTGGTGTTCGTCAGTCGATTACGAAAAAAAAAAGGATTTAATATAAGTATATAAAACACTATTTCTCCTTCATCCAATTTGGGGGCGTTGGGCCATCGGGACGTCCCATAGCTGCCATTTCAGGTGGGTATACTCAGAGTAGCAGTACACCGCTTGCCATCTTTTGCTGCACCGATATCAAAATTGTATGGTTGCGCCATCCACAAAAGGCTTCCTAACCTGGCAGAACATGCCTTTACATTGCAGGGAACTCATCAGTCCCACCCCTATGTGATCCATCTAGCTGTCGTCTGCCTACGTCTTTTGAGGGCATCATAGGTGACCAAAAGTCATGCGTCTTTTTCTAAACTTGCACGTCCTATTGATATACAGTATATCTGCAATGCCTTAGCAATGACTGAAGTCCTCCTATTTCCTTCATACACTGATTTCTGCAGAATGCTGGAATCTGTGTCCCGATTTTAAATTAAATTTAATAGCCACCTACAGTTGATTAACTTGGTTTTGTCAGAAGAACCGCTCCATCCTTATGAAAAAGAGATCTACATGACAGTTCTCCCATCTCTGGAACCTTCGGATGCACATTGCTAGGAGACATATGATCTTTAAATTGAGTGGATGTGACATTCCTTAATCTAGTGGTTCAAAGGGGTTGGGTATGAAATCCTGACGCTGCAAGTCCAACGGTGCAGAATCCCGACAGGTGACTGTAAGTAACCTAACACTCCCCTTCCTCTAACCTTCACTTAGTGGTGCCTAACCCTAAGTTCCCTGGGGGGTGCCTAACCCTAACCCCCCCCTTCCCGCACCCTAAACCTAAGTCTCCCGAGGGGGTGCCTAACCCTAATTTTCTCCTGGGGGTCCCTAAACCTACACCCCCTTCCCCGGACTAATGCGAATACTTACCTGGATCCTATGTTCGGGATTCCAGTGGCGCCGGTATCCTGATCCCATTTGGGATAGCAGCATTGGGATTCTGGCGTCAGTATATCGACAGCTGTCATCCTGTCCGCCGGTATATTCACTACATCCCATTCAAAGTACTACTGTAAAACTGTATTGTAGTCGCGTATGTAACACACTGTATGTACGTCATGTACAAGTGCCATCGTTGTCTGGGAAAAGGCTGAGCACAGAGAGATGAACCTTTAATGAACTCTACAGCAACCAGTAGTTGGCCTGTTCACCAAGAGGCATACGTCTTCTAGAAACTATGATAGTTCTTTGCCAAATCCGGCTTTCTAGATCTTAGCGTGTTCTTAACCACCACTGCATTAGGGAAGCATGTATTCTTCAGGGTCATGACTTCAACAAGTCAGTTGCTCAAATTCCTGATAGTAATATAGTCCCAGACTCCTCAACGAGTGATATTCTTATCACTCGTTATTAATCTTAAATGTTGCTCCAACCAATCGGCTCCTAGCTGTTATGTGTTTGAAAAATGACAGGAGCTGATTGATGGGAGCACCATTGAAGATTAGCAATGAGTGATAACACGAATTTCACTTGATGATAAATCTGGGCCATAGTACCTGAGTTAACAGGTCCAGCGCTGCCCTCTCTAGAGGAAGACCCTAAGAATGCCTGTGTACCCATACTGTTCTGGTTCGTTCGGTGGCAGCATCACCACTGGTAGGGTACAGATAAATCAGATGAGTCACAAGGAACCGTCATAGGGGCGAATTCAATTAGAGGTGAAAAGCTGCAATTGGCGCAAAGTTTTCGTTGATTTGCGCTTTTCGCCTGTTTTTAAGTATCTCTGTATCCAATTCCAGGACATTTTTGCCTAGGCGAAAACTCCATAGGCAAAAACGGGTGAAAATGTTTCTCCAGCAAAAGGCAGGAGAAAAGAAGTACCCAATCCATATTTTGGGGTACAAATGTGTGGACGATTCAGAATCCTTTGGACACCGCCCTGATTACTAATTAGACAAAAAAAATAAAAAAATTATCTGAATTCACCCTCAAAAAAAAATGTCAATTTTGGGGTGAAAATTTGAAAATGTTTTGGAAAATGGGTAAAAAGTAGGGGGGCCAGGTATTTTGCGGGGCAATAAGGTTGAGACAGGTGTTTTTAAGATTGCAGAAGCTGTACATGTACCCCAGATTTAATTACGGTACTTATTTTTCACAAAAAAACATTGCATTATATTATTTTTCCACACTTATGCAAACATGCGTATAACAGGCATTTGACTAATTTTAAGATCACTAAATACTTTTATTAGGGCTATTAATACTCTTCTATATTGATTTCCAGGGTCAGTGAGGCTTTTCTGCTGTACAGAGTGATTTCCCCAAAATATGGTGTCCTTTTTGCTAGTTTTCGTTATTAAATACATTCGCCTATCCGCATTTTCGCTTGTTTTGGAATCAAATACGGAGATAAGCGGAGACACGCATGGCGAAAACATTGCGTCCAATAGGCGAAAGAGGCTTAATCATTGGACTTTTCGCTGCCATTTGGATTCGCCCCCATAGTGTCCACAAAGGACATCTGCAGGTCCTTTATCAAAATCTCTCCACCTTGTAAATTGACTGTTAGTCCATCATGTAAAAGTCTTTCTCCATCTCGCTGCAATCTGCTGTAAGTTATGCAGGGGGAGGAAGCACTCTCCGGGATGCAGGACAGGGCTTCTTAGGTGATCTGGTATGAGCACAGCCGATATGGCAGAAACATTCTATTCGTCACAGCTCATGATCCTACTGGTTTCCCTTATAGCCTGAGGATGTTATACTATACTATGGCAGCATTGTCCAATTGAATCCTAATGTCACTGAGGTAAGGCATTCAGCACTTCCTCCGCTGGAGACCACAGACCCTGGCAACAGCAATGGAGGGAGAGAGCCACCCCCCAAATTTGAAGGCTGGTTTTTGTTGTCTGTTTTCCAGCTCTGTGTATGGAGAAGGATGACCCTAAATGAGGATGTTGCCCCTCAACCACAAAAGGAACATGTTCGTGGAGAGAGACTGATTACCTGTTTGTTAAACTAATGGTATAACTGTTTAGAGATTAGTTTGATCAAGAAATGCCTTTGACTGAATCCTTGCAAACTGCAATACTTCGCAAGGTCATCCCAAGTAAATCTGCTTCCAGAGCCGCATCCCCCAGATATTTAAACTCTTCCTGTATTAGGGACCTCATTCAGAGCCGCTCGCAAAATGCGAGCGCTCGCTCTGAATGAGGGAGGCCACTTCTATATTCACAGCCGGCCTCCTGGCCGCTCGCTAGGTTGTGGGCGACCACCCACAGCTTTAACAAGCGGCCAGGTTGATGGTCGCGATGGTCAAGACCATCGCGGCTTGCGACGAGACCCTTGTGGTAGGGTCTCGTCTACCGCAAGCCCCAGTGAGCTTTCAGCTCTATTAGAGCCGGAAGCTCACCACTGACATCACGAGTGATGTCAGTGGGGCCGCCCCCAAACGGCAGGTGTTCCGTCCGGAATGCCTCCGTTTGGCCAGCCACCCCCTCCACCTCGCCTACAAAACGGTGCGAGCTGTCGATCACCATCGACAGCCGCCCCTTTTGTAGTGCGTCCCTGAGCCAGAGAATTTCTCTCTCGCTCCGGGGCTCCCTTGGTGTACTAAGGTCACTTACTCCAATGAAGACTTCCCAGATAGCAAATCTTCCAAAATTGATTACTACAACTTTCCAATAAGCATATTTCTACTTCAGGGTCCATAGGGGTCCACAGGGTGACCTTGGGGTATAACAGGACCCTCGGGCACCACGGAGTTAAAGCTTTTAGCTGCTCCCAGGATGCACTTGGGTCCATCCTCCTCTATACCCCGCCCCCGAGACACAGGCACCTCAGTTTAAGATGGTGCCCGGCCGGAGTCGGGTCACCCTGCGGGGGGGGCTGCAGGAGCAGCCCCCTAAAGCTTTTTATTTGTTAACTTAAGTTAAATTTATTTTCACTATAGTTTGTTTCTGCAGAGCGGCAGCGATGGGCTGTCTGTACAGACGCCCACGCTGCCGCTCCTTCTCCCTGCTGGCGCCGCGACGCCAGCACTGAACTGGGGATCGCGGCAGGGGAAGCCAGAGTCTGTACTAGCCGGAGAGAGCAAGGTAAGCCGCGCACCGCTGATTAGCGGCGGTGCGCGGGTTCCTCTTAAAGGCAGTCCCATGCCCCCGGTTGTAGGGGACAGACCGGGGGCGCTAGCGGTGGTGGCGGGCCCCCCCTCCAGCGGAGGCATACCCCGCCAGACCACTAGACCACCAGGGTGGATAAAGCGGCAAGCGGGATGCCGGCAACCTTGGGGGTTAATATGCTAGCCAGGGGAGGATGCCTTCCCTGTCTAGTGGCTCCTCCCCTCAGCTCAGCGCGCCTTTCAGCACGTAGTCTGGCGTCGCTGAGCTGCAGATACTTGGGCCACTCCTCCTCTGAGGTCTCCAGCGGCCATTTTCTCATGTGGCAGCGCAGATCTTCAGGGAGCGCGCAGACCGGTCCCCCTGTGTACCTCTCCCCCAACAAGGACAGTGTACACAGCACTATAGCCCTCCCAGACACTGAATCTGGGCAGGTTGATTGTAGTGGAAAGGTGCAGTGAGTATATCTTCCTGCATGGTATGTGACTTTTGCTAGTGCTGCCTGTCTGTGCTAATTTCTACTTACTGTCAGCCTATACCTATCCCTTTCCTTCTCTTACAAGCCCTACAGGTGTGCGGGGGAGGGGCGTTTCTACAGACCTCGCCTATATAAATCATGTATTTGTGAGGTCCGTCACATACAGTGGTGTGCTACACAGTACCACTGGTGAGTGCGCAAGTTTTTCTTCCTATGTCATAACTGTATATTTAACTATATAGTCTGTCATGTCTGAGGAGGAGATTGAGCACTCCGTGGCTCCGGTATTGTTCTCCTGCAGGCGCTGTTCTGCAGGAGTGGATAGGGAGGATTTGTCGCAGGACGGTGCCAGGCGATCCCTGGTGCGTCTAAACCTATGTCGCAGGAGCCACCATGGGCGATGTTTTCCCAGGTGCTGGTGTCCATCGCGGACCGTCTGTCGGTCCCGACTGCCGTCCTTACTAGGGCGTTGCCCCAGCCTACCATCCCCCATTCCCCGGGTGTCCCACAATTATTGCAGACTCCTCCGGGGTCTCAGCCTGTTGGTCCCTATGGGGGGTTGCCAATGTATATACAGTCCACCCCTGTGGCGCAGCAGGCTGTGGTGCCGTTTCAGGCTCCTGTGGCAGCTCCTCCACCCTGGGTGGATGCGCTTTCCCACACTGTCCAAGATTTGGCGGCAGCATCTTCGGCTTTTCAGTCGATGTTGCGCAGTGACGTGCCCTCCAGGGCATCTAAACGCACAGTTATGGCGCAGGCTGCGCATTTTTCGGACTCTGAGGGGTCCTCGGATGATGGTGAGGTGCAGGATGACTCAGCCTCAGATTCCTCAGTCCAGGAGGTAGACACTAAGTTTTCCATCAATGTGCGGGCTCTGGTTAGGGCGGTGTGGGCCATTCTTCTGATTGAGGATGAGGCACCCGCTCCCAAGTCGAGGTATCCTAGTTTTAAAAAAGCTAAGGTTACCTCTGCAGCGTTCCCCTTGTCTGATCAGTTGACGGATCACATGGCGGTGGCCTGGCAGACGCCCAGTAAGCGATTCCTGCCACAGAAGCGGTTGGCGTCCAATTATCCGTTTCCGGAGGCGCATTGTAAGAAATGGGAAACTCCGCCTGCGGTTGATTCCCATGTAACACGCCTCATCAGGAGTGCTACTTTGCCGTTGCCGTCTATATCCTCGCTGAAGGATCCTACGGACAGGAAGGTGGAGACTTGTCTAAAGTCTCTTTCTACTTCAGGGTCCACAGGGTTGACCTTGGGGTATTGGTTGGGAACCAAATCCGGGCACCACGCAGTTAAAGCTTTTAGCTCCCAGGATGCACTTGGGTCCACTCTCCCTATAACCCCACCCCCCAGCCAGAGGCACCTCAGTTTAAGTTGGTGCCCGGCCGGAGTTGGGTCACCGTTACTGCAGGGGGGCTGCTTAGCAGCCCCTAAGCTTAAAAGAGTTTTATTTTATTATTTTTTACTACTCTTCAGAGCGGCAGCATCAGACTGTCCAATGGACGTCTGAGCTGCCGCTCCTACACCCCGCCGGCGCTGCGACGCCAGTACAGATCTGGGGATCGCAGCGGGACCCCAGAGTCTGTACTAGCCGGGCTCTGGAGGAATCCCTGGGCTGCTGCCGGATCGACGGGGACAGGTAAGTCGCGTGGTCACCGCTTGCGGTGATCCACATGTGAATATGCAGCCTTATGCCTCCGGTCTCTGGGGACAGACCGGAGGCGCTAGCGGTGGCGGCGGGCTCCCCCTCCATGGAGGCATACCCCGCGTGTCCACAGCCCACCAGGGATTATAGCGGGAGCCGGCATCCCGGGGGGTTAATTGCTAGCCAGGGGAGGAAGCCTTCCCTGTCTAGCGGCTCCTCCCCTCAGCTCAGTGCGCCTTTCAATAATACAGTCTGGCGTCGCTGAGCTGCTTCCTCCGCGGGCCACGCTTCTTCTGAGGTCTCCAGTGGCCATTTTCTCTCTGTGGTGCTGCAGAACTCTTAGGATGTCAGTGAGCCCAGTCCCCCTGCGTACCTGGCCATTTTGGGTGAGTGTACACAGCGCTATAGCCTTCCCAGACACTGGATCTGGGCAGTTGAATGTAGCGACATTGTGCAGTATATTATATGTCATGCTTATGTATGTATATATATTTTTCTGCATTGTATGTGACTTATGCTAGTGCTGACTGTCTGCTTTTTCTCTCACCTGTCAGTGTATATCTATCCCTTTTCTTTATCTGCCCTAATACAGGTGTACCTGGGGTGGTTCTGAGACCTCACATATATATATTTCTAAATATCTGTGAGGTTTGTCACATACTGTTGCGTGCTGCACGTTGCCATATTTTAGATGGAACTGTGAGTTGCATACGCTGATAATGGGCCCCTGCAGCTAATCTTAGCGTCAGTCAGGACCGGTATGGCGCTGCTTAATATTTCCGTCAAGATAGTCAGATATATCTGACCAGGAGATTGCACACGATACTGCACCCATTATTGCTATCCTGCAAGTCATAGCCTGCAGGAATTAGTGCAGAGGATTTTAACTCAGAAACGTTTATGTATGCGGCACCATCTGGTGCGGGGCCCCTTGCACGACCCCCTTAAAGGGCGGTTTATTTCTCAGGATCCTCTCCTTTGAGGATCGCTGGGCGGGCCCCATTGTCGTCACTCGCTTGGAGTTACTTCACCATACTGCCCTTTTGAACTCGGGGTATCTCGCAATTTCTTGCAATTTACCCCTGTGCAACAGACTGTCGCTCCCCGCCGGGGTTTTCACAGTACATGAATTACCTCCGATACCACATCGGTCTGTCATTCCCCTTGCAGGGATTACCACAACGGCCACCCTGGTGGATGTCGTTTTATACGAAATTCTAATTGGCGTGATATACGCCCTGTGGTTACTGACCAGTGGCTCTGCCGTGAACTGGATGGTATATTCGGCTCTTTCCCCCTCACATGGGGGGAGCCGATTTCAAGTATTATTATCCCTGCTTTGGGGCTGGTAGCCAGGTTCATTCTGGATATAGAGAATGTCGATCCTGCACCTGTATCATACATCTCCCGTTTTCTGCCCAGCGGGTGGATCTCATAGCGGGAGTCTGGCTGTCGCCAGATACAAGGAGTCACAAAGGCCTCCTGTTTCCCATTCCCTGAGGGTCCTCACAAGTAATGGAAATCCCCTTCTGGGATGGATTTGTATGTTAATCATCGGGTTACAGGCATTAATACGCCTCCCATCCCGGCCTGGACGGATTTTACGGATCCGTAGGTGGTAACTTTGCCTGAAATCAATGTACTCGTTTTCAGGGCCTGTTGCCCGTCCTACCATGGCCATCGCATGGTGATGCTTTTGTGACGTTTTTCCCCTCCAACACGTCTGAGGTTCAAATATCTTTTGCCGCTCACATAAAATATGCAGTGGTCATATGTGGGATTACCTCATGGGATGCCGGTCTTCTAACTTTCAGGGTTTCGGCGGCGTCTGTATCCGCCGCAGTACCCTATGGCTGCGTTATGGGAAAGCAGAGGTGCACACTCCTTCCATGGGGAAGATCTTGTTTGGTCCTGACCTTGACAAGATCGTTGCATCATTGGCAGTATCACTAATGGGGAGATACCGTCTTTAGCTACTCCCACTACATTCGGACTAACTCTGTTAAGTCTTTTTGTCCTCAGGGTCAGCCTAAAGGCCTGTTTTTTCCTAGGCTGTCGGCCTCCATGGCGGCCACCATATCCAGTACCGAGCAGTCCTGGACTTCCGGACGACCCTGTTTCTACACCTGAGGATATACCCTCAGCCTGACGGGACAGGTCTACATCTGGGGAATTTCCAGAGTGAGGTACTGATTCTCAACGGCCTCTCATTGCTCAGGCAGCCTCCTCACAGGCATTGTTACACGGGCCCTTCTTCAGACCTGATCAGGGCCTTACAACCCAGAAAGCTATACAGTCTTTGTGGTAAGCAGAGCTATTTCGGCCAACCTCACTATCTCAGTGAGGGACTGGTTGTTCTACTTTCTTTCTGGGGCGGTGACCGACTGGTCCTCATTTGCCTATACTCTGTCTCAAATCCCTGAATCAGATTCCAACGGTGCCTGGACTCAGGTGGAATCGTCCATGCTCCATCATCCGACGTTTGGAACCTGGGGATTTTAGGGTATATCTGAGTATTCAGGATACGTACCTACGGGTACGTACAGAGCCCTCTCATCAGCATGAGTTCAGGTTTGCTGTGCCACAGCAACACTTGTAAGTTTCGGGCTCTGCCTTTTGGGACTGTCCTCAACTCCACCGGGGTTTACCAGCCTTGTGGATTTTCTGACAGTTCACCTGTTAAGGGTATCCGAATGCTCCTTTCTCTGGACTTTACCGCCAGGTCAGGATAACCGTGGCTTCTTCTCGGCACAGATAATTAGTCAACGGAGAAAAAGTCCTCCCTACATCCCTCACAGGGTTCTCTTCATCTGGGAGCACTGCTGGATTCTCAGACTCTGAGAATTTTTCTGGCGTAAGACAAGATCTCCACTCTTCAACTTGGAGTGTGCGGATATCTACGCATTCGACATATGTCATTACTCTTTGTGATGCGCGGTCTACCAGAGTGTCTACCTTTTGGTAGGGTGGAATGTGCTCAGTTCCATTCCAGGCCTTGCCATAATTGACTCCCCTCCAGATGGATCGAGTTTTTCCCATCGGATCGCTGTTCGAACGATGATACTTTCTCCGGAGGAGAGTTGGTCTCTGTCCGGGTGGCTATGGCCATCTCGTCCAGGGTGTTCTTTGCTACAGACAGTGTCTGGTCCGCATTCGTTTCGGGGCAGTTGGACGTCTGTCGTTTCTGCCCTGCCACTTAACTTGTTGATACTTTAATCTGTCTTGGACCTTCACTCTGGCCTAACCCATATGTCACGGTAAACCTGAATAGGTTCAGTCCGACAGTGTCACAACAGTGACTTCCATCTAGGCAACACTGGTAGTTGGGTGGCAATGTCAGGTATGTCATCCATTCTGACATAGTCCAAGGGTCTTCTCCTGGCCAACTCTGCAGTGTTTATTCCCGGAGCTCTCCATTGGGAAGCGGGCTTCCTCAGCCGTCGCGACGTGCATCCCGGGGACTAGTCTCTTCTCCAAGAGAGGTTTCAACTCCTGGTGAGCAGAGGGGGCCTCCCTGAGGGGATTGATCCTCATGGCCTTCTGACTTGATCACACATTACCGGTGTTACAGTCAAGCTCCAGGAGTACTGAAGCTACCTTCAGTGACTCTTTGTCAGTGAAGTGGTCCTTCCACTTTGTGTACCTGTGTCCTCCGGTCTCCCTTCTTCCTCGAGGTCTTTGGAAGTTTAATTCGAGACGGAGGGGCTTTCCTTCTGGGGGCTCCAGTTCGTCCCAGACATCACTGGTACTAAGATTTTCGGAGTCTCCTCATCGATACTCCGTTCCTACTGCTTCACTATCTGGACCTGTTGTCTCAGGGTCCTTGTTTTTCCCTGGACCTGGATCGTTTGTCTTTGACTGCGCCCCTACTGTGGTCCTAGGGCTTCCCTGGCTCTGTCTTCATTGAGATGTTTAGAGCAGATAGACCAGACTTTGCTGGGATCTGCCACGGACTGTGGCATACATAATTCTTATGGTATCGTACCTGTCGATACGATCCTCCGGTGTCCAGGATTTTCAGATATTCTGGCATTCCTTCCGGCTGGCTTGGGTTTCACCCTTGGCCTGGCCTTCCTGACAGTGCGGATCTCTACACTGTCGGTATGGTTAAGATATGGAATTGCTCCGCTCGGGTATCCAGTTCATCCTTTGGAGTGTTTTCTGGATTATGCCTCCACTTGTCCTCCCTAGGGACTCCTGGGGAGTTAGTAGTGGTTCTTTGTTCCCTCCGGGGACAGTCAATGGAACCGCTGGTTGTGATAGCCATTACATGGTCTATTGTTTAAGCTCTCTCTCTCTCAGGGTGTTTAAATCAACCAGGAGAGTGTCTGAATTGGGAGCGTTCTCATATGGCTCCCTCTTCTGGAGGGCATCATGTCAGGGTGTGAGTTGCTCTCGCCCTGTATTTCTTCTTAGTGGTTTTTAGGTTCCATATTATTCTGGAACTTATGGTACGGCCATTCAGTCCCCAGTCTTCTCGGCTGGTGTGGCCTCATTGACTGTGGTCCGGCCTCTTTGGCTTTATATGATCCGTTCAAGTTCCTTATGGTAATCGGACTCCTTATTGGTGGTCTGCGGTTTCTGGTTTTCACAGGAAACGATGGCCGGCCTATAATGAAATGTTGGCTGGATGGCCTCGTATGTCTTCCTCAGGGGCCTACCCATGGGTAGGCATTTCTGTCGTTGAGGCTTGTTTTTTCTCGGGCCATGTAACCCTCGTGGGCGGCTCGTTGTGGCGCCTCGGCTGTTTTGCCTTACTAGGTGTCCACGTGGTCTTCTGTCCATACCTTTTTAAGGTTCTAGGCATTGGTTTCCTTTGCCTCTCAGGATGCTTCCTTTTTGGCGACGGATTCTCCTCTCAGCACAGGAGCGTCCCCACCCTTGGTTGAACTGCTTTGGGACATCCCCAAGGTCAACCCTGTGGACCCCCTATGGACCCTGAAGTAGAAAACAAGAGATATGGTAAGAACTTACCTTTGTTATCTCTGTTTCTACGAAGTCCATAGGGTCCACAGGGCGCCCACCCTGACGCACCTGGCTTCATATGGGCTGTGTTACTGGTCACCGGTTTCCTGTCTCCTTTTCTGTGAGTATGGTTCTAGAGTGTTCCAGTTTTCTCTCTCTTTTTCTCTCCTCCGGCCTTTGGCTACTTACAAACTGAGGTGCCTCTGGCTGGGGGGTGGGGTTATAGGGAGAGTGGACCCAAGTGCATCCTGGGAGCTAAAAGCTTTAACTGCGTGGTGCCCGGATTTGGTTCCCAACCTATACCCCAAGGTCAACCCTGTGGACCCTATGGACTTCGTAGAAACAGAGATAACAAAGGTAAGTTCTTACCATATCTCTTGTTTTATTCTCTCTCAGGGGCTGTAGCCCGGCCGTCCATGGCCATTCCTGGGTGGCCAAGGCCATTGAGGGTTGGGCCAATGCCTTGGAGGATACGTTTCCGGATGAAGCTCCGGATGTCCAGAGGGCGTTGTTAGGACAGATGAGAGATGCCGCTTCCTACATTGGAGAAGCATCTTTGGATCCTAGCCTGCTGACCTCTAGGGTTTCGGCGGCAGCAGTGTCTGCTTGCAGATCCTTGTGGTTGAGGTCTTGGAGAGCAGACGCTGATTCAAAGAAAGGCTTGGAGGCCTTACCTTTTAATGGAGAGTTACTATTTGGTCCAGACCTGGACAAAATAGTAGATACCCTGGCAAAGTCCAAGTCAGCCTTCCTCCCTTCAGCTATGACACCTGCTAAGATCCGGAGCTCGGCTTTTCGCTCCTTTCGGGTTCAGGGCAAGGCAAAGGGTCAGTCCTTCCTGAGGCAGTCCGCAACCAAGACCGCCTCAAAGCCAAAGAAGCAAGCCTGGAGTGCTAGGCGTCCTTCTTCCAAGCAAGAAGATAAGCCTTCTGCATGATAGGATGGGCCTCCCTCTGGGGGACCCCAGAGTGGGAGGCCGACTTATTCAATTCGCCCAGTGCTGGCACAATACCACCACGGATGCCTGGGTGCGAGAAGTGGTCTCCCAGGGGTACGCCCTGTCTTTTCGGCACAGGCCGCCTCGCCAGTTTTTTTTGCACGAGTCCCTTCTCAGGACAAAACCAAGGCCTTGCAGGTTCAGGAAGCCATAGAGGCCTTGCTGACGGCGGGGGTCATTATACCCGTACCACAATCTCAACGTGGGATGGGGTATTACTCTACGCTGTTTCTGGTGCAGAAACCCAATGGCTCTCATCGCCCCATCCTCAATTTGAAGTCCCTGAACAGATTTCTCAGGGTTCCCAAATTCAGGATGGAAACTTTGCGTTCCATCATTCTGGCGATGGAACCGGGGGATTATATGGTCTCCCTGGATATCCAGGACGCCTACCTCCATGTGCCTATAGCAACATCGCACCAACGGTTTCTGCGGTTTGCTATTCTCCACAACCACTACCAATTCAGGGCTCTACCCTTTGGCCTCTCCATGGCACCAAGGGTATTTACCAAGGTGATGGCGGTCATGGCGGCTCACCTTCGGAGCCAGGGGATACGGTTGCTACCGTATCTAGACAACCACCTCTTGCTGGCAAGCTCCCCGGAGGTACTGATCCAGCATCTCCACCTGACGGTCGCTTGTCTACAGGCGCACGGGTGGTTGATCAACTGGAAGAAGTCCTCCCTCATCCTATCAATGTGGATGGTTCATTTGGGGGCCCTGCTGGACTCTCGTCAGCAACGGATTTTTCTGACTCCAGAGAAGGTCTCCTCCTTACAGCTGCGGATTCACAGTTGTCTGAGCAGTGGCAGAGTGTCGGTGCACTCAGCGATGAGAGTTTTGGGGTCCATGATGTCGGCATTCGACATGGTGGAGTTTGCCCAGTTCCATTCCAGGCCCCTGCAGAGGCTGATTCTTTCGGAATGGAACGGATTGCCACACAGGATCCGCTCTCAGATGCTGGTGTTGTCCTTGGAGGTGCGTCTGTCCCTGGCCTGGTGGCTACAGACGGCTCATCTCCTCGAGGGACGCCCCTTTTGGGTCCCGGAATGGGTTCTGCTCACGACAGATGCCATTTTCCGGGTTTTGGGGGGCGGTGACAGGCTCCTTGTCACTTCAGGGTCGTTGGTCGGCGGAGGAAGCGATTCTTCCCATCAACATCCTGGAACTGTGGGCAGTGTACAGAGCCCTGCAGTCGTCCGGCACCGCTCTTCACGGAACGGCCGTTCAGGTGCAGTCAGACAACGCCACCACGGTGGCGTACATCAATCACCAGGGAGGGACTCGCAGTCGAGCTGCGATGTCGGAGGTGTCCCGCGTCCTGGCTTGGGCGGAGCGCTATCTTCCAGCTCCCTCGGCAGTCTTCATCCCAGGAGTCCTCAATTGGGAGGCGGACTTCCTCAGCCGTTACGACGTGCATCCCGGGGAATGGTCGCTTCATCCAGAGGTATTCCAACTACTCGTGGACAAGTGGGGTCTGCCGGAACTGGACCTGATGGCGTCCCGTCACAATCACAAGCTGCCCGTATACGGGTCAAGGACAAGGGACGCAGGCGCAAGTCTGATAGACGCGCTGTCGGTGACATGGTTGTTTCGCCTGGCTTACTTGTTCCCTCCGATATCTCTGCTGCCTCGGGTCCTGCGCAAGTTCAAGCAGGACGGAGGCACACTGATCCTGGTGGCCCAGAAGGCCGTGGTACTCCGATCTGCGGAGCCTGTCCATTGACGCTCCGTACCTCCTACCTCAACGACGGGACCTGTTGTCTCAGGGGCCCTGTCTTCACCCGGATCTGGGTCGACTATCTTTGACGGCGTGGCTCTTGAGACAACCGCCTGAGGTCTCGGGGCTTTTCTAGCTCCGTTATTACCACCATGCTGAGGGCACGCAAGCCTGCTTCTGCGAGGATCTACCACAGAGTGTGGCACACTTACTTTCAGTGGTGCGAGGCCAGAAGATATGATCCCCAGGTGTTCCGGGTTTCGCGTATTCTGGCTTTCCTTCAGTCGGGTTTGGACTTAGGATTACGTCTTTCCTCACTGAAGGTGCACGTGTCTGCTCTGTCGGTGTGGTTCCAGCGCAGGATTGCTGCTATGCCGGATCTACACACCTTTTTCCAGGGTGTTTTAAGAATCCAGCCTCCCTTTGTGCCACCTGTGGCCCCGTGGGATTTGGCGGTGGTTCTTCGGGCCTTACAGGGTCCTCCTTTTGAGCCCTTGGAGTCAGTGGAGCTCAAGTGGCTAACTTTTAAGACTGTTTTCCTCTTGGCAATTGCTTCTGCCAGGAGGGTTTCGGATTTGGGGGCGCTTTCCTGTCGTCCCCTTTTCTGGTTTTTAATCAGGACAGAGCGGTGCTTCGCACTAGTCCTGATTTCCTACCTAAGGTGGTTTCCAGGTTCCACATTAATCAGGAAATTGTTGTACCAGCCTTTCAGTCGCCTGATCTTTCGGCTGGGGAGGCTTCCTTAGACGTTGTCCGTGCCCTCCAGGTTTATGTGGACCGGACTAGTTCTGTGAGGAAGTCGGATTCTTTGTTTATCCTCTTTGGTTTTCACAAGAGGGGTTGGCCTGCCAACAGACAGACTCTAGCCCGTTGGCTTCGTTCTGTTATTATTGAGTCTTATATGCAGAAGGGTTTACCTGTTCCAGCCTCTGTTAAGGCTCATTCCACTCGGTCTGTGGGCCCTTCTTGGGCTGCTAGCCGTGGCGCCTCTGCTGTTCAGCTGTGTAAGGCGGCCACCTGGTCTTCCATTCAGACCTTTTTGAGGTTCTATGCGTTTGACACCTTTGCCTCTCAGGATGCATCCTTTGGGCGCCGGGTTCTCCTATCAGCACAGGAGCGTCCCCACCCTTAGTTGGACTGCTTTGGGACATCCCCAGGGTCACCCTGTGGATCCCTATGGACCCTGAAGTAGAAAACAAGAGAGATGGTAAGAACTTACCTTTGTTATCTCTGTTTCTACGAAGTCCATAGGGTCCACAGGGCACCCGCCTGACGCACCTGGCTTCATATGGGCTCTGTGACTGGTCACCGGTTTTCCGTCTCCCATTTCTGTGAGTATGGTTCTTGTGTGTTCCAGTCTTCCTTCTCTCTGTTTCGTCTCCTTCTCCGGCCTGGGCTGCTTACCAACTGAGGTGCCTGTGGCTCGGGGGCGGGGTATAGAGGAGGATGGACCCAAGTGCATCCTGGGAGCAGCTAAAAGCTTTAACTCCGTGGTGCCCGAGGATCCAGGATCCAGCTATATACCCCAAGGTCACCCTGTGGACCCTATGGACTTCGTAGAAACAGAGATAACAAAGATGAGTTCTTACCATATCTCTTGTTTTACTTAGCCAAATGGGCCTCAAAGAAACATAAATAGATTTTCTGGGGTTAATTTACTGATGAGCCAGGAAGACAACATTTCAGTAAGCTGTGCCTGCTCTTTCTTTCTTTTAGCGTATGTCTCCCGGTGTCTTCTCTTTACCCCATGCAATTTCACTGGAGAACAACCAAGCTTTGTAATAGTTTCATTCAGCTCATCTGTTTCTGCAGGTTCATTTACACCAGCGTTTACACCAGGGTTTACACCAGGGTTTACACCAGGGTTTACACCAGGGTTTACACCAGGGTTTACACCAGGGTTTACACCAGCGTTTACACCAGGGTTTACACCAGCGTTTACACCAGCGTTTACACCAGGGTTTACACCAGCGTTTACACCAGGGTTTACACCAGGGTTGGGGAACTTCAGGCCCGGTGGCCGTATAAGGTCCCCGGAATCATTTAGTCTGGCCCTCTGAGCTTTTTTTATGTTAGCCTCATCTGGCTATCAGGGTGCCTAGAATGGAACCTTGCAGCCAGAATCTATGTAGCAGTTCTGTCTGGGACATCCTTAGGATGCTTCAGACAGTCACATCGCTGCTATTACAGCTCTCTGGATCATCCTCAGGATGCTGCGGGCATTGCTGTAATCACTGGAAATTGTGGCGACACCCCTTGTGACATCTCACGGAGGGGGCGTGGCCTGCACCGGGTCCGCAAATGTTATATGTATCAAAATGGCCCTCGCTAGAAAAAAGGTTCCCCACCCCTGAGTTACACCCTCCACCGAGGATTCAACTACTTCTGTTGGCATATCTGTGTCTGTTTGTTCTTTACAGTTGAATTCTGCATTTTGGGCAAAGTTTCTGTCCTGCTTAATAACAGCATGAAGCTGACAGTCACCGTGTTATTTGACCCACTTCAGTGACATAACTTTTAAGCTTTTTCTGGCTCCTTTTTTGGGAGACAAGACAGGATTACAGCATGTTTTCTGAAATTCTTCATATCTTGGCAGCAGAAGCTTTTCATGATGGTAGCAGACTGAGTTTCCGAGATCATTGGTTACTGCATTTGAAACTTCAGTTCTCAGAATCAAAAGTTCTCTTTTTTCATCTGTAAAGTGGTCCCAGCTATGTAATCCAATGGTTTTTGAATAGGTAGTAATTTGGCAGTCCGTATTTAAAAGACTGCCAATTGTGCAGCTGCCATGACTATCTTTCTGTGTCTCCCTCTCTTCCTCTGGAAAGTTTCAGTTTTGGTTTCTCTAAAGGGAATCCCCTTCCCATCAGTTTCTGTTTGTTTAATTTTCTGTATGGGAGTTTTTTCCCATTGCCTCAGTTTAGTTCACTTTTTTGGTATGGTTTTTAACCATGTGTAAATTATGTATGCGGTACACCAGTAATCAAGTATCAACTTGATGATTTATTTTTTTTTCTCCGCTATGAAACAGAGAACCCTGCTGATTAGTGTTGTGGTAGTAATGTATACCTTTTTTAAGCACCCCCAAAAAAATGGGATCCCTAATTGTCGATTGAACCTAGCGTTTTTAATTTTATTCGAAAAACATGCGTTTTTGCCGTAACGCAAATCATGAGGCAGATAAAGTATTTTGGTTTGGATTTTTGGATTCGAGTGAAAGTTACCTTAGGGGTCCAAATTTTGTGGTGATTCCTTAATAAACACCGGTGATACTTCAAATAAACTGGATAAAGAAGCCGCGATTCGTAAATTATTTAATCAACTAATTGTCAGACAGTCTAGATATTTGGCAGAAATAGTTGTTTCTACTTCAGGGTCCATAGGGGGTCCACAGGGTTGACCTTGGGGTATAGGTTGGGAACCAAATCCGGGCACCACGCAGCTAAAGCTTTTAGCTCCCAGGATGCACTTGGGTCCACTCTCCCTATAACCCCACCCCCAGCCAGAGGCACCTCAGTTTAAGTTGTGCCCGGCCGGAGTCGGGTCACCGTTTAGTGCAGTGGGGAGCTGATTAGCAGCCCCTAAGCTTTATTTTTTTCTAAAGGACAGAGTTTTTTTATTTTTCCTTTGGATTCTTCAGAGCGGCAGCGTCAGACTGTCCATAGGACGTCTAAGCTGCCGCTCCGTCACCCCGCTGGCGCTGAGACGCCAGTACAGATCTGGGGATCTCAGCGGGACCCCAGAGTCTGTACTAGCCGGACTCTGCGGGCGCCCAGGACTGCTGCCGGATTCACGGGGAGCAGGTAAGGCGCGGGTCACCGCTTGCGGTGATCCGCGCATTTGAAATGCAGTCCTGTGCCTCCGGTCTCTGGGGACAGACCGGAGGCGCCGGCAGTGGCGGCGGGCCCCCCATACCCCGTGTGTCCACTAGACCACCAGGGACTTAGTGTTCGGTGCAGGGAGCCGGCGTCCCGGGGGTTAATAGCCGGCCAGGGGAGACAGCCTTCCCTGTTACAGCGGCTCCTCCCCTCAGCTCAGCGCGCCTTTCAGTATCCATAGTCTGGCGTCGCTGAGCTGCTTCCTCCGCGGGCCACGCTTCTTCTGAGGTCTCCAGCGGCCATTTTCTCTGTGGTGCAGCAGAAATCTCTGGAGATGGCAGTGAGTCCAGTCCCCCTGCGTACCTCACCATCAGGTCAGTGTACACAGAGCTGTAGCCTTC
Organism: Taudactylus pleione; assembly: GCA_031769625.1. Classification (NCBI taxonomy): domain Eukaryota; kingdom Metazoa; phylum Chordata; class Amphibia; order Anura; family Myobatrachidae; genus Taudactylus; species Taudactylus pleione. The sequence continues at coordinate 2,207,354 of JAUIMM010000461.1, read as the reverse complement.
CCAGACACTGAATCTGGGTAAGTTGCATGCAGTGTAATAGTGCAGTATATTATATGACATGTTTATGTATATATGTGTATATCTGCATTGTATGTGACTTATGCTAGTGCTGACTGTACTTTATTCTCTCACCTGTCAGTGTATATCTATCCCTTTCCTTATCTGCCCTAATACAGCTGTACTTGGGGTGGTTCTGAGACCTCACATTTATATACTTGTTAATATTTGTGAGGTTTGTCACATACTGTTGCGTGCTGCACGTTGCCATATTTTGAGTGGAACTGTGTGTTGCATACGCTGAAAATGGGTCCCTGCAGCTAATTTTTAGTTTCAGTCAGGACCAGTATAGCGCTGCTTGATCACAAGGCTTGGTCAGATATGTCTGACCAGGAGATAGAGCGTTATACTGCACCCATTTTTACTATCCTGCAAGCCATGTGCTGCAGGTGTTAGTGCGGAGGATTTAACTCTTAAAGGGTTCTGTATGTGGCGTCATCGGGTGCCGGTCCCTTTCACGACCCCCTTGGGCTGTTTGTTTTCTCGGGATCCTCTTAATTGCGGATCGCCGGGCGGGCCCCATTGTTGTACCTCACTTGGGGTTACTTCACCATACTGCCCTTTTCATCTCAGGGTATCTCGCAGTTTCTTGCACTCTTCCCCTGTGACACAGACTACCGCTCCCTACAGGGGTTTTTTCGAGTATATGAATTCCCCCTGGTGCCACAATAGTCTGTCATGCCCCTTACAGGGATTACCACAACAGCCACCCTGGGTGGAAGTCGTTTTTCTATGAAACGCAAATTGGCGTGGTTGACGCCCTGTGGTTACTTCCCACTTGGCTCTACCGTGAACTGGATACTGTTTTGGGCTCTTTCCCTCTTACACGGGGGGGAAGCCTATCTCAAGTATTATTATCCCTGCTTTCGGGCTGGTAGCAGGTCCATTCTGGTTAGAGTGAATGTTGACCTGCACCTGTATCATACACCCTCAGTATTACGTGCATTCTGGGTCCCTGTTGCTGACTAGCGGGTGGATCGCAGGGCGGGACTCTGGCTGTTGCCAGATATGAGGTATTACAACAGTGTTTGGTCTCCTGTCCCAAATTCCCTGAGGGTCATCATGAGCCCCTCCTGGGGTGGATGGGCGTGTTACTCGTCGGATTACAGACGTTACTACGCATCCCATTCCTGCGTGGTCGGATTCTTCTGATCCGTAGGTGGTAACTCTGCCTGAAATCAGTATACTCGCTTTCAGGGGTTGTTAACCAACCATGCTATAGCCATGGTAGGATGGGTAATACTATTGCATACTGAGCTGATGTATTTGTAATGTTTTTCCCCTCCAACACGTCTGGGGTTCAAGTGTATTTGGTCGCTCACGTAATATATGCAGTTGTCATAGGTGGACATGCCTATATTGGATACCAGCTCCAAACTTTCAGAGTTCCGGCTGCGACGGTATCCTCCGTAATACCCTATGGCTGCGCTCTGGGAATGCAGAGGTGCAGATACCATCTATAGGGTATATCTGACCTTGACAGTGGCAGTACAAATTTCCCGCCGTCAGCTATGCTCACTACGGGGCCTCAGACTATTAAGTCTTTTTGTCCTCTGGGTCAGCCTAAAGGTCTGTTTTTTCATAGACTGTCGGCCTTTACAAGGGCTGACATATCCAGTTCCGAGCAGGCCTGGACTGCCAGCCGATCCTGCTTCTGAACCAACGGATATATCGTCAGCCTGACGAGACAGGCCTACCACTGGGAGATGGCGATTTCTCAGTTTGCCCGGTACTAGTGTCTAGTTGCCGCGGCTACGTGGGTAGGAGGGTACGCCCTCTCTTTGCTCAGGCGGCCTATTTCCATGTGATGGTACGCAGGCCCTTATTCGGAACAGGGCCTTACAAATCCAGAAAGCTATACAGTTGTTGCGGTAAGCGGAGCTAATTGGGCCATCCCCACTTTCTCAGCGAGGGACTGGTTGTTCTGCTTTCTTTCTGGTGCGGTGGCTGAATGGTCCTCTTTGGCCTATTCTCTGTCTCAATTCCCCGAACCAGTTCCTAAAGCTACCTGGGTTCAGGAAGCAATCCCTATGCTCCATCATACTATGTTTGGAACCCGGGGACTTTATGGTATCACTGGATATACAGGACGCGTGCCTACGGGTACTTACAGAGACCTTACCTCAGCATGGACTGAGGTTTGCTGTATCACAGCACTTACGATTTTTCGGGCTCTGCCTGTTGGGACTGATCTCAGCCCCACAGGGGTTTACCAGCATTTGGGATTTTCTGACAGTTCTTCTGTTCAGTATATCCCAATGCTCCTGTACCTGGATGGCCTCCTGCTCTTAGCAGGATCACCGGGGTACTTTACAGCCGGGTCTGGTTGACTGTGGGTTCTTCAGGGTGCAGACGTTTAATCAAGGGGAAAAAAGTCCTCCCTGCATCCCTCTCTGGGTATTCTTCACCTAGGAGCCCTGCTGGATTCTCAAAATCTGAGAATTCTTCTGGCTTAAGACGGCATCTCCACTCTTCCATTAGGAGTACATGGATGTCTGCGCAGTCGCCATATGTCTTTACACTCTGGGATGCATGGTCCACTATTCAGTGTCTGCCTTTGGAAGGGTGGAATGGGCTCAGTTCCATTCCAGGCCTTTCCATAATTGGCTTATCTACAGATGGAACGAGTTTTTTCTGTCGGATCACTGTTCAAACGATGATGCTCTCCCCGGAGGCAAGTCGGTCCCTTTTCGGGTGACTATGGCCATCTCGTCCAGGGTATTCTTTGCTAAGGACAGTGTCTGGTTCGCATCCATTTCAGTGCAATTGGATGTCTGTCGATTCCACCCTGTCAATTAACTTGTTGGAACTTTAGCCTGTCTTGGGCTTCACTCTGGCATAGCCCTTGTTTCCAGGTGAACCTGAAAAAGTTCAGTCCGACAGGGTCAGAACAGTGGCTTCCTTTTTAGCAATACTGTTCGTTGGGTGGCAATGTCAGGTATGTCATACATTCGGGAATTGTCTGAGGGTCTCCTCCCGACCATCTCGACAGTGTTCATTTCGGGTGCTCTCCATTGGGAAGCGGGAGTCCTCAGCCGTTACGACGTGCATCCCGGGGACTAGTCTCTTCCCCAAGAGAGGTTTCATCTCCTGGTGAGCAGGGGGGGGGGGGCCCTCCTGAGGTGACACTCATGGCCTTCTGACTCTATCACACTATGGTGTTACAGTCCAACTCTGGGGATTCTGAAGCAACCTTCAGTGACTCTTTGTCGGTGAAGGGGTTCTTCCAATTTGCGTACCTGTGTTCTCCAGTCTCCATTCTTCCTCGAGGGAAGTGTTTCAATAGAGACAGAGATGCTTTCCTGCTGGTGGCTCCTGATTGCCCCAGATGTCAGGGGTACTTGGTTTTTCGGAGTCTCTCCATCGATACTCCATTCCTGATGCTTCGCTACCCAGACCTGTTGTCTCAGGGTCCTGGGGTTTGCCTTGGACCTGGGTCGTTTGTCTTTGACTACGTCCCTATAGTGGTCTTACGGCTTCCATGGCTTTGTCATCGTTGGAATGATTGGAGCACATGGATCAGCTTTTGCTGGGACCTACCACAATCTGTGGCAGCCATAATTCTTATGGTATTATACCTATCAATACGATCCTCTGGTGTCCAGGATTTCCAGATTTTCTGGCATTCCTTCCGGCTGGCTTGGGTTTCTCCCTCGGCCTGGCCTTCCTGACAGTGCAGATCTCTACACTGTCAGTATGATTAGGTTATGGAATTGCTCCGCTCTGATATCCAGTTCATCCTTTGGAGTGTTCTCTGGATTATGCCTCCATTTGTCCTCCCTAGGGTCTCCTTGGGAGTTAGTAGTGGTTCTTCGTTAACTCCGGGGAAAGTTAATGGAACCGCTGGTTGTAATAGCCATTACATGGTCTATTGCTTTGGCTTTCTCTCTTTCTATCAGGGAGTTTATATCAACCAGGTGAGTGTCGGAATTGGGAGCGTTCTCATGTGGCTCCCTCTTCTGGAGGGCATCTTGTTAGGGTGTGAGTTGCTCTCACCCTGTGTTTCTTCTTAGTGATTTTCAGGTTCCATATTATTCTGGAACTTATGGTGCGGCCATTCAGTCCCCAGTCCTCTCGGCTGGTGTGGCCTCATTGACTGTGGTCCGGCCTCTGTGGATTTATGTGATCCATTCAAGTTCCTGACGGAAATCGGACTCCTTATTGGTGGTCTGAGATTTCTGGTTTTAACAGGAAAGGATGGCCGGCCTATGGCCATATGTTGGCTGGACGGCCTCGTATGTCTTCTTCAGGGGCCTACCCATGGGTAGGCCTTTCTGTTGTTGCTGCTTGTTTTTTTTTTTTTCTCGGGCCATGTAACCCTCGTGGGTGGCTCGCGGTGGCACCTTGGCTGGTTTGCCTTGCTAGGTGGCCACCTGGTCTTCTGTCTACACCTTTTTAAGGTTCTAGGCATTGTTTTCCTTTGCCTCTCAGGATGCTTCCTTTTTGGCGGCGGATTCTCCTCTCAGCACAGGAGCGTCCCCTCCCTTGGTTGAACTGCTTTGGGACATCCCCAAGGTCAACCCTGTGGACCCCCTATGGACCCTGAAGTAGAAAACAAGAGATATGGTAAGAACTTACCTTTGTTATCTCTGTTTCTACGAAGTCCATAGGGTCCACAGGGCGCCCGCCCTGACGCACCTGGCTTCAAATGGGCTGTGTGACTGGTCACCGGTTTTCCGTCTCCCATTTCTGTGAGTATGGTTATCGAGTGTTCCAGTTTTCTCTCTTTTTTTCTCCTCCTCCGGCCTTTGGCTACTTACAAACTGAGGTGCCTCTGGCTGGGGGTGGGGTTATAGGGAGAGTGGACCCAAGTGCATCCTGGGAGCTAAAAGCTTTAGCTGCGTGGTGCCCGGATTTGGTTCCCAACCTATACCCCAAGGTCAACCCTGTGGACCCTATGGACTTCGTAGAAACAGAGATAACAAAGGTAAGTTCTTACCATATCTCTTGTTTTTGACATCCTATCAACTAAAAAATTTTCGAAAAAATCTGAGATGGGTGGTGGACATTTCATTTTTTTTATTATTTTTTTTGGGGGTGATCTGATGTGGAATGACCCCTATGCATCAGTACCTTTTATATTTAATTGTCATTGCAGTTATTAATGAAAAAGGGTCTATATTTTAACATAAAGTAAATATTTTTTTCACTTTTATTTTTGCCCTTTACAGGGAAAATATCTTGGAGGACATTCACAATAAGCTGCAGGACATCAGAAACCCAATCCAGGCCATTGGGAACTTGCTTCGGGAGATGGATTATGAGATGACTTCTATGGATATAGATCTTGGTTAGTTTTAGAATATGAAACATTTTAAAAAAAAATTTAAAGTTGTACAGATCAAAGGCTCTGATCGTCTCCTGCTATGGTAAGTGGTGATATGGCTGGCTCTGTTCTGCTGATACGAGAGCTTGGTGCCATATTAGGTTTGGAACTCCTTGAGCTTACAAAAATCCTCGGACTAGTACAGTCTGTTCTCTGCATTTTGCAACTCCATAGCGGCTATTCTGCTGCTGCCATTTATTTTGGCTGCTGACTGGTTATCTCACATTACATAGTTGCCTTTCCACACATTTTAGAAAATGTCCTTAAAAAGTGTGGCTAGAGTAGTTTCCGTTGGGCAGTTTGCAGAGGGATTTTATGACATGCTGTAGTTGGCACAAATTGTCATAGCCATAGCAATGAAACTGACGTTTGCTTTTAGCCAGTTACCTTACACAACACTAGTTAAAACTAATTATATTACTTATTTACCTGTCTCTTATACTCAGAGAATAGTGAGTGATCCATTATGGCTTAGCGCTGCTAATGAATGCCAATTGCATATAAATTGCTGCTTTGTTGTCCTCTTTCAGTATCATAGCTGGGTCTATATTCCGCCTTGGCCTGCCCGCTCCCACCATATGTTCCCTTACCACGGCCCCTTTGTCATGGGTTTTTAACATCAAGGGATTTTATCAAGCTGTTCTTCTGCTACTGGTGCTAAGGGCCTGATTTCAGTTGTGTGCTCCTGTCCTGGGTCAGGGGCTTGGCGATGGTGGCCATGACTGACCGTTCCACTGAGACAGTGTGCAGTACAATGTGTGGTAGGGCAATTGGCCTTTCTTGGAAGCTTGGTGGTTGTAGCAGTCCATTTAGAGGAAACCAATTATCTTTCTTAAGGTAAATGAGCAGTAGTGAATTCAGGCACCTCTACTGGCCTTCATCAGCCTTTCATATGCAGCAAGTACTTCTTTGTGAGGCCTTTTTCCATTACTGTTCATGTGGCCTTGTCTCTATAGCCATTGTGGGGGTCTGTTATTCTTTGTGAGACACAATGTGCGACACTGGTGTCAAATCCAGGGGCCACCAAGGTCTCGGGCCGTGAAGGTGAACTGCTACGTCTGCACAAGGTGCCAGAGCAAGCCGCTTGGTAGCCGGTTTAGGACCAGTGTGTCAAGTCCATAAAACCCAAGTGATAGCTGGGTTGGGAAAACCTGTGCAGGCCCTCCGAGTCTGAGTGAACCCATTTGCCTGTGCAGTCTATTGCTGTCCTAGTCAGACTTTTTGGATTGACCGTGAAAGATATGGCAAGTCTGAGAATGGTGGTTGATGTGAACCATCAGGATTGAACCTTGGCCTTATGATTAACATAGTCCTTGTCTGATCTCTAGGGTGGTTTCTGTGCTGCTTCTGCCTAAACATGCCCTTTCATCACATCTGGAAAAGGGGCGACTTGTTGATCCAATCTTCCTTAATGATGGTCCATTATCAGGCAGTGAAAGGGATACTCATAGTGAAAAGGATTTATTGACTCCTAAGTTGAGGATGAGCCCCTGTTACAGTCTAGCTCTTATTTTGGAGTCTGCAAATTCTTTAAGGTTTAGGTGCCAGAGTTCCAGAACTTACATAATTGCAAACCAAAATTAGTAGTCTTGGGTGGCTTTTGTTTCTCCAGTGTGTGGGAACTGAATATCCTTTGTGGGTCTCTCTCCTTGCCATATCTTTGTCTATGGTCCCCAGGACACCAGAGAGCAGAAGTCCTTACTCTAGACGATCTAGGCCTTACTGTAGACTGAGGTCATCTGCTTTGTATTGCCGACCAAACATAGTTTGCATGCTTGCTCAAACCTCTTCATGGTCTTTAAAAAGGTGTGTATCCTATAAACCGTTGTCGACCTGAGGATTGCAAATGCCTTTCAACAAATGGAATGAATGACTAATAAGGGAGATTTTTAATTTGCTTGCTTTGTGTGCATATTTTGAACCTTGTTTGAACGGAGTTACTGCAGTATCTTTAGAAGTCTGCTTTTGTCTTGCACTAATGAAATCTGAGTGCGTTATATAGCAGTATAGGAGTACACCATGGCTTTCTACATAATGCTTCAAGTGTAGAGGCCTGCAAGGTGCCAGCTTGATCTCTCATACCTTCACCAGGTTCTATAGGATAAATGTCTTTGCATTTGCAGACTGTCTTCTGCAGGAAAGTCCTGTTGGCTGTAGTACATAGCGTCTTTGTCCCATGTCCTGAGCATTACAACATCTAAGCCATCTGTCTCTCCCTATGATGCTTATACAGAATAAGGGACTTTCTACTTCGGGGTCCATAGGGGGTCCACAGGGTTGACCTTGGGGTATAGGTTGGGAACCAAATCTGGGCACCACGCAGTTAAAGCTTTTAGCTCCCAGGATGCACTTGGGTTCACTCTCCCTATAACCCCACCCCCCAAGCCAGAGGCACCTCAGTTTAAGTTGGTGCCCGGCCGGAGTCGGGTCACCGTTTAGTGCAGTGGGGAGCTGATTAACAGCCCCTAAGCTTTATATTTTTTTGTAAGAACAGTGTTTTTTATTTTTACTTCGGACTTTTAGAGCGGCAGCGTCGGACTGTCCAAGGACGTCTAAGCTGCCGCTCCGTCACCCCGCCGGTGCTGAGACGCCAGTACAGATCTGGGGATCTCAGCGGGACCTCAGAGTCTGTACTAGCCGGACTCTGCGGGCACCCAGGACTGCTGCCGGATCCACGGGGAGCAGGTAAGGTCGCGGATCACCGCTTGCGGTGATCCGCGTATTTAATATGCAGTCCTGTGCCTCCGGTCTCTGGGGACAGACCGGAGGCGACGGCAGTGGCGGCGGGGCCCCCCCATACTCCGTGTGTCCACTAGACCACCAGGGACTTACTGATCGGCGCTGGGAGCCGGCGTCCCGGGGGGTTAATAGCCGGCCAGGGGAGGAAGCTTTCCCTGTTACAGCGGCTCCTCAGCTCAGCGCGCCTTTCAGTATGTATAGTCTGGCGTCGCTGAGCTGCTTCCTCCGCGGGCGACGCTTCTTCTGAGGTCTCCAGCGGCCATTTTCTTGTGGTGCAGCAGAAATCTCTGGAGATGGCAGTTGGTCCTGTCCCCCCACGTACCTCACCATCAGGTCAGTGTACACAGCACTGTAGCCTTCCCAGACACTGAATCTGGGTAAGTTGAATGCAGTGACATAATGCAGTATATTGTATGTCATGCTTATGTGTGTATATATATATATATATATATATATATATATATATCTGCATTGTATGTGACTTATGCTAGTGCTGACTGTCTACTTAATTCTCTCACCTGTCAGTATATATCTATCCCTTTTCTTTATCTGCCCTAATACAGCTGTACTTAGGGTGGTTCTGAGACCTCACATTTATATACTCGTTAATATTTGTGAGGTTTGTCACATACTGTTGCGTGCTGCACGTTACCACATTTTAGATAGAACTGTGTGTTGCATACGCTGAAAATGGGTCCCTGCGGCTAATTTTGGCATCAGTCAGGACCAGTATAGCGCTGCTTGATCACAAGGCTTGGTCAGATATGTCTGACCAGGAGATAGAGCGTTATACTACATCCATTTTTTACTATCCTGCAAGTCATGTGCTGCAGGTGTTAGTGCGGAGGATTTGTTTCATAAAGGGTTCTGTGTGTGGCGTCATCTGGTGCCGGCCCCTTTCACGACCCCCTTGGGCGGTTTGTTTTCTCGGGATCCTCTCAATTGCGGATCGCCGGGCGGGCCCCATTGTTGTACCTCAGTTGGGGTTACTTCACCATGCTGCCCTTTTTCATCTCAGGGTATCTTGCAGTTTCTTGCACTCTTCCCCTGTGACACAGACTACCGCTCCCGGCAGGTTTTTTTTCCGCAGTGTATTAATTCCCCCTGGTGTCACCATAGTCTGTCATTCCCCTTACTGGGATTACCACAGCCACCCTGGGTGGATGTCGTTTTCTACTAAACGCAAAGTGGCGTGGTTGACGCCCTGTGGTTACTTCCCAGTTGGCTCTGCCGCGAACTGGATACTGTTTTGGGCTCTTTCCCTCTTACACGGGGGGAAGCCTATTTCAGGTATTATTATCCCTACTTTGGGGCTGGTAGCAGGTCCATTCTGGTTAGAGTGAATGTTGACCTGCACCTGTATCATACACCCTCAGTATTACGTGCCTTCGGGTTCTCTGTTGCTGACTAGCGGGTGGATCGGATGGCGGGACTCTGGCTGTTGCCAGATACGAGGTATTGCAAAGTGTTTGGCCTCCTGTCCCAATTTCCCTGAGGGTCATCACGAGTCCCTCCTGGGGTGGATGGGCGTGTTACTCGTCTGATTACAGACGTTGACGCCTCCCATTCATGCTTGGTCGGATTCTTCGGATCCGTAGGGGGTAACTCTGCCTGAAATCAGTATACTCGCTTTCAGAGCTTGTTACCCATCCTACCATGGTTATAGCATGGTTGGTTAATACTATTGCATACTGAGCTGATGCGTTTGTAATGTTTTTCCTCTCCAACACGTCTGGGGTTCAAATATATTTGGTCGCTCACGTAATATATGCAGTTGTCATAGGTGGAAATGCCTATATTGGATATCAGTCTCCTAACTTTCAGAGTTCCGGCTGCGACTGTATCCTCCGTAATACCCTATGGCTGCGCTCTGGGAATGCAGAGGTGCAGATACCATCTATAGGGTAGATCTTGTTCGGTCCTGACCTTGACAGGATTGTAGTAACATTGGCAGTACAAGTTTACCGCCTTCAGCTATGCCCACTACAAGGCCTCAGACTAAGTCTGTTAAGTCTTTTTGTCCTCTGGGTCAGCCTAAAGGTCTGTTTCTTCATAGACTGTCGGCCTCTACGAGGGCCGACATATCCAGGACCGAGCAGGCCTGGACTGCCAGCTGATCCTGCTTCTGAGCCTACGGATATATCTTCAGCCTGACGAGACAGGCCTACCTCTGGGAGATGGCGATTTCCTCAGTTCGCCCGGTACTAGTGTCAAGTTGCCGCGGCTATGTGGGTAGGAGGGTACGCCCTCTCTTTGCTCAGGCGGCCTCTTTCCAGGTGATGGTACGCGGGCCCTTATTCAGACCCGAACAGGGCCAAACAAATCCAGAAAGCTATACAGTTGTTGCGGTAAGCGGAGCTCATTAGGCCATCCCCACTTTCTCAGCGAGGGACTGGTTGTTCTGCTTTCTTTCTGGTGCGGTGCCTGAATGGTCCTCTTTGGCCTATTCTCTGTCTCAATTCCCTGAACCAGTTCCTAAAGCTACCTGGGCTCAGGAGGCAATCCCTATGCTCCATCATACTATGTTTGGAACCTGGGGACTTTATGGTATCACTGGATATACAGGACGCGTGCCTACGGGTACTTACAGAGACCTTGCCTCAGCATGGACTGAGGTTTGCTGTATCACAGCACTTACAATTTTTCGGGCTCTGCCTGTTGGGACTGTCCTCAGCCCCACAGGGGTTTACCAGCGTTCTGGATTTTCTGACAGTTCTCCTGTTCAGTATATCCCAATGCTCCTGTACCCGGACGGCCTCCTGCTCTTAGCAGGATCACCGGGGTACTTTACAGCCAGGTCAAGATGACCGTGGCTTCTTCAGGGTGCAGACGTTTAATCAACGGGGAAAAAGTCCTCCCTGCATCCCTCTCTGGGCATTCTCCACCTAGGAGCCCTGCTGGATTCTCAGAATCTGAGAATTCTTCTGGCGTAAGACGGCATCTCCACTCTTCCATTAGGAGTACATGGATGTCTACGCAGTCGACATATGTCTTTACACTCTGGTATGCATGGTCCACTATTCAGTGTCTGCCTTTGGACGGGTGGAATGGGCTCAGTACCATTCCAGGCCTTTCCATAATTGGCTTATCTCCAGATGGAACAAGTTTTTTCTGTCTGATCACTGTTCAAACGATGATGCTCTCTCCGGAGGCAAGTCGGTCCCTTTCCGGGTGGCTATGGTCATCTCGTCCAGGGTATTCTTTGCTAAGGACAGTGTCTGGTTCGCATCCATTTCAGTGCAGTTGGACGTCTGTCGATTCCACCCTGTCAATTAACTTGTTGGAACTTTAGCCTGTCTTGGGCCTTCACTCTGGCATAACTCTTGTTTCCCGGTGAACCTGAAAAAGTTCAGTCCAACAGGGTCAGGGCAGTGGCTTCCTTTTTAGCAACACTGTTCGTTGGGTGGCAATGACAGGTATGTCACACATTCGGACATAGTCCGAGGGTCTCTTCCCGACCATCTCGGCAGCGTTCATTTCAAGTCCTCAGCCGTCACGACGTGCATCCCGGGGACTAGTCTCTTCCCCAAGAGAGGTTTCATCTCCTGGTGAGCAGGGGGGACCCCCTGAGGTGACCCTCCTGGCCTTCTGACTTTATCACACTATGGTGTTACAGTCCAACTCTGGGGATTCTGAAGCAACCTTCACTGACTCTTTGTCGGTGAAGTGGTCCTTCCAATTTGAGTATCTGTGTTCTCCGGTCTCCCTTCTTCCTCGAGGAAAGTGTTTCAATCGTGACGGAGATGCTTTCCTGCTGGTGGCTCCTGATTGCCCCAGATGTCAGGGGTACTTGGATTTTCGGAGTCTCTCCATCGATACTCCATTCCTGATGCTTCACTGCCCGGACCTGTTGTCTCAGGGTCCTTGGTTTTGCCTTGGACCTGGGTCGTTTGTCTTTGACTGCGTCCCTACAGTGGTCTTACGGCTTCCCTGGCTTTGTCATCGTTGGAATGATTACAGCACATGGATCAGCTTTTGCTGGGACCTACCACAAACTGTGGCAGCCATAATTTTTATGGTATTGTACCTGTCGATACAATCCTCCGGTGTCCAGGATTTCCTGATAATCTGGCATTCCTTCCGGCTGGCTTGGGTTGCACCCTCGGCCTGGCCTTCCTGACAGTGCGGATCTCTACACTGTCAGTATGATTAAGATATGGAATTGCTCCGCTCTGGTATCCAGTTCATCCTTTGGAGTGTTTTCTGGATTATGCCTCCATTTGTCCTCCCTAGGGACTCCTTGGGAGTTAGTAGTGGTTCTTCGTTCCCTCCGGGGACAGTCCATGGAACCGCTGGTTGTGATAGCCATTACATGGTCTATTGCTTTGGCTCTCTCTCTTTCTCTCAGGGTGTTTCTATCAACCAGGTGAGTGTCGGAATTGGGAGCGTTCTCATGTGGCTCCCTCTTCTGGAGGGCATCATGTCAGGGTGTGAGTTGCTCTCGCCCTGTGTTTCTTCTTAGTGATTTTTAGGTTCCATATTATTCTGGAACTTATGGTACGGCCATTCAGTCCCCAGTCCTCTCAACTGGTGTGGCCTCATTGATTGTAGTCCGGCCTCTGTGGATTTATGTGATCCGTTCAGGTTCCTTACGGAAATCGGACTCCTTATTGGTGGTCTGAGATTTCTGGTTTTAACAGGAAAGGATGGCCGGCCTATAGCCAGATGTTGGCTGGATGGCCTCGTATGTCTTCTTCAGGGGCCTACACAGGGGTAGGCCTTTCTGTTGTTGATGCTTGTTTTTTCTCGGGCCATGTAACCCTCGTAGGCGGCTCGCTGTGTTGCCTTACTAGGCGGCCACGTGGTCTTCTGTCCACACCTTTTTAAGGTTCTAGGCATTGGTTTCCTTTGCCTCTCAGGATGCTTTCTTTTTGGCGACGGATTCTCCTCTCAGCACAGGAGCGTCCCCACCCTTGGTTGAACTGCTTTGGGACATCCCCAAGGTCAACCCTGTGGTCCCCCTATGGACCCTGAAGTAGAAAACAAGAGATATGGTAAGAACTTACCTTTGTTATCTCTGTTTCTCTGAAGTCCATAGGGTCCACAGGGCGCCCGCCCTGACGCACCTTGCTTCATATGGGCTGTGTGGCTGGTCACCGGTTTTCAGTCTCCCATTTCTGTGAGTATGGTTATTGAGTGTTCCAGTTTTCTCTCTCTTTTTCTCTCCTCCTCCGGCCTTGGCTACTTACAAACTGAGGTGTCGCTGGCTTTGGGGGGGTGGGGTTATAGGGAGAGTGGACCCAAGTGCATCCTGGGAGCTAAAAGCTTTAACTGCGTGGTGCCCTGATTTGGTTCCCAACCTATACCCCAAGGTCAACCCTGTGGACCCTATGGACTTCGTAGAAACAGATAACAAAGGTAAGTTCTTACCATATCTCTTGTTTTTACCTAGTTAAATCTGTTTCCTCAAAGCATAATATGGAGGTTACCAAGAGCAGCCCTTTTCTAGGAATCCTATTATAGGAAGATGATTGTAGTTTAATCGATGCCCTGCCTCTATTGCCTGTATATTTGACAATACGGAGCATCGGATCTCCACCACCAATGGCAAACCATTGATTGATGTTAACCATGGATGGTCGATGGCCATCCTTAGTACTAGACACTAGTGTTGAAACATTCTAGCGGTTACATAAAAAACTTTGTTTCCTGGCTGACAGTACTCCATACCCTGGAGGACCACCACATAAAAGCACTGTATAGATATATAATTTATTCTCCCTTTTTTTTTTTTTTAAACAAATTTTTTTATTGAAGAGTTAAGTGTCAAATTTACAGATATCGCAATGAATAATAATACAAATATTCATAAAAAAAAAGAAAAGCAATGATCACAATATTTGTACAATAGTGCAAATGGTGTATAACATCATCCAAACAGCAAAAAGAGGAACCAGTAGGTTCTAATTACATATGGAATAATTTCCATTCAAAAGAAAATTAGAATAGTACCACAAATCATTATAAAGACATCATAGAGAAAAATAAACTAGATGGCACCCCCTCCCCCTCAATATCCAATCGAATGTACATATGAAAAATTGTTGAAAAGAAAAATTCAATGCTGCATTCTTATCGGAGGGTCATAAGCTGTAACAGATACCAAGACGACTTCTGTAGACTATTATGGATTTGGGAACGCATTATTCTCCATTTTTTTTAATACGTGTATTTTAACTAGGTCAGCCTTTGAATGTTCGGATGAATCTTTCCAATCTATATGGCAGTGCCACAGCTGCCAGTATAGTGTGCCAGGCTGTCTGCAAAATCTCCGCTACGCGGTTCTTGATTTGTCGCGACTTGCTCATTCTTCAGCACCTCCTGCTAAGGATGGGAGATCGGGTAAGCACAATTTTCTACACCGTACTGATTTACCAGGGGCTCCAATTTGGCTGAATTAACTGGTTTACTTTCTCCAATAGGCCTTTGCAGCAAGTGGACAACTTCTGCAGTCACAGCAGGAGCTCATACCGCGTACCGCACAAATGCTGCTTTCCTACTATGTCATCCGCTGGGGGAGCCAGTGCCTGGCATCTGCTGTTCCTCTGGATACATTGTGAGTTGTGTTCTTGATCAGTTTATGCTGTGTTTTGGTGTGCCGCTGTTTTTAACGGGGTTTTCCAGGTTACGGGTTTCTTATTGGCTTGTACATATTCTCAGGCAACTTTTAATTTATAACATTTATATCCTCCTGTATCTATCATCTGAGTAGTTTTGTTGCCCAGGGCAAATACGCACAGCTGCTCCCTGAGAGTAATTGTATAAGATGCTCAGACGGGGTAAAGCACCCCGGTTGCATCTCTGTATTTGTTGGAGCTGGCGGGCCACCCTGCAGCACTGGGTGTGTGCTAGGCTGAAGAAGGGTATAGGATATGAGACCATCACGTGACATGTATTGGAAGGACCTCATTGGCCACTGCTGCTGAGTTCCCCAGCCAATTGTATTGCAGTGTTGCTGGTGGTTTCCATCCCCTTTTAAGTAAATAAAAGTTGGGATTGCAGTCCCTTTATAAAACTGTACAATGACTGTCAACTGGAAGCGATAATCTGTCATGTACTGTTAATATTAGTCATTTGAGTCGCACATGTTCGTCTGTCTTGTTTGCTCGTTGGACGTGTAGTGAAGTGCCTGGTGGGCAGTAGATGGTTTGAATGTGACGTGTTCTATATGACGTATGGGGCACTATTTACCAGCCTGTCACACTAACGCTTATGCTTTGCAGAGAATCCAATCTCCTGCATCTATCTGTCTTGGAGCTGTCCAACTCCTCGGCCTTCACTCCCGTTCAGAAATACGGTAAGCGTTCGCCTTTAAAACCAGGCCTGTGCCGTTAGCCACAATACCGCCATTATAAACCCATAGTGATTACATCAGGAATGTGTTTGTTTCTAGATCACGTTTCAATATTTTGTTTTTGTGCAGTTTCGGCGCCGCAGACCATTGTGGAGTTATTCTTCCAAGATGTGGTGAGAAAACGCTTGTCGCAAATTTTTGCTCGGTCCGATGCTCTACAGACGCACAGTCTGAACTGGACCCAGCTGATCACAGACATCACCACTTACCTTCTGCAGCACCTGTATCCTTCATGGTTTTGCTGGATCCTATTAGTGATTTAAATTCATGAGTCCCTACCTAAACAAAGACGTTCTGCACTACCGAGTCACACGGCACTTACACATTATGCGTAACTCAACTTGTAGCGCATAGATAGGATAGATTTCTGTGGACACGTATCTTAGCACATAGTTTAAATTCAGCATCGAGGAGGGAGATTGCCCTACAGCAGGGGTCTTCAACCTTGGCCCTCCAGCTGCTGTTGAACTACACATCCCAGCATGCACTGCCATAGTTTTAGCATGCTGTTAAATCAAAAAGGTGGCAGTGCATGCTGGGATGTGTAGTTCCACAGCAGCTGGAGGGCCAAGGGACCCCTGCCCTACAGTATAATCGGAACACTTTTTAGCTTGTATCTGTTGGGTTTTGGAATCACAGTAACGTAAGAGCGAGTTATGTCAGGGTGGGACTTTTTCTGTGTCTCCGTAATGCCATCTGAAAGTCTGCTGTGTGTTGTGTGGCATATTTAAGTATGAACCCTCTAATTACTGCTTTGTGCTCTGTCCCTTGTGTAAGCATTTGTAAACAAATTAAGTTGAGGAAGGATCATCTTTATTAAATTTTTTTATTTTTTTTATTGCGGTTCTCTGCGAAGGATTTACCGAACAAAGCTATAGCACAGCTGATGAGTTGAAACATCTGCCTTTCTTCCCACGTCCCCACCCGGTCACTTTTACTGTGTTCACAGATGGAGCAGTTGGCTATGAGTACAGTGGCCGTGCCTATGCACATACAGTCAGGTGCATAAATATTGGGACATTGACAGAATTTTCATATTTTGGCCTCTATTCACCAACACAATGGCTTTGAAATGAAACAAAAAGATGTGCTTTAACTGCAGACTTTCAGATTTAATTTGAGGGTAATTACATCCAAATCAGGTGAACGGTGTAGGAATTACAACGGTTTCTATATGTGCCTCCCACTTTTTAAGGGGCCAAAAGTAATGGGACAAACTAAACAATCCTAAATCTAACTTTCACTTTTTAATACTTTGTTGCAAATCCTTTGCAGGCAATTACAGCCTGAAGTCTGGAACGCATAGACCTCACCAGATGCTGGGTTTCATCCCTGGTGATGCTCTGCCAGGCCTCTACTGCAAATGTCTTCAGTTCCTGCTTGTTCTTGGGGCATTTTCCCTTCAGTTTTGTCTTCATCAAGTGAAATGCATGCTCAATCGGATTCAGGTCAGGGGATTGACTTGGCCATTGCATAACATTCCACTTTTTAGCCTTAAAAAACTCTTTGGTTGCTTTTGTAGTATGCTTTGGGTCATTATCCATCTGCACTGTGAAGCGCCGTCCAATGAGTTCTGAAGCATTTGACTGAATATGAGCATATAATATTGCCCAAAACACTTCAGAATTCATTCTGCTGCTTTTGTCAGCAGTCACATCATCAATAAATACAAGGAAACAAGTTCCATTGGCAGCCATACATGCCCACGCCATGACACTACCACCACCATGCTTCACTGATGAGGTGGTATGTTTTGGGTCATGAGCAGTTCCTTTCCTTCTCTTCTCTTCCCATCACTCTGGTACAAGTTGATCTTTGTCTCATCTGTCCATAGGATGTTGTTCCAGAACTGTAATGGGTTTTTTAGATGTTGTTTGGCAAACTCTAATCTGGTTTTTGTGGCTCACCAATGGTTTACATCTTGTGGAGTCTTCTCTTGATTGTTGACTTTGACACATATACACCTACCTCCTGGAGAGTGTTCTTGATTTGGCCAACTGTTGTGAAGGGGTTTTTCTTCACCAGGGAAATAATTCTTCTGTCATCCACCACAGTTGTTTTCCGTGGTCTTCCGGGTATTTTGGTGTTGCTGAGCTCTCCGGTGCGTTCTTTCTTTTTAAGAATGTTCCAAACAGTTGATTTGGCCACACCTAATGTTTTTGCTATCTCTCTGATGGGTTTGTTTTGATTTTTCAGCCTAATGATGGCTTGCTTCACTGATAGAGACAGCTCTTTGGATCTCATATTGAGAGTTGACAGCAACTGATTCCAAATGCAAATGTCACACCTAGAATCAACTCCAGACCTTTTACCTGCTTAATTGATAATGAAATAACGAGGGAATAGCCCACACCTGTCCATGAAATAGCTTTTGAGTTGATAGTCCCATTACTTTTGGCCCCTTAAAAAGTGGGAGGCACATATAGAAACCGTTCTAATTCCTACACCGTTCACCTGATTTGGATGTAATTACCCTCAAATTAAATCTGAAAGTCTGCAGATAAAGCACATCTTGTTTGTTTCATTTCAAAGCCATTGTGATGGTGAATAGAGGCCAAAATATGAAACTTCTGTCAATGTCCCAATATTTATGCACCTGACTGTATCACTCAAACCTAGTCTGGATATGTGTAGTGAATATGGCAGTTGACAGTCTAGGTGCTGCATTTATTGCAAACATAAGGGCTATTCAATTAAATACGATGTAAAATGTTCCTGCGCAAGGTCTGGATGATGTACAGTACACATGTACATACGTTATTTTTTGCAAACTCTATAGGGGGTGTGGGGTAGAATGCGCAGTGTAAGGTGCCAGTGCTGGCGTTTACACACCATCCTAACGGTGTATCACTTCTACATCACAGTTTATTGAATCACCTGCATATTGACCTAGTAGGGCCCTAGGATTGGTTCCCAGTGTGCTCCCTGCACCTGTTTGCCAGTAACTGCGGGGAACACAACCATTTGCATGGGTTGTACACTGTGTATGGAACATGGGCTGTCAATTATTAGAAAGACACTTCAAATACTGTGTTTAGACCATTTGGCAACGAACACCATAATACCAATGCCTGCAATGTACTTTGTTAGGAAATGCGATTTTCAAAAGAATTAAAGGTATGCTGCTTAACTCTCTTAAACCACTAGCTGGCCTGGAAACCCTGGCTTCCTCTTCCCGGAGTGTCTGATGAGAAATTGCCAATATACTCAGCTACAGGTAGGATAATGTATACTGGGTGATGGCCACTGTTTCTGTTTATCCTCCCCACCCTACTGATAAAAGCTAGACGGCTGTCTCCTATACGGGGATCAATGCTCTTTGTAATGCATAGTTGCACTTTTCCTTTCCCAGGAGTATGTACGTCTTCTGCAGCCGTGGTGTCAAGTGAACGTGGGCTCTTGTCATTTTATGATGGGACAGTGCTATCTGGTCACTGGAGAGGGGCAGAAGGTGAGATGTGTTGAATGTTCAGCAAATGTCTAAATGCCCATTACTAATACAGGTAGGCTTTGTTCAAATCTACTGACATAGGGTTAATGCTCCCAAACTTTACCTCTAAACATATAGAGTATATAGGTGAGCTGTATATGAAATTGACAATGAGAAGCTATGAAAGTGACAGGGAGGATATTGCAAATGACACTGACTGGCAATGAATAGATTCCTGAACACATGATGCTTCTGTGATCCATCCTCAGATTTTGCACCTAATGGTGCGTACACACGGTCAGATTTTCCTTTAGACTTGTACAATACCGATTTTTAAAAATCGTTCATATCTGAAAGAAAATCTGACGTGTCCCTGCAACGATGAATGATGTGCGTTCCCGTTTGTCAGATAACAATATCTGACATCTGATGTGTTTGCAGTCAGATTTGGTCGATTTTTCATTTTAATACTGTCAAAAATCGTTTGTAGTTCATAGTTCATGAAATCGTTGGTAAAATCGTTCGTAGTTCGTCTGACAGCTGACCATGTGTATGCATCATTAAACATACATTAAATGCACTATGTCAGGTTAAAAAGTAATGGGAAACTAATTGGAGCTCGGTTTGCTGTCTATAATAATAGTGAACTTACAGGAAACCTATTACTCAGCTGTTAGCTGCCGCGGAACGCTGTGACTGATTTGTCTCATAGGTGGATTGCCGTGGTGATGTAGGGCTGCTGCTGGGGCTCCGTGTGATTGTTGTAGGGGGAGCTGAAATGAAGAAGAGAAGGGAGAGGACTGGGAGGGCTGCAGAAAATAAATGTATCAATGTTAAGCACTGTACGGTGCAGATGAGCTTTTATGGGACTGTAAAGTACAAAGACGGGTATTGAAGAGTAGAGGGTGATGGCACTGGATGGGAACATCAGGGTAATGCTGGGTACACACGAGACGATCTGTCCAGTGACCGATATCTCTGAATGTTCTCCCTTGAAATTCCCGGTGTGTGTGGATGAATGATATTGTTCATCCACACACAAAAGATATCCCCAACGATGAACGACCAATGATCGCAAACCCCTATGGAAAATGAACGATAACTATCAGGTTGGCCTGCATGCATGGCCGACCAACAATATCATTATCGTCCACGCGGAAACGTGCATCGTTGTTTGTTGGCTGCATAAAAATTAACGATTTAATGATGAACGTTATCGTTCATTGAAATCGGACCGCAGCAGCTTAAGCAGATAGTTAGGTGCTGAAGTGAGAGAGGGTAGATGTTTGGGGAAATTGGATGGAGTGTAGTGCAGATATAGTAGATGGAATGGGAGGTAATAGACATTGCTGTAGGTGGAATACCCAGGATGTGAATATAGAGAATGAAGTATAGGGACGGTGATGGTGTTGGAGATACTGGGTGTAGAATGGACAGCGGTGGGTTGGATATAGTAAGAATATAAGTAGGTGACACATGGAAATGTGATCAGCTTGTGAAATGGGAAAGAATTAGAGTGTGGGGGGGGAAACAAGTCTGAGTGGTTGGTCATACTCAAAGAGGTGGTAGGTTGTATTATGTAATATTAGGGTAGGTGGGTGTTGATGGATATCTGTTTGCCGGTGTAGTTTATGGGCCAGGTAGTGATGGAAAGTGGGTACCTATGAGCAAAAATAAGATAATAGAGATTGAAAAATATGTAAGAATAATTGTATAATTATAGAATGATAGAAAGATGAAAATAAAAATGAGCCAGAAAAATAAATCGTTAGGTAAATATAGAGGATAAATAAGTAGTAACAAGTATGGTAGCCTACGCTTGGTTCGGAGCCTTAGTTGGACTGAGACGTTCTCCAAATGTCTTATACCACCGGATTAAGACAGAGTATAAATAACCTTGGCCAGGTTGGATGCCAGTGAAAAGGAGAGCTGTAATGTTTGGGGTACTTGGCTTTGTGCAGGCTGTGCACTAGCTAAAGCTAAGGGGGCGCAGATGAGCAGCATTGCACTGTATGCAAGTACAGAGCCCCTGATGCTTCCCTGCCTGGAGTGTCCTATAAGGGCAGATTATCTGAGAGTGCCTATGGTGCAGTATGAGGGCCGGCTACCAATGAGGGTCACCTCGCACACATGCAGCTTGTGCTGTATTCCCAGACTGAAAACTCTGCAAGTATGTTTTATTTGTATTCATTTACTGACAGCGCTGTCATTGGCTTCTACTAACAGTTCCCCATGTAACAAAATGCAGATCAATTACAATGTTCTGCTACAGAGCAACTGTATTTGTTGGTTCTTAAACTGCAAAATTGCTTGAATTTTGTTTCAATTTAGAAAATTTTTGTTTAGTAAGAATATTATAACAAGTTTTAATATATGAATCATGGTAGTGTTGCTGGACCGGTGCCTCAGTTTCTTCACATCAGTATCTCCCCTTTAGGCTCTTGAATGCTTCTGCCGTGCGGCCTCCGAGGTGGAACGCGAAGATTTCCTGGAGAAGTTAATCCGCGTGGAAGATGGAGACCCCCCGTCCTCTGCTTGTCTTCAGTATTACAACAGAGTAAACATGCTGTGATATTTTTCTTTCTTTTCCTGCACGGGCTGTTGAGAACATGAGCCGGCAAGAATCCGACCATCTTTTATTATTTGGTCATTAGATACCATTCAGTTACTGCTCATGTATGACCGGCTTGCTCTGACTATTCAGCCATGACTGTGTATCCAGTATGTCTTTGTGTTATACAAGACAATTACAGAAATGGAGAATGAGTACAGGCTGCTCATAAACAAAATTTGTTTCCTAAATAGTGAGGTTCCCTTCCCTGCGACCCCACTCCTATATTGGGGGTGTTGCTGATGTAATGGGGCTATTGCATCGAAGGCACCATGGTACAGGGCACACTGTTTGGCCCCACCCGCTGTCACGCCAAGCTGCAGCTTCACTCACCTATCATAATTAGTATGAAAGCCCCAGAGTGGTAACTGATGGCTGTAAACCTGATAGCTTCCTAGTTGGTTTGAGTAGTTCTCCTCCTGCTGTTTTGTACGGGCTGCAAACTCAATGACCCCTAATAATTGCAGGTGTTGCGTCTCCTAGAAGATGTGGGCTTGCCGGAAATGGTCATCAAGTTATCCAACTTGGCGATTACGGAGGCTGCCGACGACTGGAGGAGTCAGGTAGGAGCCGATCTCCTCCTAATTAATCTCTACACTTATTTTATTGTGTAACTGCTCACGTAACAGAATACCTTCCACCAGGCGGCTCTGAGGACCCGTATTTTCAAACATCACTTGGATTTGGGACACAACAGCCAAGCCTATGATGCGCTGACACAGATTCCTGATCACAGCAGGTAAGGGGTGATGCTTCCGATGAGATTGTTAATCAATGGTTGTAAGAATGATCCCACATGCTGACTGCTGTACAACACAAGGTATAATCGCACCAACCTATATCGTGGGTATTGTCCCACAATTGGTTGTGCCTAGATCTACTTCAGCTAATGTACCTGGTACGTTCACGAAGTGTAAAATGGTGCACTCTGTGTGGACTGGCTAGTTCCTCTTCTATGAAAATACTTTTTTTTTGCCCCCTGCTGGTCAGGTACTGAATTGGAAGGGGATTTGGCCAGCTCACAGAAATTACGATGTTCTCTTTTGAAATGTTCACTTATTTATTTATTACCAGTTATTTATATAGCGCACACACATTCCGCAGCGCTTTACAGAGAATATTTGTCCATTCACATCAGTTCCTGCCCCAGTGGAGCGTACAATCTATATTCCCTGCAACATGCACACACACATTTACACACTCCAGAGTGCTGAGGTCATTTTGAATCCTTGCTTTAATTTATATTTGACCATCTGCGGAGGGACGGAGTATAAATTGTGAGTACAGATTAGAGTTGGGAGGAGACGTGTCCTAGCTCTGAGCTTTTACCAAGGGTACTGCTGTTAGAGAGCGGATGCTTGTCAGACATTGATTTGAAGAGTACCAGGGGTAGAGTGCGGCATGCCAGTAGGGTGATGGTCCTGAGAGATGATGTAACCTGGAGTGAGAAGGAAGGTTTGGTTTGCATGACCTGAGAGCTCATGTAGTGAGATTGTAATCTTTGATGTAACAAGAGAAAATAGATTGGAGAATTTAATGAGAAGACCAGGTGATTTTAGTAGGAGAAAGACAGAAAATGTTGGAGAGGGAAAAGGTTCCATTGCAGCAAAATGGAGGTTGCAGCAGCTTTCCTGTGTATTTATGATGCTATCAGACACCACTACAATACAATATGTGCATTTGAAAACAGGGATGTTTGAGAAAGCTGTTGGGCAGTGAGGCATGTAAGGGAATAGTTGGTGGCCATGGGGACATCTGAGTGAAAAGCTGGTGGGCAGAGGGACATGTTAAGTGGGGAAAGCTGAATTGCAGCGGGGCTTGAGGGAAAAGCTGGTGGGCAGGGGATCCTGTAAGGGAAAGGCTGAAGGACAAGGGTTCTCGTGTGGGAAATGCTAAAGGACAGGGGATCTTGTGAGGGAAAAGCTGAAGGGCAGGAGGACTAGTGAGGGAAAAGCTGAAAAGGCCATGTGAAACAGAGGGGTGGTGGGTTTAGGATCATAGGATGGAGAAGCCACCAATACCCTCCTACTCAACCTCCTCATTTCACCTTTACATGACTGCCAACTTTTCCCACACATGCACACCCACATTTTACCTTTAAATGCTCTCTGCTGCCCTCCAGCCTTTCCCTCAGATGCCTCCCTCTACCCACCAGCTTTTCTCCTTCATCCACTAGGGGACACTGGAGTTCAAGACAGTGGGGTATAGACGGTGGTAGAGCACTTTAAATAATTCTGAAGTGTGACTGGCTCCTCCCCCTCTATGCCCCATCAGCCCCAGTTTTTAGAATGTGCCCGAGAGAGCCGGTCACATAGGGCTGAGCTCCAGCCCACACTTAGTATTTTTTCTTTTATTTCAACTTTATTTTAATTTCTAGCTTTCACAAAGCATTGAGGACAGGCTGACAGAGTACTGCGTCTGTCAGCCTGCTACATGGAGGCATCAGGAGACCCGCCTCCACTAAAAAGAGTGTGTGTCGGAGTCCCAGGCACCCTGGCAGTAGCTCAGGGAGGACACGCCACAGCTTAATATAGAGGCTGTGTCCGTGCTTCCGAATGCCTAGCCGCAGCCCTGATGCCAGCAGTGGTAAGTATAGCTCTGTTCCCCTTATGGGGAACGGAGTTTAATCTGCGGCCCCTCTGCCCCCTCCCAGGCTCAGGTGGTATATACTGTAGTATAACCCCTCCTGGAATCCTGTTATAACGCCGCTAGCGTTGTTACAAGGGGCGGAGGTACCGCGCATAGAGCGCGGATACATGTACAGGGAGACTGTTCAGACAGTCTGTAATGTTGCTGCCTAGCAGCATGCCTGATCCCTGCACGATGAGCGCTGTCTTACTTTATAGAGCCTGACAGCGCTCTGTTTGCTGCTCTCACGAGAGCCGAATCCTCCCTCTGCTATATCCCCACGGGGAGGGAGCCTGCCGCGACCCGCTACTCCCATAAGGGAGTCTACATTGCGCAGCAGCGCGGCTGTTCCCTGCCGCGCTGGCGCTTGAAGAAGCACTGGGCTTCTGCAGGGGGAGGAGCACAGCCGCCGGAGAGCGATGCTGTTATTCACAGCGCTCTCGGCTGCTGGTTGCGGCGCCGGAGATTGCACCGGCGCTGGCTACAATTTGCCGCATGGCGGGGCTTAGGGAGCTGCTCAGCGTGGCTGTTCCCTGCCGCGCTGGTGCTTGTAGAAGCGCTGGCTTCTGCACACAGCCGCCGGAGAGCGAGGCTGTTATTCACAGCGCTCTCGGCTGCTGGTTGCGGCGCCGGTGCTTGTATGAAGATGCACCGGCGCTGGCTATTACGTTCCCGCTCCCCCACTCGCATTATGCCTGCTATACCAGCCATTGTTTGCACCCCGCCCGCTTATTGATAAGGGGCGAAGTCTAGTCCATGCTGGCGTGCACAGATGCCGCCATTACCTCCAGCGAGTATTCTAAAACAGCATATGCACCTGCCTTAAAAGGAGCCGGGGCTTATTGCCAGCATCTCCTGCATCCTCACTCTGGAGTTCTGTGGGGGGTGCAACCCTTAACAGGGTTGTGGGTTTTATTCCCAGTACGTCCCTAACTGTTTGGAGTTTGTATGTTCTCCCTGTGCTTGCATATGGCCTCTTCCGTTTTTTTATTTACTTAAACCTACAGCACCTGGTCTCATTAGGTTTAACGCCACAACTGTGGAGTTTGTAATTTAAACTGCAGTCTTTATATAGATTCTGGCTCTGCCTCATCTCTGTTATATAGCACGTCGGTAGTTCCCCTACGGAACTGGGCAGTGTACTGGTTTAATATTATATTTAAAAAAAAAAATGAAGCACAGGGAGGAACATGCCACAGGCTAATATAGAGGTTGTGTCCACGCCACTTTGCCCACCACATATCTATCAGCGCCTACAGCCACACGCCCGATCTCGTCTGATCTTGGACGCTAAGCAGCGCCAGGCCTGGTTAGTACTTGGATGGGAGACCGCCTGGGTATACCAGGTGCGGCAGGCTTATTGCATTGAACATCTGGGGCAAATATGCTTGATGTGTAACAGAATAATGCAGTGTGTTTCTTCCATCTATAGCTGCCAGAGATCACTCTGCCTAAATGTGTATGGTATGCATAGTCGGGGCCACTGTTCTGGCTGCTGCCAGAAATTACGGTTATTGCATATCTTTAACTCAAGGTTACAAAAAGGGTGCGTCCCATCCTCAGGCTTATGCCTCACATTGGCTCACCTTAACAATGAGCCGTACTCTTCTCATGCATATATGTGGCTGCACATATGTTAAATCTCAACAGCCTTCGGTGCTTACCTTAGAAGGTATGCATCTATATGGATTTATATCTTATTTATTCCCTTCGGCAGCACACACAACACGAAGTAGTAACATATGGCCGTTGTGGTGGTTGGCATTGCTGTCTCGCATCACTGAGGTCATCTTTTGATTTCCATCATCTGGAGCCAGAAGGGCACACCTGATAAGGCGAGTACACCGGTAACGGAAGGGTCCCAGGATGGCAATCAGTCTGGGATAGTACGTTGCTAACATTTCCTGCCCCAACGCCGTAGCAGAATGACAGCCACACGCGGCACATGAGCAGTCTCCCTGCGTGGAGGTAAGCCACATGTATGTATATACTTGTATTTTAAACTAAACCCGGCGTTAAGACCTGGGGCTCAGTTCCTTCCATGGCTCTAACTATTGCCCATGTTATATTTTTCAAATTATATCGTCACCTACTAATCTTGTATGTAGGTACGCGTAGGCATGTGGGGATTTGTGTGTGTAATATATATATATATATATATATATATGTGTGTATGTGTATTTTGCTTCTTATCCTTACCATTAAAGCAGGGGTAGGATATGTTCTTCTCAGTTTTATGTCTGATACCTAGCATATTTAAAGAGGATGCTGCGACGATAGGCTGGACTCTCCTGATCCGGTAGTTTGTTCTATAACTCCGCTTAACACCATCTCTCCCTAGGGATTGGGTGGTGTGTGTGTATATGTATATAATTATGGATATGTGTAGGTATGCCTATACTTCCACAATCATTAAGGTACATATTATTCCACGTCTGGAAAGCTGCCAGGGTTTACCAGAAGCTGTCTGTTATACATATTATATGGTGGCTCTATAGACTAGAGTCATGTTCTGCAGCTTACATAGGATAGTCACAGGCTCCTACGGCATTGCTTCTAGTATTGGCTCTATACATGTCCGGGGGCCTTCCTGTATGTCCACACATGTATATGTACTTACACCCGCCTCGGGTTATAGTCCTGTTTCCATCAGTCTATATCTACGGCGTCCACTTCGGGGGACCTATTAATTACAACTACACTCTAGGGCGCACTTAGTAACCAACTTGTAAGACACTAGGAATGCAGTGTGTGTATATATAGATATAGCATGCTGATCTCCTATTGCGGGATATATATATGTGTGTGTGTGTATATGTATGTAGCGTGCTGATCTCCTGGTGCAGGAGTTTAACAACTGACTTACTATGTTGGTACTAACTCTTCCTTTCAAAGAGTTTGCCTTTTCATGCAGCTATGTTTATGTGTGTGTATGTGTATATATACTGATATATTCCCGTTCCTTGTATGAATTTTCCTAATAATTGGAGAAATCTGTTTTTGGCCCTGTCTGGCGTTATCACTACATATATATATCTCTTCTTACTTGGGATAATTAACGCATTCTATGTCTATGTACAGGTACCTTTCCCAGTATCGATTCTGGTACTTTATATTATTGTCTTGTCGCATATCTCAATAAAATGGGTATCTGATGGTCCCTTGGGTACATTTCCTATCAGTACATAGAGAATCCTGGATCTATTCCATCCTCATGGCTTATTAGTTAATTTACATGAGGCCTAGGGCCACCCGCCGATATAGGCAGGGTCTGGCCTGAGTTGTATCAGATTGTGGGCGTAATACACACTTCACCATTATAAGTGTTAATGTAAGGATACACTAGCAGACCGTTTTTGGGGTATGTGTAATCTCTATATGGATACATATCCCTAATGGAACAGGCTCAGGTATAGCGTCCTGTTGTACGGCCTTCTTGTCTCCACTAACAATTTGCTAGTTTCTACAGTATTTTCTTCTGCAGCATCTCCAGACTGAAGTCCGTGCTGTAGAGCATTGATCTTTGCCCACTGAGGCTACTCTCTGTACCTGTCGTGGTGGGTTGCTGTGAGATGAATAAGGTCAGTGACATTCTACATAGCGTCCAGAGGGTTTCTGGTCGCTCACAGGTAAGCGGGCTTACCCCACTAATACCTCGGAAGATGCTTCCTTTTCATGCATCCTGACATAGCTGTTATTCTATCTTACGCACCCTAGCTGCTGTCCTAGCAGCCTTCAGTTCTTTTAAATCAGTTGGCTGTACACTTTAGAGCTTTCCTGGTATGTAGGTGCATAGTTGTAACATTGAGATTTGTGACCCTATTCTACTGGAATCTGTTGGGTTTATGGACTGAAGCGCATCTATGGGCTAATGCACATTTTTACTATAAAGTGTGACAGTCTCTATGTTCCATACAGGGGGCCTGGTTTGTTTCCTGTTCAGTATCTGTTGATAAATTCAGCACACTGACAGGTACCTGAATGGTACCTTCATAGTTGTCCTAGTGCTTTAGCCTTGCGGATGGGATACTTCCCTATATTGGTAACTCTCCCTGGGTGGAGGTGGCATCCGTGCTCTTTTTCTGCTAAGGGTATCCTGGGTGTTTTCATACTATGTTCAGGCCAGTAGTTGGTACTGATTACACTCTACCATCATGTAGGAAGTTGTCTGCTGTTTGACAGGAGGGGTGGTACTGCCGTCTGACCCACTGGAAGGAATTGTAGTCTCAATCCTCTCGTATCCGCCTCATGCCCAGTGGGATCGCCACTCGTTGACAACTTCTATGGTCTAAACCTTACACTGGTTACCAACCCTTTAGTAGTTGGACCTCGAGAATGGTTCAGGGCGACTGTTAGGTCGTGACTCTTGCCTCCTTGTTTGCTTGGTTAGGAGTCTGTGGACGGGTTCAGCTCCGTCTCTGTATATTGGTATCATTATACTTTTATCTATATGATTGATGTCCCGCAGTGCTGGGATTCTGCTGTGAGACTGTTGCAGCTTCCTGTAGTTGTCGCTGGTACGGTTTTCTCGAGTTTTGTTCTCATGTTACTGCCATTCTATGGATTCTAGTTGGGGTTTTTCTGCTCCCAGCGGTCTTGCTTGG
Source organism: Taudactylus pleione (assembly GCA_031769625.1). Lineage (NCBI taxonomy): Eukaryota > Metazoa > Chordata > Amphibia > Anura > Myobatrachidae > Taudactylus > Taudactylus pleione. The sequence continues at coordinate 2,178,605 of JAUIMM010000461.1, read as the reverse complement.
TCTGTTTTTGGCTGAGCTTACGGTGTTCTGATGCTTCTCATCTGCGGCTACTCTCTAGCCGTATTCCATTGAATTTACGCTGTAAGTTGTGAAATGTCTGTGACTGTTCAGCAAGGAGCTCTGATTGTCTCCTGGCTCTACGACATGCCTCCAGTCTTGGGCTGTCCCTGTTTCGGTTGGCCGAAAGGTCGGCAAGTTCTCCGCGCTTCCCACCCGGGAGGTTGGCTTTGGGACGTCCCCACTGTCTTGAACTCCAGTGTCCCCTAGTGGATGAAGGAGAAAACAGGATTTTGGTACTTACCGATAAATCCCTTTCTCCGATTCCACAGGGGACACTGGACGCCCGCCCAGCGCTGCGTTCCTGCCGTTTTGTTGGGTCCTTATCTAGTTGTGTGACTGCATGTGTTCCCTGCAGTGGGTTCCTCTGTTCTCCTTCAGTCGGTATTGTTCCGTTCTGTGGTCTTCTCCTTACCGTCTCCTCTCGGGCTCAGTTCTTAAAACTGGGGCTGATGGGGCATAGAGGGGGAGGAGCCAGTCACACTTCAGAATTATTTAAAGTGCCAGGCTCTGCTCTACCACCGTCTATACCCCACTGTCTTGAACTCCAGTGTCCCCTGTGGAATCGGAGAAAGGGATTTATCGGTAAGTACCAAAATCCTGTTTTCTTGCATGCCTTTCAGCTTTTGTCTTGTATTTCTCAATCTCTTCACCATTGTATACTTACCAGATTCCCCTCCAGTGCTTTCAATCTCCTACCCCTATGTACCATGTGACTACAGCAGTCACATGATCTGGTGATGTGTAGTGACATTGTGGGGTCCTTTAGCTGATGAGGATCTTGCCATTGCTATTCATAAATGCTTGACGCTATTTAAACAATATCTCCAGCGACACCTTCTGGCCATAAGAAGTTACTGTAAAAATTAGCAAAAAGCTTTTTAGGGAGACAGATTGCAAACGCCCAAACAGTTATCACGGGTGATTAATTTTTCAACCATTTAAGTTGCTTCTCTTTTAGGATGACTGATAAACATGCTTATATCTTATAGGCAACTGGACTGTTTGCGACAGCTGGTGGTAATTCTGTGCGAGCGCTCTCAGCTTCAAGACCTTGTAAATTTTCCCTATGTGAATCTTCATAATGAGGTAACTATTGTCGCGGCTGGAACCATTCAGTGTTGTGACCTACGTTGATTTTTCTGCTTGTAATAAAAAATGTTCATAATCGTTGTGTTTTATTCAGGTCGTCAGTATCATTGAATCCCGCGCTCGTGCTGTCGATCTGATGACCCATAATTACTATGAACTCCTGTACGCTTTCCATATTTATCGGCATAACTATCGTAAAGGTATTTGTGTTTATAGTCAATGTGGTGGTCCGTTGGTTAAATGTCTTAAATTCCTCTTAAATATCATGATAAAAAATTACAGCGTTTCTCTACTTTCTTTAAGGCCGAACACCTAATCTTAACTTCTATAAGAAAACTATGAATACAAGAGCTTCAGTATAAAATCCACAATTGTACATTAGCACATAATGCAATCTATGGTAGCTGAAGTAACCAGTACAATTGGTTGATAGATACAAAATAAAGAAGAAAAAAAAATAATAAATAAATATATATATATATATAAGAAAATCAATATAATTTTATTGCCGGTTTCCCGACTGTCATATCACGGCAGGGTACTAATGACAGGTGTCGAAATCCCGCTGCCTGTCATACCTACACCGAGCAGCACAACGCCCGGCAGGTCAGACACCCACCCGGGAGACTTAGGTTTAGGCTGCGGGGACCGGAGGGTTAGGTTTAAGCACTTATGGGGGGTTAGGATTAGGCACTTAGGGGGGAAGGTTAGGGTTGGGCACCCCTAAGGAGGGTTAGGGGTGGAGTAGGGTTAGTAAATACTTACCTTTTTAGCTGTCGGGATCTTCACTGCTGCCGGTCTCACGGCGTCGGAATTTGAACCGTCGGACATAGCTCCGGCGGTATTTCATACCGATCCCGCCTGAAGGTAATTTTATACAATATTTTTAAATATTTTTTTTCACCAAAGTTTCTGTAAATACCCAAAATTAATTTGTATCATATACAACTTATACACACAGCCTGAAGATAATTATATACAATATTTGTAATAAATATGTGCCTTATACAAAATTTGTGTACATTGAACCATCAGAAAGAAAAGGTGTCACTATCTCAGTCGCACGTAAACCATTCCGTATTTCCGAATTTTCCATATTGCGGCATATTTGGATATGGGAGACTTAACCTGAAATAAAATGATGAATCATGTAGAATATGTGAATCTAATAGGAAAGGTGATGGTGTAAAGAAGTGTTTCCCAAACTGGGTGCCATGGGGGGGCACTTGCAGGGGTTCCACAGGTTGGTGGTCCAGGACCAAATCCAATAATTTGTGGTCAAAATGATAGGTAAAACCAGTTATGGTGGCTGCCAGTCATGTAATACGTGGACAAACAAGTGCAGCTATGTGCACCACCACATAACTGAACCTAAGGATGACAGGTAAACACAATTGGCTTATGGTGCGTACACATGGGACGATCGTCAGCGATATCGCTGAACGATCTCCCTGTGTGCTGGATGATCGATAGCAATCATCCAACAACCCACCAACGACGGGCCAGCGACCCGCAATCAACCTATCTTACCTTAACGAAATAGTTTAGGATGGCCTGCTTGCACGGCCGATGGCCAATATCATTATCGTCCATACGTGCCCACGCATCGCAGGTCGTTGGTGGGTTGGAAGGTTCCAAGAAATTAACTATCTGAATGATAACGATATGATCGATATTGTTCATATCGTGCATTTTTATCATACCGTGTGTACGCATCGTTACTTTAATAGTCTCTTACTGATATTATCAGTAAGAAACTTTTGACCTAGGGGTGCAGTGAAAAAAATGCTGATACTCTTGGGTGCTGTGAATCAAGAAAGTTTGGAAACCACTGGTGTAAAAAAAAATATATATATATATAGATAGATATATATATATATATATATATATATATATATATATATATAATTCATGATTGATACACACAGACTAAATGGCTACCTTTATCCTATTGGATAAATGGCTGCTGTTTGAATGAATACTCATCCTGATGAATGGCACAATTGATCACTTTCATGGATTATGTGGTGTGCATCTATCCATGCTTATAGTGGAGGTGCTATGATTGTTATGCAGGGCTTTCTACTGTGTATGTAACCGACCCATTATGTCTTCAGCGGGCACAGTGATGTTTGAATACGGAATGCGGCTCGGCAGAGAGGTTCGAACTTTAGGAGGTCTTGAGAAGCAAGTGAACTCTTACCTGGCGTGTCTAAACTGTCTATACCTCATCCGCCCCGAGTATGCCTGGATAGTGCAGCCGGCCAAAGGAGCTGTGGTACTGTATTGCCTCTGTTCTGTACATTTATACAGCACTGGGTACACTGCACGTTCTGTGTGTGGGCTGTAGCCTTTGCACACTTGTCTTGTGTAGTAAGTTTTCCCATATAAGATTTAATATGAAATTGTATGTACAGGGAGTATAGATTATATAGCCATCTGCAGCTAAGTAATACCAACACGGGCCGGGAAACATGAATAGCTTGGTGAATTTTAACCCGAGAAGTGATCGTGTCACATTGATATCTCGCTGACTTCCTTATAGGCCTGCAAAATGGAAGGGGGGGGTTCATTGTTTTGTTATTTTTTCTTCGTTTTAAACCATCCAATGTAACAATGAGAAAATTTTACGTTTTAAGTTAACCAAACACCTCTTATTTTTAGTATGAGCGGCCAGGAGCCTCCCCTAAGCGGAGCCATGACGGGGAGTCTGCAGCCGTTGCCAGTAAGTTTGTGCTCCTGTATTTCTGTAGTGTCTGTGCGGCGTAGTTGAGCCCCTCCCAATTCCCAGCTGTGGTTTGTTTAACAGGAAGTAGTCAGATCGAGATTCTGGAGCTGCAAGACTTGGAGAAGGAGTATATTCTGGCACAAACACGGCTGACGTTGGCAAACCATGATAAAAGTGCCACAGCAGTAGCCGGTAAGAGAATTGGTTTACTGCATTTGCTGGCAAGCAGGGGGGGATACTGGGACTTATGGTTCCACAGCAGCTGGATAATGTATTAAAGATCTACTTGCTTAGTTAGAATTGTAAAAATTGTTCATATTTGTAATAACCCCATGTCTTGCAGGGAGTGCAGCCGCTGAGGAGATGGTCTCTCTCTTGGTGCAGGCTGGGTTGTTTGATGCAGCCATTTTACTTTGCCAGACCTTCAAACTTTCCCTCACACCTGTGTTTGAGGGTCTCGCTTACAAGTAAGTTCCTTCAAAATAACGTTGCTCTTTTCCTGAATGTCACCTGTTCCCGGAAGGCATGTGTCCTTCACGGTTTATTTCCACACGTGTGTTTTGTGTTTTTGGTGTGTTTTATAAGCTGTTGCGTGATACTGAACACGTGTGGGTAATGCGGTTGTGTTTTGGCTGCCAGGTGCATCAAATTACAAAACGGCGGAGAGGCTACGCAGGCCGAGGCTTGGCACTGGCTGACCGCCAATCAACTATCCACTGTGGTCATCGCCAAGGAGGCATGGTATGGCAGTAGGGGTTTCCGCCACCCATTTTATAGAGCAAATATGGTCTTCTACCACAGTACTTGGCAGGCAGAGAGATTGGGACATAATACAACGTGACCAGAGTTAAAGTTTCCCTATTCAGAGCTGGTTGCAGCTGTAACTAATGGGCGTAACGCCACCGGAAGTGCCGTATTCAAGGCTTGGGCGAGAAGGATTCCGTGGGGGGAAAAAAATGTTGTTCCAAAATCAGCTGATAGGGGCAAAGATGTCGTTGTACAAGGTAAAATGCATGAAAATGTACCGACAAATGAATAACGAAGAGAACCTTAATTTTTTTTTTTTTTAAATCGAGTATTTTTATTACATTTTTAAAATGTTACACCCAGGTAGGGAAAACAGGCATATGGTGAGGATGGCAGACATAAGACACAGCATACAGAGGCACATATATTAGAAAAATCAGATAACAATAGAAAAGAGCAGCCAATGAGAGATCGGATATAATAAAACTAACCATACCTACAGGATAAATACTTACAAAATACCCCATAACAATGACAGATGATCAGGCAACACCTGAAGGCGCCATTCCGGTGCGCACAGAAAAGAAAATCAAAACCGCAATGGGGTTCATACAATGTATATAATTATAAAAAAAAAAAAATTATCCAAAATATAGTCTCCTATAGCCCCCATCCCACAACGCCCATCCCTACCTATAAACTAAACAAACAAAAAGAAAATAATAAAGAATAGAAAAAAAACAAAACACACCCAAAGCAAACCTCCCCATAACCCCCCACCCTTTATAACCTAACCCAACCTAGGCATACCTGGATCCCCCCCTAAATACCCCAACTAAAACTGACTATCTAAGAACGCCTACCCCCCAACCCATTGAAAGGATATAAAAAACACATAATCGACAGGGGCAACTAACAAAAATGACCAAAATCATGGCCGGCCCAGCTCTCCCGTTTAAAAGAAATATGGAGTTCATCCCAGTCAAACACATACGGATAAAGAAAAGAAAAAAAACAAGATATATAAAATCATAACAGTTTAAAAAACAAATAAAATGGCATATAAAACATGACAAATATATAAGTTCCAAAGGTCTAATCGGGCCAGGCCTCAGCCTCCTGCAGGGAAAAAATGAGAAGAAAAACAATCTGCCACATATAACCCAGGAGTATACACAAAAAAACAAAAAACATTTGCATAAGATATCCCAAAGCTTCATCATGAATACTGGAAATGGAAAAAGGATTTTTAGACTTGCTAGAGCAGAATCTTGTTGATCAGAGGCAAGGTGATAGACAACCCTGGATCGAACCTGGAGCACCAAAGTGGGTAACTGATCTTGAACTTGAGGGGAAAGAACATCGGAGTCAGGGATCAGGGGCTCATCCACATGATGATCAAGGAAGAGATCCATGTGCAACTCTTCAATACTGTCCACAAGTCTCTGGATAGAGTCCATAATAGCCTGAAGGATCATCTGAAGAGGAGCCATGATGGTAATGGACAACCAGAGAACTCAGAGGAATGAGGAGTGGAACAGGTAACCAGAGTCCAGGATAAATAGTAACTGGAAAGGCACCAGGCACACAGCCACACCAGGTAACAGCCAGAGGATATCAGGAGCAAGTATAGATCACTTAACTGGAAAATAGCCGCCCGTACCTGAAGGCGTCCTCAGGATTTTGAGACCATCAGAAAGTCACAGCAGAGGCAGCAGATTTACAAAGGCAACCCAAAAGTACAGTAGGTAAGTCCACCACAGAGGATGACCGCAGCCCGGGAGCGACAGGAAGACCAGTGCAGCACTCAAAATGAAGCCTGACGTCAAGATGGTGGCGGCTAGCACACCGCACACCCCAATCACAGAGACCCGCATGTGGGAGCCAAAGAGGAGATGGACCACAGGATTCACTCTCAGGACACCGCGGGATGCAGTCCACGATCCGGAGGCGACTCACAGGTAAGGGCACACAGACCTGCGGGAGCCGGAGAAGAAAGCAGGAAAACCAGAGGAGGGAGGCAGGCAGAGGACTCGGCCACACAGACAAAGGGTGAAATAGGCGGGAGGTATCACACACACAGCCCACCACAGATCTCCAGAAGAGCAGGAGTAGATGCTCAGCTGATAGAGGTACACCAACGGAGGAACTGCCTGTAAAACAGGATAAATATCTGGACAGCCACAGGAGAGCTGGTACAATGCTGCCTACACCATGCTACTTCAGGCCACGCCCCCCCCCCCCCCCCCCCTCCCCAGAAACTTTACATTTTAGGTTATATTTTGCTTATTCTCGCCACTTTTTCATGCATTTCACCTTGTACAGTGCCATAACTTCCCCTATCTGCAGATTTTGGAACAAAGTTTTTTTTATTTTACCGGATTAGCAGTAACTCTGTATTAGCTCCTAATGATATGTTGGCACTGCCAGATTTGTGTCCACATGGACCTGGATCTCAAATTTATGTAGGGCCTATTGTGTGCTACTGCAGGGGTCACAAACGCGGCAACTGTGAGACTAGTGATGTGCGGGTGTGGCTAGTGTCCAGGTACAGATCAGCGGCGTGCGTTTCACCAGGACATCACATCCTGTCAATGGAACGCATAGCCCGCTCCTAGCTATGGCAGCCACCCGCACTTCTTGTCAGTGGAACGCATAGACCGGCAAAGCGCCGGTCAGTTGCTGAAAGGGACGCATTGGTATATTTGGGGGAAGTTAATTTCTTATTGCCACGAATAGCAACAATAAATACTAGTTATTGGGTCTGAAACCTGATAATTAGTACATAATTGTAGATCTTACAGGGAAATAAAAATGAGAAATGTATGTTGTGATTGCCTGATACTGGTTACAAACTAAAGACACCATAACATTCTTAAAAAATGTTGCAAAAATATAGTTAAGGCAAAGTCCACACACTCAACCACTCCATAGGGTTAGATCGTATTGAGAAGCTCCTGTAGAATCCTGGTGGCGAGTTATATGCTTCTCACAGGTCCCAAATGTATATTTAAAGTGCTCTGTAGCTCTCTTCCATAGTGAACAGAGGGCTGAATTCAGAGATAGACGCTCTGAGCATTAGTGCTGCGTTTTTGGATGCAGCAGTGATGCTCAAATATTCAAATACAGCGTGAGGCGTCTGTAACAAAGACACCTCCTGCATGCAGCGTTAATCTGAAGACGCAGCATCAGATCACCGTCATGATCAATGGTTGCATACATCGGCTACCTGAGTAAGCTGAAACTTACCCAGACTGGCCGCCGGAACTCCTCTGATGGGGCCAGGACATCTGCGTACAAAAGACACAGATACTGGCATTGGTCCACCTACAACATGATGGCGACACGCCCCCGTTTTATAGAACAGTCCAGGTTGCCGCCCCCTCTCAGTACCCCAAACGCAGCAGCATGTCAATTAGCTGCAGCATGAGGGGGAACTGCGAGTGATTACGCAGGACTCGTTCTGCACATGCGCAGCCCACAAATATTGGAGATGTACGTAAACCAATGGGATGCCGTACATCTCTGGCCCTGATGTTCTTAAATCACCATATGCTGCCTGCATTGTAGACAACTAAAAGGAATACAACCAAATAGGGAAAAATCTGATGGACCACTCACCCATCCGGGCTGCAGAGTTCCAATGCTGTACTTGGCCCAGGCTCCAGGGTAGCCAGGTACTGAGGTGTTTGCTGCTCCCAGATGGGTATTAGGAGGGTTTTTGCCAGCACCTATGGCTTAGTGTGTCGCTGTGTAAATGCTTCGGAATCTGCCTGTAGAGGTGGAGCTTAACATTACCAGTGGCTCCCATACTGCTGGCACAATTCCAGGTGACAGGGGGAGGAGCTTAGCGTGACTGGGGACAGAACTTAAGGAGACCAGGAGACTCCCTCCCACACTGGAGAGGCAGCGTCAGGAGGCGGGGCTTAGCGTGAGCAGGGGTGGAGCTTAGGAGCTCATTCAGACCCACTCGCTATGATGAGAATGCTCGTAGCTGGCCGATAGTCACTTTCTCGCATGCGTACGCATCGCGATGCGCGAGCCAGTCTGAGAGATCGGAATGTGTTCGCTCGCTGTGCATAGACTGCCCAGTAGAGTAATTGACAGGTGAATCAGTTTGTGGGTTGTGACAGGGGCTGGCCACTGGAAATGGGGGAGTGGAGGTGCGAATGCAGGCGTGCCCGAGTGTTACGCCATTACAAAGATGTGCATTATTAAAAGGCAGTGTCATAGTACACGTCATTTGGTGGGATTTCACTCTGAAGTGATCGCAGTGCTGAATTTGCATATGCAGGGAGCGAGCGAACGCATCTAGCGAGCGGGTCTGAATCGGGCCCTTAGTGTTACAAGAGACTCACACACTGAGGACAGAGCTTTGGAAGACTGGAGGCGGAGCATAGTGCAATGGAGCCGGGGTTTACTGCAACCTGGGGCTCCCACAGGTTTGGATGGCTGGGGTGGAGCTTAGTGTAAGTAGGGGCGGAGCTTCGGATGGCGTCAGTGGGCGGTAGGGGGCAGGGGTGTTGATTGGACGATCAGGAGGATAAAGTGCTGGTAGTGAGTGGTGGCGGGGAAAAATGTTTTTTGCTGTCAACACTGCACTGCAGGGAAATCCAGTGGGCCTATTTTCATGGGAGGGCCTGGAGCTGTAGCTCCACCCGCCCCATTATTAATCCGGCCCTGTATGTTGGTTATGAATCGAGTTTATGACCTTGGACTTCCGAGCTCCAAACTGCTGCAGGCAAATGAGAAATGTGTGACTTGTCTCTCACCCTAGTGCCACAGATGAAGCATGGAGACTAATGACTACCTATCTGGAAAAGCACAAGACCCAGAACAGTCTGTACCATCGCTGTATCATTGATAAGCTGCTGTCACACGGGGTCCCTCTGCCCAACTGGTTAATAAACAGCTATAAGGTTTGTACTGTATACTCGCACTGGCTTCTTACTGCACATGGCTGACGGGCACTGTACCAGGCGGCGGCTGGTAGTGAGTGCACAATCTGTCATGGTATACACGGAGATGCCCATTAAAAGTTAACAAGTAGGTGGAGATATGTACTGTGGCAAACTGCCTAATTGTTGCAGAAATAAAATGCTGCTTGTTACATTTAGTCTCTCACTGATTTTCTCACGAATAGGTCACCTGTGCCCTGTATGGTCCTGAGATCTGCTACAGTACTTATTTTTTACAAAGCCTTATTGAATTAAATGCATTTGTCTTATACAGTTTGTAGTTAACAGAGCCCATGGTTTTTTTTTTTGGTTTTTTTTAAATGACCTAGTAGTAATATTAATTCTCATGGCTTGGAAAGAGATGTTGGCTAAAGGGAGCCGTAGTACCAAGGTGAATTAAGTAAAACAATGGGTACACTTGTCAGAATAGAAATAACAAAATATTGATTATTCATATCAGCTAAATGGTTTTTCCCAGGTGCTTGTAAAGGGAAGGGGTTTATTCTGGACTACAGGGAAAAAAATAGGAAAAACAGTCTCCCTCCAGCACACTGCAAACAAAAAACAACAAAAAAGCTTTTCCCGGCTGCATCTGTGCGGCAGCAGACGCGATTTACGGCAGCGAGAACTCGCCCAAAAATGTTCTCTACCCAATAGGGCAGCGAGCACTTTTGTGCGAGTCGGGCATTCGGCTGGCCGGGCGAAGGGTGCAAGACTGGCTACCATTGCTGGGGTTTAAATTTAAAGGCAATTCGCACCCTTTGCCCGGCAGTTGGGCGTTAGTGGGCATTTTGGGCAAAATTAGGGCTACCTGAGAGGTATAAGGAAAGTCTGATGTAAGTAGTGTAATTGGCTGACGCCTTAATGCGAGTCTCGAAAACATTTTCCCCACTTCATTATTAAGCAGACTCTGGCCATTTGTCCACAAGACCTTTGGTCCGACTACTATTGGTAAGTCGTGGCCAGAAAGAGAGTACGGTACGGAGGCTAGCTGCTTGGTGTGCGCTCGTATACGGGGGGATAGAATTGGAAATGTATTGATCTGAGAGGCCAAGTCTGAAGGGAATGTTTTAGCTGAGTGTAGTGTTCAGTGTCCTATATTTATATAGCTCTCTTATCCTCATAGTCTCCTATATATAAATGAGTGTATAATGTTAGCTATGTGTTCAGTGTCCTATATTTATATAGCTCTCTTATCCTCATAGTCTCCTATATATAAATGAGTGTATAATGTTAGCTATGTGTTCAGTGTCCTATATTTATATAGCTCTCTTATCCTCATAGTCTCCTATATATAAATGAGTGTATAATGTTAGCTATGTGTTCAGTGTCCTATATTTATATAGCTCTCTTATCCTCATAGTCTCCTATATATAAATGAGTGTATAATGTTAGCTATGTGTTCAGTGTCCTATATTTATATAGCTCTCTTATCCTCATAGTCTCCTATATATAAATGAGTGTATAATGTTAGCTATGTGTTCAGTGTCATATTTATATAGCTCTCTTATCCTCATAGTCTCCTATATATAAATGAGTGTATAATGTTAGCTATGTGTTCAGTGTCCTATATTTATATAGCTCTCTTATCCTCATAGTCTCCTATATATAAATGAGTGTATAATGTTAGCTATGTGTTCAGTGTCCTATATTTATATAGTTCTCTTATCCTCATAGTCTCCTATATATAAATGAGTGTATAATGTTAGCTATGTGAGCTCCTGGCTTTGTTCCCTGCATTTACAGGTATCTTAGGCACATGGGTTTGCGCCTATTCCTATTGGAGGTCTGGTTTATGTCATGTGCGTTCTGTCCCTGCAGGCAGTGGACGCAGCAGAATTGCTCCGGCTCTATTTGAAGTACGATCTCCTGGAAGAGGCTGCAGAGCTGGTTTTGGAGTATGTAGATGCCATTTTGGGGAAAGGTCACCAGTACTTTGGAATAGAGGTGAGTGTCAGTAGCAGCTGGGCTATCAATGTTCTAATACGGTTGGTTTAAACCAAGTGGAACTTTTCCCTATTTTCATTGTAGTTGCCTCTCTCGGCTATATCCCCATTGGTTTGGCTGCCTTACTCTGCGATAGACCATCTCCTACAGGCATTGGAAAAGAACAGTAACAGTCAGCACAACAGAGATGTGAGTATTCCGTCCTTCCACACTATTATATTCTGTGCAGTTATACTTGGACCAAGCTTCTGCTGGTCATCCCCAGCTGACACCTGGAGCATAGGGGGCAAGGGGGTGGGTGTCCTGGTCTGACTGCTGTTCATTGCCGCTCATGGTTAAGAGGTTCTTTGGGTCAGCTGCACACCCGTGACGCTTGGAGCACCCATCCTTGGCTCTCAGGGATTGGGAGTTGGGGTATTACTAGAAATGGCATAACGTTGGGTATTATTTTTACATTTCTTCTTAAATTGGCGATGTTCTGACCCTCTTTCTTCTGGGCCCTAATTTGTTTTTCCTGTATATTGTTACTCAACTACTTTCTCTTAAACAAGGGAGAGGATGTCTAATTCTAATGACAGTGCCACTGTTGTCAAGAACCCTAGGTCTTAGGGCTTGATGATCAAGTGCTATGTTTGCACCAAATGTAAGACCAAGCTATCAGGCAACGGAGACCTGGTTATCAGCTTTGTTAGCTCAAAAATCAGTCTGGAGAGGCAAGATTATAGCAGCCTCTGAGCTCAAGTGAGCCGGCTTGGATGCAAGTGTAATGCTCCCTGCTTTAACCAGCAGAGGGCACTAGCATAACAGTTCAGCAGATGGCAGACAGGTCTAGATACTTGACACCATCTTAATAGGATATTTCCAAGCTGGTCAAGAAAGCTCATGTTTCCCAAACCCTCTAAACGTGAAGCTTCACCCTAGCCTCTAGAGACGCAGTCATAAAAGGACAACAACTACTCTGTAATCATGTTATACCTGGAAGAGGATGAGGCATATGACCAGGGATGAAGGGCTCCAGCAGCACGCAATGCTCCACCGTATATGGATCTGGTAGACGTCGGTCTATGATGTTGGGTGAAGTCGTAAAGGTCAAAGATCCGTAGAACACACATCGATCATCCTACCATTTGTCGCAAATAAGCCAGTTTTCCTTTTTGATCATTTACTGAACAAGCTTGGCATAGAGTGGGTGGTCCGAAACAAGCGGTTCTATGCTCACGACACATTTCTAGCCTATGGGGCGTATGTGATGACTCTACATCAGAAATCGAATCTGGTGTGGTAGACTTACACATTTATTAATGCATGCAACAGGTACATTAAAAACCTCAATCAGAATTTCTACTTCAGGGTCCATAGGGGGTCCACAGGGTTGACCTTGGGGATATAGCTGGATCAGGATCCATGGGCACCACACAGTTAAGCTTTTAGCTCCCAGGATGCACTTGGGTCCTCCTCTATATCCCGCCCCCGAGCCACAGGCACCTCAGTGTAAGCTGGTGCCCGGCTGGAGTCGGTCACCGCGCAGGGGGGCTGCAGGAGCAGCCCCCAGATGCTTTTTATTTTCTAATAGATTTTATTTATTTTAGTTTCTCTTTTTACTACAGACGGCAGCGAAGGGCTGTCTGTACAGACGCCCACGCTGCCGCTCTGATCCCTGACTGGCGCCGCGACGCCAGTACTGATCTGGGGATCGCGGCGGGAGGACAGAGTCCGTACTAGCCGGACTCTGTCTACCTCCCAGGACTGCTGCTGGAGTCGCCGGGGATTCAGGTAAGCCGCGCGTCGCTGGCTAGCGGCGGCGCGCGGGATACCTTAAATGCAGTCCTTTAGCCTCCGGTCCTGGGGACAGACCGGAGGCTGCTGGCAGTGGTGGCGGGCCCCCCCCATAACCCGTGGGACCACTAGACCACCAGGGATAACCGGCAAGCGGGAAGCCAGCATCCCTGGGGTTAATGGCCAGCCAGGGGAGGAAGCCTTTCCTGTTCAGCGGCTCCTCAGCTCAGCGCGCTTTTCAGCCTGCATGTCTAGCGTTCCTGAGCTGCAGTTCACTCGGCCACTCCTCCTCTGAGGTCTCTGGCGGCCATTTTTTTCTACATGTGGCAGCGCAGATCCCTCAGGGAGCATGCGGACCGGTCCCCCTGTGTACCTCTCCCCTGTTAGGACGGCGTACACAGCACTATAGCCCTCCCAGACACTGAATCTGGGCGGTTGAGTGTAGTGTAAAGGTGCAGTGAGTATATCTTCCTGCATGGTATGTGACACTTGCTAGTGCTGCTGTCTGTATTTTTCTCTTATTACTGTCAGCTTATATCTATCTCTTTCCTTCTTCCTTAGCCCTACAGGTGTGGAGGAGGGGCTTTTCTACTAACCTCACATATATAAATCAAGTATTTGTGAGGTCTGTCACATACAGTTGTGTGCTACACAGTGCCATATTCAGGACTGTTGTTCAACACACAGGGAAGTGCAGTTCTTTTTTCCTCTATTGCCATATATATTTTGTCTGTACATTATATTTGGTCATGTCTGAGGGTGAAGTTGAGCACTCCGGGACTCCAGTGTTGTTTTCCTGCAGGCGCTGCTCTGCGGGATCACATAGGGAAGAGGCATCTCTGGATGGCCTTTATGAGCGGTGTCAGTTGACTCCTGGTCAATCCAGACCCCCTATGACACAGGAGCCACCATGGGCTATGTTTTCACATGTGCTGGTGTCTCTGGCGGACCGCCTTGCGGCTCCGTCTGCTGTCCCTACGAGGACTCTGTCCCAGCCTACCATTTCCCATTACCAGTGTACCCCGCAATTATTGCAGAGTTCCTCTGGGTCACAGACTGTGGACCCTTATTCAGGATTGCCTATCTATTTTCAGGCCACTCCTGCTACACAACAGTCTGTGGTGCCTTTCCAGACCAATGTGGCAGCTCCTCCACCATGGGTGGACGTGCTCTCCAGTTCAGTCCAGAGTCTGGCAGCTGCATCTTCGACTTTTCAGTCGATGCTGCACAATGACAGGTCTGCAGGGGCGTCTAAGCGTGCACATAAGTTGCATGCGGCGCAGATTTCGGACACTGAGGGGTCCTCAGATGAGGGTGATGTCCAGGACGACTCCGATTCGTACACCTGGGCTCAGGAGTTGGAATCTCGGTCGTCTATTAATGTACGAGCTCTGGTTAGGGCGGTGCATGCCATTCTCCTAATAGAGGATGAGGCACCTGATCCTAAGTAGAAATTCCCTAGTTTAAAAAAAAAAAAAAAAAAAACTAAGGTGACTTCGGCGGTATTCCCTCTATCTGATCAATTAACGGATCATATGGCGGTGGCTTGGCAGACACCCAGTAAGAGATTTGTGCCTCAAAAGAGGTTGGCTTCCAATTATCCATTCCCGGAGGCGCATTGTAGGAAGTGGGTAGCTCCACCGGCGGTGGATTCCCATGTCACACGCCTTATTAGGAGTGCTACGCTGCCAATACCGTCAGTTTCCTCGTTAAAGGATCCCACGGACAGAAAGCTTGAGGCTTGCCTTAAGTCTATTTATTCCCTCTCGGGAGCAATTGCTCGCCCGTCCATGGCCATTTCCTGGGTGGCTAAGGCCATTGAGGGTTGGGCCAATGCCTTAGGGGACACTTTTCCTGAGGATACTCAGGAAGTCCAGAGGGCATTACTAGGACAGATGAGTGATGCGGCTTCTTATATTGGAGAAGCTTCCTTGGACGCTAGTCTGCTAACCTCTAGGGTGTCGGCTGCGGCTGTGCATGCCCGCCGCTCCTTATGGCTGAGGTCCTGGAGAGCAGACGCTGATTCAAACAAGGGCCTGGAGGCCTTACCTTTTAATGGGGAATTACTTTTTGGTCCAGACTTGGATAGGATCGTGGATAGACTGGCTAGGTCCAAGAAACAAGCTTAGAGTGCCAGGCGTCCCTCTTCCAGACAGGAAGATAAGCCTTCCGCCTGATGGGACGGGCCTCCCTCTGGGGGATCCCAGAGGGGAGGCCGACTTCTTCAATTCGCCCAGAGCTGGTTCAATACCACCACCGATGCCTGGGTGCGAGGAGTGGTCTCCCAGGGGTACGCCCTGTCTTTTCGGCGCAGACCGCCTCACCAGTTTTTCTGCACGAGTCCTTCTCAGGACATAGCCAAGGCTATGCTGATCAGGGAAGCTATAGACTCCTTGCTGACTGCAGGGGTCATTGTACCTGTTCCACAATCTCAGCATGGGATGGGGTACTATTCTGCTGTTTCTGGTACAGAAACCCAATGGCTCCCATCGACCCGTTCTAAATTTAAAGTCTCTGAACAGGTTTCTCAGGATTCCCAGGTTCAGAATGGAAACCTTGTGTTCCATAATTCTGGCTATGGAACCAGGGGATTACATGGTCTCCCTGGATATCCAGGACGCTTACCTCCATGTGCCGATAGCAACGTCACGTCAGAGGTGTCTGCGGTTCGCTCTGTTGCACCGTCACTACCAGTTCCGGGCTCTCCACAGCGCCGAGGGTGTTCACCAAGGTGATGGCAGTTATGGCTGCCCACCTTCGGAACCAGGGGGTACGGTTGTTAGCGTATCTGGACGACCTCCTATTGCTGGCAAGCTCTCCGGAGGTTCTGCTGCAACATCTCCAACTGACGGTGGCTTGTCTGCAGATGCACGGGTGGTTAATAAATTGGAGGAAGTCATCCCTGATCCCATCTCAGCAGATGGTCCATCTGGGGGCCCTCCTAGACTCTCATCAGCAGGGGATCTTTCTAACTCCAGAAAAGGTATCTTCCCTACAGTTGCGGATACGCAGTTGCCTGGATTGTGCCAGTCTTTCAGTACACTCGTCAATGAGAGTGCTGGGTTCCATGGTGTCGGCATTCGACATGGTGGAATTTGCCCAGTTTCACTCCAGGCCTCTGCAGAGGCTGATTCTAGCAAACTGGAATGGGTTGCCTCACCGGATCCGGTCACAGACGCTGGTGCTATCTTCGGATGTACGACAGTCCCTGAATTGGTGGCTTTAAACAGCTCACCTCCTCGAGGTTCGCCCCTTTTGGATCCCGGACTGGGTTCGGCTCACGACAGATGCCAGTCTTCGGGGTTGGGGGGCGGTGACAGGCTCCTTGTCACTTCAGGGTCGTTGGACAGCGGAGGAAGCGGCTCTCCCCATCAATGTTCTGGAACTAAGAGCCGTGTACAGGGCTCTGCAGTCGGCCGGCACCACTCTTCACGGAAGGGCAGTGCAAGTGCAGTCAGACAACGCCACCACGGTGGCGTACATCAATCACCAGGGAGGAACTCGCAGCCGGGCTGCGATGGCAGAAGTGTCTCACATCCTAACCTGGGCGGAGTGCCACTTTCCAGCGATCTCGGCAGTCTTCATTCCCGGAATCCTCAATTGGGAGGCAGACTTCCTCAGCCGTTACGACGTGCATCCAGGGGAATGGTCGCTTCATCCAGAGGTATTCCAACTACTCATGGACAAGTAGGGACTGCCGGAGATGGACTTGATGGCCTCTCGTCACAATCACAAGTTGCCCGTGTACAGGTCAAGGACAAGGGACGACGGCGCCAGTCTGGTGGACGCTCCGTAGGTCAGATGGACGTTTCAGCTGGCATATCTGTTTCCTCCGATATCCCTTCTGCCTTGGGTCCTGCGCAAGTTCTAGCAGGACAGAGGCACTCTGGTACTGGTGGCCCCAGCGTGGCCAAGACGTCCGTGGTACTCCAACCTACAGAGTCTGTCCATCGACGTTCCGTACCTTCCTCCTCAGCGGCAGGACTTGTTGTCTCAGGGGCCCTACCTTTACCCGGATCTGGGTCGTCTGTCTTTGACGGCGTGGCTCTTGAGACGGCCGTCTTAAGGTCCCGGGGCTTTTCTAGTTCCGTTATTTCTACCATGCTGAGGGCACGCAAGCCTGCTTCTGCAAGGATTTACCATAGAGTGTGGCACACGTACTTTCAGTGGTGTGAGTCCAGAAACTTATGATCCTCAGGTATTCAGAGTTTCAAGGATTCTGGCTTTTCTTCAGTCGGGTTTGGACTTAGGTTTACGCCTTTCCTCTCTGAAGGTGCACGTGTCTGCTTTATCGGTTTGGTACCAACGTAGAATTGCTATGTTACCGGACGTACAGACTTTTTTCCAGGGTGTTCTCAGGATTCAGCCACCTTTTGTGCTTCCGGTGGCACCGTGGGATTTGGCGGTGGTTCTTTGAGTTCTGCAAGGTCCTCCCTTTGAGCCTCTTGAGTCAGTTGACCTCAAATGGTTAACGCTTAAAACTGTGTTTCTCCTGGCTATTGCTTCAGCAAGGAGGGTTTCCGAGTTGGGGGCACTTTCATGTAGTCCCCCCTTCTTAATTATTTTCTCCAGGACAGAGCAGTGCTTCGCACTCGTCCTGAGTGTTTACCTAAGGTTGTCTCTAAGTTCCATATCAATCAGGAACTGGTGGTCCCAGCCTTTCAGTCCCCTGATCTTACAGCAGGGGAGACTTCGTTGGACATTGTCCGTGCTCTGAGTTTATGTTGATCGGACTGCTTCTGTTCGAAAGTCCGACTCCTTGTTTGTCCTCTTTGGTTTTCATAAGAGGGGTTGGCCTGCCAACAACCAGACTTTGGCCCGTTGGTTTTGTTCTGTTATTAGGGAGGCTTAGATACGAGAGCATTTACCTGTTCCAGCCTCTGTTAAGGCTCATTCCACTCGTTCTGTGGGCCCTTCTTGGGCTGCTAAACGTGGTGCCTCAGCTGTTCAGCTGTGTAAGGCAGCCACTTGGTCTTCGGTTCAAACGTTTCTAAGATTTTATGCGTTTGACACCTTTGCCTCTCAGGATGCATCCTTCGGGCGCAAGATTCTTCTTTCTGCACAGGAGCGTCCCCGCCCTTAGTTGAACTGCTTTGGGACATCCCCAAGGTCAACCCTGTGGACCCCCTATGGACCCTGAAGTAGAAAACAAGAGATATGGTAAGAACTTACCTTTGTTATCTCTGTTTCTACGAAGTCCATAGGGTCCACAGGGCGCCCGCCCTGACGCACCTGGCTTCTAATGGGCTGTGTTGCTGGTCACCGGTATTTCCGTCTCCTTTTTCTGTGAGTATGGTTTCTTGTGTGTTCCAGTCTTCCTTCTCTCTGTTCCATATTCTCCTCCGGCCTAGGCTGCTTACCAACTGAGGTGCCTGTGGTTCGGGGGCGGGATATAGAGGAGGACCCAAGTGCATCCTGGGAGCTAAAAGCTTAACTGTGTGGTGCCCATGGATCCTGATCCAGCTATATCCCCAAGGTCAACCCTGTGGACCCTATGGACTTCGTAGAAACAGAGATAACAAAGATAAGTTCTTACCATATCTCTTGTTATCATCAGATATGCACATTCAGTATATTAAACTAAAAGACATGACATTACTGTATTATCATGATAATTACGGAGATTGAGTCTTTTGTAAATTGCAATTTGAATATTAATGCAGTAGACATATAAACTGTTATTTAGATACACTGATTACCTCCACCTGCCGTTTGTATGCATAAATGGTATTAGATCTCCATTAGTAAGATCCCAATGTATGAGGGTCAAGGTCTGGGGGATGGAGATTATTTCCAAGACTTCATATAATAGTCAACTTGTCCTTTTATCTAAGAAGCTTTTGCTTGACCCAGAGTTAGACAAAATTATTTCGATCACCTCTTTTTTAAGAGGAGCAAATCTCTTGCCCACAATAGGTAAAAACCGCAGCCTGTGAATTGTCAGAAGGGCATTTGCAAGCCAATATGTTTTTTATCTGATAACGCCCTTAAGTTGGAAGTATCCATTTAATTATTTTGTTGTATAAAAATTGCAAGGGTCAATCAAATTGGAGTGGGGCGAGTTGCCGTTGTAATAGCGTGGAACTCCCCCCTTTCGTGATCTTTTGTTACCCCGGACTCGTGGATTTTTATACCCTATAGGGCTGCAAGCAAAAATCCACAAGTGCGGCATATAGCCGCACTTACTCGCAAACTCGCCTAAGTCGTGTCAAATTGAAATGACCCCCTAGGGTTGTTTGTAACGCGTGTATCTGAGTGATTAATGGAATGTATTGTGTGCAGTCATTTAACACTGTATAATATTTTGCTTTTTTCATAGCTACTTGAGAAGCTGAAGGCCAAGCTTGAGGAGTACTTTTGTAAACTTGAGACCTCCACTACAAACCTATTGTCCCTTCGAAGGAGCTAGCCCCAAGCGGTCTTTTGGAGACACATCTGCCCATGATGGAACCATGTTTGAAATTGTAACTAAATTTGTAACTCTACAGAATGCCCCAGCCAGTTATTTTTTTGTAAAATAAGAATAAAATATTTTCTATGACTTTTTGTGTACGATTAATGCTACTTATCGTTGCTATTTGTGTTGGTTTCTTAGACAAATTGAGAATGTTAGTTGTATGCTGCACACTAACCAAAACATTATATATTAATTTACAATCTGCTCTTTACGGTAACATACTGTACAATAAAAGTCCATGGTCCTTACATTTAAGCATCACACATTGAACATAATGACTGTACATCTAAATTGTGATTTTTGCAGCTAAACTTGTCCATTTAAAAAGTACCTGCATCTTCCCAAAGGACAATGAATTTAAATATCTAAAAACATTGACTGGTTAGATGTTCAAAATCCATCCTCAGTGCATTGGCTGGAGTACCCTTTATTAGCATGCTTGGTGTGATCCGTCTCACGACACTTCACTTTCATCAAAATTTACGCAATTGTATTCACAATGTGTATGACTGGTGCAAATTGTGAGCAATTCTGGTTACAAAAAGAAAATCCTAATTGAAATAAAATAAAATTACTTCACCGATCTGAAACCGAAACATGCTTGAAAATGGGAATCTGCCACCCCACAATTGTACTATAATCGATTAAGACGATAGCAGTGCTCAAACGTAACCTGTGTACACATTTAAACGATGTGTACCCAGCAATCTGACAGGAGACTGGATGGATGACGGGCTGACATATCGGGCGGCCGGTACACATTAGACAATCCAGTGCCCGACCGACCGAAATGTCAGCCCCTGCCGAATCCCACTGCATGGGGTCATCAGTCACATCGTCAAATTGAGCTACGTGTAGGGGCGACCTGACGATGCGGCTGACCAAACGGGAACACAGACGATATTGCCAATATGTCAGATCATCTGAAATATCCAGCTTGCCCAGCTTTAGAGCAAGATATCCCATATTCCCCACCCCGTCATGTTCTGGATCCCACAGTGTATGATATTGATGTATATAGTGGAGAGACATGCATACACAGAGGAAATACTGAACACGCTAAGTGTGTGTTTAGGGAGCAAATTCACACATGAGAGAGAACAACAAAAGCACAGTGAGTGCATGGACCAAATGGTTGACGACAATGGCGGCCAGATAGCATGAAGAGATCAACATGGGGGACACATGGCAGATAGTATGGCCAGCAAACAAGACATTAAGAGAGAAGTGCTAATGCAGAGTTAGGTTCTAGTGCGTTTGTATGGATGCGTCAGGATAAATATCTTTGCAGGTTATAGTAGCAGGCTTAATGTTAATTAGTGAAACCAGAGTTTCTTCAGGGTCCATAGGCTCCACAGGGAGACCTTGGGATATAGGTTTGGAACCAAATCTGGGCACCACACAGTTAAAGCTTTTGGCTCCCAGGATGCATTGGGTCCACTCTTCCTATAACCCTGCCCCCAAGCCAGAGGCACTTCAGTTTGAGTTGGTGCCCAGCAGGAGTCTGGTCACTGTTATTGCAGAGGGGCTGTTTAGCAGTCCCTAAAGCTAGTACATTTTTATTTTATGACTTACGATAGTGAAACTATCTCCAGAGCGTGCAGCAACAGACTGTCCATTGGATGTCTGTGCTGCCGCTCCGTCAACCCGCCAGCACCGCAACGCCAGTATCTATCTGGGGATCTCGGCGGGAACCCGGGGTCTGTGTGTTAGTCGGGCAGCAATGACAGAAGTGTCACATTCTGATATGGGCCCAGCGTTACCTCCTGGCCACCTGCAGTGTTCATTCCGGGAGTTCTCAATTTGAAGGTGGACTCAGCCGTCACGACGTGCATCTCAGGGACTGGTCTCTTCATCAAGAGGTGTTTCAACTCCTAGTGAGCAGATGGGGCCTCCCAGATGTGGCCCTCATTGCCTCCCGACACAATAACAAACTGCCGGTGTACGGGTCCAGATCTAGAGATACCGAAGCAACCTTCGTAGAAGCATAGTCAGTGAAGTGGACCTTCCAATTTGCATATCTATTCCCTCCGGTCTCCCTTCGAGGCGTTAGCAAAGTTCAAATAAGACGGAGGTACTGTGCCCCAATTTCTTTTGAAAATATAGGTACCTCTCCCAAATGAATCCACATGATGACAGAATTTGATTCTGGTGCTTATTTTTGATACACGACTCACCCACATTTGTGCCCCCATAATAAAATTTCCCTATGCCCCGGACATTAAACTCGGCCAAAAATGAAAATTCCAAGACTGCTTTATATGACTATCTCAGAGGCTTACACACAGGAAGGTCTTCCTGTTTCGGCTTCTTTTAAGACTCATCCTACTCTGCCTTTGGGCAGCTCGCCATGGCCCCTCGGCTGTTCTGCTTGTAAGGCGGCCACGTGGTCTTCCATTCAGACCTTACTGAGGTTCTATGTATTTGACACCTTTGTCTCTCAGGATGTTTCATTTGTGCGCCGGATTCTCTTCTCAGCGCAGGAGAGTCCTCACTCTTAAAAGGACTGCTTTGGGACATCCCCAAGGTCTCCCTGTGGAGCCTATGGACCCTGAAGAAGAAAATGAGTTATGGCAAGAATTTACCTTTAACTCTCTTTCTTTGAAGTCCACAGGGCACCCGCCGTGACGCACCTGGCTTCATATGGGCTCTTGTATTGGTCACCGGTTTTCCGTCTCCTCTGTGAGTGTGATTCTCGAGTGTTCCAAGTCTTCCTTCTCTCTTTTTCCTCCTCCAGCCTTTGGCTACTTACGAACTGAGGTGCTTCGGGGGCGGGGTATAGAGGAGGATGGTTCCAGTGCATCCTGGGAGCAAAGCTTTTAACTGCGTGCTGCCCGGGATCCAGATCCAGCTGTACCCCAAGGTCTCCCTATGGACTTCGTAGAAAGAGAGACCTTGAGGTGTAGGTTGGATCTGGATCCCGGGCACCACGCAGTTAAAACTTTAGCTCCCAGGATGCACTGGACCATCCTCCCTATACCCCGAGCCAGAGCACCTCAGTTTACGTTGGTCCCCGGCTGCAGTCGGGTCACTGTTCATGCAGGGGGGCCCCAAAGCTTGCGCTCCACTAGACCACCAGGGACGTCGTTTTGGTGCGGGAACCAGCGTCCCTCGGTTTAACTGCCAGCCAGGGAAGACAGCCTTCCCTGTTGTAGCGGCTCCTCAGCTCAGCACGCCTTTCCTCTGAGGGAGGGCTTTGCTGAGCTGCCTCCTCCTGCGGCCACGACCCCTCTGAGATCTCCGGCAGCCATTTTTTCTTTACTGGTGCATTGCAGGTGTCTCAGGACAGCACGTGGTCCAGTCCCTCTCCGTACCTTTCCCTTAGGTTGGTGTATGCAGTGCTATAGCCTTCCCAGACACTGAATCTGGGCAGGTGATTGTAGTGCCTAAATTGCAGTATATACCATAATTCTGCATTGTATGTGACTTGTGCTATCGCTGACTGTGTCTTTTCTCCCAAACTGTCAATTATATCTATCCCCTTTTTTTTCTATCTGCCCTAATACCAGTGTGGTTAGGGTGGTGCTTAGACCTTACATATATAGTGTATTATATTTGTGGAGTCTGTCACATACGATTGTATGCTGCATGGTGCCATATTCTGTTTGGACCAGTGTATTGCATACATTGTGAGTGGGTCCCTGCAGCTAATCCTAGCGTCAGTCAGGACCAGTGTAGTGCTTCCTGATATTTCCAATATATTTATACTGTCAGTCAGACATGTCTGTCCAGGAGGTTGAGCGCAATGCTGCGCCCACTATACTATTCCGCAGGCTATGTCCTGCAGGTGTGGGTTATGTGTATGGTGCTATGAGTTACCTGGCCCCTCAAACCCCCCAACATCGGAACAGGATCCACCTTGGGCGGCTTTTTCTCAGGTACTGACCTCCATTGTGGGTCGCCTGGCGGTCCTGGCTCTTGTACCCCATATGGAGTTACCCCACCAAGCCATCCTCTCTCAGGGTACTCCGCAATTGCTGCAGTCTACTCCTGTGCCACAGACTGTCACTTCCTACCAAGGATTACCACAGTACATGCAATCCCCTCTGGTACCACAACAGTCTGTCATTCACTTTCAGGGACTACCACAAGCTATACAGCCAAAGATCACAAGCAAAAAAGATCAAGCGCTCAATTCCCAATAATGACAATATATGAATTAGTAATAGGGGCATTAAAAATAAATACCCTAATCTACAGCTGCTGTCAAGGTATAGGTGTAGCTCTAAAACCTATATAAAGGCAAAGAATGGGCAAATGATAGACAGCGCTCTCAGATAAGGGATAATTTAATACATATGGATTAAATATTACACAAGCTATACAGCCACCCTGGGTGGCTGTTTTATAAAATTCAGTACAGAGTTTGTCAGCTTCCTCTACGGCTTTTCAGACCGAAAGGCCTAAGAAGGCATCTAAACGCCCTGTGTTGTCGTCTCAGTCTACACAATTCTCCGACACAGATGTGTCATCAGATGATGGGGAGGTGGATGATGCGTCTGATTCCGATGCCCCTCCACAGGAGGTGGAACCTAAATCAAGTATTTATGTTCCTGCTTTGGTGCGGGCAGTCTGTTCCATTCTAGTTATAGAGGATGACGAAAACCTGCCCTTAAATCCAAACACCCTCAGTTTAAACAGCAGTTTTCCCTCTCTGACCAGCTGGTAGACCACATGGCGGAGGCCTGGCAATCGCCTGGTAAGAGGTACCAACCACAAAAGCGTTTGGCATCATGTTAGCAGTTTCCTGAGGGTCACTGCAAGAAGTGGGAATCACTGCCTGTGGTAGATTCTCATGTCACTCGCATGATAAAAAGTGCTACGCTACCAATGCCTTCCATTTCTTCCCTGAAGGATTCTACAGATAGGAAGGTGGAGACATGCCTGAAATCAATTTTCTCTCTCAGGAGCTGTTGCCTGTCCGTCCATGGCTATATCATGGGTGGCCAAGGCCATAGAGAGCTGGGCAAATGTTCTGAAGGACACCTTCCCCGAGGAGGCTCCTGAGGCTCAACGGTCTTTGGTAGGCCACATGAGAAATGCAGCTGCTTTGGATGCCAGTCTGCTGACCTCTAGAGTCTCGGCCGCGGCTGTGTCTGCTCGCTGCTCCTTGTGGTTACGCTCCTGGAGAGCGGATGCTGATTCCAAAAAGGGCCTGGAGGTCTTGCCCTTCAATGGGGAGATATTGTTTGGCCCAGACCTGGACAAAATTGTAGACATACTGGCGAAATCTAAATCCTCTTTTCTGCCATCAGCGACTGCACCTTCAAAGGCTAAAACCTCTTCCTTTCGGTCCTTTCGTTCTCAAGGAAAGCCCAAAGAAAAGGCTTTTCCTAGACAATCAGCGGCCAAATCGACCTCTAAGCCTAAGAAACAGGCCAGGAGAGCCAGACGCCCTACTTCCAAGTCACAGTATAAACCCAAAGCCTGAAGGGACGGGTCTCCCTTTGGGGGATCCCAGGGTGGGAGGCCAACTTCTTCAGTTCGCCCAGTACTGGTGTCACACCACCAAGGATGCTTGGGTAAAAGAAGTGGTATCTCAGTTTTTCTCCATGAGCCCTCTTCTGGACAAGAAGAGGGCTCACCGGGGTGGTGTCTAACCCTAAGTCCCCCCCAGAGCCCTAAACCTAACCATCCCCCCGCGGCTGTCCGCGCTCGGCGCCCAGCATCACTTCAATCGGGATGCCGGGCGCCGGTCTCCCAGCGTCTGTAAAATGACAGGCGTCTAGATTTAGACCCTTTAACATTTAACCCTCTCCTGGATAAAGCAGTCAGGATGCCGGCTGTCGGGAATAGGTCCGCTGGCTTCCCGACTACATACCCATCGGCCTATCCACAACCTAAATCTCTGAACAAGTTCCTCAGGGTGCCCAGGTTCAGGATGTAAACTTTACGATTCATCATACTAGCTATGGAACCTGGAGATTACATGGTATCACTGGACATTCTTGATGCATACCTACATGTCCCCATAATGCCCTTCCCACCAGCGTTATCTGTGGTTTGTTATACTGCAACAACACTTCCAGTTTCGGGCGCTGCCCTTTGGCCTATCCACGGCTCCAAGGGTATTTACCAAAATTATGGCTGTCATGACAGCCACTCTATGGAGTCAGGGTATACGACTCCTGCCATACCTAGACAACCTCCTCTTGCTGGCAGGTTCTCCAGAGGTACTTCAGCAACACCTGCACCTGACGAACGCTTGTCTACAAGCGCACGGGTGGCTGATCAATTGGAAAAAAGTCCTTTCTAATTCCCTCAGAGGATGGTTCATTTGGGAGCCTTTCTGGATTCTCATCAGCAGAGAATCTTTCTAACTTCAGAAAAGATCTCCTCTCTACAACTGCAAGTGCCCAGTTGCCGGGTGTCGGTACACTCGGCGATGCAGGTTCTGGGATCCATGATGTCCACATTCGACATGGTGGAAAATGCCCAGTTCCATTCTAGACCCCTGCAGGGGCTGATACTCTTCAAGTGGAACAGATTACCCCACCGGATCAGGACTCAGACGCTGGTGCTTTCTCCGAAGGTGCGTCTGTCTCTGTCTTGGTGGCTACAAACAGCTCTTCTCACCAAGGGTCGCCCAGTTTAGATCCCGGACTGAGTACTCCTAACTACGGACGCCAGTGTCCAGGGCTGGGGTGCTGTGACCAGTCCTCACTCCTTTCAGGGTCGTTGGACAGCAGTCAAAGAAATCCTTCCAATCAACATATTGGAACTTCGGGCTGTATACAGGGCCCTCATGATAGCAGGACACATTCTTCACGGAAAACCCATGCAGGCTCAGTCCGACAACGCCACCACAGTGGCTTACATCAACCATCAGGGAGGCACTTGAAGTCGGGCAGCAATGACAGAAGTGTCCCGCATTCTGACATGGGCAGAGTGTCACCTTCTGGCCATCTCGGAAGTGTTCATTCCGGTAGTCCTCAATTGGGAAGCGGACTTCCTCAGCCGTCAGGACGTGCATCCAGGGGAATGGTCTCTTCATCAAGAGTTGTTTCAACTCCTAGTGGACAAATGGAGCCTTCCAGAGGTGGACCTCATGGCCTCCCATCACAATCAAAAGTTATCAGTGTATGGGTCCAGGACAAGAGATGCCGGAACAAGCTTAGTGGACGCTTTGTAAGTGAAGTGGACCTTCCAGTTTGTATACCAATTTCTTCCGATATCCCTGCTTCCTCGGGTTCTTCAGAAGTTCAAACAGGACAGAGGCACAGTCCTGCTGGTGGCTCCAGCTTGGCCCAGATGTCATTGACAGATCTTCGGAGTCCCTCCATCGACACTCCGTTCCTGCTGCCTCAACGTCCGGACCTGTTGTGTCAGAGTCCTTGCCTCTACCCGGACCTGGATCTTCTGTCTTTGATGGCATGGCTCTTGAGAAATCCATCTTAAGGTCCAAGGGATTCTCTAGCTCGGACATGAGCACAATGCTTCGAGCACGTATGCCTGACTCAACCAGGATCTATCACAGAGTGTGGCATGCATATTTTCAGTAGTATCGCACTAGGGATTATAACCCTCAGGTGTTTTGTATTTCCAGATTATTGGCATTCTTTCAATCTGGTTTGGAGCTCAGGCTCCACCTGGCCTCATTGAAAGTGTGTGTGTCTGCACTGTCTGTGTGGTTCAAAAGGATAGCTCCGCTCCGGATATCTGCACCTTTCTCCATGGTGTTCTCTGTATTCAACCTCCCTTTGTCCCTCTGGTGGCTCCTTGGGATTTGGCAGTAGTTCTTCGGGCCCTTCAGGGCCCTCCATTTGAACCACTGGATTTGGTGGAAATTAAGTGGTTAACGGCTAAGACTCTTTTTCTTCTGGTGATTGCATCTGCCAGGAGGGTGTCAGAATTGGGGGCGCTCTCCTGTCGTCCTCTCTTTCTGATTTTTCACCAGGATAGGGCTGTGCTTCGCAGTCCCCCTGAGTTTCTGCCTAAAGTGATTTCTATTTTCCACATTAAACAGGAATTTATTGTTCCGGCCTTTCAGTCACCTGACCTCTTGGCAGCTGAGGCCTCCTTGGATGTGGTCCGTGCGCTTAGGATTTATGTGGACCGGACCAGTTCCCTTCAGAAATCGGACTCCTTATTTGTGCTCTTTGGATTTCACAAGAAGGGATGGCCAGCCAACAAACAAACATTGGCTAGATGGCTTCGTATGACTATCTCAGAGGCTTACACAGTATATAAACATGTTGCCTTTATGAACTAAGCTGTCGACATCCTGAACCATTCCACAGTACAGTGTCAACATCCTGAATGTCGACAATATAACGACACAACTTGCTGACAGTTGGTGGGAGTATAGAGGGGGTGGAGCCTGTGCTGGCAGTTGGTGGGGTGTATAGAGGAGGATGAGCCTATGCTAATAATTGGTGGAGTTATAGATGGGATGGAGCCTGTGCTGACCATTGGTGAGGGATATAGAGGGTGAGTAGCCTGTGCTGACAGTTGGTGGGTGTATAGAGGGGGTGGAGCCTGTGCTGACAGTTTGTGGGGCATAGAGCAGGATGAGTCTGTGCTGGTAATTGGTAGAGGTATAGAGGGGGAGGAGTCTGCTGGCAGGTGGAGGTAATGATGGGGAGGAGCCTTTTCTGACACTTGGGGCATAGAGGAGAAGGAGCCTGTGCTGACAGTTGGTGCAGGTATAGAGGGGGAGGAACCTTTATTGGCACTTGTTAGGGGCATAAAGTGGGAGGAGCCTGTGATGACACTTGGTGAGGGTATAGAGGGGGAGGATCCTGTGCTGCTATACCTCAGAGTCTCCAGTGTGCCCCATAGGAAGAGAAATAATTATTTTAAGTGCTGTAAAATCTCTGAAATTAGGCCTGGAAATATCTGTATATCTTGCCATAGATGACATCATGGTGCAGATCAGTGGCCACATTTGAGCCAGCCTTTTGGTAGTGTTAATGGGCAGCAGCAGAGTCTACTTTTAAACCCTAACCACAATTGAGGTATGGTTTGGGTAAATATTGGTCATAGATTTTCTTTTTAGGAAGGCAGTCTGTAGTCATTGAGATCAGGTTAATTTCATACCCATTTGGCTACGTCGGCTGCCATTGCATAGAGCTTTCGGGAACAATAAGCCAACCCCCGTTCTGTTACATCGACAAATGCCGAAGCCATCAAAACATGCGCGCCTCGGGTTGTACGCCGCTGCATAACTCGTGGGTAGCACCAAAGCTGCTGGAGCTGATAGTTCTCAGTACTCCACTCCTGTCATCTTCTGGAGTCCCTAGACCATGCATCTTCAACCTTTGGCCCTCCAGCTGCTGTGGAACAACACATCCCAGCATGGCCTGACACCGTTTTGATATAACAGCATGCTAAAACTGTGGCAGGGCATCCTGGGATCTGTAGTTCCACAGCAGCTGGAGGGCCAAAGGTTGAAGACCCATGCCCTAGACCAAGAATAGGCAACCTGATACAGACCAGGGGCCACATTGTTACCCTTTAACCTTCAAAGGGCTGAATATTACTGTTAGTCACCCTGCTCACTGTAACCTATGTAGGTGACTGCCTCGCCTGGTACTTTCAAGGGCAGAATGAGCGACCCATGGAATTATATATTCAGTGGGCATCCTGTTAGTTCACTGTTCACTTTATCCTTGTATGTCTTATTTCCATAAATGCTTATTCGCACATCTTCATGCTGGGCACCGCTCCACGCCGTCAGTTCTCCCGCTTTCACTACCGCAGCCATTGACTGGATCTAACTAGATCCAGTAGGCGCACAGGCTCCTCACATCATGGGTGACGGCACTGCATCACTGGGAACACTGGCCTCTGAAGCGATCGGAGGCTTCTTTAGCCTCTGATCGCTTCAGAGAGCAACGTTTCCAGTTGCTGTAGCAAGTTGGTCACGATCTACCGGTAGATAGCGATTGACGTCTTGGCCGGGCATGATCTAAATGATTCGGGTCATTGTGTCGAGACTTTCACTCAGTAGCCATCTCCATTGAGTAGTGTGATAGACATCCTGAGGAAGGACTTCTGGTCTGAAACATGTTGATGGTGGCTTATGGTGCAGTGTTCCTGTTATGCTGAAGGGTGATTTCCCTCTGGCCAGTTTTGCCATCTTCCATCTGGCGAATAACACCTTACATTCCCGGGTATATTTAGTGTGTCTTTCAATTTTGAAGGCCTATGCCCATCAGTTTTTCAAAACATTGCTTGTTGCTTTTTTCTGTCTGTGATGTTTTTTATGGAATAAATTTTTTTGTATCAAGAAGGCATAATTACGTTTGTGATGTAAAGATATCATCCATGTATGGCCTCCTCACAAAGAAACCTTTATGTGCAAGAACCAAGTGGGCCTCTAGGTGAGCCTCTGTCTATATGTCGGGTATCTGTGTGAAGAACTTACCCTGGTTGAAAGGATAGAGTCGGATAAAAGAAACATTTCAAGGAACAGCACTTACTGATTTTTGGTGAGTGCTATCCATGGTGTCTGATCTATATGTTTGAACTATTCAG
The DNA here is from genome assembly GCA_031769625.1 of Taudactylus pleione. Taxonomy (NCBI): domain Eukaryota; kingdom Metazoa; phylum Chordata; class Amphibia; order Anura; family Myobatrachidae; genus Taudactylus; species Taudactylus pleione. The sequence goes on along the minus strand of JAUIMM010000461.1, from coordinate 2,148,364 downwards.
TAAAACCCCCGAACGGCGAACTAATCCCTAGTGTCAGAACTGGGAGAATTATAATTTGGCGTGGAAGGCCTCTTATTGAGATCTGAAGAGTGGGACAGAGTTTATGGACCTCCCCATGGCACTGTTGGCGTGCGATAGTCACACTAGGTCAGCACTGCAATCACTCTGGTGGCAGAACTGACAGAGGCAGCACTTCTCCCTCACACGGAGCAGCAGCAGTTCCGCCTTCCTACTCCGCTCACTGAGCACTGCACTCACTGACAGCGCACCTACTGTCTGGGATTCTGCCAGACCACCAAAGGCGCCCCGCACAAGAGACCGGGAAGTGGCTTGCGGAGGATACACTACACCGTCTGTCTGTCACTCTCTCTCTCTCAAGTCCAGTTTCTACGACGTTCCGCCTCCTCTTAGCATAGTAATTCTCCCTACTATCCACCTGTGCCACCTGTAATACTGCTGCCATAACGGTGGGCATCGTGTGTCGTCCTGTCCTGCTCCACCTAGCAGTGAAGTGATCGACAGCCCGACTCTGCACACTGCGGCCAGCCTCGCTGAGGGGGCTCTGAGCATGCGCGAACCACCACGATGGAATTTCATTGAATGCTGTTGATGCAATGGAGTAAGCCCGTCCCACCATTTGATGGCAGGCTTACACTAGACCATCACAGCAGCCTCATTTGCCTTATCCTGGGATCGGTTATTCACTGTATTAACTAATGTCATGCAGATTCTGCATCAATCATCAATACAAGGCTGTCGACTGGCCATTCCTACTCAAGCTGTATATACAGACGGTGTAATGGTTAGCATTACTGCCTCACAGCACTGAGGTCATGGGTTCGATACCCATTATGGCCCTGTGTGGAGTTTGTATATTCTCCCTGTGCTTGCGTGGGTTTCCTCCCACACTCCAAAAATATACTGGTAGGTTAATTGACTCCTAACAAAAATTACCCCCAGTATGTGTGTGTATGTGAGTATGTGTGTGAGCATGTGGTAGGGAATAACAAGAGATATGGTAAGAACTTACCTTTGTTATCTCTGTTTCTACGAAGTCCACAGGGTGACCTTGGGGTATAGCTGGATCCTCGGGCACCACGGACTTAAAGCTTTTAGCTGCTCCCAGGATGCACTTGGGTCCAACCTCCCCTATACCCGCCCCCGAGCCACAGGCACCTCAGTTGGTAAGCAGCCCAGGCCGGAGGAGGAGACGAAACAGAGAGAAGGAAGACTGGAACACACAAGAACCATACTCACAGAAAAAGGGAGACGGAAAACCGGTGACCAGTCACAGAGCCCATATGAAGCCAGGTGCGTCAGGGCTGGTGCCCTGTGGACCCTATGGACTTCGTAGAAACAGAGATAACAAAGGTAAGTTCTTACCATATCTCTTGTTTTCTACTTCAGGGTCCATAGGGGTCCACAGGGTGACCTTGGGGATGTCCCAAAGCAGTCCAACTAAGGACGGGGATGCTCCTGTGCTGATAGGAGAACCCGGCGCCCAAAGGATGCATCCTGAGAGGCAAAGGTGTCAAACGCATAGAACCTCAAAAAGGTCTGAATGGAAGACCAGGTGGCCGCCTTACAGAGCTGAACAGCAGAGGCGCCACGGCTAGCAGCCCAAGAAGGGCCCACAGACCGAGAGGAATGAGCCTTAACAGAGGCTGGAACAGGTAAACCCTCCTGCATATAAGCCTCAATAATAACAGAACGAAGCCAACGGGCTAGAGTCTGTTTGTTGGCAGGCCAACCCCTCTTGTGAAAACCAAAGAGGATAAACAAAGAATCCGACTTCCTCACAGAACTAGTCCGGTCCACATAAACCTGGAGTGCACGGACAACGTCTAAGGAAGCCTCCCCAGCCGAAAGATCAGGCGACTGAAAGGCTGGTACAACAATTTCCTGATTAATGTGGAACCTGGAAACCACCTTAGGCAGGAAATCAGGACGAGTGCGAAGCACCGCTCTGTCCTGATGAAAAATCAGAAAAGGGGGACGACAAGAAAGCGCCCCCAAATCTGAATCCCTCCTGGCAGAAGCAATTGCCAAGAGGAAAACAGTTTTAAAAGTTAGCCACTTGAGCTCCACTGACTCCAAGGGCTCAAAAGGCGGACCCTGTAAGGCCCGAAGAACCACCGCCAAATCCCACGGGGCCTCAGGTGGCACAAAGGGAGGCTGGATTCTCAAAACTCCCTGGAAAAAGGTGTGTACGTCCGGCATAGCAGCGATCCTGCGCTGGAACCACACCGACAGAGCAGACACGAGCACCTTCAGTGAAGAAAGACGTAATCCTAAATCCAAACCCGACTGAAGGAAAGCCAGAATCCGCGAAACCCGGAACACCTGGGGATCATAGTTTCTGGCCTCGCACCACTGAAAGTAAGTGTGCCACACTCTGTGATAGATCCTCGCGGAAGCAGGCTTGCGCGCCCTCAGCATGGTGGTAATAACGGAGCTTGAAAAGCCCCGAGACCTCAGGACGGCTGTCTCAAGAGCCACGCCGTCAAAGATAGTCGACTCAGATCCGGGTGAAGACAGGGCCCCTGAGACAACAGGTCCCGCCGTTGAGGTAGGAGGTACGGAGCGTCGATGGACAGGCTCCGCAGATCGGAGTACCACGGCCTTCTGGGCCACGCTGGGGCCACCAGGATCATTGTGCCTCCGTCCTGTTTGAACTTACGCAGGACCCGAGGCAGCAGAGATATCGGAGGGAACAAGTAAGCCAGTTGAAACAGCCATTTCACCGACAGCGCATCTATCAGACTTGCGCCTGCGTCCCTTGTCCTTGACCCGTACACAGGCAGCTTGTGATTGTGACGTGACGCCATCAGGTCCAGCTCTGGCAGCCCCCACTTGTCCACGAGTAGTTGGAATACCTCTGGATGAAGCGACCATTCCCCGGGATGCACGTCGTAACGGCTGAGGAAGTCTGCCTCCCAATTGAGGACGCCTGGGATGAAAATTGCCGAGAGAGCTGGAAGATAGCGCTCCGCCCCAAGCCAGGATGCGGTACACCTCCGACATCGCAGCTCGACTGCGAGTCCCTCCTTGGTGATTGATGTACGCCACCGTGGTGGCGTTGTCTGACTGCACCTGAACGGCCCTTCCATGAAGAGCGGTGCCAGACAACTGCAGGGCTCTGTATACTGCCCGCAGTTCCAGGATGTTGATGGGAAGAATCGCTTCCTCCGCCGACCAACGACCCTGAAGTGACAAGGAGCCTGTCACCGCCCCCCAACCCCGGAGACTGGCATCTGTCGTGAGCAGAACCCATTCCGGGATCCAAAAGGGGCGCCCCTCTAGGAGATGAGCCGTCTGCAGCCACCAGGCTAGGGACAGACGCACCTCCGAGGACAACACCAGCATCTGAGAGCGGATCCTGTGTGGCAATCCATTCCATTCCGAAAGAATCAGCCCCTGCACGGGCCTGGAATGGAACTGGGCAAACTCCACCATGTCGAATGCCGACACCATGGACCCCAAAACTCTCATCGCTGAGTGCACCGACACTCTGCCACTGCTCAGACAACTGTGAATCCGCAGCTGTAAGGAGGAGACCTTCTCTGGAGTCAGAAAAATCCGTTGCTGATGAGAGTCCAGCAGGGCCCCCAAATGAACCATCCGCTGTGATGGGATGAGGGAGGACTTCTTCCAGTTGATCAACCACCCGTGCGCCTGTAGACAAGCGACCGTCAGGTGGAGATGCTGGATCAGTACCTCCGGGGAGCTTGCCAGCAAGAGGAGGTCGTCTAGATACGGTAGCAACCATATTCCCTGGCTCCGAAGATGAGCCGCCATGACCGCCATCACCTTGGTAAATACCCTTGGTGCCGTGGAGAGACCAAAGGGTAGAGCCCTGAATTGGTAGTGGTTGTGGAGAATAGCAAACCGCAGAAACTGTTGGTGTGATGTTGCTATAGGCACATGGAGGTAGGCGTCCTGGATATCCAGGGAGACCATATAGTCCCCTGGTTCCATCGCCAGAATGATGGAATGCAAAGTTTCCATCCTGAATTTGGGAACCCTGAGAAACCTGTTCAGGGACTTCAAATTGAGGATGGGGCGATGAGAGCCATTGGGTTTCTGCACCAGAAACAGCATAGAGTAATACCCCATCCCACGTTGAGACTGTGGTACGGGTATAATGACCCCCGCCGTCAGCAAGGCCTCTATGGCTTCCTGAACCTGCAAGGCCTTGGTTTTGTCCTGTGAAGGACTTGTGCAAAAAAACTGGCCAGGCGGCCTGTGCCGAAAAGGCAGGGCGTACCCCTGGGAGACCACTTCTCGCACCCAGGCATCCGTGGTGGTATTGTGCCAGCACTGGGCGAATTGAAGAAGTCGGCCTCCCACTCTGGGGTCCCCCAGAGGGAGGCCCGTCCCATCACGCAGAAGGCTTATCTTCTTGCTTGGAAGAAGGGCGCCTAGCACTCCAGGCTTGCTTCTTTTGCTTTGGGTGCGGACTGCCTCGGGAAGGACTGACCCTTTGCCTTGCCCTGAACCCGAAAGGAACGAAAAGCCGAGCTCCGGACCTTAGCAGGTGTAGTAGCTGAAGGGAGGAAGGCTGACTTGGATTTTGCCAGGGTATCTACTATTTTGTCCAGGTCCGGACCAAATAGTAATTCTCCATTAAAAGGTAAGGCCTCCAAGCCTTTCTTTGAATCAGCGTCTGCTCTCCAAGACCGCAACCACAAGGATCTACGAGCAGACACTGCTGCCGCCGAAACCCTAGAGGTCAACAGGCTAGCATCCAACGATGCTTCTCCAATGTAGGAGGCGGCATCTCTCATCTGTCCTAACAACGCCCTCTGGACCGGAGCTTCATCCGTAAACGTGTCCTCCAATGCGTTGGCCCACCCCTCAAAGGCCTTGGCCACCCAGGAGATGGCCATGGACGGCCGGGCTACAGCCCCTGAGAGAGAATAAATAGACTTTAGACAAGTCTCCACCTTCCTGTCCGTAGGATCCTTCAGCGAGGATATAGACGGCAATGGCAAAGTAGCACTCCTGATGAGGCGTGTTACATGGAATCGACTGCAGGCGGAGTTTCCCATTTCTTACAATGCGCTTCCGGGAATGGATAATTGGACGCCAAGCGTTTCTGTGGCAGGAAACGCTTACTGGGTGTCTGCCAGGCCACCGCCATGTGATCAGTCAACTGATCAGACAAGGGGAACGCTGCAGAAGTAACCTTAGCATTTTTAAAACTAGGATACCTCGACTTGGGAGCGGGTGCCTCATCCTCAATCAGAAGAATGGCCCGCACCGCCTTAACCAGAGCCCGCACATTGATGGAAGACTTAGTGTCTACCTCCTGGACTGAGGCATCTGAGGCTGAGTCATCCTGCACCTCACCATCATCCGAGGACCCCTCAGAATCCGAAAGATGCGCAGCCTGCGCCATGACTGAGCGTTTAGACGCCCTAGAGGGCACGTCACTGCGCAACATCGACTGAAAAGCCGAAGATGCTGCCGCCAAATCTTGGACAGTGTGGGAAAGCGCATCCACCCAGGGTGGAGGAGCTGCCACAGGAGCCTGAAACGGCACCACAGCCTGTTGTGCCACAGGGGTGGACTGAATATACATTGGCAACCCCGCATAGGGACCAACAGGATGAGACCCCGGGGGAGTCTGCAATAATTGTGGGACACCCGGGGGAATGGGGGATGGCAGGCTGGGGCAACGCCCTAGTAGGGGCGGCAGTCGGGACCGACAGACAGTCCGCGATGGACACCAGCACCTGGGAAAACATCGCCCATGGTGGCTCCTGTGACATGGGAGGTTTAGACATACCAGGGAGCGCCTGGCACCGTCCGCACAGGCCGTCCTGTGACAAATCCTCCCTATCCACTCCTGCAGAACAGCGCCTGCAGGAGAACAATACCGGAGCCCCGGAGTGCTCAATCTCCTCCTCAGACATGACTTAGGAAGAAAACGTGCGCACTCACCAGTGTGCTGAACAACAGCCCACAATATGGTACTGTGTAGCACACAACTGTATGTGACGGACCTCACAAATACGTGATTTATATAGGTGGTGTCTGTAGAAACACCCTTCCCCCGCACACCTGTAGGGCTTGTAGGAGAAGGAAAGGGATAGGCATAGGCTGACAGTAAGTAGAAAAAAGACACAGACAGGCAGCACTAGCAAAAGTCACATACCATGCAGGAAGATATACTCACTGCACCTTTCCACTACAATCAACCTCCCAGATTCAGTGTCTGGGAGGGCTATAGTGCTGTGTACACTGTCCTTGTCGGGGGAGAAGTACACAGGGGGACCGGTCCGCGTGCTCCCTGAGAGTATCCACACTGCCACTTGAAGAAAATGGCCGCTGGAGACCTCAGAGGAGGAGGGGCCGAGTAGCTGCAGCTCAGCGACGCCAGACTACGTGCTGAAAGGCGCGCTGAGCTGAGGAGCCGCTAAACAGGGAAGGCTTCCTCCCCTGGCTAGCATATTAACCCCCGGGTTGCCGGCATCCCGCTTGCCGCATAATTTACCCTGGTGGTCTAGTGGTCTGGCGGGGTATGCCTCCGCTGGAGGGGGGGCCCGCCGCCACCGCTAGCGCCCCCGGTCTGTCCCCTAGACCGGGGGCATGGGACTGCATTTACAAGGAACCCGCGCACCGCCGCTAATCAGCGGTGCGCAGCTTACCTTAATCTCCCCGGCGTCTTCCGGCAGCAGTCCCGGGGGAAACCAGAGTCCGGCTAGTACAGACTCTGGCTTCCCCCGCCGCGATCCCCAGTTCAGTGCTGGCGTCGCGGCGCCAGCAGGGAGAGGGAGCGGCAGCGTGGGCGTCTGTACAGACAGCCCATCGCTGCCGCTCTGGAGAAAAAAAAAACTATAGTAAAAAAAAAAAATTAAACTAAGTTAAAATAAAAAGCTTTAGGGGGCTGCTCCTGCAGTCCCCCCCCCCTTAGGGTGACCCGACTCCGGCCGGGCACCATCTTAAACTGAGGTGCCTGTGGCTCGGGGGCGGGGTATAGGGGAGGTTGGACCCAAGTGCATCCTGGGAGCAGCTAAAAGCTTTAACTCCGTGGTGCCCGAGGATCCAGGATCCAGCTATACTCCATGGTCACCCTGTGGATCCCTATGGACCCTGAAGTAGAAATAGATTGTAAGCTCCATTGGGGCAGGGACGGATGTGAACGGTAAGATATTTTCTGTAAAGCGCTGCGGAATATGTGTGCGCTATATAAATAACTGGTAATAAATAATAAACAAATATATATAAAAACTTCTAAAAAAATATAAGTGGAGGTTTCCCATAGCAACCAATCAGGCTATAACTTTGATTTGTTTGATACAGTCTATAAAATGAAAGCTACAATCTGATTGGTTGCTTAAAGCAACACCTCCACTTATCCTCTTTAGCCTGTTTGCTACATCTCCCCTCCACAGGCACAGACATGATCTCACACGACGTAGCTTGTTGTAGGGGGAAGGAAATGGCACCTTATATAAGTCGACCTGGGGGGCGGGGCTATTATACGTCACGTCTGTCAGAGCATTGGCCAATCAGGTTGGTGGCCTCTCGGTGACGCGAGAGCAGTGACGCGCTACGTCCGCGCCCGCAGGGTGAGCAGTTCCCGGCGCTCTCATGGGGAAGAAAACGCGGGGGCTCTCAGGCCGGAGGCCCATCCTACAGCTGTCACCGCCTGGACCCCGGGCAGCCACTCGGGAGGAGGCCGGCTCTGGCTCGGAGGGTGAGTTCCGGTTGTTAGGGGCACGGGAGCACTGAGAGATGAGGGCGGCCTGGTGGTAGCTGGGGCACTGTTAGGCCTCAGGCCTCATTGTGTGTATAGACTCTGCTGATCCTGTGTATGTGGCACATGGGGAGTATAGGCTCTGTAATGGGGTTAGGTAGTGTTCCGGCCGCGGCCTCACACGGCTATTACTGAGCGATGGGGCACAGGAGCCTCAGCCCTCATTGTGTATCACCATAGCATAGACTCTGCTTATACTGTGTATGTGGCACATGAGATGTATAATCTTTATAATGGGGTTACACAGTGTGCCGGGGCCCTACAGGGGTATTAGTGAGCGATGGGGCACAGGAGCCCTCATTGTGTATCACCATAGCATAGACTCTGCTGATACTGTGTATGTGGCACATGGGAAGTATCTCTATAATGGGGTTACACAGTGTGCTGGGGCCGTACAGGGGTATTACTGAGCGATGGGGCACAGGAGCCTCAGAATGACCTTAGCCCTCATCGTGTATCCCCTTGGGGTGGGTATTATGCGGGGCCCCCAGCTGTTGTAGAACTACACTTCCCAGCATGCCCTGCCATAGTTCTGCTCTTTGGCCATGCTAAAACTGTTGCAATGCATGCTGGGGTTTTTGTAGTTCAACAGCTGGAGGGCTGCTTATTCCCCCCCTGCTATAGACTCTGCCTATACTGTTTATGTAGTTGTATGGGGAGTATAATGGGGTCAGGTAGTGTGCCAGGGTATTATTGTGAGAGATGGGACACAGTAGACTCCGCTCTCATAAAGTATCACCCTATAGGTTCTGCTTATACTGTGTATGTAGGTACATGGGGGAGTATAGACTGATGGGCGTACACACCTTAGCAAGGCCCCAGCCCTCATTGTGTATCACCCTATAAATAGTCTGTGTGTCTTGGGGCCTATGGCTGAGAAATCAGGGTCTCTCCAGAGACCAGCATTAGGGCCTATTACATGTTCTCTCTGTCATATGTTCACTGCTACAGTGCTGGGCAGGCATGGCTGCAGCTTGCCCTATTTTCCATGTCCCGTCCATTGCTCATGCCAAGTCATCCTGCAGATTATTTTCTTCATGTAATGATGAGACTTGTTTGCCCAACCACAAAGAAACCAATGTAAATCAGACTCAATGCTTCAGGTGGTACTGTATGGTGAGTCTGATACTGCTATAGGACACTAGTGTTGATATACTGAGATTGTCTGTTATGTCACTGGCATCTTCTCAATGGCAGAAAACATTAACATTATCTGCAATGGGACCATTGGTTCACTTCAGTCCCGGGCACACACTGTAGAGTCTCTGGGCCATATTCATTTCCAGGCGAAAAGTCCCATACTTCTCACATGCCACACTTTTCGTATACTTTGCGTGTTTTAGCCACGATAAGTTTTCGTTCGCGCCCCCACTATTCGTCATATTCAATTCGAAAGCATGCGAAAACGCGTCCCGACGAGACTCAAACATGCGAAAAGTGCGGTCAGTTTTGGGGAAATCAGCCTGACACTCCTCCCCCCCCCCCCCCCCCCAAAAAAAAAAAAAATGTATATGGGAAAGATTCCTGGACTGCACACCCTGAATATTTATAATGGGAGGTGCTACCTGATGAGACTAATTGCAGGCACAAAAACATACAAAATCTCAGGTGCACAACTCCAAATTATTGATAATATATAAATGCAATACAATTTTGCAATCAATAGAGGTTTCTAGCATAATCTTGGCCAAGGTTATGGGCCTACCCACCATATCCAGGTAACCTCTTTAGGTACCCCCCAAAAGATGCACTAACATTGGGGATCATTATAGATGTCACCGATTAGCCCCCCTGGAACTATTTGGGGTACTTAAGTGCTTTCAATTGCCTCTATATAGTGTCTTTGCACAAGTGGTGAAGAATAGCATTTAGCAGCTTTTTTTTTTTTGAGAAATTATCTAGTCCCATAAAACGTGGGGTACATGAAAATGGGTGAAAGCATGGTTAAAAATCTCTAAAGTGAGGTTTTAAAACACGCACCTTCAAGCAGCTGCAATAAAAAAAAAACACCTCCCTCATACTCGCAGACCCCCCAAAAGCTTATTTCGCTAGTTTTTTACATTTGTACCCCAACTTTTAACTTTTTCACCCCCTTTTTCAAAGTCATTTTTAGGGAGTTCCTCATTTTTTTAAACTTTTTTATTTGACGCAGTTAACCTTTGGGGAGCTGTCCCAAGGGTGCAGGGTTGTTTCCCACCTTTGCACCCCAAAACCACAATTCTGCAGGTTTTTTTTTACACTTATTCATAGGCGAATCTATTTAGCCTATTGCATTGCGTTTTCGCACTGGCAAAAACGCTTTGGAATTGAATACGGAGGAAACTGTCACACTGGCGAAAAGTCCCAATCGGCGATACTTTTTCGCCGATTCGGCCTTATCGCGGCTAATTGAATACGGCCCTCTGTGTGGTTCGTCCTCTCTGCTTTGCACCCACAGTAAAAAAAAAAAAAAAATCATACTGGTAACTTAATTGGATTGTGATGAAATTGACCCTAGTGTAGGATTGGGGTAGTAAATATAAACTGTAAATTCCACCGAGGCGGTGACTAATATGATTAAGCATGGTCTGTAAAGTGCTGTGTGATACATTGGCCTTTAAATAAAGGAAAATAATAAATATAGCTACTATCCCTTAAGAAAAGCTTGTATGCGTAAGCTGCCAGGAGTAACTAACGAGTGGGTTGCACAGCAGTCACTGGCATCTCCATGAGACTTGCTTATGCCAATTATCTATTCAGAGATCTATAGCAGACATTGTCTGGTTTATGGGAGTATTTAGTGTTCATTCTAGCACCCTGCATGTAATCTGTGAGAAGGGCATCAAATTAATTTAGAAGGGTAAAAATTTTAGACCTGATGTATCTCTACTGCTACTGTAGCGATACTTCATGTATAACATTTTGCCCTTAAATATTAAAATATGCCCTCACTGATTAGGTGCAGGGTGCTAGAATGAACACTAGTATTGGGTAGTATGTTATAAGAACATTGGTGGGTATCGTGGGGCTACTACAATACTGTGTTGTGTGTGGGTGTAGCTGTTTTCATAGGTAGTATGGTGGTGTCCCTAGAATAAGAGAACTATATCTGATGTGTATGGGTACTGGTGTAGTATACTGTCTGGGGCAGTCTTGCATATTGAGGCACTGGTATACTGTGCGAACAGAAGTTTGTATATGGGGGCATATTGAGGGAGCATACACTTTTTTTATTACAGAGGCATTGCCATAAAGTTCGGAAATGTGGCCATTGGTGCTAATTTTGGACACTGGATGGGTGACTGAAGTTCATCTTTGATTCCTAGTCTATTGTGCACAAACCCCCTAATCTCTCATTGCGCTGCCCCTCACTCATGTCCATAGCCGTTGGATCATTTTGTCCAGGTCTGTGTGTGCACAGATATTGGATGAATGTGTCTTATATGCAAACCAAACCCTGTGTGTGCCCTGTGTGTATGGTCTGTGGATGTGATGCAGCTTGATCATGGCTTGTACAGGTCCCACTGGTGAACGTCTAGTTTTACTGGCCATTGTAGCGTAAAAGGATTTGTGGGTGATTTGATGGATATAATGCAGCTTGATGCCCAGATACAGTTAAACAATATGATTTTGAGTCTGACTGTTTGCTCCACAGATCTGTCTATATTTTTTTTTTCTCTCTCTAATGAAAGGGGTGAATATCGTATATAGTTTCATCGGCTTGAATCTGTTAGGAAAGAAATTATATCTCATCGTATAGGAATTATAGAGTAAATAGAGGGACCTAAAGAAGAAATTTTGAGAACAGCATCTGATCAGTTGGGTGCTTGGCCAACGGGTTTGGGATCTCTTTAAAGGAATCTGGGCTAGATGTGGAACATTACATATCCCTCTGAGCATGTGACCTTGGCGGCAACAAAATGAAAGGTAAAGGCCTTGTGTTACAAGTGCCCCTTCTTTATGTATGTATTTCCTCCCCAGCGGATGATGTAGATTCCCAGAAAGTACCACCGCCTCCTACAGCAGGAATGATTGCAGAATTGCAGGCTGCAGTGGTGAAGCCTACGGGTAAGTAGCTTAATGTCATGCGTTTAATGTCCTGGTGGCTCTCAGCAAGTGGTGCATGCTAACTATTGATGCTGTTTATCCTTCCATAGGTGGACTCTGTTTGCTCGGCGCATACACAGACAGCGATGATGAGGATGGGGACTCCTCTGAGAAACCCCCTCCAGCACCTGTCAGGAAAGGAAACACTTCTGCAGACATTGACAGTACCCTGGCTAATTTCCTTGCAGTGAGTGTAATGCTTAAATATGAATGAATGTTATAGGTCCAGGTGGAGTTATTATTAACACTTATTTATATGGCACCAGCATTTTCTGTTGCGCTTTACATTTAGGAATAAAGTCATAAAACCAGACTGGGAATTAAGAGACAGGGCATTAGGGAGAGGGACGTGCCCAATTTGTCACACTTGGGGGGGCGGCATGTCCAGCACTTACGGAGGTACTGGGCCTCCCCCAAGCTCTCCCCTCACGGTGAATAGATGCCGTGCGCATGCGCACAGAATCTATTCACCCAGCGGAGATTGATCACCGCAACTTTTCCCACCTGTGGGGCACTGCAGCCCTTGGGTGGGGAAGGCACAGAGCAGGCTGTTTTAGGGGGGCACCGCTAAAAGGACTTGGCGCATTTTGCCTTTTTAAAATCGGGCAGGGCGTGGCGCTCCACTAAAACAGCCTAACGGAACACTAATTAAGAGAGTTGAGATGGTGCCAGATGCTGGAATATGTTGGATCTAATGAAATGTACCAAGTCTAACACTGTAAAATGGTATTGGGGCTCCAATTTGATTTATCATTCTTGATGAGTATAACCCAGTATCTCTTGTCAGAGGTTTAAAGGGAGACCTGGTTCTGTGCTGGTATCTTATAGACGTGTTTTTGTATGATCAGGAGATTGATGCCATTACTGCACCACCCCCACCGGAAGACGAAGCCACAGGTGCCTCTTCCGCTCCCCCACCAACCCCACCAAGACCAGATCCAAAAGATTCCCATGGAGTGACTTCTCTTACACATAATGGCGCAGGTCTGAATGCTGCGGAGGATATTTGGCATTACGATACGCAGTGTTCTCTGGCTGGAGGTAAGTGTGCTTCCACACGGTGTGCAAATACGCTTTACCCCACCACTTAACTTATGAGTGTTTTAGAACAGGGCTAGGCATTGTTTGGTACTGATTTGGAACAACACATCCCAGCATGCCCTGCCACAATTTTAGCATGCCCTAACAGCGAAACTTTCTCTAGGCATGCTGGGATGGGTAGTCCCACGGCAACTGTAGTGCCGCACATTGCCGGCCTGTGTTAAAGAATGTTCACCAGTTTTGATATATGGATGGAACGTGAATGTTTTACAAAATGTTCCCTTTAGTCGGAGTTGAGATGGGAGACTGGCAGGAAGTATGGGATGAAAACACTGGCTGTTATTACTACTGGAACACAGAGACCAATGAAGTGACTTGGGAGCTGCCTCAGTGTCTGGCTTCCCAAGTTCAGGGCTCTCAAGGATATACAAACAGGTGAGGCTGTGGGATCTAGATGGTATGTCATGTCCTATTGTGTCTGAGTGATGTTTAATGAAATGTTGTTGAATTCTAGCACTGAGACTTCTGAGTTGTCATGCACGGTGACAACAGTGTCTCTTCCAGAGGTGAGGACAGAGGTCACAGCTTCCAGTCTCTGCAGCGTGCCGCTGCTTGCAAAGAGAGAATCCAAGAAGGTATGTCTCCCTTTATCTATACTAATTTAATAAGTATGTTGTGTCTGTTTGTTCCAAGTTGGAGCAAAACTGCTGAACAGATTTTCATGAGAACTTAATCATTTTTTAGTGGAAACTCCTAGAAATAACCTGCACTTTGCTTTATCTCAATCTGTCAAGTTAAAGCTAAACAAAATGTATTGCCGTCATTAATGCAAGAGATGGGTGTGGTACCATACACCCGGCCAGTGAGGGGTGGGGGAAGAGGTGCTTTGGGTCCGAGGTCACTTGAATAGGATGGGCTACATAGCAGTCTGTGCACAGGGCACACAGTGACATTGGTGTGAGTGGTGGGTGAATAGGATAGGCTACATAGTAGTCTGTGCACAGGGCACACAGTGACATTGGTGTGAGAGGTGGGTGAATAGGATAGGTTACATAGCAGTCTGTGCACAGGGCACACAGTGACATTGGTGTGAGAGGTGGGTGAATAGGAGAGGTTACATAGCAGTCCGTGCACAGGGCACACAGTGACATTGGTGTGAGTGGTGGGTGAATAGGATAGGCTACATAGCAGTCTGTGCACAGGGCACACAGTGACATTGGTGTGAGTGGTAGGTGAGTAGGATAGGCTACATAGCAGTCTGTGCACAGGACACACAGTGACATTGGTGTGAGAGGTGGGTGAATAGGGTAGGTTACATAGCAGTCTGTGCACAGGGCACACAGTGACATTGGTGTGAGAGGTAGGTGAGTAGGATAGGCTACATAGCAGTCTGTGCACAGGACACACAGTGACATTGGTGTGAGAGGTGGGTGAAGGCGCTGCTGCCACCAGTCTGTATAGTGCTGCTGGTCATCTGGGCCACTCAACAGGGCACTTATGCAAAGCAATACAACTGGAACACCTCAAATAAAAAAAATTTGAGGTAGAAACGATTTATTGTGGGTGAAGCCACAGGACACAGCTAGTACAGTTCTATAACCTTTGCTGTGAGTCTGTGACCTTCAGTTGCCCCTATAATTTTAGTGACCAGTTTTGCACGTTGTAGGATTCCGTGTTATATTGCTTTGTGATTGGAAAGGTTGGGTTTAGCTGACATGGGGGTTTTTCGGGCAATGACCAAAGTCTGGGTTTGTATTCCACATGAATAGGAGCTTTATGGCTCTTTTTTTTTTTTTTTTAGGAAGTGAATGAAGCAATTCAGGCCCTTTCCAACAAGGAGGAGGAGAAAGTGGGCGTGGCTGCATCTCTTCTGGCTCCGCTGTTACCGGAGGCGGTGAAGGAGCAGGAGGAACGCTGGCGGAGGAGAGTCATCTGTAAAGAGGACGTGGTGGAAGCTACCTCTGAGGACGACGAGGACATGGCTGCTGTCTGTGCTGACAGTGAGCTGGTTACCGACGAACAGGCACCGGATGACTTATGTAGCACTGTCCAGTCTGGAGAGAGTGAAGAGGAGATGGAGGAGCCAGATACCCTGGAGCTGGAGAGGGTGCTGGAGAGAAAGAAAGTATGTTCTCACCAGTGCCTCAGGGATATCGCATGATCCTAGTGAATTGCTAGGTTGCAGTACAAAAAACACTTTTTACCCAGCATTCCCCTCAGTGCAGCCTTTTCACCAATAGGGTAACCGTTAACTTTATAGAATTTGAGAAACCCCAACAAAAAAAGCAGCATCCTGAGCTTGTAAGCCAAGTGTCCACAAAGGTTTTGTAACTATTGGTGGGTAGCAATGGACCACAAACTTCCGGCCCCCCCATGCTTCATTAGGACCCAGCTTACCTTCGTGGTGTGAGTGTCTTAATGAGCTTCCTGCTTGGTAACCAACATCATCTGCAGTCCCTGAATTCCAGATGCACAGACCGGCATTTTAGGGCTCTGCAATTAAATACTGCATAGGGGGAGTGTGGTGGTCTATTCATCTTGGAGCAGGAGGCAAGTTCAGCAGGTGGAGGAAGAGGAGATGGGCTGTAGAGTGTTTAGGATTACTCCAAGAACATACTAGTTAGGTCTATTAGAACCTGACATAACTAACTCACAAATATTGTAGGATATTTAGACTGTAAGCTTCACTGGAGCAGGGTCCGTTGTGAATGGCCAAATATATTCTCTAAAGCGCTGCTTAAAATTGTGGAGATATATAAATAAAACCATAATAATGGGATCCTAATATCCTTTGGGTCCCTAGAAGTTATACTTGTGTCCCTGATAGGTTGCATTCTCTTGAATGTTGATTGAGCTACAAGAACAGCTCTGCTTGGAATGAAATGTCACTGGGGGAGTTTTCAGGTAGCTCATTGGCTATTCTCATCCCAGGCTGAACTGCGAGCTCTGGAGGAGGGAGATGTGAGCGTTTCTGGGTCCAGTCCGCGTTCAGACTTCAGCCAGGCAGATGAAGCACAGAAAGCCAAACCTATCGCCAGCAAGTGGAAGGTGTTTGTTCCAACTGCCAGCCCCGAATCAACTAGTCGCAGCTCCACCAAAACCGGGAGAGAGACGCCCGAAACAGGTGAGCAGCTTGTATGACTTTGTAGCTATCTTTACCTGTTTGTTTTAAGTTTCCTGTTTAAATCCCTGCTGGAAATTTGTTTCATGCATTGTTGTCTCTTGTCTTGAGAAATGGGAGCCGAAGCTGCAGAGTGTCCGGTTTCCGCAAAGGAGCCAGAGAGCGAAGACCTGCCCGTGAAATTACTCCCAAAACCAGTGGTGGATGAGGAAAATGATGATCTGAAGGTAACCACAGATGCACCAGATAAAACCCTGTTATGATGTGTGTGAGAGGGGGGGAGGGGGTGTGATTCAATAGTTTTTTTAGGCTCTATAATTAATGGACACCCAATGTAGCAATTTATTTGTTTTGAGTGCCCGTTAAATATCGCAGTTGTCGAACCCAATTGGCCCGGGTTTAGCCGCGTAACACGGCTAACCCACCCGTCCCAAGTCCTGGTTAGGGCACCCAAACCACAAACTTATCGCTCATTTTTGCTCGCCACCTATGAGGGTGCGAGCAGAAATGCTGGCGAAGACCATTGAACCGCCCTCTTGGATGTATGTATGGGCTTGGGTGCCAGACATTGTTGTACCATATAGCAATTATAATTCACATACTGTATTACCAGCTACACTAGATAGTTTACACACCTAAGGGAGCATTGTGTTATTGAGTTTCAGGTTGATATGTTGTATAGTGTCTTTTGCATTACATAGTTGTTTCTGTATACCTGTCACATTGTCCAGAGATATCCGGATTGACTGAGCTGTTTCTGATTTGTGTACTCTAGTTTCAGATTGGAGAACTGGGTAACAGTCTGATCAGTAAACTGGAATTTTTGGGCATTAACAGACAGTCTGTGTCCAATTTCCACGTGCTGCTGTTTCAAACTGAGGTGAGTGTTTCCCGCAGCTTTACTTTCTGTCGTAGAGTTGATGGTCAGCGCTCAAGCATTAATATCATCCTTCCTGTCTTTTCGTCTTCAGACACGTATCTCAGATTGGAGGGAAGGGGCACTCAGTGGGAGCTACCTGAAACGCAAACTGCAAGACGCATCAGAACAAATAAAACAATATGAAATTAACGCCACTCCTAAAGGCTGGTCCTGCCACTGGGACAGGTACGAAACTTCCCCAATTTTCACCTTTCACATCTCAAACATGACTTGTGACATCACCACCTGACCTCGTGACCTCATCTGTCTGGAGACTGAATGCACCTGCAATTTAGGTTCTGGGTGGGCAGATCCTGGAGCACAATGAGCGCTTGGGCCTGCATATTGGAGAAACTTAAAGTTTTTGTAAATTTATGTATACGTAAGTGTCCATGTAAACAGTTTCCTGATTGGACAGAAAGTTGGTTAGAACTCTCTTAAAGTGCTGAGTGCCCTGATTGGGAGGGAGAGGGGGGAAAGCGCATGCGAGAGCTCTGTGACCATTTCAGGATATCTGGATCCCCTTCATTTCTCGTGTAACATCGGTGAAGTTTCCGCAAGCTTTCATGGTGCCAAGTGTCAAGGAAGAACCAAGATACCTGTCTCCTGACGCAGGTCAGACCGAATTATTTCATTTTTTTTTTTTTACATTTGTGTTTTGTTTTATTTTTTATTCTGTTTTTTTTTTTTTTGTCTGTACTCTGTTTATTGAAGATCTTTGCTCTCTTATCTTTCAGCTCTCAGAAAATAAACACAATTACCTATTTTATCCCCAATGATTGGATCTATTAGAGGATGTCATATTTGAGCTTTACATTACCCGAATGGTGCTTTTATCCGTTCCCAGCTGTATTAAGTCTTTAATCCACACTGCATCTCCCAAATGCAATATATAAACTTATATTGGTCCAGCTTCTAGGGCTTGCCCTGTGTTTATAAATATACTTGGTTTAAAATTTCTCTGCAAACAGAGAACATCCTAGTTTTAGGATGGAGCTTCCTTTGTGAATTGCTGTTCTCTTGTCTGGTTCTCTCCTGTTAGCTGGCTGCAGCCACAGTAGAGCAGACCTTATGAGGTTATGGATGCCCAGAGGACAGAGACTTAAATTCTCTTTTCTTTTTGTTTTTTTTGTGATTCAGGGATCATAGACGTTATTTCTATGTTAACGAAATCTCAGGCGAGTCGCAGTGGGAGTTCCCTGATGTGGAGGAGGATGAGGGTGCGTCTGCACCCCAAAATAAACCTGCTGCAGCCTGTAGAGTGGCTGAAAAGGAGAAATTTGATGGTGCCCCAGCTCCTCCTCCTGAACCGCCAACATCTTTTGCAGGTAATTGAGAAAACCTTGAAAGAATTTCTGATTTTGTAAGAAGAGTTTACGATCCTTTGCATAACTAAGTGTAGCGATGACTTACCTGAGCAGATATCATGGGGGTGACAATCCAAGTGTGCAGCCAGGAACAGCTTTCAGCGGTGTTCCTGAGGACAGATGCAACGCCAGAACCAATATTGTATGTGTTTCATTGGGGAATCGCCAGAAATGTATAGGGGAAAAAACATATACAGTCAGGTGCATGAATATTGGGACATTGACCGAATTTTCATATTTTGGCCTCTATTCACCACCACAATGGCTTTGAAATTAAACAAACAAGATGTGCTTTAACTGTAGACTTTCAGATTTAATTTGAGGGTAATTACATCCAAATCAGGTGAACGGTGTAGGAATTACAACGGTTTCTTTATGAGCCTCCCACTTTTTAAGGGGCCAAAAGTAATGGGACAAACTAAACAATCCTAAATCTAACTTCACTTTTTAATACTTTGTTGCAAATCTTTTGCAAGCAATTACAGCATGAAGTCTGGAACGCATAGACATCACCAGAACCTGGGTTTCATCCCTGGTGAAGCTCTGCCAGGCCTCTACTGCAAATGTCTTCAGTTCCTGCTTGTTCTTGGGGCATTTTCCCTTCAGTTTTGTCTTCATCAAGTGAAATGCATGCTCAATCGGATTCAGGTCAGGGGATTGACTTGGCCATTGCATAACATTCCACTTTTTAGCCTTAAACTCTTTGGTTGCTTCTGCAGTATGCTTCGGGTCATTGTCCATCTGCACTGTGAAGTGCCGTCCAATGAGTTCTGAAGCATTTGACTGAATATGAGCATATAATATTGCCCAAAACACTTCAGAATTCATTCTGCTGCTTTTGTCAGCAGCTACATCATCAATAAATACAATGAACCAGTTCCATTGGCAGCCATACATGCCCACGCCACGACACTACCACCACCATGCTTCACTGATAAGGTGGTATGTTTTGGATCATGAGCAGTTCCTTTCCTTCTCCATACTCCTCTTCCCATCACTCTGGTACAAGTGTCTCATCTGTCCATTGGATGTTGTTCCAGAACTGTAATGGCTTTTTTAGATGTTGTTTGGCAACTCTAATCTGGTCTTCCTGTTTTTGAGGTTCACCAATGGTTTACATCTTGTTGTGAACCCTCTCTATTCACTCTTGTGAAGTCTTTTCTTGATTGTTGACTTTGACATATATACACCTACCTCCTGGAGAGTGTTCTTGATTTGGCCAACTGTTGTGAAGGGGTTTTTCTTCACCAGGAAAATAATTCTTTTGTCATCCACCACAGTTGTTTTCCGTGGTCTTCCGGGTCTTTTGGTGTTGCTGAGCTCTTCGGTGTGTTCTTTCTTTTTAAGAATGTTCCAAACAGTTGATTTGGCCACACCTAATGTTTTTGCTATCTCTTTGATGGGTTTGGTTTGATTTTTCAGCCTAATGATGGCTTGCTTCACTGATAGAGACAGCTCTTTGGATCTCATATTGAGAGTCGACAGCAACTGATTCCAAATGCAAATGTCACACCTAGAATCAACTCCAGACCTTTTACCTGCTTAATTGATAATGAAATAACGAGGGAATAGCCCACACCTGTCCATGAAATAGCTTTTGAGTTGATAGTCCCATTACTTTTGGCCCCTTAAAAAGTGGGAGGCACATATAGAAACCGTTGTAATTCCTACACCGTTCACCTGATTTGGATGTAATTATCCTCAAATTAAATCTGAAAATCTGCAGTTAAAGCACATCTTGTTTGTTTCATTTCAAAGCCATTGTGGTGGTGAGTAGAGGCCAAAATATGAAAATTCTGTCTCTGTCCCAATATTTATGCACCTGACTGTATACAGACATTGGACAGCTATCACACCGCTGTCCTGTGGTGGTTGCAGATGCAACTAATTGTTGCACCTGAGCTGGAAACTCTTCTTATTGGTCCTTGCTGTTGCTGAAGATTTCCTGAAGAGCATTTTATGGACTACTTCTAAGGATTCGCCATCACCGTTCAGTCACTCATAAAGGAGTGACATTTCCTGACATCATGCACATCAATTATGCAGATATTCGAAAAACATGGGAGGGTTAATAAACTTACCCCTGATGAATTTCAATGTACTTTGTTCATTTATTTTTAATGCCTAGTGCCTGTCAGTTTAGATATGATTCGCGACCAAATAAATTCTAAATCGATTGTATTAATTCACAGGGAAGCGGTACCTCTAGAGCAGGGGTGTTCAATAAGCTGCCCCCCCCCAGCTGTTGTAGAACTACATATCCCATATTCCCTGCTACAGTTTTGCTATTTGGCCATGCCAAAACTGTTGCAGGGTATGCTGGGATATGTAGTTCAACAGCAGCTGAATTACCACTTATGCTCACCCCTGCTCTAGAGCATTGGTTATGAAGAGTTTTTGTTTTGTTTTTTTCCTCAATGATGGTTCCCAACAAGTTAATAGGCTCATTCTTCTGACTATTGGCTGCCCGGGAAATGTTTTCATCCATCGTGTATGGGGGAAACAGATGCGATACTGAAGTATAGTTGAAAAAATTGATTACCCGTAAGGAGTAGTTTCACTACTATAGAAGACGGAAGCAATGAAAATGGAGTGTCACACAGATAATGGGCTTGGATGGGTGATCTTCTGTGCAGTAACCAGAAGTACAATGTGACAAATGCGTAATTCATAAAGTTCTCCTCTCTTCCAGGTCCCATCGCTACTAAAACTTCAGTTGCAGCTACTGTTCCAGCGTCTCATTACTGGGAATTTGTACAGCCCCCTCTGCCTTTAGAAGTACCTCTTCCACCACCCCCTCCCCCACCAGAGTCCCCCCCTCCTCCACCTCCTCCTTCCCCACCACCCCCTCCTCCTCCTCCTCCCATTGAGGACGGAGAAATACAAGAGGTCGAAATGGAAGAAGATGACGATCATGAGGAGCCACCCGTCCCAGGAACAGAAGATGTGGTTATGAAGTCCTTGAACTCTGAACCTCCAGCCTCCAAGGTGAGGGCACATGACCTGCCTATGAAGCCTCTGCTTTGAGCATGTAGTGTCCGCAAGCTGTGGACTTATGTAAAAGGCTTTTTGGCTGTCCAGTACTGAACGAAGCCAGAGTATACATTTGGGGAGTTTACATCCTGAACAGCTTGTGTCCACAGATTAGACGTGATGAACCACGTAAAGAGACGTTTCTTGATAGCAGTTGCACAGGTACCTACAGACAAGGTGCCCATAATCAGGCAGGTGCTTTCACTTTTCTCTGCTGTACCAGAATAAAGAGCTAAGTAGCCCACACTGACCTAGAAGCAGATGGGAGTACAGGGCTGTCAAATATGTATTGCAGTCAGTCATTCTGAAGATTATCTGGTAAAGTATAGAAAATAAAAGCATGTGTGTAGTTTGTCCACCCTTGAGTATTTGGTGCAAAGGTTTATAGATCTGGTGTGTCTGTGATTTGGGCCAAGCAGTAAGTCAGAGGTCTGCACTGGTACTGCTCCATACATGCCCACCGGGACCTGGAAAACAGCTGGAGATTACATTGCCGCCAGGAGCAGGTAAGTAACCGCTAGAAGGGTAGTTTATCGACATTTTATCATGTTTACGTGCTGCATAAAGG
The DNA here is from genome assembly GCA_031769625.1 of Taudactylus pleione. NCBI lineage: Eukaryota > Metazoa > Chordata > Amphibia > Anura > Myobatrachidae > Taudactylus > Taudactylus pleione. Next base: position 2,126,464 of record JAUIMM010000461.1, on the reverse strand, counting down.
CTACTGAAGTAATATTGATATCTGTGGATGGTAAAGATTTTTTTTTTATTGGATGCAGTATTTTTGTGAAATATTGTATATTATAGTTATTGATGTCACTTATGTTCTCTGTATTTGAAGCCCATTAATAGCTGGTGTTTCTCTTGTTTCAGACGAAAGTAGAACCAACTGCATCCGTAAAGGTCTCAAAGAGGAAGGCGGCTACAGATGTGTTTGGAGAGCAGTCGATCACCATAGGAAGTTGTCCCGTTCTCTACACTCAGCAGTCGCTATCAGCAGGTGAGTCCTTCTGTATATTCTTCTGGAGCCGAAGATGTTTGCTTACAAGTAGCTTCTAGATCTAACTTTTTTTTTTTGTTTTGTCAAATGCTTGTCTCCTCAGCACCTGCATTGGCAGCAATGAATGTACCAACTAATTACCTAGGGCTTCCACTCCAAGTTCCTTCTCCCGTAGTGATGAGCAGTTTGGACTACGCCATTCCAAACAATATTATGGTGCCAGCCATGCCACTTGTATTACCACATACATCTCTGCCCGCGCCTACAGTCTTGGAACAGCAGGTTCAGTCATCGCAAACTCAGCCACCACCAAGCAAGCCACAAGCCACAGACAAGCTTAAGAAGGCCAAAAAACTGAAGGTATTGAGATAACACCTGGGGTACTTGTTCCAAAGGTTGAAAACACCTCTATGGACAGGCCAAATTTTAATATCTATAGAACAGTCTTGGAAAAAATTTATCCTACTTCTCAATGTTTTGGACCAAAAGCTCAGAATTGAGAGTCGATTTGTATTTTTAAGATGGTGAAGGTTGATCATTTTAATTTTGTTTCTCCTCTGTTCAATGCTTTGGTCTTCTTTGTAGGTGAAGAAGAGTAAAGTAAAGATGCCCTCTCTAGTCCAGAAATGGCAGAACATCCAGAAGGAATTGGATGAGGAGGAGAACTCTAGCTCCAGTGATGAGGATCGGAAGGTCATTAATCAGAAACGCATAGACGAGTGGAGAGTTCAACAGTTATCCAGGTTGGCAGGCAATGCTATAGTAGTCTGTTTATAAATGAAATGCATATTCAATATCTTAAAGTACAGAGTAATGATGGCTAAACTAGAACTAAGAGAATCTATCATTACGTCAGTTACACAACATGCTTTGCGATGTTGGCGTTTCACAGTGGCACATACTCTGTCCTGTGTTGCTCTTGCAGTAAGGCTGGGGAACACTGGGATTGTGGCTTGGTGCTGGAGCTAGCGCTTAATGAAACTGTAGCTTTAAATTCTAAGCTCCTCCCCCCTGCAACCACGCAAATCCAGTGTTCTTTAAGTGCTTCAAGGTGTAGGGCACCCCCCACAGCACTCCAGTCTCCAGGGAGGCCGTCTGGGCCTGAGACCAGTGCGCGCAGCACCCTTTTAGAGGGTGCTGGCAGGGGGCGCGTTCCTGGATGGCCGCTGCCATTTTACCAGGCTTGTTGAGGTGGCTCCCCTCCCATGGAAGGGGAGGGTGCACACGCGCTGACAGGCTGCCTTTGTGTCACCAGGGCTTGACTACCAGAGTTTTCCCTCACCCTGGGAAATACTCCAGGTCGGCGGAGCGGGGAGAAGGAGGGGCAGAGTCTTCCGACGCTGCACTCCCCACTCCTGTAGCAGCTCTGCTTTCAGCAGGAGAAGCACAAAGCGTCCTGCCTCTGCTGGGACTGGTAGTTTCTCCTGCATGTCACTTTGCTCCCCTGCAGCTTCTGGAAGGCTAAGTACTTTACATTTGTAATTGTATTATCTGCCTATATGTGTTAAGCTGCTTATGTGTTCTGTGATATGTCTACGCAGGCTCTGTCACACTGTTCTCAATGCTGCCTGTTTTAAAGTGGATCGCTCCTGCTGTTTTTGGTTCAACAAGGAGCTGCGCATACATTGTAAAAATTAGCAATACAGCCCTGTTCGTGGGTTCGTTACCTGCTACAGCCCTAACTGTATGGAGTTTGTATGCAGGATTTTTGCTGTATTTTAGGCAATATTTTCTCTCCTGCACTCTGTACCGAGGGCCGTGTGTGTGCCCGGTGACGCGCGGGCATCTGGAGTGGAGTTCACCAGAGTGGGCTTGGGCTCTACGCGGGTCGGTGTATGACCTAGTGGCGATACACCGGAAAACCAAGTTCAGGCTTGGGTGTTCCCTTGTCTCTGGAGCAGGATTCTTTCCCTGTAAAGGGTTAAGTTCCTAGCCTCTATGTCCCGCTCTGGCTCTATTCTTTGCGGCGTCTGGATTTACGACTGCTTCCTCTCTTTGCACGTGGGTGTTTTCTTTTTTTATTTACAGAATACCCTTTGCTGTGCAAGGCGCAGGTGGAGGGTGGTCTTGGAGGGCGTCTTCCTCCTGCCAGGGCTCCATTAGACGTTTTACATGCAAAGGAGCTTGCAAAGATTTTTGCTGTCCCTTAGGGTGAGGACTTGCTGTCTTTCTCTGCTCGTTGCTGCTGTGCGAAACTCTCTAGGCGGTGTAATTATGGGCTCCCAAGCGGTGGCTATGGGTCTATCCAAGCGTTGGCAAGTCATTCTTTTCCCTTATGCCAATCGCTTCAGTCTTGTCAGGGAGGCCTAAGACGCCCGATTAAGACGTCTCTGCGCCTCACACATTTTGCTTTCGGCGGATTGAGTAGCCGAGTGGAAGCACCTCCCACGTTTGTCGCTACGATAACAGTTTAGATCACCACGCGCCCCTTCATGTGTAGGGCTCTGCATCCTGCAGTGATCCGCTAGTTAGACCTTGTAGGGTTGTCTCCAGTCTGTTTTGATAGGTTCTGAGGTTTGAAATATGGTCACTTCTCCTGACTAATTTGTTGTAGGGCTTCACGGTGATTCGACCTGCTGAATTGGTGGGACATTCGCGCCAGGCTTTGTGTGGGAGGCCAGGCAAGACACGGCACAGGTAGCTTCTGGGTTTCCGCTACAGTCGGTTTGGCTTGAAGGGTCCTTTGCATATGCATTCATTGCCAAATTGTTCTTCCACTATCTTCTGTTTGGTAGGGACGTTCTCTTTTGGCCTTATTCCCACCGATCAGGAAAGCCCTTTTCTGCTGGTGGCTGTCCCTAACTGCGGGGTCCGCGTTTTCGCACCTCCGAGGTGGTGCGTACTTTGTCAGATCAGTCTGACGTATGCTGAGGGGTTCGATTTCCAGGGGCAGTTTTTCTAGTAACACTGTCCGTTCTGGGGACAGGATTCCAAGGAAGTCTTGGCCTAACGGAGTCTCTTTCTCTACCCGGTTTACTTGCAAATGGTAGGGCAGTGCTCCGGTTTAGAGACCATTGAGGGAAGTCTTCAGACAGCTGGGTTCATAAGCATCATCTACTATGCTTCCATCTTGGACCTCAGAGGTGTGCCACCAAGGCGGTTTATTATTTAAAATCGGGCCGTGTTATCATTCCACTCCTTTCTGGCGGCATGTTTTTGCTCCAGTTCCGCTGCAGAAACGGACACTGGAGTTCTCAAGTTTGACTGCTGCACGGCTCATTTTGGCCAATCTTGTCTCTGTGTCTTGAACACCAGGGGGGGTGGATAGTTCAGTTTGCATGAACTCCCCCCTATCAGGGATCCACAGCACGGAGGCCAACAAATTCTCGCTAGCCGGCTGGAATGCGTATCTTCTGGTTCCGTTTAGGGCAGGTCATCCCTCTTCCTCAGTGGCCGATTGACTCTATTCCCTGTCTGTTCTAGGCCCTACCGTTTGGTGGGGCCCCAGCTCCATGTGTTTGCAGCAAAATAAAGTTGGTGCTGCTGCACATATTACGCACAGAAGGTATCACTGTTTGGAGGTTCTGCTTGTGACTGTTAATTCGGCTTCACAGTTTCGGACCTTCCTAGGTCGCTTGTTTTAAGTACTTTGGTATCAGTACTGTATCCCGACCTTTGCGAGGTCTCCCTTGCTTCTTTGTCTGTGCCTTCATATGGCGGTGGCCTTCGACACCTCTCCAGCTATTTGTCTTGCACGAACAGTGCATGGACCCTACCGAACTTGGTCTCAACGAATCGGTCAGTGCCTTGTCCGTCAACCTGGTGGAACATTCGTTGGTTGGAAATGGTCTCCACTTTGGGACCATTCAGTGAACCAGAGTTCCAGTGGGTCATTCTCCAGACTTGGAAGGGTTGCGCGGCATCCCTCTCGTCTCTGATTCTTGTGCTGTCCGACATCACTCAGTCTGTGGATGGTTCCCGTTTTCTTTTTTCTCTCCTCCAGGTCTGTTCCTTGGGTCTCTTCGGATTGGCTCATTGTGTCCACGAACGCAAGTCTCCTGGGCTAAGTCTCCGAGGCCTTGGGTCACCATCCATAACCGCTCGGCTGCTCGATGGGCTTGAGCTCCAAGCCATCTTTCTGGCTCTCTTGGGTCCCTGACCGTCCTTGCTGGCCAGTCAGTCTGTTGGACAACGGCATTGGTGTGTGTATATATACACCTTATGGCAGGCACAAGAGTGCGGCATTGATGATGGAGGCACCCTGTAGACCCTTGTTTCGAGACACTCAGCTGTGGTCATACCGGTAGTGGGAAATTGCCCAGTGAACTTCCTCGGCGGAACCACGTTTCTCCAAGGCAGTAGTCTCTCCTTCCAGTGGTGATTCTATCGGTCATTCGGTAGGTACAAACGGTAGGAAGGATCACCTTCTGCGCAGGAATGTTATGGCCTCTCGACACGTTGTTGAGGCTCCACAGTTTTGTATGTGATCTGGGTATCCGCTGGCTTCTGCAGTGGATGCCTTGACTGTTCCGTGGAATTTTTCATCTGGAGCACCTGTTTACGCCGACCCCACTGTTCCTTCAGGTCTCCAGGCGCTTCTAGTCTTCCCATGTGAGGGTAATTCTAGTGGCTCAAGGCTGGCTTCGCTGGTCGTGATACACGGAAGTTCTCCCAAGGTCACTGGGTCCAGGGTGGCGTCTTCCATTACGTCCAGACCTGCTGCAACAAGGCCCCTTTCTACTAGAGCAATTTGCTCTATTGGTTTTCACGACTGGACTTGGTTGACTGAGTGCTCTGTACTGTGAGCCCAGACACCGTTTCCATCTTGCGATTTGCCTCAAAGTTTTGAAACTCTTGTGGTGTAACCATTACAGGTTTTCGCCTCTCCTGTTTTCTTGGCTTTCCTCCTGAGGGGTTTGGAGGCCAGTTGACTACTTCATTTTATGACTATACAGACTTTTTTTTTTTTTTTTCTGGCATAGTCTTTTCTTCCAACGGTCCAAACAATTTTTACAAGGTGGGCTGCGTTTTCAGCCACCGGTTCGTCCGCAGGTGCTGCCATGGATCTTCAATCTAGTTCTCACGGCATGCACACAGGCTCCATTGGAGTCGTTGCGTTCAATGGATCTTTGGTTAGTTGCTTGGAAGATTGCCTTCCCTCGGCATAGTTCTGTATTTAGAGTAGGCAAGCCGCCTTACTCGTCTTCCATGAAGATTGTGCGGTTCTCCTATACGGGTTTTACGTTCCAGCCAACACTTGTTTCGGCCTCGTACTTGAACCAGGATATTGTCCTTCCGTTTCTTCCTCCTTTGGCAAATACCTGGGACTTGGATGATCTGGCTCTGCTAGTTGTGCTGAGCTCTGCAGATTTCCTTGAATAAGTCTTCTTGGGACCTCGCACTGTTCTCTGTGGGTTCTTTATGACTTGCACAGGACCGTGGTTGGCCGGCTACTCAGCAGACCCTTGTCTGTTTTTTGATCCACTCTGTCATCACTCACTCCTATTCTGGTGCGAGGCGTCCGCCACCAGACCTGGTGTCGGCACATACCGCTAGGGTGGCGGCGATCTTATGGGCAGCGGGACTTCAGCAACACAGGTCCGATGTGTGGCTATATGGTTCCCTGTCCACACGTTTGCCCATTTTTAACGTTATCAGGGGTTTTTATTGCACCCACTTTGGGCCCACAGTTCTCCAGTCAGGCAGCCTGAGCGTTCCCTCACCTGGGGGCAGTTTTTGAACATCCCATTCTTCAGTGTTCCCTAGCTTTGCTGCAAGAGAAAATAGGATTTTTTGTTGGATTTTTCTCTTAAGCAGGCTGGGGAACACTGCGATCCCTCCCTCACACTCAATTGTGCAGGGTTTTTTGTTCTTGACCGTCTCTTTCCATTCTGATTTGTTTGGTGGTTTTAACTGTTTCACAGAGTTGCTGCTACTTCTCTCTGTACTCTCTTAAAGTAGTACTGGCATTGTGAGATTGCAGGGGGGGGAGCTTAGAATTTAAAGCTAGTTTTATTAAGTGCCAGCTTCGCCCGAACCTCAGTGTTCCAAAGCCTACTTAAGAGAAACGAATTCAACGATAAGTTGACCCCAAATCCTATTATTGAGACCAAATTACACTTTAATGGACATGGCTTGTTAAATGTATAATAGATTAGTTTGTAACTTGGCACGTGAAATAGCCAAGTTAATAACTTGGCCATCTCAAGTTTTTAAAAAGCTCCTGGGAAGAGACATCAGGATATCTATAATGTATCACCGACTTACAGTTCCTCTCACCCAGGTGTCTGGTTGATCGCACCACTGGTCTCAAAAGAGAATCAGATGGGCACGTGTTATGCTGACTGCTTGTCAGCGGGCTTGGATGTTGGATGCCTAGTTGCCCAAGCATGCATATTTTATCTGAAGCCCTACACAGGGAGCAGAGACCTGCCCCCTGCAGGACTTTCCTGTAGGGCAAGGGTTCCCAACCACTGTCCTCAAGGCTCACTAACAGTCCAGGTTTTAAGGATAGCCATACTTGAGCACAGGTGTCTTAACCATCTGTGCTCAAGCATGAATATCACTAAAATCTGGACTGTTAGTGTGCCCTGAGGACTGAGGTTGGGATTGTAGGGTCTAGGGCCACTGATGGGGGACAAAAGAATACCCCCTCCCCGTGTAATGCTGACTAATCAGCGGGCTTGGGAGTTGGATGCCTAGTTGCCCAAGCTTGCTTACTTTTTATCTGAAGACCTCCACAAGGCGCAGAGAATTGTCCTCTGCAGAACTTTCCTGTAGGGTCTAGAACCACTGATGGAGAAAAGGATCCTGCCTCTCCCTGTAAATCGAGAAATAATTTTATCCAGTTCATGAGTGAACAGGACCTCCCCAGTGCATGAGGGGGACCAGATGCCTTTTGGTTTTGGCGTCCACCTCCCAGGTATGAAGCCAGAAGGCACGGCATGCCGAGTCTGTAATTCTGTCCCAGATGAATGCAGGCAAATGGGGCACTAAAAACAACAGTGTTTCCAGGCCGCCAATGGAGTATAGAGGGGGGGAGTAACTTGATGTTTTTGCCTGCAAATTGCCCAAGTTTCTATAACCACACTCTATACCCCAAGGTATCCAGTGTCCCCCCAATTGGATGCTAGAGAAAGAAGTGTAATTAGCCATTAGATGCCACGTTTGCCAGCAATACAGAAATGTGTAATCTCTAATAAAGTAATAGGCATTTTGAATGGGTATAACCTATTGCTAAATCTACAACTGTGTATTTTTTGTTTTAGCGGCATGGCAGAGAAGAATGCCAATTTCGAAGCCCTCCCTGATGATTGGAGGGACAGACTGAAAAGGCGGAAAATGACTTCAAGCACGTGACCACTTATTATTTTGTACACTTGTATATTTCACAACCGATACTGTAAAAAGAAAATACTGTACTTCCTCTTTCCTTCATCCTGCTGTTCCTGTGCTCAGATTAAAGAAACAGAAGCTTGTCATATTCAGGGGGTTCTGCACAATGTGGTTGGTCCATCACTTGTCTGGTCTTCTAGCCAATCCATTTAAAGTCAGATGTACAGCTGCCTTTTCCTTTTGTACATGTCCAAAATATTTTTCTTCCGTGCTTTTTTTTTTTTTATATTATTATATATTTATTTTATTAGTACTTTCCCACATCAAGGTACATTCCTTCACTATAAATTAGACCCTAACTAGCGTCTACTTGTGGTTTTTTTTTTTTTTTTTTATGAGCGCAGATCCGCAACAGTTCCGGGCCCTCCACTGAGAATGTATGGGACTTTATATCCATGTTGCATCCTCCCCCTCCTTTTTTTTTTTTTTTTTTCTTTAATATTTATTTCTCTTTTCTTGCTTCGTTCTTTTGTTGCCAATGTGTAAAATCGTCTGCTGGTAGGACTGTGTTCATGTGAATGCGGACATCGTTTTACATAGTTACTGACTTTATATGGATATGTTCACACGTTCGCATTTAGCTGGGTGAAGCAATAAACACTTTCCAGTTCACCATTAATATGTAAGAGGTCTCTTGGGGATGGTAAGGCCACACATCACAATGTTGCCAGTTATTTTGTGAGCTGAACCAATATGGGAATTTAGCCAAACCGTTCATTAGAGCCAGTGACATCACTGAGACGCTTCGTGCTTACAAGATGGCTGCCTCCATTTTGCAGGAGACGCCACATTTTTAAAGATTTCCTGTTGCCTACATACAGTGGCAGCTGCTGTTTCGTGGGCTGAACCACAAAGTGCCTCCTGCCTCAGGGATGTTACCATTTCCTAGTCAATGATGGGTTGTATATTGGTTTACCTCACAAAATTACTACCTGCATGGTGTGTGGCTGACAAGTCTGCGTTAGGTTCCTCTAACTGCCACCTTGGTTATTTTTGTCCTTTTTTTTTTTGGTTTTTGTGGGTAAGAAGTATCAGTTTTCTTAATTGAGGCAGTGGGTTAAAAAGCAGTAAAATTACACTTTGATGTTTTCTGTCCAGCTCCTTCCTAAATTCCTTGCTAGTTTTATATCTAATTAGTGTACCAAACAGTCCTGAAGCCAAACCGGTTGTCACCATGAGGAAGTCAATATTTTAAACTTCATTTTTTTCCACTGTTCTCTGTAAATGCTGTAAATATCAATAAAATGCGTTTTTACTGACTATTCACGTTGTCATTTAATATGCTGGGGGTCTTTTTGTTCTTTTTTGTTTTCTTTGTTTTGTATTTTAAACCTGGTAAGATACGTGTATAGCCAGGTACACACTGGAGCGATGTCTGGCAGATATGCCATTTCGTAACGTCATATCGCCTACATTGCTCAGGGTCTACCGGCGATTTCGCGCTCCCTAGTGACATCGCTAGCTGCAAGTGCATTGTTAATGAATGATGTAACGGTGATGGTTACGTCGTTCATTTAAAGTCGTCCAGTTTGGACGCACAATCTCCGTTCACGGGCATTCCTTCCGATGTCTGAACGAATGCCTGTTGCTCCAGTGTGTGCCCAGCAGACTAATGTGTTCTGATTTGGTAGGTGGACAACATCTGAACATGGGCACTAAGTGAGTTCATGAAACTTCCATAACACCTTACGTGCGCTTTGCTCAAGAACCAAACGTAGATGGTAAACTCTTAAGGGCTTGAGTCTCATACTGCTGTGACTGCTTTAGTGTCTGGCAGTAGTTACATCATCAGCCCTTCCCCTGGTGTACAGTCGTGTGAGTGTGCAGGGACTGAGACGCCCACTTTGAGCATCTTTTAGATGCTGTAATACGCTGAGGCGAGGTGGCCATAAGACGGACCATCTTCGTGCACCTGAATAGCCCCCACCCACAAATGCCCAGCACATTAATGATATTGTGCATGCACATCGTGTAACGCATGTGCCATACAGGTGTGTTTCTTGTTGTTTTTTTTTCTTTAGGGATTTTATCGCACGGAGTGTAGCAAAATATTGTGCAACTCAGAATCCGGGCCCAAATTATTGTAATTGTTATCTTCCATGCATAAAAGTAGTCAAAACACCTGGGGCTCAATACAATTAACCACGAATAAGTGCAGCCGCACTTACGGTACCACCGGAATCGCAGGCTTTTTGTTCACGGCCATAGGGTTGCATACAAAAATGTCCGACTCCAGGGTGAGATCGGGCCGCGAATTGCGGCTAATTGGATTGAGCCCCTAATGTAGTACTTCAAAACTGTTGTGAATGAGCTTATAGATAAATATTTCTTCTTCATGGTCCATAGGGGGGTCCACAGGGTTGACCTTGGGGTTATAGGGTGGGAACCAAATCCAGGCACCACGCAGTTTAAAGCTTTCAGCTCCCAGGGTGCACTGGGTCCACTCTCCCTATAACCCCGCCCCCAAGCCAGAGGCACCTCAGTTTAAGTTGGTGCCCGGCCGGAGTCGGGTCACAGTTATCGAAGGGGGGGCTGAATATCAGCCCTAAGCTAATTTTTACATTTTGAGTTTTTAGCTTTCTAAGTATTTTTAAACTCTTCAGAGCGGCAGCGTCGGACTGTCCATTGGACGTCCAAGCTGCCGCTCCGTCACCCCACCGGCACCGCAACGCCAGTACAGATCTGGGCCTAACGGCGGGACCCCAGAGTCTGTGCTAGCCGTGCTCTGCGGGCCCCCAGGACTGCTGCCGGATCGACGGGGACAGGTAAGGTCACGGGTCACTGCTTGTGGTGGTCCGCGTATTTATGCAGTCTATTGCCTCGGGTTGTTGGGATGCTGGCAGTGGCGGCGCCCACCATACGTGTGTCCACTATTCCACCAGGGACTTAAAGTTCGGCAGCGGGAGCCGACATCCCGGGAGTTAATAGCCGGCCAGGGGAGGTAGCCCTCCTGTTACAGCTGCTCCTCGGCTCAGCGCGCCTTTCCAATCTAAGGTCTGGCTTTGAGCTGCTTCCTCCTTGGGCCACGCTTCCTCTGAGGTCTCCAGCGGCCATTTTACTCTGTGGTGCATCACAGATCTCCTAGGTCGGCAGTTGGTCCAGTACCTCGCCTTTGGGTCAGTGTACACAGCGCTATAGCCTCCCCAGACACTGAATCTGGGCAGTTGATTGTAGTGCCATTTGCAGTATATTGTATGTAATGTTTATGTATATATATTTCTGCATTGTATGTGACTTATGCTAGCGCTGACTGTCTGTGCTTTCTCTCAACTGTCAGTGTATATCTATCCCTTTTCTTTACAATCTGCCCTAATACAGGTGTACTTAGGGTGGTTCCGAGACCTCACATATATAATATATATATACTTGTCAATATTTGTGAGGTTGATCACATACTGTGGCGTGCTGCACGTTGTCATATTTTAGGTGGAACTGTGTTGCATACGCTGATAGTGGCTCCCTGCAGCTAATCCTAGCGCCAGTCAGGACCAGTATAGCGCTGCTTGATATTTCCAGAATGATTGTTAGTCAGATATGTCTGACAAGGAAATGGAGCACGATACTGCACCCATTTTTGCTATCCTGTGAGTAAGGAGGATTTGTCTCAGGAAGGGTTATGTATTGGGTGCCATCAGTCAGGTGCCAGTCCCCTTAAAAGGACCCCCCTTGGGCTGTATTTTTCTCAAGACCCTGGCCTCCATTGCGGATCGCCTGGCGGCCCCCATAGTTGTAACCCTCTTGGGGTTACCTCAACATGCTATCCTTCCCTATCTGGGTACCTCGCAGTTCGTGCAGTTTACCCCTGTGACAGACTATCGCTCCCTACCAGGGTTTTTCACAGTACAGGCAATTCCCTCAGGTACCACAACAGTCTGTCATTTCCCTTGCAGGGATTACCACAACAGCCACCCTGGGTGGATGTCGTTTCTAAGAAACCCAAGAAGGCGTAATGAACGCCCTGTGGGGTGTCCTCAGTCTGCACTGCTGTCTAACACAGATCGTCGGCCAAGGTAGATGGATAATGTATCGGACTCCTATTCCTTTCACACGAGGGGTAGCCTAAATTAAGTATTAATATCCCTGCTTTGGTGCTGGCGGTCAAGTCCATCCTAATTATAGCGGATGTCGGACCTGCACCTAAATCGCATCACCCTCAGTTTAAGCATTAAAATGTCTGTGGCTGTTTATTTACATGATGTCCAAAAAAAAAAAATGGTTGCACACGTTCACTTTATTTATAATATATGCACTAGTAGGCGCCAATGGTCAATTGTATTGTTTGATATGATACCATAAGTGTTTAGGATTTCCGGAGGCCTGGCATTCCTTCCAGCTGGATTGAGTCTTGCCCCCTCCGCCTGGCCTCCCTGAAAGTGCAGGTCTGTGCATTGTCATTGTGGTTCGTAGGTAGAATTGCTCCACTCCCGGGTGTCCTAGACCTTCCTTCAGGGTGTTCTCTGGATTCTACCTCCCTTTATCCCCCTAGGGGCTCCTTTGGGATTTGGCAGTAGTTCTTCGTGCCCTCCAGGGGCCTCCATTTGAACCACTAGTTTTGATAGCCCTTAGGTGGTTTATAGCTTAGACTCTTTCTTATGGCGTTTGCATCTGCCAGGAGAGTGTCTGACTTGGGAGCATTCTCATGTGGCTCCCTCTTCTGGATATTTTATCAAGACCGGGCTGTGAGTTTCACTCGCCCTGTGTTTCCTGCTTAAGTTTCATATTATTCAGGAGCTTATTGTACCGACATTTCAGTCACCAGTCCTCTCTGCTGGTATGGCCTCATTGATGTGGCCCGGGCTCTCAGGATTGACGTGGACCGTACCAGTTCCTTCTGGAAATCATGCTCCTTATTTGTTCTCTCTGGATTTCACAGGAAAGTATGGCCGGACAACAAACAATCATTGGCTAGATGGTTTTGTATGACTATTTCAGGGGCCTACACACAGGAAGGCCTGTTTCCGCTTCTGTTGATGCTTATTCTACCTGGGCTGTGGGACCCTTGTGGGTGGCTCGCTATGGCACCTTGGCTGTTCAGCCTTGCTAGGTGGCCACGTGGTCTTCTGTCCAGACCTTTATAAAGTTCTATGCATTGGATATCTTTGCCTCTCAGGATGCTTCCTTTTGGGCGTCGGATTCTCCTCTCAGCGCAGGAGTGTCCCCACCCTTAATTGGACTGCATTGGGACATCCCCAAGGTCAACCCTGTGGACCCTGAAGAAGAAAATGAGAGATATGGTAAGAACTTACCTTTGTTATCTCTCTTTCTTCGAAGTCCATAGGCTCCACAGCGCACCCACCCTGATGCACCTGGCTTCATATGGGCTGTGTTACTGGTCACTGGTTCCCGTCTCCTTCTCTGTGAGTGTGGTTCTTGAGTGTTCCAGTCTTCTCTCTCTTTCTTTCCTCCTCTGGCTGCTTACAAACTGAGGTGCCTCTGGCTTGGGGGCCGATTTATAGGGAGAGTGGACCCAGTGCATCCGGGGAGCTGAAAGCTTTAACTGGGTGGTGCTCGGATTTGGTTCCCACCCTATACCCCCAAGGTCCACCCTGTGGACTTCGAAGAAAGAGAGATAACAAGGGTAAGTTCTTACCATATCTTTCATTCTATCCATCTGCCAAACTGGAATTTACTACCTCTGTGTGCAACCTACCTGCTGGTATACAGGCAATGACTTTTTGTTTTAAATGAGACCATCACATTTCTTTATTTTTTTATCTTTTGATACTTTGTCAATTCCACAAAGAAGATGCTGAGGATGGATGGATGTGAGTGTGTATGTATATGTGTATATATATATAATTTTATTTTTAATTAAAATATCTTACACTGCACAACTTGCCATGGAGTCACCATTAGCCTAATACACCACAGTTGCTGATCATATGACACCTTCCATTACAATTTATTGGAAAATAAACTGAAAATACTGGACTGGCATCAAGTCATTACACTGATTAAAGCTTAAACTGTTGGACCCCTTCCTATGTGGCCTGGGTGTGCAGATGATGGCACAGCCATGTGCAGACTATGAACTTTGTGGGTTTTTTGCCGATGTTATTGTCTTGTAGGGGTTTACTTTGCTGAATACTCATTTTAGTTTCCTCCAATCTCCACCGCTGCTGGCACAAAATGTGGGGTTTCCTGCAATTTGGCAGGTTTGTATTGTGAAATCATGGCTATAGATGGCACGGTCGTTCTCACATTGTGGACTGCTGAAACAAAATAATAATAATAATAATGCTGGTAAATTTACACATTGTAATTTGTAGCCCTAAAATTGAATAGAAGGAACACTTACAAATGAGGGCTGAAGACCGTGTTATGTAAAAGTCAATCCCCATTATACACCCATCATGGCATTATGGAGAGTATAGCCTGCAAGCCTGCAGAAAGGTTTATATACACACCATAAACCAATGTATTCTAGTCGCTGCCTATAAATGGACGAGTAGACATCGTATCGGCCTTTACCCAACCCCTATTTTTCCATTGCAAGGAAGGAAAAACCCCAGTAAATGCAAATCCACCATAGCCAAATACATGAAACCAACCGCCAATTTGCTTTGTTCCAATAGAGCTGTATCAAACTAGTGGGTGAATAAAGCTTCTGCCAATGGATCAGATCTTCTGGGCTGGAGCCCTATTAATATTCTTTGGGCTGGCCGGCTAGTAGTTGATTGGGCATTGGGGGAAAGCAGTGTCATTCATTGGTCCCTGGCCACAAGTTACAGAGGTTTCATAACATTCACCAGGCATTCTCAAATGCCAACATTACAAATCCTGGTCAAGGCTATCTTTAGATTTAGAATGCTTATAAATCTGACTATCACACGTTCTATTGACACTAAATCACTTTACCTTTGAAAGTGTTAAATCTTCTCGAGAACTGGTGATGAAAGATTCTGACTTCTTTAAAGTTGGCAATGAACGTGTATAATCTGAGATATCGTTCTTTGGTTTCTGCAGGAAGCTATCCAAATAGTCTGGCAACAAAAAAACAAAAACAAATTGCCTTAAAACTATTTGTCTCTCTAAAGCTAAAGGCTATATTGTCAAAATTGCACCAGCAAATCGGAGCCTATTACATTTGGGCCTTGGTGTCTTTTGGGGTTGATTTATTAACACTGCTGAATTACAACAGCAGGCGTGATGACTTAATCTATGTGTGTATACATACATATGCATGACTTATTGGGGGAATTGGACCATGCTTACCAGAAGTCACTAGAGCAATGACCGAATCGTGATGAATCTTAGAAGTCCTGCGGATCTTAGGACTTAACTGTAGATCAATGGTTACTGCAGACGCTTCAGGGTGTTTTTGCTTTGTTGATGCAAACCTATAGAGAATGTGTATATAATCAATAAAAGCTAAAAATATACACAATTTACCGTAATTCTCCTTTCCTGAACTAGCATTGACATGTTGTAAAAGTAGTTGGATGCTACTTCCACTCCACATTGCAATGGTGGCTCTGGAGACTTGCTGACCTCTCTGGGACCTATTTAAATAGTAAACTAGTCTCTATAGACTACAAAACTGTCTAAAGATTTAGGCCCTCATTGAGAGCCGCACGCTCTGAATGAGGGCCGCCCTCCATAATTCTGGAGCGTCCTCCTGGACGCTCGTATAGCTGTGGGTCACCACCCACAGCCTATACGAGCGTGCAGTTTGATGGCCGCGATGGTCGTGACCATCGAAACTGCGAGCCGGAGCCTGCGGTTGAGGTTTTCAACCGTAAGGCCCGGAGTGATTTTGGCTCTATCAGAGCCAAAATCACTCCCACTGACATCACTAGTGATGTCAGTGGGCCGGCTTCTGACGGTAGGCGTTCCCTTGGGAACGCCCCCATCAGGGAGGCACGCCCCCAGCATGCCCACCAAAGGGGGCGTGCTGTCAATCAACATTGACAGCACGCCCCCTTTGATCAGACACAACGAGCGAAGGACTTTCCTTCGCTCGTCACGTCTGGCGCATGCGCACGACGGAGCTCCCTCCGTCGTGCGCATGCTCAGTGCAGACCATCGACCCACTTGCGAGCGGACAGCCGCTCGCGAGTGGGTCTGCATCAGGCCCTTAGTTGCTAACACCTGGCCAAGTCTGAGTATGTCAAACCCTCTCCTCCGACGAATGAGAATTTAGGAAAAAGATAAGTAGGACAAGACTTAAGGTGCCCATACATCAGCGACTGTTTGTCGCGATGCGATGGGAAATGCCGGCATTTCCGGGTGGAAACGCTGACCTCCCTCCATCGATGTTGTGCAATCCGTCGCCGGATCGCAGACATTTTTCATGTTAAATGTCGGCGATTTGACAATTGCAATAATTTTTTGATTGCGAGCATCAAATCGCTGAACTCCAACATGTTGGATTTCTGAGATCCAGCGATGCCTGGTTGCAGCATCACGGCAATCCATCTCTGATGTATGGGGCCCATAAGTTAAAGTAATATTGGATAAAGAAAGGAGAAGTGGGATGTGAGGTAATCTGAAAGATAGCTTCTCAAAGCTATGTTTGTTTGTGTCTAAGGACTTCCAGTAACTATTTCTGCCTGGATGTTCTCTGCTTTCTTCAACACTCTTGAGTGGAAATAGATACACCATTGATTAGTTTCACCTGTTATGCATCAACAGAACCTTGTCTGACCGTTGTGGAACTTTACACAAAATGCCAGTAGCTTCTTTGTTGAGCTTGCATTTAGTTCCATCTAAGATTTGCCCTTTTAAACGGTCTTCTGCCCACAGCAGGTTCATAAGATCTCTTCCACTAGATCCTAGGGTATACCTCAAGTACGTACGTCCTTGTTTAGGCAGCTCATGATTATGGCACTATCCTGATATTCTCCTCTATCCATCTAATAAAGGGTGATATTGCTAGATGAACTGCCTTGTCCTAATAATCGAGAACATGGTCTCTTGCTTTAGTCACTATACATCCTGTATCTGGTGTTCCACCAGATAGGCCACAGAAAATTTATGTGATGACCTATGCAAGTGTGGTCAAGTTGGAGTGTCTTATCTGTCACCGTACCTATAGACATGCAGACCGGTTGGTTATTATAGTCCTAAAGATTAAATGTTCCAACTTTTTCAGTTTCGGAAATGGTAGCGCTACCCGATATTTGTTTGTCTGAAGTGTGACCCTGAGGAACATTAACTAGTTTGTAATTTTTGTCTAGTTCTAAGATGTTGCCTGACTGTCTCAGTCTGCCTTCATTTTCCAAATCTGCCCTCTCACTCTAGGAATTTTTTAAAGTCTAATGGTAGAGGTTGCTGCCTTTCAATGAAAAGTGAGGGTTCCAGAACCTCTCATGGTGACTTTGGAATAAAAAAAATCCTATTATGCTCCTGTATGCAGTGACAAGCAGCTGTGTAGTCGGAACGTCTGCGTTCTGTTCTCCAACTGTATACGTCAGAATCCAACGAGCCTGAAGAAATGGCCAGTGTACCAGTGAAACGTGTTGCTGGTTTATGCAACCCATATGCAAGACAAAAATATCCCTTTCTGACACCTTTGCAATGAACCTTTAAATAAACTTTAAGTTATTAAGTGGTACTGATTTTTCAGTTGGTAGAACCTGTACCATAAAGGATCTTTTCAATTCATTTTCATAATGATGAGCACATTTAGCATACCTAGTAATTAGCTTACCTGTACGGATTTGTCCCCACCGCTGGTACCAGAGCCCTTGACGTAAATGACTTTTCTAAATAAATAAAGTGGAGATTTAAATAGCAGATTGTTGTTTGCACTCAAACCATAATTTCTATTAAGGTTTTTTGCTTTTTTTTCCTCAGTCGAATTGGAGCGATGGGAAATTGTAAAAAAATGTACATTGAGAATACAGTCTAACTTGAGCAGTGCTGTTGGAAACCGTCACAATTGCGTGGAACAAATCATTGCAACAGGTGGCATTAACAAATGAAAAACAGCATGCTGTAAAAAGCTATACAACTTAACTACCTTTCAGATGCAACATACCGTCAACCGATTGGCATGGAGTTAAAATAAGAAAACATTTTGCTCTAGGTAACAGAAGTATTCTTTGGCAGGAATACAATACGTATTTCAAATGTAAAAGTGTGTTGTACAGGTGCATCTGCTGATTCTGTCTACTGAACATGTGCTGGTATCTGGGAAGAGGGTGCTCTCAACATTTTCCCGGTGATCGCTTTACTGCACGTGTGCAGATCTTTTTGTAAATGGTGTCCGCGTAATTTTCCTTGTGCCTTCTATGGCACCTGATGCACAGGTAAGTATCGTCTATTAATGCAGGGTCATTAGAAATATGCCCATGATTATAGTCAATCAGAAGGGAGGTGGCAGTAGTGCTCAAACTACTTTTAAAACTCACTTGGATCAAGTCTCCATCTCACAAGTAGACATGGGTTCTAATAGATTTAACATAGGCTTATTTTTCCAAGCATGAGCCAGCAGAGAATTAATAAAATAGTCATCTTATTTTTCTTTAAAAAGTGAATGGGATTCTTATAAAATCATAAAACTCCCATATCTCACATGCATTTCAGATTTCAAAAACATTTTTTTTTTAAATATTGATATAATAAAATATCACCTATTTTTAGATAAGTAACATTACAAACTTGTTTTTTTTTCTCCACAAACAGAACAGTCTCAACAGAATATTCATACACATTCTTCCTGTTACTCTTTTAATTAAAAGTGTGTATCTGGGAATGTTTTTTCCTCTGAAAGCCATTAAAATGGCTTTTTTTGTTACATTATAGAGGGTTTTTATTTTATTTTAGCTTACCTCGTTTGAGCACATGATCAGCCACATGGCTTTTGTCACCGTAATCGAGCATGGCATGAAAAGGTGGGAAGTGTTGCTTCGTTGGCGAGGGCTCTTTGGAGAAAGGGGGTAAGTTGGCACGCTGAATGACTGTTATAATGAGAGGAAGGCGATTGCCACTAGTAGGTTCGCGGGCCTTCACTGTGGCATGGCGATGACAGACATGGTCCACTGTGGAGAAGTCTCCTGTTGGACAAGAATTGGATGTTGGACAAGAATTGGAGATTTCTGTAACTGTCCAATAGTATAATTTCAGATATCTTACAAGACCCCACCGTTATCTTGCATCCATGTGCACCTAACTCACCAATGAAGGAGGTTGGGAGTCTGTTGATGAGCTGGGTCTTCATGGAAACAGACTCGGGCTTGCGTACATAGGACAGGATGGGCTTTTCTAGAGTATATAAAGAAAACTGGGATATTTGTAGTAGGAAGAGGGGGACTATGGTGGTTTTTATGTTTTTTACCTGCTATCTGCACTGGCACTTCCTCAACCACTTCAGTCTGGGACAAGGAACTTTCCTGGAACTTCATCTGTTATAGACAAACCAGTGTCTTATCATACAGGCACCAATATACTGATTTCCAATTAATAGCACATTGGTATATATTTATATTTGTCAAAACAGTTAAATGACCAGTAAACCCATGTTGGTGGGCTCATATAAAAAGAAAAAAAAGGTAAAAAAGTAACAAATATATATATTTCAGGAACTTAAATGTACCAAACTCTCAGAGCGTTACTGTTGCTTTTTGGGTAAGCAGCATTAGATGCCTCTGAGATGGAAATGGCCACATGGAGAGATGCATAGTATAAACAGATTTATTCATTGACTCTAGCCTATCTTATTCTAGCCAACAGTGCTTGAGTAGGGAGAAGCAGACCCTGTTAAAACAGTTTCAAGTAGTCATTAACTAATTCATTGGAGGAAACTATATATCTCCTCTAGGTGACAAAGGGCCTGATTCAGAGCCGTTCGCTATTTGTGGTCGTTCGTTCAAAAACAAGGGATGGCTATTCAAATGATCCGTTCGCAAATTGCAGTCTGTTCCCACCTCTGAGTCTGAACGAGCGAGCAAAACATACGCTCGTTTTTTTGATAAAAACGCCCCCTGACCGCACGCACCATACGTCATGTCCGCTATTTATTAGATTAATCGAGTACATCGTACAGCGTATGAACTGCTCGCTATTCTTGTGGTTGGTGTTTTCAACCGCTATTTTGCGAGCAGTTCTGAGTTAAAAAAAACCAAGTGACGTTGTCAATGACGCTGCTGTATTAAATATGCACTCCCTTAAAACGCCCGTTTTGACCTTTAAGCACGCCTGCGTTCGGATCTCCACTCCCCGTTTTCAAACACCTTCCCCTGTTACCACCCACATACGCCTCATTCTGTCACTCAAAATAGCAGGCCCTCGCTATATTGCGTACCAACGATTTTCGGCCGCACTGACTGGTTCGTGCATGCGTACTAAAAAACGTACGCATGCGCAGATGTGCGAACATCGCTCAGAACGAGCGTACTGCCGCTAGCGAGTGGCTCTGAATGAGGGCCAAAGACTCTTGCTGTTCACATCATGGCTCAAAAGAGAAGATCCACATTGAGAGCCCTTATAAAGGTAGTGGGGTCTTTCGCATTTATAGAGAGGCAAAAAAGGACCCCTCTACTGATCACAACCAGATCCAGGGCTGAAGGTGGATGACTTCTCCCTGGCCACCTTAAAGGCTGGATAAATAAGATTAAATAACATGCTTGATGCATCAGAAGAACACAAGCGTATTTTTAGGTGGGTTCCGTGTACATATGTCAGAGCATACAAACACACAAATGTAGGTACATACAGACATCAGTGTCCCAAACAACACATTAGGCCTTATTTAGTGTTAGGAGGGTGCAGATTTGCATCTTTACAACCTATGCTGTGAAGGGAGGGATGCAATTTCTGTTTTTCACATACTTCCTGCTTTAGCATGTAGCACACAAATACTGGGCAACGTTATGCTTTTAACTCTACTGGTGCGTACACATGGGACGATTTTTTTTAACGATTCGTCGTTAACAACAAATCGATCAAAAAATCGTTCAGTTTCTGAGGTATAACGATGAACGAAAACTACAAATGCGCGCTCCCGTTTGTAGTTTTCGTTCATCAACGGAACCTCCTGTCCAACCTGACGATAATGTCAGGTTGAACATGTTCGGGGATGAGGGAGGGAGCCCGGCACTAAGCAAAATCGTTATTGATTTCGTTCAGTGTTGTGCTCAGTGTTGTTAACAACGCTGAGCACACCCCTGCCGGGGACACACAGGACGATTTTCGTTCGGGGAGAAAATCGTCCCGTGTGTACGCACCTTACCACTGCTTACAACATGGTCTACTCCGAACTCTAAATGAGGCCCAAAAAGCGCTGACTCTTACACTCACGCTGAATCGAGTCCTCATGGACCAGCACCCAACTTTACAATGCTGGTAATTGCTAATTATATATTATTATATGATGACACTGCTATTACACTATCTACGTGCCTGTTATAGTGAAAGCCATTTTTCCTTTAGTATCACTCGATTTATTATTCCTTCTCTAATCTCTCTCTCTGTGTTTCCTTCACAGTCTGTTCAGGCTGTCTGACTTGTTTTTCTTAATTCCTCCCCTTCATCTTGTGTGATATTTCTTTGTCTCACTTTTACTGTTTCTCTTCCTTTCAGAAAATGGTTCCTACTTCAGTATGTTTTTATGTTTGTATTTTCTCTTTTTTGGTCTCTGTATTTTCTTTACAGTCTATTCTGGTTAGGTTGTGCACACCGTCTTGTGTTTTCTTTCTTCACCTCTCTTTTAGGGGTACATCTACTAAAGTGATAATTTTTAGAATTGGAGGTGTTGCCCATAGTAACCAATCAGATTCTACTTAACATTTAACTAGCACTTTCTATAAGATAATAGCTAGAATCTGATTGGTTGCTATGGGCTACCCCTTAGTGTTTGTTTTTCTCTGTAATTATTAAAGTGCTTTATCCTTTATTATATGTTATTTTTTCCTCTGTAAATGTTAGACTATTTCTGTGATAAATGTGACTTTGTGCTCAACCGACTACTGCCATGTGCATTGCACATCATTGTGGACACGTGCTTCACTGGCCAGGGAAAGAGTGCCCAAATAGCGCTTTGCAGGCAAATGATTCAGTACGGGGAAGGTGAGTGAGTCAGTGAGTGGTGGTATAAATAATATATATGACTAGCTGATGTAGCCGGTTTCAGCTGGGTAGACCTTAAATATTTACTGTTTCAATTTCCATCACACCACTCCAGTAACACATTAATCCCTCACCTCTATAGTAATGCATCACTGCTATAGTAAGACATTACCTTTCCTCACCTGTGTACTAACACATTCCACTCCCTCACCTCTATAGTAATGAATCACTGTAATAATAAGACAATACCCTCCCTCACCTGTGTACTAACACATTCCACTCCCTCACCTCTGTAGTAACACATTATCCTCCCTTGTCCGTGCTGTAACACATTCGACATACCCCTCCCTCACCTATGTAGAAATATAATCCCTCCCTCACACCTGTAGTAACACATTACCCTCACTCACACATGTAGTAACTTATTCCCCTCACCTCTGGAGTAACACATTCCCCTCCTTCACCACTGTATCAACACATTACCACCGCTCACCTCTGTAGTAACACATTCCCCTCCCTCGACTCGAAGTAACACATTTGACATTCCCCTCCCATACCTGTGTAGTAACACATTCCCTTCCCTCACCTCTATAGTAACACATTTCCCTCCCTCATCTGTGCATTAACACATTCCCCTCCACTACTATAACACAATCCCCTCTCACTTTTGTTGTAACACATTTTCCTCTCTCGACTCGAAGTAACACATTTGACATTCCCCTCCCATACCTGTGTAGTAACACATTCCCTTCCCTCACCTCTATAGTAACACATTTCCCTCCCTCATCTGTGCATTAACACATTCCCCTCCACTACTATAACACAATCCCCTCTCACTTTTGTTGTAACACATTTTCCTCTCTCACCTCTGCAGTAAAACATTCCCTTGGCAGCACTTGGGATGACAGTTGGTGTTTGAATATTTAACTATACCCCCAATTTCAATGTTTCTACGTCTAGGGGTTTGGGCTGGGTGTTAATGAGTCAGTCAGTCAGTCAGGACAGTAAGTGTTAGGGGGAGGGTTAGGGTTGGGCTGCTTTAGGGTTAGGCTGCTGGAAAAGTTGGTTAGGGGGAGGCTTAGGATTAGGCTACTTACCTTCAGGCGTCGGAGTTCTGGCTGTCGGGATGCTGCTCTCGGTATTCTGACTACCAGGATCCTGTACCTAACCCATATATTTCTGTTGTGTGAGAATTGATGGGTGATCCGAGAGATCACTTTCATGTCAGTTGCTATGTAGTCCCTTAGGTGGCCATGTGGTGTTACAAAGCATTTCTGCAAAATGCCTCCTGGATCTTCCCCATCTTACCATTCTCTTTGTAGAATGATCCAATGAAAACACTCTGACCCCTCCCAGCAGTATCAGTTCCAGAGACACCTACAGAGCATGTCACAGACACACAGACTAGTAGGATTATTATATTACTAATAATAATAACAACATATTTGAATATAATCGTCACATTTTACCAATACATGGGAGCTTAAGCTCTATATGTGCAGCTACAATCACATCTCCGTTTACTGGACACTTACCTTCAGCTTTCTTTTCTCAGCGTTTCCTGTACCAGGACTCTTAGACGGGGTGGATTTGGCTGTTTGGTTAGAGGATTCAGCAATGTCCTAAAAACATAAACATTTATACAGAAGCTCCATCCATATAAACCCTTCTCCGCCAGTAAGTGATCAGAGTGTAGAATAGCATTAGACTGCCATGTGCAACCAATACTCTACTGTATTCAATGTGAATGCTCAGTGGGTCTCACTATACTATGTATCTTGAAAATATTGCTATAGGAAAAAGTGGAAGTTTGTTTAAAATCCCAATTACATATTTTCATTAGCAATTACTGAAAACCTGGCGGGTTGAGTTCAATTCAAGGCGATGTGCCATGATGATGTTACGGCCATAAACACTTGCCAAACGTCTCTAATATCCCTATGCGCCTCTATGGGGAGCAAAGGGAAATTAGCAATGTTGCCGCTGATACCCCCCCAAGTTTTATAAAACCAGCACAGAGAGAAAACAGAGCAGAAATCATGCAGAATGTAATACTTTAGATCGTATTCACGCGTTTTGCCATCATTGCACTGTAGTGATAACAGTGATATGTGGGTGTGGCCTAAACATCACACTATTCCCATTTTATTTATTTATTTTTCCTAGAGCTGTTTTTTGAGTGTTTACATAACGTTGTATAGCACATTGCATTGTTTTTACGCTAATTTGCACAATTTTCTCCAATATTGCAGAACAATATAGTTAACAGTACTGGTTTTTATTATTTTACTCTTTATATTGAAACCTTATTTTAAAATATATACTGTATGTTATGAGCAAATTGTAATCATATAGCAGATAGAAGTCTCACCTACAAGTTATTAGAACATTCTATCATTCAATCAAAATCAAAACTAAATCACTCTAGAGCTCTTGTGACCATGAATCGGAGCAGAACCATATACAGTGAAAAGTATAGCATAATAGTAGATAGTTTAAAAGCATGTAACCATTATGCAGAGCCGTAACTAGACTTTTTGGTGCCCTGGGCCAAAAAGAGCATTGGCGCCTCATGGGTAAGGGGCATGACATATCTGATTTGACAAAGATGAAGGGGTACCAAGCCCATTGTACCACTGTTATCCAGGTGTAACTGTGAAATACAGTGTGAATACAAATGGCTGCAGTGATGATACACAATAATTAAATTGACAGGCCCAAACAGCGCCCCCTGCCCTGTGGTGTCCTGTGCAGTGGCACATGTCGCACCATTGGCTGAGAAACGCATCAGGTGACAAGTTCAGAATCCGGACTGAGAAAGCTTCCGATTGGTCACGCCCCCACTTCTGCACAGCGAGCCTGCTCCACCTTGTCAGTGTGAGACGCGGCCTTGTACACCCAGCTGCTGAGACCCACACGTGGTGGACACCTGCACTTCAGCCTGCACCCGAATAACACAGCGCTACATATCCCATCTGGGAACCTCTGCCTCCACACGTGGCTCTCCTCTATCAAGCGGTAGAGAACCACGCTCACCGTTGATCACCGCTCATACAGGTATCCATTCAAGTGCTAACTAACCGGGATGCCGGTATTCAGCGGGACCGTACATTGGTGACATTGTGAGTTTACATTAGAGGCACTACTGGCTGTTACATACCTATGTGCAGGTCTTATCTGCAGGTTCCATTAAGTCTATGGACTAATCTTCATTAACCCTTTCCCTGCTGGGTGACTGCATGTGCGGGATTTATTTGCTTACTGTGACTCATAGTGGTTATTTTAACTCTTTCCCACTATTTGTGGATGTACTAATATACGAGACATTTCTGTTCTACAACTTTGCATGCACTAACAACCGCTGTGTTATGTTTATATTACTATACTAACATTCTATTTGACCTACCAGGAGCTCCCATTTGCTATTTATTATTGGTCTGGTTTGATCCTTTACTTAGGTTTTTTATATATTCCATTTTTTATATATATTTTATTTATTTTTGATTATTGTGTCATATACTATATGTGTAAACTTTATATGTATATTTACTGTATGTATGTTATTTTACTTTTTAAGTGATAATAATAAATATAACATCACTGTCCAGCGCTCTCCCTATTTCTTTTTCTTTTTACATGTCGCACCACCCTAGTTACGGCCCTGCCATTATGTAAGGCTACTACTTTATGTACAGATGTGATCAGCGAGCTCTAAGCTGTACAGAGTATGGCGATATCTACTGCACTACATGTAGTTTATATTACGATTGAAGACATTTGATTGCGCTGTAAATCTGAGCATGATTTTTTTCAATTTTCTTTTCAAACCATCTTTCAAATGTTTCTTTTTTTAATTCTTTTTATGTATAAAAAAAATTTTGGCCACATTTTGCTCTTTCTAGAACTCCAGTTGGCGGGTTATCGGCAATTGGTTAAGAAAGAAGAAAACGCCAGCGACAGTATTACTGAGTAAAGATTTAGCAAATTTCTAAATCTAATTGTAAGCCTTGTGCTCCATGTTATGTTAAATAACTCCAAATCCCCAATTACCCAGCATTCTGTATAACAGATCTCTTACCTGTAGTTCCCCAAGCACAGGACAGGTAACTGCACTGCCTGCAGTGCTCATACAGTATATCAGTAATTGTACTACAAGAGCTTGTTGTGCTTGTCCTGTAGGTTGTGTCTTTGCCATTAGACTCCTAAATACTGTATTTGCCTCGCTGGTTATAGGTGACGGCACCTATTATGTTTGTTTCATACATTTATGCTGCGCTTAATGGTTTCATGAATAACATCCTTGGACAATCTGTATTGTGTTACTTATTGAAAAAAAAATACTAAATGAGTCAAATTATTGGCTCAACTTCCTGGTCTTTTATAAGAGCAATAAGTGTTTTATTTTATGATATCCGGTCATTAGGTCTACATTGTCTAGATATACAATGTTTGGGTAGACAATGGAAGATAGACAGGCAATAGATAGACAGGGACCGAAGGTCGACACACTAAAGGTCGACTGGTAACAAGGTCGACAGGTACTGAAGGTTGACAGGGTCTGAAGGTCAACACGAAAGGTTGACTGGTAACAAGGTCGACAAGTATGAAGGTCGACAGGCAATATGTCGGCATGGGCTGAAGGTCGACACACTAAAGGTTGACTGGTAGCAAGGTCGACATGTACTGAATGTCGACATGGTCATTAGGTCAACACTCATATGGTCGGCATGAAAATGGTCGACACATGGTTTGTTTTGTTTTTTAGCCCTAATCTTTACCCTAACTGTCCTCTTGGTGCCTAACCCTAACCCTCCCTCCTGGTGCCTAACCCTAACCGTCGGGGTAAGTGCCTAACCCTAACCATCGGGGTAAGTGCCTAACCCTAACCGTCGGGGTAAGTGCCTAACCCTATGTGCCTAACTCTAACCCTGACACTAACCCTAAAAAAAAAGAAAAAAGTGCCGACCATTTGACTATATGATTGTCGACCTTCATACCCATCAACCTTGTTACTAGTCGACCCGTCGGAGTAAGTGCCTAACCCTGATACTAACGATAAAAAAAAAAAAATGTGTCGACCATTTGACTATATGAGTGTCAACCTACTGCCTGTCGACCTTCATGCTTGTCGAACTTGTTACCAGTCGACCTTTAGTGCATCGACCTTCTGACCCTGTCGACCTTCAGTCCCTGTCGATCTACAGCCTGTCGACCTTTAGTGTGTCGACCTTCTGACACTGTCGAACTTCAGTCCCAGTTGACCTATTGCCTGACGACCTTCAGTACATGTCGACCTATTGCTTGTCGACCTTCTGTACCTGTCGACCTTCAGTACCTGTCGACCTTGTCAGCAGTCGACCTTTAGTGTGTCGACCTTCAGACCGTCGACCTTCAGTCCCTATCTATCTCCCATTGTCTACCCAAACATTGTCTATCCAGACAATGTAGACCTAATGATCCACACCCGTATTTTATATAAGGTGGATACTTTATAAAACTAGATGTTGTTTCTGGTGCTGCCTTGGATTATTTTTTTTTCTCTCTTTCTCTTTCCTCCCGTTTCTCTTTCTTCACCACCCCCCCCCCCCTTGTTTTGTCTTCCTCTCTCTCCCCCTCTTACTCCATCACTCTCTTCCCCCCTTATCAGTATATTTCTTTTATCAGCACTTGATTTTAATATATAGATTATCCTTAGCATTACTTTTTACGCTTGGCATACAGGCGGTCGGGATGCCGATGCTTACATTACCGGCGCCAGAATACCGGCGCCGGTCAGAATCCCGGCGCCAGCATCCCAACCACCGGGATGCTGAAGGTAAGTAGAGTGGTTGCGGGGAGGGTTAGGGGCTAGGTCAGGGGAGGGTCAGGGTGGGGCACTAAGGGGGGAGGGTTAGGTTTAGGGTGCGGGGAGGGGGAGGTTAGGTTAAGGCTTTAGGGGGGAGGTTAGGGTTAGGCACCAAAGAGGGAGGGTTAGGGTAGGGAGACGGGGAGGGTTAGCATACCGACCAACAAGTGTCGGTATGTTAACCTTGTTGGGTTCCCGGCGTCAGGATTTTGATCGCCAGGATCTCGACTGTTGGCATTTCATACCGATCCCCTTTTTACCTTAGCATTACCTTTATTCAGCATTACTATTGTAGTTTTGTGGAGCATCCGCTCCTTTTATCCCTGACAGTGTTTTTCTTTCTGTATGAGGCCTGTGCATCTCTGTGTGACTTTTTCCTTTTTCGCTATACTGTTATACATTTTTGGTTGTAGATAATGTTGTGATTTTGTTATTGGGTGATTTACAGGAGTGTCGGTGTTTTATCATGAGGTGGTGTGTGATGAGTATGTAAGGGTAATAACAGAAGTGCTAGGAGACTGCAGATGTGTATGATGCCCAAACTCTCTGGAAGAGATATCACTGACAGCAGCATCAAACCTTGGAGAAATAAGTGGAGAGACATAAAGTACCAACCGGTCAGCTCCTAACTGTCATTTTTCAAACACGACGGTTAGAAGCTGATTGGATGGTACTTACTCTCCACTTTTATAAATATGTTCTATTGTCTAATATAATTTACATTTATTGTTGGGTTCTGTGTTGTTTTTCTCGTTAATAGGACATTAAACTTGTCTTCATCTACTTTTTGACAGATATGGGTTGTTTTAATTAAAAATAACAAACTAGTAATAACTGTGCATAAAACCATTTCACTTTCACCATATTATATAAGAGGATATAACATGGCAGAAGTACCGCTCTTACTCACACGGCAGATGTTCTTACCGCATTGTCACGGGACTTTGCCTTGTGTTTGGAACTGCGTTTCTGATACATGTTGTTCCTCTCCTTACGTGATCGCAGACGTTTTTTCTTCTTATAAAACTAGCGAATAAGGGAGATCAAAAAGATTCGCTCTTAATTAATGCAGCAGATTTGTACATAGGTGCAGGCTCAGCCTATGATCGCTGAGGTGCACTTATCATAAAGAAAACAAGTCAATATCACCTGAAAGGAAAGTAGTTTCCTCACTAAAAAAAACAATTATATAACTCAACAAGAGAGCCCTTGTTGGTCTCACTGTTGTTTTATCCATAAGTGATTTGAGGGTGTCTGTAATCCCTCCAGCTAGAAAGAGACAGTGAAACTGGGAAAAATAAAAGTGAAGTTACTGCTGCTGCACCTATAACTAAAAAGCAATATAAACCCACAACCTTTTTCAATATATAGTAATTTATATAGTAATTTGTAGGCAAATTAAGGCCATGCTAAATACACATTGTAAAATGTTCTATATGCAGGGGCGCTGACAGATTGGGAAGGGTGGGCTTGTTGTAGGGGCCCGGGTCAGCTGTTTAGGAGGACACGGTCTCCACTTGGAGGGGGTGTGGCCATACCGCACAGATTAGACTACACCCCCAGTACCAGGGCCCCCGTTCAGCTCTCAACAGCCCTGTCTATATGTTAGTGTCAGTCATAGGTTTGTGTGTATATTCATGTTATGCACAGGGGGCGCAGAGAGAGGGGGGACGGGTGCTAATCACCCAGGCTTGTCGATCTGCCCCTGGTTGAGGGGTGCTCTGTGCCCCCCCTCCCCTGTGCAAATCACAGCACCAAGCATATTTTTAAAACAAAAATTTTGTAGGGGCGTGGCCACGCTTTAAAAATTTGGGAGGAACTTGGTCACTGTACGAAACTCTTCACATGATGTCTAAACTATTCCCCTCTATATCCCCAGGCCTGTAGATTGTCAGTTATCATTCTAACCAAGCTCTATAGTACAGTAGAGATAGATGAGAGAGAGAGAGAGATCAAGACAAAAAAACAATGGTAATTAAGAAAATGAGAGGTGCAGGGCTTTAAAAGTGGGCGTCCAATGTCCCCCAATGGATTTCAAGAAAAGGCTTTATATACAAATATCACATTTTGGGAGACACAGGAACCACGAAACTGTTTCAATGGGAGAGAACTCTCTGGAGTTGATGTGCGCAAAACCTTCATTCCAAAACTAGCATCATTGGATGCAAAAACATTGATCCTGTAAATTTTGTAACGATATGGACTGATGACCAGGTGGCTACCCCAATGGATTAAAGGGAGGCTGCTGTAACACTGTCAAGGCTAAGTCTAGGTCCCAAGGAGCTATAGAAGGAACATGCAGCAACCACTGAAGAAAGGTCTGGTAAGTCAGGTAACAGAGACAGTCTCCTCTGGAAGAAACTGACATGACTGATATATGAGCATTTAAGGAACTAAGGGCCCGATTCAGACCCGGTCGCTAAGCCGCGGACGCACGCTATGGGTGATTATCGCCCGTCTGCGCATGCATGAACCAGTCACTGTATCCGGGAATCGTGCGCTCGTAGTACACAGACTGGACGCTACTTTGAGTGATAGATAGTGCCGTTTGTGGGTGGTAACAGGGGAAGGTGCTTGTGAACGGGGGAGTGTTGCTGCAAACGCAGCCGTGTCTGGGCGTCAAAACTGAGTTTTATGGGAGTGCATAATTAGCATGGAAGCGTCATTGTACATGTCATTTGGTTGTATTTCAGCCTGCAGTGATCGCAGTGCTTGCGGCGGGGTAGGGTCTACCTCAAGCGCTGCGTGCTGCTCCGATGGCTTTCGATGGTTCCGATTAATCATACACTTCCTGGTGATGACGTGTTCAGAAAGAAAAGTGGGCGTCTTCAGACCGGCGTGCGTTCGCTCTGCCGTCGCTCTCTAAGACATAGAGGGCGTCCTTACACCGGACAGTTCAATCGCGAAATTTGCATGCCCGGCCCCTTTCGAGAGAGCGCAGCTTAGCGTCCGGGACTGAATCGCCCCCTAAGCCCCAGACTGCTGCCCCGACCCTGCTGTAGAACCAGAAATAACCTGGCTAATGTAAAGCAAGAAGAAGCCTTCTTTTCACCACAAAAGATATAGGGGGTCATTCAGACCCACTCGCGAGCGGCAGTACGCTCGTAAGTGGGTCAATGTTCCCCACTGCGCATGCGCACGACGGAGGGAGCTCCGTCGTGCGCATGTGCGAGACCCAGCGAGCGAAGGACTTTCCTTCGCTCGGAGTGTCTCATCAAAGGGGGCGTGCTGTCGATGGTGACTGACAGCACGCCCCCTTTGGTGGGCGTGCCGGGGGCGTGCCTGCCAGACGGAGGCGTTCCCAAGGGAACGCCTACCGTCTGAAGCCGGCCCCACTGACATCACTAGTGATGTCAGTGGGAGTGATTTTGGCTCTGATAGAGCCAATATGACTCCTGGCCTTGCGGTTGGGAAACCCAACCGCAGGCTTTCACTCGCAGTTCCGATGGTCGCGATGGTCAAGACCATCGCGACCATCTTGTTGCACGCTCGTATATGCTGTGGGTGGTGACCCACAGCTATACGAGCGTCCAGGAGGACGCTCCATTTTAATGGAGGTGGGCCCTGATTCAGAGCGAGCGCTCTGGTCAGAGCGTCCGGCTCTGAATCAGGGCCATAGATCTTCCATACTGGTATGGTAATCTTTAACCAATACTGGCTTTTGAGCATTAGGCATGGTCTCCACCCTGCTGTCAGAAACATATTTTGTTCTGAGGATTCTGGATGCAAGTCAGCTGAGCTAAACCTTGATAATGGAATGGTCCCTGACTTAACAGGTCCTATCTTAAATGATTGGAATGACCACCCCCAAGGAGCCTAAAGATTGATAAGCCTCCATTAGAGCTTGTGTTTTAAAAAGTGTTTTAGGGGGGAGGGCACCAGAATTTCTATAATGTAGTCCTGGCTTATGAATCCTCTCACCCAGGCACCTGACTTGGAACTGAACCACTGATCCTAAGAGAAGAAGGGGAGCTTCCACCACGTGTACTTCCAGGAGGGCAGAGTGCCCATCATATTAATTGTTTTTCTAAAGGTTTAGAAGCTGATACCGCATCTCGGTCCCAAGCAGACGTTGTGCCCAGACTACTGTAGCCAAATTTCTGGCCACTATAACTCCTGCATTAAAAGCAGCATCTCCCAGATACTTGGATGCCTCCCAGATGTGGTCCTCTAAGGTCATCTATTCTGATCTTGGGTTTATTCAGCTATAGCCTCTCTGAAAGCTGTCCTGACTGCCTAATTAACACGGGCCAATGCTAGGGTTGGCATAAGAGAGGCCCCGTTTTCACACTTTTTATCTTTGATAGTGACTCCATTGGGAATAGGAATAGTTGTGGCGTTTGATAAACGCGCTATAGGGGCGTGCACCTTAGGCTGAAAGTGACTCACATTTGTCTGTATCCTGTTCCGAGAATGGATGAAAGGAAGGAAATCTGTGTGAGACCTTGAACCTGTTACATGGCTTGGTCCAAGCTCCCTCCAGGATGCGTTTTTCATACACTACCCCTCACTTGGCCCATTATTATCTGTTGCGCAAGCCCTGTTGTTAGCACCAGACTGCACTGCAAACTCCTCTCTTTAGGAAGTAAATGTAACCGCATGAGCCTTACAGGCATCGGCAATTTCCGCCAACGCCTGCAAGCCGCATGACATTACCTTTACTCCTATACAGTATGTGAAGAGTTTTTTAAAGTGTCCAAGAACCTGCCTGCACCTCTACAGATGTGTACACACACCTATCCTCAAACTGCACCAAATAGTCCTGTTTGGCCGCCACAGACCTTGTGACTTATCTAACCCATGTGACTTTTCATAAAATAGGCTCCTTCATATGCTATTTCATGCCAATTCTTTTGTGACAAAAACACTCAACCTAGATACTTAGGGCCTGATTCAGAGTTATGCGTTATTACCAATGCTGAAATATGCTAATGCCTCCTGCTGGCTTCTGTAATCCGCTGCTGCGTCCGAGGATGCAGAATCTGATCACTCTGCATGACCATTGCTCATCTAAATAGCCTTCAGGTTACTCAGGATGGTCGATGTTTTCACGCAGCTAAAGCCAGTGAAGCTGAACGCAAGGATGCAGCCACTGGCTTCAGCACGCCCAGATAACGGGGCCGACACTCCCTGATAGGACACTGCCTGATTCCGCCCCCAAATGGTCGTAGCCTGTCAATCAGCCTGTCCGGACACTGTGAGTGTGCTCACAGACAGAGATATGTACATGAGCAGTACTCACCTTTGCTGCCATGTTAAGTAGATGTGCAGGGAGCCCATCAGATTCAGAACTATTGGATCCACTGGTGCTGTAAGCATGACAATTAGAGATTAACGTTACCATAGACTTCTAATCAAATAATCTTGACTACTGATACAAGTCAGCCACCATAACACTAACCCTTACGCACAACACACAAACGCCAACCTTTTGTTCTGCAAACACGTGCACCCACACTGACATCTGTGCAGCCTTGTGCTCCAAACATCCTGCGCTTCATAAGTGACCTTTTCTGAGTATACTGAGGAGTAACAATGATAAGGCACATGGCACAATCTGGTGGTTCAGCACAAATGCCAACAACAGCAACTGTACACAGCATGGAGCGCCAAATGACACAGATCTGGCTGTCCAGGCATAAATTGGTTAAACCACTGGATTGCAAAATACACATGTCCTGCAGCCAGGATGGCCAATGATCTCACAGATACAGCAGTGGGAGGATCTTTGCTCGTACAGGTGTGATCGGAACATATGTCATTATTTCTATATAGCTGTTTGGGTGTTAATGACTCCAAACTGGTTCACTAAGGGCCTGATTGGCGCAATTCAGATATTTACGCAGTTGAGCGGTTATTAGTAATCTGTGCATGCGCCTAGTTTAATTACCGTTTTTGCTCGCAGTGAGAATTTATTTGCAAAGTGATTGACAGACAGGGAACGTTTCTGGGCAGCAACGGGGAGGAGGGGGGGAAGGTTGGCGACTCAAATGCAGACGTGTTGCGATGATTTTCTTTCGATTGTCTTTCTGTGATTACCTAAGTACTCCAGGGGAGCACCACCAGTGCATTGTGATTTTGTCACTTCGGGAATATAAAGGGTGGACTCATATACCCTTATTGACGTCATAGTTAAATATTTCTTTATACGCTCTTGAATTTCTGGTTTTCTACATAAATATGTTGGAATTCTGTGCAGGAATCTTCCCCCCTCCTTTTTCCTTACACGAATGTAGGATTACTCAGAAGACCGATTATCGACTGATCTGGGACCGATGCTGTATCTTTGTACTCAGCCGTTTGGATTTGCAAAGTTGCCAGTGGTCTTCTCAATACAAATCCTGGCAGGTGCGAACATTTGCAAACAGTCATAACCTGATATTACCTGACATCTGTTTGTATTAATACAGGTTAATTGTTTACTGTAGAAGAGGAGCATAGGATAATAATCATATTAAAATGATGTTGTTTTCTATGGAAATATACAATAAAATTTACTTTATACAATGCTAAGCAAAAACGTATATTATCATAATATTCCTCAATCTATGGCTTCATAAAGAATTCACCATTATTGCAGAAAGTGAAATACAGGGGTTGTAGTTAATATGCCGGCGGACGGGATGCCGGTCGCCGATATACCGATGCCGGTATCCCGCCGCCAGGCAAAATGCCGACGCCAATATCCCGAAGGAGATCAGGATACTGGCGTCAACATCTCGAACGCCGGAATCCCGAACGTTGGGACCCGGGCAAGTATTAGTTTCCACGGCAATTGGGGAGGGAGGGGGGGTGTTAGGATACTTACCGTCGCTGTCGGGATCTTCACTGATCGGGCTTCCGGCGTCGGGATTTGAACCGGCAGCTACTCAGCCGCCGACATATCATGCCCATCCCTTTATTTGACTGTGTTCTTACAGCTATCAGACTGGGTGCAATGTACTGGTAATTGCTTCCATTTCTGTATAAAGCTACTAAGTGACACTAGTTTTTTAACAAAAATAAGTGCTAGCAACCTATATACAGTAAATATACATAAAAGTCATGCTTGCCTATTTTGTGGACTTTCCCTCCAGGGTCCCCATGGGGCAAGTGCGGGGCGGTGATTACGCAGAGGTTGGTGGGCCATGATTACAATTTTTGCATACTCAGGACCCCGCTCCCAATTCACAAGAAAAAGGATGGGGATAGAGGAGGGCGGTCTTCTCTTCCGGGAGTCTGGGAAAACTTCCTGGAATCTGAGAGTCTTGGGACATTCAGGGAGAATAGGCAAGTATGGTAGATGTAATCAGCGCTGTGTCGGACGTAAGGGTTATATCATTGGGGACAGTATTTATTCTGTAACGCACAGCAGACTTCCTACTAGTAACACCAGTGAGGGACAGTGTGTATGTAGATCCAGTAGCAGAGCCAAACCATCAATAGACAAGTCATGAGAGCTTACACTCTAATGGATCCAGCTCTCACCTTGATTCAATATCTGACAATGATATGTCACTCAAATTCACATCCGAATCAATGTTCCGTCCGAGCTGCTTCAGTTTCTCTCTTATTTCTTCCTGCACTAATGTCTGGATCTCTGACAAGCAAACCTGGAACTTCAGGAGATGGGATATTTACTGGACAGGTACAGGTCATTAATACCAGGCAGGACACAAAACAAACACAAACTACAGTAGAAACTTTGAATCAATTACAGGTATGCATCTAAAACTAATAGCAATGGCTCTCCAGCTGTTATTAAACTATAGCCGGCCAGCTCTAACAGCCAGTATGTTCAGGGGCTCCCTAAAAAGCACTCACCTTGGTGCTGTCAGGATCACAGAAGTCTAGCAGTGTGTCACAGAAGTGATGGCCCATCGATTTCAGGTCACCTGTTGTAAAATGAGTGCCCTTTCTGTCCCCTGCAATGTTTTCAGATAACCAAAGGCATAAAGTCAATGCAAACAAGCACATGATAGTAGATAAACACACTGTTAATAGAGCTGAATAGTATACAAGAGAATTTTAACTATAACTAAAGAAGAATACACTGATATATTAGGACGAAGGTGCTACTCTGACTAAGCAAACATATTATGACTGACAGCTTGCCAGTGTTCCATTTCAGACTCAAGGCCCCCACACATCAGAGATTGATTGCAGCAATCGTGCAATTTGCAATCGATTGTGTTTAAAAATCTTTCCCTTTTTCAATCGATTGCAGATTGCAGAATTGCCACAATCGATTGAAAAAGGAAAAGATTTTTATACACAATCGATTGCAAATTGCACGATTGCTGCAATCAATCTCTGATGTATGGGGGCCTTTACACTGTGTGGATTGGTAGACTAAGTGATATCACAGCAACTCAGTACCTGCAGTCTCAGTTTTTTAAACCGTATCAGATCCAATCAGTACACTGCCCTAAAACATGGGAGGAGCTTCAGCTGTCTGAGTGAAGTGGGGAGGGTTATGCATTACTTAACACAGCTACAATGGAATGCCAAGGTAACACTGAATAATGGATTGTACCTTCACAGCCCATATCTGGAAATGTTTAATTTGGGTTTTAGTGTTCCTTTAATTAACTGTTCCAATATTCACAAGGTACTTGTGATGCGTATGTGGTATGTCCTACCTGAGTTGTGTTCTGCAGCATAGTATATACAGCATCTGCTTTTTTTAAGATAGGGATTACTTGTCCCTGTGCAAATACACAGGACATTGGACCTCTGCTTCAAGTATTTTCATGGGCTATGAGCCGTTCCAGCAGATCTACCATCTGTGCAGATTTTGGTGGTCCTGATTGCGGACCTCAAAATTGGTGGGGTGTTAGCTAAAAGTGTGTGTGTGTTTAGATGGATAGGGGCAGGGTTTGGGTGGATCAGGGTGCTGTTTGGGTGGATCGGGGATTTTGCATTTCTAAATTGTTGGTAGGTACAATTTCAGTGCTCACTATGAGGACCATGTACACTCCTTAGGAGTCAGTGCCCACTTGTTGTAAATGTACAGTGCACACATGAGATATCTGGGTGGAGACGCTGCATAGCAGGTGTTCTTTGCATAGCAATTTCTATTGCACAAAAGTACTTTCTATTGGACAAAAGCTAATGGAGATCAGTTCCTGTCCTATACATTTCATTCCTGTTGAGCATCAGCAGACGAGTTACACTTTCACAATATAAAACAATTCTTCAAACACCCCAATAGACAGTCCCAAAGTCCCCTGATTAATTCAGGTAATCAATGAGGATAAAGCGAAATAGAGAGGTTTTATCTAATGAATGGGGTGATGGTAAAGGGCAGGAGGCTGGCCTTGGATATGACATTTGTACTTCCGTACAATGCGCCTTTTCAAATCTTTACAATTCTCCGCACCTATAGGTGCCCTTCAGGGTCCATCTAGGTGCACCACTGTAATACCAAGGTGTAGATGTATTGCTGTGGAGGCATTTGTGTAGTTGAATACCAAGGTGTAGATGTATTGCTGTGGAGGCATTTGTGTAGTTGAATACCAAGGTGTAGATGTATTGCTGTGGAGGCATTTGTGTAGCTGAATACCAAGGTGTAGATGTATTGCTGTGGAGGCATTTGTGTAGCTGAATACCAAGGTGTAGATGTATTGCTGTGGAGGCCGGCATTTGTGTAGTTGAATACCAAGGTGTAGATGTATTGCTGTGGAAGCATTTGTGTAGTTGAATACCAAGGTGTAGATGTATTGCTGTGGAGGCATTTGTGTAGCTGAATACCAAGGTGTAGATGTATTGCTGTGGAGGCATTTGTGTAGTTGAATACCAAGGTGTAGATGTATTGCTGTGGAGGCATTTGTGTAGCTGAATACCAAGGTGTAGATGTATTGCTGTGGAGGCATTTGTGTAGTTGAATACCAAGGTGTAGATGTATTGCTGTGGAGGCATTTGTGTAGCTGAATACCAAGGTGTAGATGTATTGCTGTGGAGGCATTTGTGTAGTTGAATACAAGGTGTAGATGTATTGCTGTGGAGGCATTTGTGTAGTTGAATACCAAGGTGTAGATGTATTGCTGGGGAGGCATTTGTGTAGTTGAATACAAAGGTGTAGATGTATTGCTGTGGAGGCATTTGTGTAGCTGAATACCAAGGTGTAGATGTATTGCTGTGGAGGCAGCCATATGTGTAGCTGCATACCAAGGTGTAGATGTATTGCTGTGGAGGCATTTGAGTAGCTGAATACAAGGTGTAGATGTATTGCTGGGGAGGCATTAGTGTAGCTGAATACCAAGGTGTAGATGTATTGCTGTGGAGGCAGCCATTTGTGTAGTTGAATACCAAGGTGTAGATGTATTGCTGTGGAGGCATTTGTGTAGTTGAATACCAAGGTGTAGATGTATTGCTGTGGAGGCATTTGTGTAGTTGAATACCAAGGTGTAGATGTATTGCTGTGGAGGCATTTGTGTAGTTGAATACCAAGGTGTAGATGTATTGCTGTGGAGGCAGGCATGTGTGTAGCTGAATACCAAGGTGTAGATGTATTGCTGTGGAGGCAGGCATTTGTGTAGCTGAATACCAAGGTGTAGATGTATTGCTGTGGAGGCATTTGTGTAGCTGAATACCAAGGTGTAGATGTATTGCTGTAGAGGCAGCCATATGTGTAGCTGCATACCAAGGTGTAGATGTATTGCTGTGGAGGCATTTGTGTAGTTGAATATCAAGGTGTAGATGTATTGCTGTGGAGGCATTTGTGTAGTTGAATACCAAGGTGTAGATGTATTGCTGTGGAGGCATTTGTGTAGCTGAAAACCAAGGTGTAGATGTATTGCTGTGGAGGCATTTGTGTAGAATACCAAGGTGTAGATGTATTGCTGTGGAGGCAGGCATTTGTGTAGCTGAATACCAAGGTGTAGATGTATTGCTATGGAGGCAGCCATTTGTGTAGTTGAATACCAAGGTGTAGATGCATTGCTGGGGAGGCATTTGTGTAGCTGAATACCAAGGTGTAGATGTATTGATGTGGAGGCATTTGTGTAGTTGAATACCAAGGTGTAGATGTATTGCTGTGGAGGCATTTGTGTAGTTGAATACCAAGGTGTAGATGTATTGCTGGGGAGGCATTTGTGTAGTTGAATACCAAGGTGTAGATGTATTGCTGTGGAGGCATTTGTGTAGCTGAATACAAGGTGTAGATGTATTGCTGAGGAGGCATTTGTGTAGCTGAATACAAGGTGTAGATGTATTGCTGTGAAGGCAGCCATTTTTGTAGTTGAATACCAAGGTGTAGATGTATTGCTGTGGAGGCATTTGTGTAGTTGAATACCAAGGTGTAGATGTATTGCTGTGGAGGCATTTGTGTAGTTGAATACCAAGGTGTAGATGTATTGCTGTGGAGGCATTTGTGTAGTTGAATACAAGGTGTAGATGTATTGCTGTGGAGGCATTTGTGTAGCTGAATACCAAGGTGTAGATGTATTGCTGTGGAAGCATTTGTGTAGCTGAATACCAAGGTGTAGATGTATTGCTGTGGAGGCAGCCATTTGTGTAGCTGCATACCAAGGTGTAGATGTATTGCTGTGGAGGCATTTGTGTAGTTGAATACCAAGGTGTAGATGTATTGCTGTGGAGGCAGGCATTTGTGTAGCTGAATACCAAGGTGTAGATGTATTGCTGTGGAGGCATTTGTGTAGTTGAATACCAAGGTGTAGATGTATTGCTATGGAGGCAGCCATTTGTGTAGTTGAATACCAAGGTGTAGATGTATTGCTGGGGAGGCATTTGTGTAGCTGAATACCAAGGTGTACATGTATTGCTGTGGAGGCAGGCATGTGTGTAGCTGAATACCAAGGTGTAGATGTATTGCTGTGGAGGCATTTGTGTAGCTGAATACCAAGGTGTAGATGTATTGCTGTGGAGGCAGGCATTTGTATAGCTGAATACCAAGGTGTAGATGTATTGCTGTGGAGGCATTTGTGTAGCTGAATACAAGGTGTAGATGTATTGCTGTGAAGGCAGGCATTTGTGTAGCTGAATACCAAGGTGTAGATGTATTGCTGTGGAGGCATTTGTGTAGTTGAATACCAAGGTGTAGATGTATTGCTGTGGAGGCATTTGTGTAGTTGAATACCAAGTTGTAGATGTATTGCTGTGAAGGCAGGCATTTGTGTAGCTGAATACCAAGGTGTAGATGTATTGCTGTGGAGGCATTTGTTTAGTTGAATACCAAGGTGTAGATGTATTGCTGTGGAGGCATTTGTGTAGTTGAATACCAAGGTGTAGATGTATTGCTGTGGAGGCATTTGTGTAGCTGAATACCAAGGTGTAGATGTATTGCTGTGGAGGCATTTGTGTAGCTGAATACCAAGGTGTAGATGTATTGCTATGGAGGCAGCCATTTGTGTAGTTGAATACCAAGGTGTAGATGTATTGCTGTGGAGGCATTTGTGTAGTTGAATACCAAGGTGTAGATGTATTGCTGTGGAGGCAGGCATGTGTGTAGCTGAATACCAAGGTGTAGATGTATTGCTGTGGAGGCATTTGTGTAGCTGAATACCAAGGTGTAGATGTATTGCTGTGGAGGCAGGCATTTGTGTAGCTGAATACAAGGTGTAGATGTATTGCTGTGGAGGCATTTGTGTAGCTGAATACAAGGTGTAGATGTATTGCTGTGGAGGCATGTGTGTAGCTGAATACCAAGGTGTAGATGTATTGCTGTGGAGGCATGTGTGTAGCTGAATACCAAGGTGTAGATGTATTGCTGTGGAGGCAGGCATTTGTGTAGTTGAATACCAAGGTGTAGATGTATTGCTGTGGAGGCATTTGTGTAGCTGAATACAAGGTGTAGATGTATTGCTGTGGAGGCATTTGTGTAGTTGAATACCAAGGTGTAGATGTATTGCTGTGGAGGCATTTGTGTAGTTGAATACCAAGGTGTAGATGTATTGATGTGGAGACATTTGTGTAGTTGAATACCAAGGTGTAGATGTATTGCTGTGGAGGCATTTGTGTAGCTGAATACCAAGGTGTAGATGTATTGCTGTGGAGGCATTTGTGTAGCTGAATACCAAGGTGTAGATGTATTGCTGTGGAGGCATTTGTGTAGCTGAATACCAAGGTGTAGATGTATTGCTGTGGAGGCATTTGTGTAGTTGAATACCAAGGTGTAGATGTATTGCTGTGGAGGCATTTGTGTAGCTGAATACCAAGGTGTAGATGTATTGCTGTGGATGCATTTGTGTAGCTGAATACCAAGGTGTAGATGTATTGCTGTGGAGGCATTTGTGTAGTTGAATACCAAGGTGTAGATGTATTGCTGTGGATGCATTTGTGTAGCTGAATACAAAGGTGTAGATGTATTGCTGTGGAGGCATTTGTGTAGTTGAATACCAAGGTGTAGATGTATTGCTGTGGATGCATTTGTGTAGCTGAATACCAAGGTGTAGA
Source organism: Taudactylus pleione (assembly GCA_031769625.1). Classification (NCBI taxonomy): domain Eukaryota; kingdom Metazoa; phylum Chordata; class Amphibia; order Anura; family Myobatrachidae; genus Taudactylus; species Taudactylus pleione. Next base: position 2,085,600 of record JAUIMM010000461.1, on the reverse strand, counting down.
TGTATTGCTGTGGAGGCATTTGTGTAGTTGAATACCAAGGTGTAGATGTATTGCTATGGAGGCAGGCATTTGTGTAGTTGAATACCAAGGTGTAGATGTATTGCTGTGGAGGCATTTGTGTAGCTGAATACCAAGGTGTAGATGTATTGCTGTGGAGGCAGGCATTTGTGTAGCTGAATACCAAGGTGTAGATGTATTGCTGTGGAGGCATTTGTGTAGCTGAATACCAAGGTGTAGATGTATTGCTGTGGAGGCATTTGTGTAGCTGAATACCAAGGTGTAGATGTATTGCTGTGGAGGCATTTGTGTAGCTGAATACCAAGGTGTAGATGTATTGCTGTGGAGGCATTTGTGTTGCTGAATACCAAGGTGTAGATGTATTGCTGTGGAGGCATTTGTGTAGTTGAATACCAAGGTGTAGATGTATTGCTATGGAGGCAGGCATTTGTGTAGTTGAATACCAAGGTGTAGATGTATTGCTGTGGAGGCATTTGTGTAGCTGAATACCAAGGTGTAGATGTATTGCTGTGGAGGCATTTGTGTAGCTGAATACCAAGGTGTAGATGTATTGCTGTGGAGGCATTTGTGTAGTTGAATACCAAGGTGTAGATGTATTGCTGTGGAGGCATTTGTGTAGCTGAATACCAAGGTGTAGATGTATTGCTGTGGATGCATTTGTGTAGCTGAATACAAAGGTGTAGATGTATTGCTGTGGAGGCATTTGTGTAGTTGAATACCAAGGTGTAGATGTATTGCTGTGGAGGCATTTGTGTAGTTGAATACCAAGGTGTAGATGTATTGCTGTGGAGACATTTGTGTAGTTGAATACCAAGGTGTAGATGTATTGCTGTGGAGGCATTTGTGTAGCTGAATACCAAGGTGTAGATGTATTGCTGTGGAGGCATTTGTGTAGCTGAATACCAAGGTGTAGATGTATTGCTGTGGAGGCATTTGTGTAGCTGAATACCAAGGTGTAGATGTATTGCTGTGGATGCATTTGTGTAGCTGAATACCAAGGTGTAGATGTATTGCTGTGGAGGCATTTGTGTAGTTGAATACCAAGGTGTAGATGTATTGCTATGGAGGCAGGCATTTGTGTAGTTGAATACCAAGGTGTAGATGTATTGCTGTGGAGGCATTTGTGTAGCTGAATACCAAGGTGTAGATGTATTGCTGTGGAGGCATTTGTGTAGCTGAATACCAAGGTGTAGATGTATTGCTGTGGAGGCAGGCATTTGTGTAGCTGAATACCAAGGTGTAGATGTATTGCTGTGGAGGCATTTGTGTAGCTGAATACCAAGGTGTAGATGTATTGCTGTGGAGGCATTTGTGTAGCTGAATACCAAGGTGTAGATGTATTGCTGTGGAGGCATTTGTGTAGCTGAATACCAAGGTGTAGATGTATTGCTGTGGAGGCATTTGTGTAGCTGAATACCAAGGTGTAGATGTATTGCTGTGGAGGCATTTGTGTAGTTGAATACCAAGGTGTAGATGTATTGCTATGGAGGCAGGCATTTGTGTAGTTGAATACCAAGGTGTAGATGTATTGCTGTGGAGGCATTTGTGTAGCTGAATACCAAGGTGTAGATGTATTGCTGTGGAGGCAGGCATTTGTGTAGCTGAATACCAAGGTGTAGATGTATTGCTGTGGAGCCATTTGTGTAGCTGAATACCAAGGTGTAGATGTATTGCTGTGGAGGCATTTGTGTAGCTGAATACCAAGGTGTAGATGTATTGCTGTGGAGGCATTTGTGTAGTTGAATACCAAGGTGTAGATGTATTGCTGTGGAGGCATTTGTGTAGCTGAATACCAAGGTGTAGATGTATTGCTGTGGATGCATTTGTGTAGCTGAATACAAAGGTGTAGATGTATTGCTGTGGAGGCATTTGTGTAGTTGAATACCAAGGTGTAGATGTATTGCTGTGGAGACATTTGTATAGCTGAATACCAAGGTGTAGATGTATTGCTGGGGAGGCATTTGTGTAGCTGAATACCAAGGTGTAGATGTATTGCTGGGGAGGCATTTGTGTAGCTGAATACCAAGGTGTAGATGTATTGCTGTGGAGGCAGGCATTTGTGTAGCTGAATACCAAGGTGTAGATGTATTGCTGTGGAGGCATTTGTGTAGCTGAATACCAAGGTGTAGATGTATTGCTGTGGAGGCATGTGTGTAGCTGAATACCAAGGTGTAGATGTATTGCTGTGGAGGCAGGCATTTGTGTAGTTGAATACCAAGGTGTAGATGTATTGCTGTGGAGGCATTTGTGTAGCTGAATACAAGGTGTAGATGTATTGCTGTGGAGGCATTTGTGTAGTTGAATACCAAGGTGTAGATGTATTGCTGTGGAGGCATTTGTGTAGTTGAATACCAAGTTGTAGATGTATTGCTGTGGAGGCATTTGTGTAGTTGAATACCAAGTTGTAGATGTATTGCTGTGGAGGCATTTGTGTAGTTGAATACCAAGGTGTAGATGTATTGCTGTGGAGGCATTTGTGTAGTTGAATACCAAGGTGTAGATGTATTGCTGTGGAGGCATTTGTGTAGTTGAATACCAAGTTGTAGATGTATTGCTGTGGAGGCATTTGTGTAGCTGAATACCAAGGTGTAGATGTATTGCTGTGGAGGCATTTGTGTAGTTGAATACCAAGGTGTAGATGTATTGCTGTGGAGGCATTTGTGTAGCTGAATACCAAGGTGTAGATGTATTGCTGTGGAGGCTTTTGTGTAGTTGAATACCAAGGTGTAGATGTATTGCTGTGGAGGCATTTGTGTAGCTGAATACCAAGGTGTAGATGTATTGCTGTGGAGGCATTTGTGTAGCTGAATACCAAGGTGTAGATGTATTGCTGTGGAGGCAGGCATTTGTGTAGCTGAATACAAGGTGTAGATGTATTGCTGTGGAGGCATGTGTGTAGCTGAATACCAAGGTGTAGATGTATTGCTGTGGAGGCATGTGTGTAGCTGAATACAAGGTGTAGATGTATTCCTGTGGAGGCATGTGTGTAGCTGAATACAAGGTGTAGATGTATTGCTGTGGAGGCAGGCATTTGTGTAGCTGAATACCAAGGTGTAGATGTATTGCTGTGGAGGCAGGCATTTGTGTAGCTGAATACCAAGGTGTAGATGTATTGCTGTGGAGGCATTTGTGTAGCTGAATACCAAGGTGTAGATGTATTGCTGTGGAGGCATTTGTGTAGCTGAATACCAAGGTGTAGATGTATTGCTGTGGAGGCATTTGTGTAGTTGAATACCAAGGTGTAGATGTATTGCTGTGGAGACATTTGTGTAGCTGAATACCAAGGTGTAGATGTATTGCTGTGGATGCATTTGTGTAGCTGAATACAAAGGTGTAGATGTATTGCTGTGGAGGCATTTGTGTAGTTGAATACCAAGGTGTAGATGTATTGCTGTGGAGGCATTTGTGTAGTTGAATACCAAGGTGTAGATGTATTGCTGTGGAGACATTTGTGTAGTTGAATACCAAGGTGTAGATGTATTGCTGTGGAGGCATTTGTGTAGCTGAATACCAAGGTGTAGATGTATTGCTGTGGAGGCATTTGTGTAGCTGAATACCAAGGTGTAGATGTATTGCTGTGGAGGCATTTGTGTAGCTGAATACCAAGGTGTAGATGTATTGCTGTGGATGCATTTGTGTAGCTGAATACCAATGTGTAGATGTATTGCTGTGGAGGCATTTGTGTAGTTGAATACCAAGGTGTAGATGTATTGCTATGGAGGCAGGCATTTGTGTAGTTGAATAGCAAGGTGTAGATGTATTGCTGTGGAGGCATTTGTGTAGCTGAATACCAAGGTGTAGATGTATTGCTGTGGAGGCAGGCATTTGTGTAGCTGAATACCAAGGTGTAGATGTATTGCTGTGGAGGCATTTGTGTAGCTGAATACCAAGGTGTAGATGTATTGCTGTGGAGGCATTTGTGTAGCTGAATACCAAGGTGTAGATGTATTGCTGTGGAGGCATTTGTGTAGCTGAATACCAAGGTGTAGATGTATTGCTGTGGAGGCATTTGTGTTGCTGAATACCAAGGTGTAGATGTATTGCTGTGGAGGCATTTGTGTAGTTGAATACCAAGTTGTAGATGTATTGCTGTGGAGGCATTTGTGTAGCTGAATACCAAGGTGTAGATGTATTGCTGTGGAGGCATTTGTGTAGTTGAATACCAAGGTGTAGATGTATTGCTGTGGAGGCATTTGTGTAGCTGAATACCAAGGTGTAGATGTATTGCTGTGGAGGCTTTTGTGTAGTTGAATACCAAGGTGTAGATGTATTGCTGTGGAGGCATTTGTGTAGCTGAATACCAAGGTGTAGATGTATTGCTGTGGAGGCATTTGTGTAGCTGAATACCAAGGTGTAGATGTATTGCTGTGGAGGCAGGCATTTGTGTAGCTGAATACAAGGTGTAGATGTATTGCTGTGGAGGCATGTGTGTAGCTGAATACCAAGGTGTAGATGTATTGCTGTGGAGGCATGTGTGTAGCTGAATACAAGGTGTAGATGTATTCCTGTGGAGGCATGTGTGTAGCTGAATACAAGGTGTAGATGTATTGCTGTGGAGGCAGGCATTTGTGTAGCTGAATACCAAGGTGTAGATGTATTGCTGTGGAGGCAGGCATTTGTGTAGCTGAATACCAAGGTGTAGATGTATTGCTGTGGAGGCATTTGTGTAGCTGAATACCAAGGTGTAGATGTATTGCTGTGGAGGCATTTGTGTAGCTGAATACCAAGGTGTAGATGTATTGCTGTGGAGGCATTTGTGTAGTTGAATACCAAGGTGTAGATGTATTGCTGTGGAGACATTTGTGTAGCTGAATACCAAGGTGTAGATGTATTGCTGTGGATGCATTTGTGTAGCTGAATACAAAGGTGTAGATGTATTGCTGTGGAGGCATTTGTGTAGTTGAATACCAAGGTGTAGATGTATTGCTGTGGAGGCATTTGTGTTGCTGAATACCAAGGTGTAGATGTATTGCTGTGGAGGCATTTGTGTAGTTGAATACCAAGTTGTAGATGTATTGCTGTGGAGGCATTTGTGTAGCTGAATACCAAGGTGTAGATGTATTGCTGTGGAGGCATTTGTGTAGTTGAATACCAAGGTGTAGATGTATTGCTGTGGAGGCATTTGTGTAGCTGAATACCAAGGTGTAGATGTATTGCTGTGGAGGCTTTTGTGTAGTTGAATACCAAGGTGTAGATGTATTGCTGTGGAGGCATTTGTGTAGCTGAATACCAAGGTGTAGATGTATTGCTGTGGAGGCATTTGTGTAGCTGAATACCAAGGTGTAGATGTATTGCTGTGGAGGCAGGCATTTGTGTAGCTGAATACAAGGTGTAGATGTATTGCTGTGGAGGCATGTGTGTAGCTGAATACCAAGGTGTAGATGTATTGCTGTGGAGGCATGTGTGTAGCTGAATACAAGGTGTAGATGTATTCCTGTGGAGGCATGTGTGTAGCTGAATACAAGGTGTAGATGTATTGCTGTGGAGGCAGGCATTTGTGTAGCTGAATACCAAGGTGTAGATGTATTGCTGTGGAGGCAGGCATTTGTGTAGCTGAATACCAAGGTGTAGATGTATTGCTGTGGAGGCATTTGTGTAGCTGAATACCAAGGTGTAGATGTATTGCTGTGGAGGCATTTGTGTAGCTGAATACCAAGGTGTAGATGTATTGCTGTGGAGGCATTTGTGTAGTTGAATACCAAGGTGTAGATGTATTGCTGTGGAGACATTTGTGTAGCTGAATACCAAGGTGTAGATGTATTGCTGTGGATGCATTTGTGTAGCTGAATACAAAGGTGTAGATGTATTGCTGTGGAGGCATTTGTGTAGTTGAATACCAAGGTGTAGATGTATTGCTGTGGAGGCATTTGTGTAGTTGAATACCAAGGTGTAGATGTATTGCTGTGGAGACATTTGTGTAGTTGAATACCAAGGTGTAGATGTATTACTGTGGAGGCATTTGTGTAGCTGAATACCAAGGTGTAGATGTATTGCTGTGGAGGCATTTGTGTAGCTGAATACCAAGGTGTAGATGTATTGCTGTGGAGGCATTTGTGTAGCTGAATACCAAGGTGTAGATGTATTGCTGTGGATGCATTTGTGTAGCTGAATACCAAGGTGTAGATGTATTGCTGTGGAGGCATTTGTGTAGTTGAATACCAAGGTGTAGATGTATTGCTATGGAGGCAGGCATTTGTGTAGTTGAATACCAAGGTGTAGATGTATTGCTGTGGAGGCATTTGTGTAGCTGAATACCAAGGTGTAGATGTATTGCTGTGGAGGCAGGCATTTGTGTAGCTGAATACCAAGGTGTAGATGTATTGCTGTGGAGGCATTTGTGTAGCTGAATACCAAGGTGTAGATGTATTGCTGTGGAGGCATTTGTGTAGCTGAATACCAAGGTGTAGATGTATTGCTGTGGAGGCATTTGTGTAGCTGAATACCAAGGTGTAGATGTATTGCTGTGGAGGCATTTGTGTTGCTGAATACCAAGGTGTAGATGTATTGCTGTGGAGGCATTTGTGTAGTTGAATACCAAGGTGTAGATGTATTGCTATGGAGGCAGGCATTTGTGTAGTTGAATACCAAGGTGTAGATGTATTGCTGTGGAGGCATTTGTGTAGCTGAATACCAAGGTGTAGATGTATTGCTGTGGAGGCATTTGTGTAGCTGAAAACCAAGGTGTAGATGTATTGCTGTGGAGGCATTTGTGTAGTTGAATACCAAGGTGTAGATGTATTGCTGTGGAGGCATTTGTGTAGCTGAATACCAAGGTGTAGATGTATTGCTGTGGAGGCATTTGTGTAGTTGAATACCAAGGTGTAGATGTATTGCTGTGGAGGCATTTGTGTAGCTGAATACCAAGGTGTAGATGTATTGCTGTGGATGCATTTGTGTAGCTGAATACAAAGGTGTAGATGTATTGCTGTGGAGGCATTTGTGTAGTTGAATACCAAGGTGTAGATGTATTGCTGTGGAGGCATTTGTGTAGTTGAATACCAAGGTGTAGATGTATTGCTGTGGAGACATTTGTGTAGTTGAATACCAAGGTGTAGATGTATTGCTGTGGAGGCATTTGTGTAGCTGAATACCAAGGTGTAGATGTATTGCTGTGGAGGCATTTGTGTAGCTGAATACCAAGGTGTAGATGTATTGCTGTGGATGCATTTGTGTAGCTGAATACCAAGGTGTAGATGTATTGCTGTGGAGGCATTTGTGTAGTTGAATACCAAGGTGTAGATGTATTGCTATGGAGGCAGGCATTTGTGTAGTTGAATACCAAGGTGTAGATGTATTGCTGTGGAGGCATTTGTGTAGCTGAATACCAAGGTGTAGATGTATTGCTGTGGAGGCATTTGTGTAGCTGAATACCAAGGTGTAGATGTATTGCTGTGGAGGCAGGCATTTGTGTAGCTGAATACCAAGGTGTAGATGTATTGCTGTGGAGGCATTTGTGTAGCTGAATACCAAGGTGTAGATGTATTGCTGTGGAGGCATTTGTGTAGCTGAATACCAAGGTGTAGATGTATTGCTGTGGAGGCATTTGTGTAGCTGAATACCAAGGTGTAGATGTATTGCTGTGGAGGCATTTGTGTAGCTGAATACCAAGGTGTAGATGTATTGCTGTGGAGGCATTTGTGTAGTTGAATACCAAGGTGTAGATGTATTGCTGTGGAGGCATTTGTGTAGCTGAATACCAAGGTGTAGATGTATTGCTGTGGAGGCAGGCATTTGTGTAGCTGAATACAAGGTGTAGATGTATTGCTGTGGAGGCATTTGTGTAGTTGAATACCAAGCTGTAGATGTATTGCTGTGGAGGCATTTGTGTAGCTGAATACCAAGGTGTAGATGTATTGCTGTGGAGGCAGGCATTTGTGTAGCTGAATACCAAGGTGTAGATGTATTGCTGTGGAGCCATTTGTGTAGCTGAATACCAAGGTGTAGATGTATTGCTGTGGAGGCATTTGTGACAGCTGAATACCAAGGTGTAGATGTATTGCTGTGGAGGCATTTGTGTAGTTGAATACCAAGGTGTAGATGTATTGCTGTGGAGGCATTTGTGTAGCTGAATACCAAGGTGTAGATGTATTGCTGTGGATGCATTTGTGTAGCTGAATACAAAGGTGTAGATGTATTGCTGTGGAGGCATTTGTGTAGTTGAATACCAAGGTGTAGATGTATTGCTGTGGAGACATTTGTATAGCTGAATACCAAGGTGTAGATGTATTGCTGTGGAGGCATTTGTGTAGCTGAATACCAAGGTGTAGATGTATTGCTGTGGAGGCATTTGTGTAGCTGAATACCAAGGTGTAGATGTATTGCTGTGGAGGCATTTGTGTTGCTGAATACCAAGGTGTAGATGTATTGCTGTGGAGGCATTTGTGTAGTTGAATACCAAGGTGTAGATGTATTGCTATGGAGGCAGGCATTTGTGTAGTTGAATACCAAGGTGTAGATGTATTGCTGTGGAGGCATTTGTGTAGCTGAATACCAAGGTGTAGATGTATTGCTGTGGAGGCATTTGTGTAGCTGAAAACCAAGGTGTAGATGTATTGCTGTGGAGGCATTTGTGTAGTTGAATACCAAGGTGTAGATGTATTGCTGTGGAGGCATTTGTGTAGCTGAATACCAAGGTGTAGATGTATTGCTGTGGAGGCATTTGTGTAGTTGAATACCAAGGTGTAGATGTATTGCTGTGGAGGCATTTGTGTAGCTGAATACCAAGGTGTAGATGTATTGCTGTGGATGCATTTGTGTAGCTGAATACAAAGGTGTAGATGTATTGCTGTGGAGGCATTTGTGTAGTTGAATACCAAGGTGTAGATGTATTGCTGTGGAGGCATTTGTGTAGTTGAATACCAAGGTGTAGATGTATTGCTGTGGAGACATTTGTGTAGTTGAATACCAATGTGTAGATGTATTGCTGTGGAGGCATTTGTGTAGCTGAATACCAAGGTGTAGATGTATTGCTGTGGAGGCATTTGTGTAGCTGAATACCAAGGTGTAGATGTATTGCTGTGGATGCATTTGTGTAGCTGAATACCAAGGTGTAGATGTATTGCTGTGGAGGCATTTGTGTAGTTGAATACCAAGGTGTAGATGTATTGCTATGGAGGCAGGCATTTGTGTAGTTGAATACCAAGGTGTAGATGTATTGCTGTGGAGGCATTTGTGTAGCTGAATACCAAGGTGTAGATGTATTGCTGTGGAGGCATTTGTGTAGCTGAATACCAAGGTGTAGATGTATTGCTGTGGAGGCAGGCATTTGTGTAGCTGAATACCAAGGTGTAGATGTATTGCTGTGGAGGCATTTGTGTAGCTGAATACCAAGGTGTAGATGTATTGCTGTGGAGGCATTTGTGTAGCTGAATACCAAGGTGTAGATGTATTGCTGTGGAGGCATTTGTGTAGCTGAATACCAAGGTGTAGATGTATTGCTGTGGAGGCATTTGTGTAGCTGAATACCAAGGTGTAGATGTATTGCTGTGGAGGCATTTGTGTAGTTGAATACCAAGGTGTAGATGTATTGCTGTGGAGGCATTTGTGTAGCTGAATACCAAGGTGTAGATGTATTGCTGTGGAGGCAGGCATTTGTGTAGCTGAATACAAGGTGTAGATGTATTGCTGTGGAGGCATTTGTGTAGTTGAATACCAAGCTGTAGATGTATTGCTGTGGAGGCATTTGTGTAGCTGAATACCAAGGTGTAGATGTATTGCTGTGGAGGCAGGCATTTGTGTAGCTGAATACCAAGGTGTAGATGTATTGCTGTGGAGCCATTTGTGTAGCTGAATACCAAGGTGTAGATGTATTGCTGTGGAGGCATTTGTGACAGCTGAATACCAAGGTGTAGATGTATTGCTGTGGAGGCATTTGTGTAGTTGAATACCAAGGTGTAGATGTATTGCTGTGGAGGCATTTGTGTAGCTGAATACCAAGGTGTAGATGTATTGCTGTGGATGCATTTGTGTAGCTGAATACAAAGGTGTAGATGTATTGCTGTGGAGGCATTTGTGTAGTTGAATACCAAGGTGTAGATGTATTGCTGTGGAGACATTTGTATAGCTGAATACCAAGGTGTAGATGTATTGCTGGGGAGGCATTTGTGTAGCTGAATACCAAGGTGTAGATGTATTGCTGTGGAGGCATTTGTGTAGCTGAATACCAAGGTGTAGATGTATTGCTGTGGAGGCAGGCATTTGTGTAGCTGAATACCAAGGTGTAGATGTATTGCTGTGGAGGCATTTGTGTAGCTGAATACCAAGGTGTAGATGTATTGCTGTGGAGGCATGTGTGTAGCTGAATACCAAGGTGTAGATGTATTGCTGTAGAGGCAGGCATTTGTGTAGTTGAATACCAAGGTGTAGATGTATTGCTGTGGAGGCATTTGTGTAGCTGAATACAAGGTGTAGATGTATTGCTGTGGAGGCATTTGTGTAGTTGAATACCAAGGTGTAGATGTATTGCTGTGGAGGCATTTGTGTAGTTGAATACCAAGTTGTAGATGTATTGCTGTGGAGGCATTTGTGTAGTTGAATACCAAGTTGTAGATGTATTGCTGTGGAGGCATTTGTGTAGTTGAATACCAAGGTGTAGATGTATTGCTGTGGAGGCATTTGTGTAGTTGAATACCAAGTTGTAGATGTATTGCTGTGGAGGCATTTGTGTAGCTGAATACCAAGGTGTAGATGTATTGCTGTGGAGGCATTTGTGTAGTTGAATACCAAGGTGTAGATGTATTGCTGTGGAGGCATTTGTGTAGCTGAATACCAAGGTGTAGATGTATTGCTGTGGAGGCTTTTGTGTAGTTGAATACCAAGGTGTAGATGTATTGCTGTGGAGGCATTTGTGTAGCTGAATACCAAGGTGTAGATGTATTGCTGTGGAGGCATTTGTGTAGCTGAATACCAAGGTGTAGATGTATTGCTGTGGAGGCAGGCATTTGTGTAGCTGAATACAAGGTGTAGATGTATTGCTGTGGAGGCATGTGTGTAGCTGAATACCAAGGTGTAGATGTATTGCTGTGGAGGCATGTGTGTAGCTGAATACAAGGTGTAGATGTATTCCTGTGGAGGCATGTGTGTAGCTGAATACAAGGTGTAGATGTATTGCTGTGGAGGCAGGCATTTGTGTAGCTGAATACCAAGGTGTAGATGTATTGCTGTGGAGGCAGGCATTTGTGTAGCTGAATACCAAGGTGTAGATGTATTGCTGTGGAGGCATTTGTGTAGCTGAATACCAAGGTGTAGATGTATTGCTGTGGAGGCATTTGTGTAGCTGAATACAAGGTGTAGATGTATTGCTGTGGAGGCATTTGTGTAGCTGAATATCAAGGTGTAGATGTATTGCTGTGGAGGCAGGCATTTGTGTAGTTGAATACCAAGGTGTAGATGTATTGCTGTGGAGGCATTTGTGTAGCTGAATACCAAGGTGTAGATGTATTGCTGTGGAGGCATTTGTGTAGCTGAATACAAGGTGTAGATGTATTGCTGTGGAGGCATTTGTGTAGCTGAATACCAAGGTGTAGATGTATTGCTGTGGAGGCATTTGTGTAGCTGAATACCAAGGTGTAGATGTATTGCTGTGAAGGCAGGCATTTGTGTAGTTGAAAACCAAGGTGTAGATGTATTGCTGTGGAGGCATTTGTGTAGCTGAATACCAAGGTGTAGATGTATTGCTGTGGAGGCATTTGTGTAGCTGAATACCAAGGTGTAGATGTATTGCTGTGGAGGCATTTGTGTAGTTGAATACCAAGGTGTAGATGTATTGCTGTGGAGGCATTTGTGTAGTTGAATACCAAGGTGTAGATGTATATTGCTGTGGAGGCATTTGTGTAGCTGAATACAAGGTGTAGATGTATTGCTGTGGAGGCATTTGTGTAGTTGAATACCAAGTTGTAGATGTATTGCTGTGAAGGCATTTGTGTAGTTGAATACCAAGGTGTAGATGTATTGCTGGGGAGGCATTTGTGTAGCTGAATACAAGGTGTAGATGCATTGCTGTGGAGGCATTTGTGTAGCTGAATACAAGGTGTAGATGTATTGCTGTTGAGGCATTTGTGTAGTTGAATACCAAGGTGTAGATGTATTGCTGTGGAGGCATTTGTGTAGCTGAATACCAAGGTGTAGATGTATTGCTGTGGAGGCATTTGTGTAGCTGAATACCAAGGGGTAGATGTATTGCTGTGGAGGCATTTGTGTAGCTGAATACCAAGGTGTAGATGTATTGCTGTGGAGGCATTTGTGTAGCTGAATACCAAGGTGTAGATGTATTGCTGTGGAGGCATTTGTGTAGCTGAATACCAAGGTGTAGATGTATTGCTGTGGAGGCATTTGTGTAGTTGAATACCAAGGTGTAGATGTATTGCTATGGAGGCAGGCATTTGTGTAGTTGAATACCAAGGTGTAGATGTATTGCTGTGGAGGCATTTGTGTAGCTGAATACCAAGGTGTAGATGTATTGCTGTGGAGGCATTTGTGTAGCTGAATACCAAGGTGTAGATGTATTGCTGTGGAGGCATTTGTGTAGCTGAATACCAAGGTGTAGATGTATATTGCTGTGGAGGCATTTTTGTAGCTGAATACCAAGGTGTAGATGTATTGCTGTGGAGGCATTTGTGTAGCTGAATACCAAGGTGTAGATGTATTGCTGTGGAGGCATTTGTGTAGCTGAATACCAAGGTGTAGATGTATTGCTGTGGAGGCATTTGTGTAGTTGAATACCAAGGTGTAGATGTATTGCTGTGGAGGCATTTGTGTAGCTGAATACCAAGGTGTAGATGTATTGCTGTGGATGCATTTGTGTAGCTGAATAGAAAGGTGTAGATGTATTGCTGTGGAGGCATTTGTGTAGTTGAATACCAAGGTGTAGATGTATTGCTGTGGAGGCATTTGTGTAGTTGAATACCAAGGTGTAGATGTATTGCTATGGAGACATTTGTATAGCTGAAAACCAAGGTGTAGATGTATTGCTGGGGAGGGATTTGTGTAGCTGAATACCAAGGTGTAGATGTATTGCTGGGGAGGCATTTGTGTAGCTGAATACCAAGGTGTAGATGTATTGCTGTGGAGGCAGGCATTTGTGTAGCTGAATACCAAGGTGTAGATGTATTGCTGTGGAGGCATTTGTGTAGCTGAATACCAAGGTGTAGATGTATTGCTGTGGAGGCATGTGTGTAGCTGAATACCAAGGTGTAGATGTATTGCTGTGGAGGCAGGCATTTGTGTAGTTGAATACCAAGGTGTAGATGTATTGCTGTGGAGGCATTTGTGTAGCTGAATACAAGGTGTAGATGTATTGCTGTGGAGGCATTTGTGTAGTTGAATACCAAGGTGTAGATGTATTGCTGTGGAGGCATTTGTGTAGTTGAATACCAAGTTGTAGATGTATTGCTGTGGAGGCATTTGTGTAGTTGAATACCAAGTTGTAGATGTATTGCTGTGGAGGCATTTGTGTAGTTGAATACCAAGTTGTAGATGTATTGCTGTGGAGGCATTTGTGTAGTTGAATACCAAGGTGTAGATGTATTGCTGTGGAGGCATTTGTGTAGTTGAATACCAAGGTGTAGATGTATTGCTGTGGAGGCATTTGTGTAGTTGAATACCAAGTTGTAGATGTATTGCTGTGGAGGCATTTGTGTAGCTGAATACCAAGGTGTAGATGTATTGCTGTGGAGGCATTTGTGTAGTTGAATACCAAGGTGTAGATGTATTGCTGTGGAGGCATTTGTGTAGCTGAATACCAAGGTGTAGATGTATTGCTGTGGAGGCATTTGTGTAGTTGAATACCAATTTGTAGATGTATTGCTGTGGAGGCATTTGTGTAGCTGAATACCAAGGTGTAGATGTATTGCTGTGGAGGCATTTGTGTAGCTGAATACCAAGGTGTAGATGTATTGCTGTGGAGGCAGGCATTTGTGTAGCTGAATACAAGGTGTAGATGTATTGCTGTGGAGGCATGTGTGTAGCTGAATACCAAGGTGTAGATGTATTGCTGTGGAGGCATGTGTGTAGCTGAATACAAGGTGTAGATGTATTCCTGTGGAGGCATGTGTGTAGCTGAATACAAGGTGTAGATGTATTGCTGTGGAGGCAGGCATTTGTGTAGCTGAATACAAGGTGTAGATGTATTGCTGTGGAGGCATTTGTGTAGTTGAATACAAGGTGTAGATGTATTGCTGTGGAGGCATTTGTGTAGCTGAATACAAGGTGTAGATGTATTGCTGTGGAGGCATTTGTGTAGCTGAATACAAGGTGTAGATGTATTGCTGTGGAGGCATTTGTGTAGCTGAATACCAAGGTGTAGATGTATTGCTGTGGAGGCATTTGTGTAGCTGAATACAAGGTGTAGATGTATTGCTGTGGAGGCATTTGTGTAGCTGAATACCAAGGTGTAGATGTATTGCTGTGGAGGCATTTGTGTAGCTGAATACCAAGGTGTAGATGTATTGCTGTGAAGGCATTTGTGTAGTTGAATACCAAGGTGTAGATGTATTGCTGTGGAGGCATTTGTGTAGCTGAATACCAAGGTGTAGATGTATTGCTGTGGAGGCATTTGTGTAGCTGAATACCAAGGTGTAGATGTATTGCTGTGGAGGCATTTGTGTAGTTGAATACCAAGGTGTAGATGTATTGCTGTGGAGGCATTTGTGTAGTTGAATACCAAGGTGTAGATGTATATTGCTGTGGAGGCATTTGTGTAGCTGAATACAAGGTGTAGATGTATTGCTGTGGAGGCATTTGTGTAGTTGAATACCAAGTTGTAGATGTATTGCTGTGAAGGCAGGCATGTGTGTAGCTGAATACCAAGGTGTAGATGTATTGCTGTGGAGGCATTTGTGTAGTTGAATACCAAGGTGTAGATGTATTGCTGGGGAGGCATTTGTGTAGCTGAATACAAGGTGTAGATGTATTGCTGTGGAGGCATTTGTGTAGCTGAATACAAGGTGTAGATGTATTGCTGTGGAGGCATTTGTGTAGTTGAATACCAAGGTGTAGATGTATTGCTGTGGAGGCATTTGTGTAGTTGAATACCAAGGTGTAGATGTATTGCTGTGGAGGCATTTGTGTAGCTGAATACCAAGGTGTAGATGTATTGCTGTGGAGGCATTTTTGTAGCTGAATACCAAGGTGTAGATGTATATTGCTGTGGAGGCATTTGTGTAGCTGAATACCAAGGTGTAGATGTATTGCTGTGGAGGCATTTGTGTAGCTGAATACAAGGTGTAGATGTATTGCTGTGGAGGCATTTGTGTAGTTGAATACCAAGGTGTAGATGTATTGCTGTGGAGGCATTTGTGTAGCTGAATACCAAGGTGTAGATGTATTGCTGTGGAGGCATTTGTGTAGCTGAATACCAAGGTGTAGATGTATTGCTGTGGAGGCATTTGTGTAGCTGAATACCAAGGTGTAGATGTATTGCTGTGGAGGCATTTGTGTAGCTGAATACCAAGGTGTAGATGTATTGCTGTGGAGGCATTTGTGTAGCTGAATACCAAGGTGTAGATGTATTGCTGTGAAGGCATTTGTGTAGTTGAATACCAAGGTGTAGATGTATTGCTGTGGAGGCATTTGTGTAGCTGAATACCAAGGTGTAGATGTATTGCTGTGGAGGCATTTGTGTAGCTGAATACCAAGGTGTAGATGTATTGCTGTGGAGGCATTTGTGTAGCTGAATACCAAGGTGTAGATGTATTGCTGTGGATGCATTTGTGTAGCTGAATACCAAGGTGTAGATGTATTGCTGTGGAGGCATTTGTGTAGTTGAATACCAAGGTGTAGATGTATTGCTATGGAGGCAGGCATTTGTGTAGTTGAATACCAAGGTGTAGATGTATTGCTGTGGAGGCATTTGTGTAGCTGAATACCAAGGTGTAGATGTATTGCTGTGGAGGCATTTGTGTAGCTGAATACCAAGGTGTAGATGTATTGCTGTGGAGGCATTTGTGTAGCTGAATACCAAGGTGTAGATGTATATTGCTGTGGAGGCATTTGTGTAGCTGAATACCAAGGTGTAGATGTATTGCTGTGGAGGCATTTGTGTAGCTGAATACCAAGGTGTAGATGTATTGCTGTGGAGGCATTTGTGTAGCTGAATACCAAGGTGTAGATGTATTGCTGTGGAGGCATTTGTGTAGTTGAATACCAAGGTGTAGATGTATTGCTGTGGAGGCATTTGTGTAGCTGAATACCAAGGTGTAGATGTATTGCTGTGGATGCATTTGTGTAGCTGAATACAAAGGTGTAGATGTATTGCTGTGGAGGCATTTGTGTAGTTGAATACCAAGGTGTAGATGTATTGCTGTGGAGGCATTTGTGTAGTTGAATACCAAGGTGTAGATGTATTGCTGTGGAGACATTTGTATAGCTGAAAACCAAGGTGTAGATGTATTGCTGGGGAGGCATTTGTGTAGCTGAATACCAAGGTGTAGATGTATTGCTGGGGAGGCATTTGTGTAGCTGAATACCAAGGTGTAGATGTATTGCTGTGGAGGCAGGCATTTGTGTAGCTGAATACCAAGGTGTAGATGTATTGCTGTGGAGGCATTTGTGTAGCTGAATACCAAGGTGTAGATGTATTGCTGTGGAGGCATGTGTGTAGCTGAATACCAAGGTGTAGATGTATTGCTGTGGAGGCAGGCATTTGTGTAGTTGAATACCAAGGTGTAGATGTATTGCTGTGGAGGCATTTGTGTAGCTGAATACAAGGTGTAGATGTATTGCTGTGGAGGCATTTGTGTAGTTGAATACCAAGGTGTAGATGTATTGCTGTGGAGGCATTTGTGTAGTTGAATACCAAGTTGTAGATGTATTACTGTGGAGGCATTTGTGTAGTTGAATACCAAGTTGTAGATGTATTGCTGTGGAGGCATTTGTGTAGTTGAATACCAAGTTGTAGATGTATTGCTGTGGAGGCATTTGTGTAGTTGAATACCAAGGTGTAGATGTATTGCTGTGGAGGCATTTGTGTAGTTGAATACCAAGGTGTAGATGTATTGCTGTGGAGGCATTTGTGTAGTTGAATACCAAGTTGTAGATGTATTGCTGTGGAGGCATTTGTGTAGCTGAATACCAAGGTGTAGATGTATTGCTGTGGAGGCATTTGTGTAGTTGAATACCAAGGTGTAGATGTATTGCTGTGGAGGCATTTGTGTAGCTGAATACCAAGGTGTAGATGTATTGCTGTGGAGGCATTTGTGTAGTTGAATACCAAGGTGTAGATGTATTGCTGTGGAGGCATTTGTGTAGTTGAATACCAAGGTGTAGATGTATTGCTGTGGAGACATTTGTATAGCTGAAAACCAAGGTGTAGATGTATTGCTGTGGAGGCATTTGTGTAGCTGAATACCAAGGTGTAGATGTATTGCTGTGGAGGCATTTGTGTAGTTGAATACCAAGGTGTAGATGTATTGCTGTAGAGGCATTTGTGTAGCTGAATACCAAGGTGTAGATGTATTGCCGTGGAGGCAGGCATTTGTGTAGCTGAATACAAGGTGTAGATGTATTGCTGTGGAGGCATGTGTGTAGCTGAATACCAAGGTGTAGATGTATTGCTGTGGAGGCATGTGTGTAGCTGAATACAAGGTGTAGATGTATTCCTGTGGAGGCATGTGTGTAGCTGAATACAAGGTGTAGATGTATTGCTGTGGAGGCAGGCATTTGTGTAGCTGAATACAAGGTGTAGATGTATTGCTGTGGAGGCATTTGTGTAGTTGAATACAAGGTGTAGATGTATTGCTGTGGAGGCATTTGTGTAGCTGAATACAAGGTGTAGATGTATTGCTGTGGAGGCATTTGTGTAGCTGAATACAAGGTGTAGATGTATTGCTGTGGAGGCATTTGTGTAGCTGAATACCAAGGTGTAGATGTATTGCTGTGGAGGCATTTGTGTAGCTGAATACCAAGGTGTAGATGTATTGCTGTGGAGGCATTTGTGTAGCTGAATACCAAGGTGTAGATGTATTGCTGTGAAGGCATTTGTGTAGTTGAATACCAAGGTGTAGATGTATTGCTGTGGAGGCATTTGTGTAGCTGAATACCAAGGTGTAGATGTATTGCTGTGGAGGCATTTGTGTAGCTGAATACCAAGGTGTAGATGTATTGCTGTGGAGGCATTTGTGTAGCTGAATACCAAGGTGTAGATGTATTGCTGTGGATGCATTTGTGTAGCTGAATACCAAGGTGTAGATGTATTGCTGTGGAGGCATTTGTGTAGTTGAATACCAAGGTGTAGATGTATTGCTATGGAGGCAGGCATTTGTGTAGTTGAATACCAAGGTGTAGATGTATTGCTGTGGAGGCATTTGTGTAGCTGAATACCAAGGTGTAGATGTATTGCTGTGGAGGCATTTGTGTAGCTGAATACCAAGGTGTAGATGTATTGCTGTGGAGGCATTTGTGTAGCTGAATACCAAGGTGTAGATGTATATTGCTGTGGAGGCATTTGTGTAGCTGAATACCAAGGTGTAGATGTATTGCTGTGGAGGCATTTGTGTAGCTGAATACCAAGGTGTAGATGTATTGCTGTGGAGGCATTTGTGTAGCTGAATACCAAGGTGTAGATGTATTGCTGTGGAGGCATTTGTGTAGTTGAATACCAAGGTGTAGATGTATTGCTGTGGAGGCATTTGTGTAGCTGAATACCAAGGTGTAGATGTATTGCTGTGGATGCATTTGTGTAGCTGAATACAAAGGTGTAGATGTATTGCTGTGGAGGCATTTGTGTAGTTGAATACCAAGGTGTAGATGTATTGCTGTGGAGGCATTTGTGTAGTTGAATACCAAGGTGTAGATGTATTGCTGTGGAGACATTTGTATAGCTGAAAACCAAGGTGTAGATGTATTGCTGGGGAGGCATTTGTGTAGCTGAATACCAAGGTGTAGATGTATTGCTGGGGAGGCATTTGTGTAGCTGAATACCAAGGTGTAGATGTATTGCTGTGGAGGCAGGCATTTGTGTAGCTGAATACCAAGGTGTAGATGTATTGCTGTGGAGGCATTTGTGTAGCTGAATACCAAGGTGTAGATGTATTGCTGTGGAGGCATGTGTGTAGCTGAATACCAAGGTGTAGATGTATTGCTGTGGAGGCAGGCATTTGTGTAGTTGAATACCAAGGTGTAGATGTATTGCTGTGGAGGCATTTGTGTAGCTGAATACAAGGTGTAGATGTATTGCTGTGGAGGCATTTGTGTAGTTGAATACCAAGGTGTAGATGTATTGCTGTGGAGGCATTTGTGTAGCTGAATACAAGGTGTAGATGTATTGCTGTGGAGGCATTTGTGTAGTTGAATACCAAGGTGTAGATGTATTGCTGTGGAGGCATTTGTGTAGTTGAATACCAAGTTGTAGATGTATTGCTGTGGAGGCATTTGTGTAGTTGAATACCAAGTTGTAGATGTATTGCTGTGGAGGCATTTGTGTAGTTGAATACCAAGGTGTAGATGTATTGCTGTGGAGGCATTTGTGTAGTTGAATACCAAGGTGTAGATGTATTGCTGTGGAGGCATTTGTGTAGTTGAATACCAAGTTGTAGATGTATTGCTGTGGAGGCATTTGTGTAGCTGAATACCAAGGTGTAGATGTATTGCTGTGGAGGCATTTGTGTAGTTGAATACCAAGGTGTAGATGTATTGCTGTGGAGGCATTTGTGTAGCTGAATACCAAGGTGTAGATGTATTGCTGTGGAGGCATTTGTGTAGTTGAATACCAAGGTGTAGATGTATTGCTGTGGAGGCATTTGTGTAGCTGAATACCAAGGTGTAGATGTATTGCTGTGGAGGCATTTGTGTAGCTGAATACCAAGGTGTAGATGTATTGCTGTGGAGGCAGGCATTTGTGTAGCTGAATACAAGGTGTAGATGTATTGCTGTGGAGGCATGTGTGTAGCTGAATACCAAGGTGTAGATGTATTGCTGTGGAGGCATGTGTGTAGCTGAATACAAGGTGTAGATGTATTCCTGTGGAGGCATGTGTGTAGCTGAATACAAGGTGTAGATGTATTGCTGTGGAGGCAGGCATTTGTGTAGCTGAATACAAGGTGTAGATGTATTGCTGTGGAGGCATTTGTGTAGTTGAATACAAGGTGTAGATGTATTGCTGTGGAGGCATTTGTGTAGCTGAATACAAGGTGTAGATGTATTGCTGTGGAGGCATTTGTGTAGCTGAATACAAGGTGTAGATGTATTGCTGTGGAGGCATTTGTGTAGCTGAATACCAAGGTGTAGATGTATTGCTGTGGAGGCATTTGTGTAGCTGAATACAAGGTGTAGATGTATTGCTGTGGAGGCATTTGTGTAGCTGAATACCAAGGTGTAGATGTATTGCTGTGGAGGCATTTGTGTAGCTGAATACCAAGGTGTAGATGTATTGCTGTGAAGGCATTTGTGTAGTTGAATACCAAGGTGTAGATGTATTGCTGTGGAGGCATTTGTGTAGCTGAATACCAAGGTGTAGATGTATTGCTGTGGAGGCATTTGTGTAGCTGAATACCAAGGTGTAGATGTATTGCTGTGGAGGCATTTGTGTAGTTGAATACCAAGGTGTAGATGTATTGCTGTGGAGGCATTTGTGTAGTTGAATACCAAGGTGTAGATGTATATTGCTGTGGAGGCATTTGTGTAGCTGAATACAAGGTGTAGATGTATTGCTGTGGAGGCATTTGTGTAGTTGAATACCAAGTTGTAGATGTATTGCTGTGAAGGCAGGCATGTGTGTAGCTGAATACCAAGGTGTAGATGTATTGCTGTGGAGGCATTTGTGTAGTTGAATACCAAGGTGTAGATGTATTGCTGGGGAGGCATTTGTGTAGCTGAATACAAGGTGTAGATGTATTGCTGTGGAGGCATTTGTGTAGCTGAATACAAGGTGTAGATGTATTGCTGTGGAGGCATTTGTGTAGTTGAATACCAAGGTGTAGATGTATTGCTGTGGAGGCATTTGTGTAGTTGAATACCAAGGTGTAGATGTATTGCTGTGGAGGCATTTGTGTAGCTGAATACCAAGGTGTAGATGTATTGCTGTGGAGGCATTTGTGTAGCTGAATACCAAGGTGTAGATGTATATTGCTGTGGAGGCATTTGTGTAGCTGAATACCAAGGTGTAGATGTATTGCTGTGGAGGCATTTGTGTAGCTGAATACAAGGTGTAGATGTATTGCTGTGGAGGCATTTGTGTAGTTGAATACCAAGGTGTAGATGTATTGCTGTGGAGGCATTTGTGTAGCTGAATACCAAGGTGTAGATGTATTGCTGTGGAGGCATTTGTGTAGCTGAATACCAAGGTGTAGATGTATTGCTGTGGAGGCATTTGTGTAGCTGAATACCAAGGTGTAGATGTATTGCTGTGGAGGCATTTGTGTAGCTGAATACCAAGGTGTAGATGTATTGCTGTGGAGGCATTTGTGTAGCTGAATACCAAGGTGTAGATGTATTGCTGTGGAGGCATTTGTGTAGCTGAATACCAAGGTGTAGATGTATTGCTGTGGAGGCATTTGTGTAGTTGAATACCAAGGTGTAGATGTATTGCTGTGGAGGCAGGCATTTGTGTAGCTGAATACAAGGTGTAGATGTATTGCTGTGGAGGCATTTGTGTAGCTGAATACCAAGGTGTAGATGTATTGCTGTGGAGGCATTTGTGTAGCTGAATACCAAGGTGTAGATGTATTGCTGTGGAGGCAGGCATTTGTGTAGCTGAATACAAGGTGTAGATGTATTGCTGTGGAGGCATGTGTGTAGCTGAATACCAAGGTGTAGATGTATTGCTGTGGAGGCATGTGTGTAGCTGAATACAAGGTGTAGATGTATTCCTGTGGAGGCATGTGTGTAGCTGAATACAAGGTGTAGATGTATTGCTGTGGAGGCAGGCATTTGTGTAGCTGAATACAAGGTGTAGATGTATTGCTGTGGAGGCATTTGTGTAGTTGAATACAAGGTGTAGATGTATTGCTGTGGAGGCATTTGATGTATTGCTGTGGAGGCATTTGTGTAGCTGAATACAAGGTGTAGATGTATTGCTGTGGAGGCATTTGTGTAGCTGAATACAAGGTGTAGATGTATTGCTGTGGAGGCATTTGTGTAGCTGAATACCAAGGTGTAGATGTATTGCTGTGGAGGCATTTGTGTAGCTGAATACCAAGGTGTAGATGTATTGCTGTGGAGGCATTTGTGTAGCTGAATACCAAGGTGTAGATGTATTGCTGTGAAGGCATTTGTGTAGTTGAATACCAAGGTGTAGATGTATTGCTGTGGAGGCATTTGTGTAGCTGAATACCAAGGTGTAGATGTATTGCTGTGGAGGCATTTGTGTAGCTGAATACCAAGGTGTAGATGTATTGCTGTGGAGGCATTTGTGTAGTTGAATACCAAGGTGTAGATGTATTGCTGTGGAGGCATTTGTGTAGTTGAATACCAAGGTGTAGATGTATATTGCTGTGGAGGCATTTGTGTAGCTGAATACAAGGTGTAGATGTATTGCTGTGGAGGCATTTGTGTAGTTTAATACCAAGTTGTAGATGTATTGCTGTGAAGGCATTTGTGTAGCTGAATACAAGGTGTAGATGTATTGCTGTGGAGGCATTTGTGTAGTTGAATACCAAGGTGTAGATGTATTGCTGTGGAGGCATTTGTGTAGCTGAATACAAGGTGTAGATGTATTGCTGTGGAGGCATTTGTGTAGCTGAATACCAAGGTGTAGATGTATTGCTGTGGAGGCATTTGTGTAGCTGAATACCAAGGTGTAGATGTATTGCTGTGGAGGCATTTGTGTAGCTGAATACAAGGTGTAGATGTATTGCTGTGGAGGCATTTGTGTAGTTGAATACCAAGGTGTAGATGTATTGCTGTGGAGGCATTTGTGTAGCTGAATACCAAGGTGTAGATGTATATTGCTGTGGAGGCATTTGTGTAGTTGAATACCAAGGTGTAGATGTATTGCTGTGGAGGCATTTGTGTAGCTGAATACCAAGGTGTAGATGTATATTGCTGTGGAGGCATTTGTGTAGTTGAATACCAAGGTGTAGATGTATTGCTGTGGAGGCATTTGTGTAGCTGAATACAAGGTGTAGATGTATATTGCTGTGGAGGCATTTGTGTAGTTGAATACCAAGGTGTAGATGTATTGCTATGGAGGCAGGCATTTGTGTAGTTGAATACCAAGGTGTAGATGTATTGCTGTGGAGGCATTTGTGTAGCTGAATACCAAGGTGTAGATGTATTGCTGTGGAGGCAGGCATTTGTGTAGCTGAATACCAAGGTGTAGATGTATTGCTGTGGAGGCATTTGTGTAGCTGAATACCAAGGTGTAGATGTATTGCTGTGGAGGCATTTGTGTAGCTGAATACAAGGTGTAGATGTATTGCTGTGGAGGCATTTGTGTAGCTCAATACCAAGGTGTAGATGTATTGCTGTGGAGGCATTTGTGTAGCTGAATACCAAGGTGTAGATGTATTGCTGTGGAGGCATTTGTGTAGCTGAATTGATATTTCTGAGAAACAATGACATCATATAATACTTCAACGGCCAAAATTTATGAGCCACAATTTCCTAGTGAGTTAGCAGGTTGTATTATTTTCATGAATATTGATTTAACCCACAAAATGGCTGCATCCACTGCCAGTAGGTCCACTGGGCTCAGGCTTGATGGGCTACAGGTGCATCACAACCGAGGGCCAGATTCACTACGGAACGCTATTCTGCTTATACGCACGCACCGCAGTTGATAATATCAGCGGTGATATGTAAATGTTTGCATTCGCAATGCGATCGCAGCTTGACATAAGTACGCCCACTTCCCCTTACTCATATCCCTATACTAGGGGAACATAGCGAAACCATCGGTAACATCGGATCCATATGCACACTCGCACAAGCCCTGACCTTACTCAGAAATTGCTACCAGCCACACACGCTATCAGCGCTTTGGCTGTTTATGGCCACGCACGCTATCAGCGCTTTGGCTGCTTATGGCCACGCAGTGGATAATTTATGCACGCCCCTGCAACGGCGTTGAAACACACTGGCACTCCTGCGTTGCCCGACCACCACCCCCCATCACCACCCACAAACAGCACTTCCTGTCAATCACTCTGCACATCGCAATTGCTAGTTCGCGCACTGCGATGCATACGCATGCCCGGAACGCAACAATCGACCGATTGCGTGCATATTAGCAACTGCGTTCCTTGCTGAATCAGGCCCTGAGTGTACACAGCCAGGCGCCAGTGTACACACGGCAATAGAAGAGTGCTCATTATAAGGGGGCACTAATGATCTGTATTAGGGAGAGGAGTACTGACCTAATGTGGAACCACCAAACGTAGACTCCATGGTGTAACTGTTCCTGATGCCATGCCTCCACATCACAATGCGGCCAGTGCCTTCTTTACTCTTCTGTACTTTAAACTTACAGCCCTTGAACAAGAACTAAACAGAATGTACACAGTAAATATCAGATCTGTTCTATAGGTTTTCCGAGTATATTTTCTAAAGTGCAGGTTTATAGAAGTGGAGGTATTTCCCATAGCAACAAATCAGATTCTAATTATCATTATCTAGCACCCTCTAGAAGATAATAGCTAGAATCAGATTGGGTGCTATGGGCAACGTCTCCACTTCTGTAAACAAGGACTGTAGTAAATCTAACCCTCAATCTTGTATAGCCAAGAGACAGTTGAGTCAATATAGAGCAGAGAGACCAGCAGTGGGTGCATTATGGTAAAAGAAGGCTAAGTAAATATACAGTATGCTACACATATATCAAAATGATGTGTATATGAAAACAGTAACCATTGAATGGACACAACAAACACTCTGAGCCACATTTACAAAACCATGGAGGTTCTTGAAGTTGCCTGTGTTCTATGATATCAGAGGAAAATTTAGCAAATTAGAACTTTTTAATACAAGCATAGGAAAAAAAAAAACAACACTACACTTCGCAAACACCCAAGATCACTGCGCAGTTGTACACTGTACACTTAGGCCCCGATTCTGGGTAGGAACCAGCTCATTGGGCCTGCATCAGCAAGGATCACTGATGCAATCGCGTCAGCAAGCGTGTACGCAGTTTTGCTGCGAAATTATGCAAATTACTGCGATTTCAATGCTGCCCGTGGCACAACATAAAAACGCTTACTTACCTTTACTCACATCCGTAATACCTTGCAAGTCTGCGAGAACATCGGTACCACCGAGTACCATCGGAGTCTCACGCACAATTAAGGCAGGTCATACCTTACCCAGAAGTTGCCAAACTTCCTGTACGCAGCTAGACCTCAGACTGCATAGTCCGATACTGTGGCTAATTTATGCATGCCCCTGTAACGGCGATGAAACACACTGGAATGCCTGCGTTTTGCCAACCCCGTCACCACCCCCACGCAGTACTTCCTGTCAATCACTATGTGATGGTGAAGTTAATCTCAGATGGTGAGGATGTTTGGGAGTAGGTGAAGGTAATCTCAGATGGTGAGGATGTTTGGGAGTTGGTGAAGGTAGTCTCAGATGGTGAGGATGTTTGGGAGTTGGTGTAGGTAATTTCAGATGGTGAGGATGTTTGACAGTTGGTGAAGGTAATCTCAGATGGTGAGGATGTTTGGGAGTTGGTGAAGGTAATCTCAGATGGTGAGGATGTTTGGGAGTAGGTGAAGGTAATCTCAAATGGTGAGGATGTTTGGGAGTAGGTGAAGATAATCTCAGATGGTGAGGATGTTTGGGAGTAGGTGAAGGTAATCTCAGATGGTGTGGATGTTTGGGAGTAGGTGAAGGTAATCTCAGATGGTGAGGATGTTTGGGAGTAGGTGAAGGTAATCTCAGATGGTGAGGATGTTTGGGAGTAGGTGAAGGTAATCTCAGATGGTGAGAATGTCTGAGAGTAGGTGAAGGTAATCTCAGATGGTGAGGATGTTTGGGAGTAGGTGAAGGTAATCTCAGATGATGAGGATGTTTGGGAGTTGGTGAAGGTAATCTCAGATGGTGAGGATGTTTGGAAATTGGTGAAGCTATTCTCAGATGGTGAGGATGTTTGGGAGTAGGTGAAGGTAATCTCAGATGGTGTGGATGTTTGGGAGTAGGTGAAGGTAATCTCAGATGGTGAGGATGTTTGGGAGTAACTGAAGGTAATCTCAGATGGTGAGGATGTTTGGGAGTAAGTGAAGGTAATCTCAGATGGTGAGGATGTTTGGGAGTAGGTGAAGGTAATCTCAGATGGTGAGGATGTTTGGGAGTAGGTGAAGATAATCTCAGATGGTGAAGATGTTTGGGAGTAGGTGAAGGTAATCTCAGATGGTGAAGATGTTTGGGAGTAGGTGAAGATAATCTCAGATGGTGAGGATGTTTGGGAGTAGGTGAAGGTAATCTCAGATGGTGAGGATGTTTGGAAGTTGGTGAAGGTAATCTCAAATGGTGAGGATGTTTGGGAGTAGGTGAAGATAATCTCAGATGGTGAGGATGTTTGGGAGTAGGTGAAGGTAATCTCAGATGGTGAGAATGTCTGAGAGTAGGTGAAGGTAATCTCAGATGGTGAGGATGTTTGGGAGTAGGTGAAGGTAATCTCAGATGGTGTGGATGTTTGGGAGTTGGTGAAGGTAATCTCAGATGGTGAGAATGTTTGGGAGTAGGTGAAGATAATCTCAGATGGTGTGGATGTTTGGGAGTTGGTGAAGGTAATCTCAGATGGTGAGGATGTTTGGGAGTAGGTGAAGGTAATCTCAGATGGTGAGGATGTTTGGAAATTGGTGAAGCTAATCTCAGATGGTGAGGATGTTTGCGGGATGGTGAATATAATCTCAGATGAAGAGGTGTGGGAGTTGGTGCAGGTAATCTCAGATAGTGAGGATGTTTGCGGGTTGGTGAATATAACATCAGATGAGGATGTTTGAAAGTGGGTGAAGATTGTTAAAGGCTGGTGAAGATAAATTTAGATAGTCAGGGTGTTTGCGAGTTGGTGAAAATCTGTGATGAGTAGGAGGTTTGGAATTTGGTGTAATCAAAAATTTATATAATTGATGGCAGTGTGGTTACGAAGTTGGTGGTGATAAATGCATTAAAAAATATACAAATTACTAAGGAGGTTTAGGATCCGATATTTAAATGACAAGAATTATCTACATTTATCTTTACTGACCAATAAATGTTCCTCTGCAGAAAAACAACATGACACAAATATTACCCCTTCTATACCTTTCACTTTATGTAGTTCCATTTATTTTATTCAAATTATATAAAGTAGCAGGTTAACCATATTTTTTACAAAAGGTTATAATATGTGGTTCTGGTACCTTGTCTGGGGCGTTTTTGCTCAGCATCAGAGGGAAGATCCTCTCATGTAACTTACACTCTGGCTGACCCTTATTGTTGCAGCCGTACATGAACACGTTGTTTTTACGACTGTGCCCGTGAAAGTCACAGTACAGAAGAACCTCCCGTTCTGCACAAAGCCTGATGGAAAGAAACAGCATAGGTCATTTAAACTGCACTTGTCACCTCTATGGACATTGTCTGTTTCAAATATACAGTGTACATTTTTGCAATGTGCAAAAAACGACATCAACATCTTCTTATCTATTCGAGTGGGACTGACGCTGGAAAACCAGTGGTTCAAGATGGACTTGCAAAGATTCCACATGTTAGCTTTCCACATGGATCAAATGGAAGAAACCACCAAGATGTATGACTGCGCATTGGTGACATCTATCTGGTGTGCCAGATAGAGGCAACCAGCGCTCCCTGCTTAAAGATAGTGGCAGGCCACCAGCTGCCAGTATATTGAGCCTTGTCCCTCAAACCAGTGTTTTTGATTCTACTACTGATACTTGGGAATCACCTTAGATTCCTACAAAGTCTCTACTGGGTTTACTCCTCTGCTCGTGTTCTCTAACTACATTGCTCACTGTTCTACATCTTACGCCACTACAGCATACTATCGGTGTCCCCCTGTCTCCACGTGGTACTTTGCCCACAACCTCAGCCTGATTCAGGCCCACGTCCTATTGCAATGTCTGTATAACGGCAGTTCTTATTTTTATTTAATTGCCCTCCAGAGGCAAAGACATAAAACATGTAACATGGTTATAGCAGCATGGTGTTGAACACATACTAGTCTAAGAACATACAGGTAGGAAGTGTCTTATATGTGACCACCATTCCGTAATTCCTCACCTTTTAATCATTGCCCGCGTGTACCAAATAGAGGGGAAGGAATCTTTCAGCATGCTCCTATAGTTCCTATTCAGGTCTCTCCCAGACAGAGAGCAGCGGTAGTTTCCTACAATCACGCCATCAGGATTAAGCATGGGAATCACTTTAAAAATAAATGTATCCCTAAGTAGCTGAGCATCGGGGGAGTCACTCAGGAGGAAGTCCAGGAAGCCTTTCATCATCCAAGAGCCATTGGTCTCTCCTGGGTGCACTCTGGCAGTCACCACCACCACCTTCTTACGAACCGCTGATGCAGGGTTTATGGAGGGGGAGGTGACAGTCAGCAAGTAGACGGTGTTACCTGCCAAACTCCTGCACAGGGCCCGGAGCTTGCAGTACTGGGAGCGTGCAGGGTCATAAGTCCACC
Source organism: Taudactylus pleione (assembly GCA_031769625.1). Classification (NCBI taxonomy): domain Eukaryota; kingdom Metazoa; phylum Chordata; class Amphibia; order Anura; family Myobatrachidae; genus Taudactylus; species Taudactylus pleione. The sequence continues at coordinate 2,057,027 of JAUIMM010000461.1, read as the reverse complement.
TCTGGAGGTCCCTGTTCAGGTCAGAGTATGTGTACGGATAGCAGTGAGCAAAGTAACATGTGTCATTGTCGTGCGGGAACGCAAAGGTCCAAGTCAAGCAATACAAAGTGCCACCTTCCTGAGATCGGGAGCTCCGATAATACTTAATGTCCTTCCCTTCCCTCCTCCATCCTTCTCCCCTGAGTGAGGCATCGTGCTCAGAGTACATGAGAGGCTTCATACCCATATTGTACAGACTGTTGCTCTTCATCAGGTTAGTGATGGTGAAACGGTAGGGAACCAGCTTCTTTGTGTTCTTCACCTGGAAGTAGAACCACTGAGTATGCTTGCTGGTGTAAAGGTCGGTGCGTAGGGTCAACTCATATTCATACATCCCTCTGGATAGAGAATACAAGAAACGGCTCAGGTAACAAACACCACGGTATACTGTAACTGTCAGAAATAAAACAAATATTGTGACAATAAGGACAGTATGGTGACAATAAGGACAGTATGGTGACAATAAGGACAGTATGGCGACAATATTACAGTATAGTAGTAATGCTGACATTATTAGAAAACCTAAAAGCATGAGAAGAAAAGATTATTTCACATCTACATTAAGTAAGACATCATAGCTAATAATAACCAGCTTCTGTACTTATTGTCACGGCAACTCCATCCTCTATGGCAGGGATGGGGAACCTCAGGCCCGGGGGCCGTATAAGGTCCGCGGAATCATTTGGTCTGGCATTCGGAGCTTTTATCTGCTAGCCTCATCTGGCTAGCAGGCTGCCTGGAATGGAACCCTGCAGCCAGTATCTATGCAGCAGTGCAGCCTGGAGCATCCTTAGGGCGCTACAAACAGTCACAGCGCTGCCCTTACAGCTCCCCAGAGCATCCTGAGTATTGCTGTAATCACTGGCAAATGTGGCCCCGCCGCGTGTGATGTCACATGAAGGGGGCGTGGCCTGCATCAGGCCAGCAAATAATGTTATGTATATATAAAAATGGCCCTCAGCAGAAAAAAGGTTCCCCAGCCCTGCTCTATGAGAGTAAGCCTAAAGCGATGGAAATCTAGTTAGGCCAAACTCTTCACAAGACATTTTAATGTTAGTAGATATTTGGGATGCTGCCACTGACACCTTACAGGTCATTTCTAATTGGATGCAATTTTCACTACCATCTTCCAACCCCTTACCATGCAAGATGTACGAGAGGCACCACTGCCTGCAAGATGTATTGGAGGGGCGCTGCCTTTCTCAGGTCTACATAGTCACTGTCAACATGACTGCAGGGCCGCAACTAGGGGGGGCTGGAGGTGCACGTGCACCAGGTGTGCCGTTGCACCCGCCGCCAGTGTCCTCCAGCCCGGTGCCGCAAGGGGGCTCCAAGCCGGACGCCCGCTGAGATTTTATTACCAGCGGGTGCCCGACTCCTTTCCTGCACCACGGTGGCCGGAGGCTGGAGTTCTCTTCTGAACTCCAGCTTCCGGCTCTCCCCACTGGCACTATGGGAGAGACGTCATGACGTCTCTGCCATAGTTCCGAGGAGCAGCCGGGCTGACCGGACGGAGGCAGAAGCAGGAGCAGGGTTTAAGGTAAGTATTGTTTTTTTTTGTGTGTGTGTAAGTGGCACTAAAGGGGCATTACTATGGGGGCATTACCATATGGGCACTACTACAGGAGCATTACTATGGGGGCATTACCATATGGGCACTACTACAGGGGCATTACCATATGGGCACTACTATAGGGGCATTACTATATGGGCACTACTACAGGGGTATTACTATGGGGGCATTACCATATGGGCACTACTACAGGGGCATTACTATATGGGCACTACTACAGGGGCATTATAATAGGGGCGTTACTATATGGACACTACTATGGGGGCATTACTATATGGGCACTACTACAGGGGCATTACTATATGAGCACTACTACAGGGGTATTACTATGGGGGCATTACCATATGGGCACTACTACAGGGGCATTACTATATGGGCACTACTACAGGAGCATTACTATGGGGGCATTACCATATGGGCACTACCATATGGGCACTACTATAGGGGCATTACTATATGGGCACTACTACAGAGGTATTACTATGGGGGCATTACCATATGGGCACTACTACAGGGGCATTACTATATAGGCACTACTACAGGGGCATTATAATAGGGGCATTACTATATGGGCACTACTACAGGTGCACTGCTGCAGGGGACATTACTATGGGGGAATTACCAGGGGGGGCGCCAAATTACTATCTTGCCCCGGGTGACAAAAATCCTAGTTTCGGCCCTGATGACTGGAGACATCTTTACTACATACCATGGGAGACTCCATTGCCTGTGAGATTGTGTTTGAGGTGCCACTGCCTGCAAGATGTATATGAGGCACCACTGCCTAAGAAAAGTGTACGATGTACCACTGACTGCAATGTGTATTTGAGGTACTACTGCCTGTGAGATGTATGAAGCACCATGGTCTACAGTATATATTTGAGGCAGCACTGCGAGCAAAATGCATGCAAGGTATCACAGCCTATGAGATATATGTGAGGCATCACTGCCTGGGAAATGTATGTGAGGAACCACTGCCTACGAGATGTATGAGGCACCACGGCCTTCAATATATATTTGAGGCACCACTGCCAGCAAGATGCATGCGAGGCATCACGGCCTATGAGATATATGTGAGGCATCACTGCCTGCGAGATGTCTGTGACGCACCACTGCCTGCGAGATGTCTGTGAGGCACCACTGCCTGCGAGATGTCTGTGAGACACCACTGCCTGTGAGATGTCTGTGAGGCACCACTGCAGTCTTTCTCCTGTAGAAGAGGTTCCTCTTGGAGCGCAGAGTAACCAGCAACAACTTTATGAAAATGAGAACTTTCTGCTATTCTAATCTAATGATATGTGTTATAAGAGATGAACACATTCATGAGTGCATAGTAACAGCACTATAGAGGAGCAGCTCTCCCAGCACGCTGTAAGTATCTGGTGCTGTAGGCACAGGAGTGAAGCACAGGGAATTACATTGTTTGGGAGCTTGTGTGTATTTATCCTGTAGCCCCTGATGAGCTGTTAGAGTTACTCACACTTTGACAGCCTTCTGGAGATTACCACATTCAAACCGTGATTCGAACTGCAAGTCGTTGTTATTCTTTCCATCCAACATTGTATACGGCATATTACTGAGACAGCGGCGCCCACCAGTCCGAGATCCAGTAAAGCAGGACCCCTTGTAAGCTGCAACCACAATATCTCATTAATGACCTACTCACTATTACGATCAGTGTCATCCATTTGTCTTTGCAGCAAAAAGGGAAAACAGGTGTTTGGGAACAATAGCATAGCACTACACTATTCATTATAGCTCTACACCGTCCACTACACTATTCATTATAGCACTACACCGCCCAGCCTGTCCAAACTACACTATTCATTATAGCTCTACATCGTCCAGCCTGTCCAAACTACACTATTCATTATAGCACTACACCCTCCAGCCTGTCCAAACTACACTATTCATTATAGCACTACACCCTCCATCCTGTCCAAACTACACTATTCATTATAGCACTACACCCTCCATCCTGTCCAAACTACACTATTCATTATAGCACTACACCCTCCATCCTGTCCAGACTACACTATTCATTATAGCACTACACCCTCCATCCTGTCCAGACTACACTATTCATTATAGCACTACACCCTCCAGTTTCTCTAAACTACGATTCACCATCCAGGCTATCCAAACTACAACACTTCGTAAAGAACTACAACATTCAACCTGTCCAAACTACACTACTCAGTTCAGCACTACCCTATCCAGCTTTTTCACACTACAAAACTTAGTATAGCTTACATGATTCAGTCACTACACTACTCAGTCCAGCACTACACCATCCAGTTTGTCCAAACTACTCTACACATTTCAGCACTCCACCATTAAGCCTATCCAAACAACAACATTTAGTATAGTACTATACCTTCCAGCCTATACAAACTATGCTAATAAGTTCAGCTCTACTTTACACAGCCTGTCTAAACTACACTACCCAGTTCAGCACTACACTGCCCAGTCTGTCCAATAACACTACTCAGTTCAGCCTATACATACTAACTGCTCATGTACGATAGTGTGTAAGCATAACTCATCCCCTATACCCCATTGCCAACAGACCTTCCCCTCCAATACCTGCCCAGGGAGTTTCAATGGGTAGCGAGACACCAGGGTATAGTCTCCAGCCTGCATGGGTATAACACTGTACTTCTGCCCATACTCTCCATGACTCTCCTTAGGTGAACCTCTCTGCTTTACGCTTTAGAGCAGAGGCAATAAATGCAGACACAGCACGATAATCAGCATGCATCAGTGCACACGTGAGGCGGAGATTCAGGTCAGAAACACTATATAGTCTATACTGGGACACAGAGAAGGTTATGGATGCACCATTCCTAGTAATAAAGGTCTCATCCAACCACTGCACCAGTATCAGTGTCCAGTCTATCCATACTACAATACTCCTTTCAGTATTAGATCACAATACACGGCACAATCCACAGTGATGACCCCCATTATGTTGCATTACCTGGGCTGATTTCATATACCAGTTTGCCTTCCCCTTCTATTAAAACTTGTGGCATTGGTTCCTTCCCCATATGCCTGTAGAAGACCTCTGGGTGTGGCGGCTCCCATTCTATGTGAGGACATGGCACAAAGTTACAAAAACAAGCCACAACTTGTCATAGAAATATACAAGTAGATTTTAATATGTAAATCTACTTATGATGGATTATTTAATAGACCAAACTCCTTCAAATTTGTTCAAAGTAACCATGAGAAAACAACTGTATATAAAGAAAACTTAATAATGTAACTAACAGTATGTACTTGAATACATTAATAGGGAAAACAAGCAATTTGTAAAAAAAAAAGGATCAAACTATATTTATTATTCATGGATATTAATTAAACTACAACAGTAGGAATATCACTTACAATATGGTATGAGTATGGTATGATTGGTGTGAGTATTCAATATATTAACTTGATATAAAATATAGTACAGTGCTCCCGCTTTATAACACCCTCCTTAATAATATCGCCAAGTATATCCCCCCCCCCAGATGTTGCAGGGAATGCGGCCCAAGAGGTACATTCCTCCACATTGGTGGGATCTGCCCAAACCCCTGGACCTTCCTCCTATGCTATGCCCACGATTAGACTGACATCGGACAACCAAACTCGCCTTTCACATTCTTGTTGCAGCCAAGTGTTGGACTGCTACATCCTGGAAATAAGCTCCACGCCCTACTTCTTCTCTCGGGTCCTACATATGGCACATCACCCACTTCCCATCTACACAATAAGTAACACAAAGTCACAGGGGTCTGGGCTCCATGGCTACACTAACAAACCCAAACGACCCGTTCCCATGGATTCATTTAAAGCGACCCGATGCAATGCGACTAAAGGTGCATACACATGGGTCAATTTTTTTTGGACGACTGAACGATAACGATATCGTTATCGTTCAGTCGTCCAAAAAATTGTCCAGTTTCAGCCCCAAAACAATGAACTATAACTACCAATGCGCGCTCCCGTTTGTAGTTGGTAGTTGCCGTTCATCGCCCGAACCTCTTGTCCAACCTGACGATATTGTCAGGTTGAACATGTTCGGGGATGAGGGAGGGAGCCGGCACTGAACGAAATCGTTCTTGATTTCGTTCAGTATTTGTGCTCAGTGTCATTAACAACACTGAGCACACCCCTGCCGGGGACACAAAATCGTCCCGTGTGTACGCACTCCCCTCCCAAAGAGAATAAGTCTTCCCCCTCCCCCTGACCAAAGTCACTCTCCCTCCAAATGCATACTTCTATCTAGGCTCCTCTAACACCTGGAAGAATATTTACTAAAGTGCGGGTTTTTAAAAGTGGAGATGTTGCCCTATATTTACTAAAGTGCGGGTTTTTAAAAGTGGAGATGTTGCCAATAGAAACCAATCAGATTCTAGCTATTATCTTCTAGAAGGTGCTAGATAAATGATAAGTAGAATCTGATTGGTTGCTATGTGCAACACCTCAACTTCTAAAAACTCTCACTTCAGTTAATAAACCCCTTAGATGGCAACCTACACCCACCACCCTTCCCAAAGTAGTCCATCACACTCCATATTACCTTTCTTTTTATTTATCTTTTCAAGTGATTGTTAGACTTTAGATCCTATAATTTTACTCCTAGCTGTACTTACCTGTACTCATTTATGCTCTGTATCTGTCTGTTTTTGCAACATAAATAAAAAGTTTTAAAACAAAAAAACTATTATGTAAGCCATCCCCTCATTCATAATTACCAATGTGACTGATCTCTTCAGCAGTGACCTCACATTCCGTCGGCCAGCGTGGGGGTCTTAGCAGGTTATTATGTATGGAGGTGGAAAACAAATCTCTGGGCTCGCTGAGACGTGGGATGATCTGGCCCTTTTGGTTATCAAACACAATCTGCCTGCTTTTATACACGGTGCTCTCCTGCAACAATGAGTCTCGTAGAGGGGAAAAAATAGGCACGTTATTTCACAGCGTATGAGTGATGCTTAGCTTAGAATCACAACATGAAGCCATCTAAGAGACATCTTCAAGGAGTTGTCCAGTTTTGGACACTGGGCCCGATTCAGACCCGCTCACAAGCGGGTCGATGGTGTGCTCTGCGCACGCACAGCGTCCGCACTGCGCGTGCGCAAGTCCAGGAGCGAGAGAGAAAGTCTCTCGCTCCGTGGCTCACTACAAAAGGGGCGGCTGTCGATGTTGATCGACAGCTCGCCCTGTTTTGTAGGCGTGGCGGGGGGGTGGCTTCACAAACAGAGGCGTTCCCATGCGAACGCCTGCTGTTTGTGGGCGTCCCCACTGACATCACCAGTGATGTCAGTGAGAGAGCTTCCGGCTCTATTAGAGCCAGAAGCTCTCTGGGGCTTGCGGTCACGAGACCCTACCACAAGGGTCATCATCCTGGCCACTCGCAATAGCTGTGGGTGGTCACCCACAGCTATGCGAGCGGCCAGTAGGCCGCACAAAAAAAACCGCCCAGATTCAGAGCAAGCGCTCTTTAAGAGCGTCAGTCTCTGAATCAGGGCCATTGTCCCTAGGTCTGACCTGACCTCCTTATTGCTTACCTGAAGCCGAGAGCTGTCAGAAGTTTTGTCATACTGCAGCTCACAGAACTAGATTACCCTTTAAAATATTCGAAGGCATATACTGTAACTCACAGCAACAGAAATGTAAATAATATAGCTAGGAGTTTCAACAATGTAATAAAATAACCATACTATACATTACACATGCCATATACATTACACATGCCCCAACACAAATAAATTCTGCTGTAAATAAGATGGATGTTATAGGTTATAGCTACAACTGCAATTATGAATATAGGCCCTCATTCAGAGCCGTACGCTCTGAGCAGAGCGCACGCTCTGAATGAGGGCCGCCCTCCATAAAAATGGAGCGTCCTCCTGGACGCTCGTATAGCTGTGGGTCACCACCCACAGCCTATACGAGCGTGCAGTTTGATGGCCGCGATGGTCGTGACCATCGCGACCATCGAAACTGCGAGCCGGAGCCTGCGGTTGAGGTTTTCAACCGCAAGGCCCGGAGTGATTTTGGCTCTATCAGAGCCAAAATCACTCCCACTGACATCACTAGTGATGTCAGTGGGCCGGCTTCTGACAGCACGCCCCCTTTGATCAGACACAACGAGCGAAGGACTTTCCTTCGCTCGTCGCGTCTGGCGCATGCGCACGACGGAGCTCCCTCCGTCGTGCGCATGCTCAGTGCAGACCATCGACCCACTTGCGAGCGGAAAGCCGCTTGCGAGTGGGTCTGAATCAGGGCCATAATGTGCAGATCTCCTAGCATTACGATGTAGGGCCGGATTCAATTAGAGGCGAAAAGTGACGTTTGGAGAAAAGTTTTTACCAATTTGGACTTTTCGCCTGATTTCAAAGTATCTCCATATTCAATTCCAGGACGATTTTGCCTAAGTGGAACCTCAATGAATTGTTATAGGCAAAAAAGTATCTCCAATGAATAGGAGGTGAAAAATAGTGCAAAATCTTTATTTTGGGGTGTAAACATGGGAAAAAGACTCAGAACCCTTGGGACAGACCCCCAAAGAGTCAAATCTGCCAAAAAAAATAAAAAAAATTACCTCAGAACACCCTGAAAAAGACATGTCATTTTTGGGGCGAAAAAGTAAAAAGTGGGGGGGTCAAACATAAAAACTAGTGAAATAGACTTCTTGAAGGGCTGCAAGGATGGCTCAGGTGTTTTTGGGATTACAGGTGCATGTAGCAGGTAGATTTTTCACATTTTTTAAAAGTTCACTTTAGAGGCATACAAATATGCAAGCACCCATTTTTAAGTACCCCAAATTTGACTGGACTACTTATTTTCACCACAAAATACTGCTTTATACTAATCTTCACCACTTTCACAAAGACGCTAATAGCATGCAATTTACACAACTTAAGTACCCAAAAATAGTTATATTAGGGCTATTAGTACACATCTATATTGATTTCTTATGTTAGTGCGTCTTTTTTTGGGGTACAGACTGATTTCCCCAATTCTTTCATTACTTTCCGCCTGTTCTGCATTTGCCGCTTTCGCCTGTTTTGGAATTGAATTAGGCGAAAAGCGGGGACACGCACTGAAAGATTTTTGTCTGTGAAACAGGCGAATGAAGTGGAAAGTCGGACAGGTGAAACTTTGCAGACTTTTCGCCTGTAATTGAATACAGGCCGTATTCTAAAATCACACCCCCATCCAAAGAATGGTGCGCCACCTGCTGGAGGGCTTATAGAAACACAGCAGGACTACACATTTACTCCATGAGACATACAAATAAGCTTCTTCTGGTCATCCGCAGAGGACAGCCGGTCTGAATTGCTCTCAGAAGATACATGACCTTTTCTCTTGTTCCATCGGGCTGCTTGCAACAAAATGTCGTCTTCTTTTGCTTTATTTTCTGAAGAAATATAAACACATTATTATTAGTAGTAGTAGTAGTATTATTGTCTAGTATATGGTGCAGCGCCTTATATATTTAATTTTTTCTGACAACATATTGTTTTAAAGCAGTTGCACAGTGGTTAGCATTGCTGTCTCACAGTGCTGGGGTCACCAGTTCTAATCCAACCATGGCACTAAGGACCTCATTCAGAGCCGGTCGCACAGAGCGTGCGGTCGGTCTGAATGAGGGGAGGACCTCTTGAATTTTCAAGACGTCCTCCTTTGCGGTGGTAAGGCTGTGGGTTAACACCCACAGCCTTACGACCGCCTAAGGTGATGGTCGCGATGGTCAAGACCATCGCGACCATCGGGGCTTACGACGAGACCCTAGGGTAGGGTCTCCCTTGTCGTAAGCCCCGGAGAGCTTCTGGCTCTGTCTGAGCCAGAAGCTCTCCACTGACATCACTAGTGATGTCAGTGGGGCCGCCCCCAAACGGTAGGCGTTCCCATGGGAACGCCCCCGTTTGGGCTGCCACCCCCCCGGCCCGCCTTCCAAACGGGGCGAGCTGTCAATCAACATCGACAGCTCGCCTCCTTTGGATCGAGACCCACTGCGACCGGCGCTGTCGGTCGTAGCGAGTCTCACGCATGCGAACGACGGCACCGTCGCCGTCGTGCGCATGCTCTGTGGGGGGCCATCGACCCGGTCCGAGCGCATCGGCGCTAACGACCGGGTCTGAATGACCCCCTAAATGTAATTCCATCCAGGGCACTATCTGTGTGGAGTTTATATGCTCTCCCTGTGTGTGCATTGGGTTATTTGAGTTTCCTCCAACAGTCCATACTGCTAGATAGTAAGATAGTATGCTAGATAGACTGGGTAGATAGGGGTATATTTACTAAAGGTCACTTTTAATCGATTTATAATCGATGAAAATCAATCAACATCGATATTGTGTTTCTGGGCGAAAATCACACATTTACTAGCACTTAAAAACACAAATAAAAAAACCATCTGTTAGTAAATGTGTGATTCAGCTCCAAAAACACAACATCGATGTTGATTAATTTTGATCAACTTTCATCAATTTTAAATCAATTAAAATCGACCTTTAGTAAATATACCCCTTTAGGTGCATACACACACAACGATTTTGTTACCAGCGATTCTATGAACGATTTTATGAACGATTTTCTGTCAGATTATCTGTCAGATTTTTTAAAGTGTAATGAACGATTTTTATGAACTACAAACGATTTTTGCATATTCCCATAATGAAAATCGTTCAGTTGACAAGTCTGACTGAACTACAAACTACAAACGTGAACGCGCATGAACGATAATTGTTCATTGTTTGACTCAGAAAGTTAACGATTTTTTCAAATGATTATCGTTAAACGATATAGTTTAACGATAATTGTTAAAAAAAATTGTTGTGTGTGTATGCACCTTTAGTGTTTGACTAGTAGATCATTTGGAGGGGAATTCAATTAGCAGCAGTAATTTACCGTGGTTGAAAAAGGTGGAACCCTTGGGCTTTAATGCCTGGGGCTATTCAATTAGAGCAGATTTTCCTCACCCGATGGATTATTGTGGGGGTTTTTTTGAAAAATATTTTATTGTTAAGAAAACAACATATTGTGATACAAATATATCAGTAAGTTTTCTTCAGGATAATAAACACATTGCAGAGAAACATCTAACAAAATAATTAAAATATTTGCAGTATATAAATCTCTATATAAATATAAATTGTAATTGCGCACCCAAGAAACAGTTACATATATCGTTACATATGCAATAACAGTTACATTTACCATTATCATTACCATTAACGGGCTAGCTACCATTATAATGTGAATCAAATCAAAAGGGCGGACCATTATTAAGTACTTCCAAGTTAAACCATGACGTTAACTGAAAGCATCTCCGTAAGGAATCTTTAAGTGATGGGGATAAAGTATGAATATAATACCCCTTTTCCACCTAAATTCCGGGTCTGACCCGGAGTTGGAACAAAGTTCCTATCCGGATCAGACCCGGAATTTTGCCGGCGCCGACTCGGGATATTCCCGAGTCAGCGCCGCTCACACCGCAGTCGGGTCTGCATAGACCCGGCTTTTGCGGAGTGAAAGTGGTCGCCTGGATATGACGTCATCTCCAAGCGCCACTGAAGCCGGACCAGTCGGCCGGCTAGCAGCGCACTCCAGGTCATTGTGACCCAGAGTGCGCTGTTCTCATAGCAGGGTTTCACAGGCTACGCCCGTGTTAAACCCTGCTAGTTACCTGGGTTGGATTGCCGGGTCACTCGACCTGGCGATCCAACTCTCTCCCCTTTTACACCAGGGAGCTGCCCGGGTTAACCCTTCAAAAACCCGGGTTTTAGCTCCGGTGTAAAAGGGGTATAAGGTAACCAGGTGCCAAAAAAATTTTCAGTAAAATTTTCTTTATTGGTGGACGTCTCTGTCCAGTCCATTGTAAACAGAAATATAATTCTCGGATGTAATAATGTAAGAGTAGGTGGGTTAGTCCCAATCCATTGTGAGAGAATGGTCTTTTTTGCAGCTGCTGTCAATTTGGTCAGAAGTAGCTTATTTCCCTTTATCAATCCCTGTGAGTTGGGTATTTGCAGATATATTCCAGAAAACCCAATCTTTAGAGATCACAAAGGCAATTTTTAGAACCTCTTTAATATAACTATTAAGGTCACCCCAGAAAATCCCACAGGCAATGTACTATATCGCCGTCAGGTGCTGAGCATTTATAACAGTTGGCATTAGGTGCATCACCAATAATGTATTTCAATTTGGGGGTGTAATATGCTCTGTGTAAAATTTTTAGATGCATTTCATTATAAGAGACTGATCCCAATTGTTTGTTCATTTTGAGACATGAAAGATCAATAGACTATGGGAATTTGCGGGAAGACCTCCTTCCATTTTGCAGGTCCTGTGGTGCTTAACTCTAAATTAATAAGGGGTCGGGCACAAGAATATATAAAGGAAGTAGAGAAAGGTCCCTGTGGTTTGCGACGTAACGCACCATCCAGACACCAATTTAGATCAGCTGCTAAAAATCCAGCAACATGGTCTGAATATAACTCATTGCCTGCAAATAAGGAAATAGAGGGATAATACTGGAGGGAAATTTCTACTGCATTTGGGAGCGAGTGAGAGGTTGGAGTGTTTGGTCATTTAAAAATTGATAAATATATCTAATGCCACTGGTGTGCCAGCGTTGAAATTGGGCTGAATTGCCAGGTGAAAAGGATGGATTACCCCATAATGTCAAAAATAGTGAGGACTGTTTGGATAAGTGGGAGTGTGATCTAATAACTCTCCATGCTATGCATGTCGTATTTATTAACATGTGTTCTTTAGCTGCGGGAGGTAAACTAAGAGGATGGGTGTGTAAAAGAGACACCAAATTATGGTGTGGAGTAAATGTCTGCTCCATAGAGTACGTGGTATAGATATTATGACCTCCAATCCAGTCCATCGCTATTCGATAATTAGCGGCCAGGGCATATTGTCTGAGACATGGTAGGTTTACCCCTCCTAAATGTGTCTGTTGTTGCAATTTAAACAGTGAAAGTCTGTGGCGTTTTCCTGCCCACATGAATTTTTGTAGAGCTTGATTAAAAAGTTTAAGATCTCTCTTATCTGGGATAAGTGGTAACATTTGGAGAATATAAAGAAATCTGAGGAAACTGATCATTTTATAAAGATGGCATCTGCCTATATAGGACAGTGGGAAATGGGCCCATTTATTAAAATCTGTGTATGTTTTTAACAACAGTGGGGTGTAATTAACCGTATATAATTGAGAAGGGTGTGATGGAACATTGACACCTAAATAAGTGATGTATTTATCTGCCCACTTAAAGAGAAAGGAGTTTCCCCATCCCGCCCTAGCCTCCCCAAAAAAGGCCAAGGCCTCAGTTTTGGCATAATTAATTTTAAAACCCGCTATTTCCTCAAACACTTGCAGGATTTGCAGGAGGAGCGGTATAGCCTTCTTGGGGTTAGCGAAATATAATAAAAGATCATCAGCAAAGACCGAAAATGTTATCTCATGCCTTGCCAAGAAAATGCCCTGCCAGTCCCCTGCCAGTCCCCTGCCAGTCCCCTGCCTTTTCAAAATGACGTAATAGGGGATCTAGGGCCAAATTAAAAAGTAGTGGTGAGAGCGGGCAATCTTGTCTCGTACTTCGAGTTAGACCAAATGTTCGCATGTTTAAAGAATTTATTGTCAAAAGGCCTTCGGATCCTGATACAGTGTTTTAAATATGTGAATGAAATCAGGGCCAAATCTTTGGTAATTAAATATACGTATTAAATGTGACCAAGATACTCTGTCGAATGCCTTGTCAGCATCACAACTCACCACAATATGTTTTTTCCTTTTCTCCACATGTGACTGGTACATTGGGCCTGATTCAGACCCACTCGCGAGCGGCTGTCCGCTCGCAAGTGGGTCGATGTTCTGGACTGAGCATGCGCACGACGGAGGGAGCTCCGTCGTGCGCATGCACCAGACGCGACGAGCGAAGGAAAGTCCTTCGCTCGTTGTGTCTGATCAAAGGGGGCGTGCTGTCGATGTTGATTGACAGCACGCCCCCTTTGGTAGGCGTGCCGGGGGCCTGCCTCCCTGACGGGGGCGTTCCCACGGGAACGCCTCCCGTCAGAAGCCGGCCCACTGACATCACTAGTGATGTATTTGTTCTTTTGGAAATTAAGGTTAGTTTGGGCTTGTTCCAAACATAACAGGTCATATAAAGCCTTAGAATCCCTATAAATCTTGGAATGAGAATCAGAAGGATCCTGCTATGAATTACTGTGTTAACGCGCGTTAACCCATAGAATCCGGACCTATGGGTTAAGATGGTCGCGGCACCCACAAACAAGCTACTTAACGCGGATTTCTGTGTTAGCCAGCTCTGGCTCAGAAAAAGAATCCATGTTTACTGCAGCCTGCGGGCTGACTTTGACTCTAATTGCAGACCGCGGCTAATTGAATTGCCCCTTTAGACTGTAAGCTCCACTTGGACAGGAACTGATGTGAATGATCCAATATTCTGTGCCTATATCCCCACTGTTACTGTTGTTGTCCCATTCCACACCCTGAGATGTCTGCACGTTGCAGCATAGAACCTATTTTTTCCCCAAGGTTTCCATACTTTTCATGGGCAATCTAGTGTTTCGCTATTGTTAGCCTGTTCATTCCTCCTGTTCTCATGTCGCCATGCTTAGTAGGAAATATAAAAGTGATTTTATGGGGATAATCTCAATAAAAAACTCTCTCTTTCCACCTACCCGTCTCCTCAAACCCCCATATGGAACAACCTTTCCTTCCCACCAGGCCTCTCACCTACTATGGCATCTGCCTGGTCCAGGGCGGGTGTTACCCGCCTACGTCACATTATAGTCAATTCGCCCCTCAATCATTTCATGATATTCAGGAAAAACACGGCATTCCCAACTCATTATACTACCAATACCTGCAAATTCGCCACTTTATCACCTCTTTATTTTCTACTACCTCACCTCGAAATCCTTCTCCTATAGAAAGACACTGCATTCACCGTTCTACTGACAAGGGTACTATATCTTTCCTTTACCATTCCATATTGGCCCCTGGAATTCCCTCTACCCTCGACACACAAACTCGCATGGGAAGCAGATTTAGGATACCCACTGGGCGATGACACCTGGGAAACAATACATCTCACCATTTCTAAATGCTCCATTAATGTGGCAATCAAAGAAAACTCATATAAAGTTCTCACCAGATGGTATTTAGTCCCAGAACGCCTACATCATATGTATCCCAACACCTCTAACCTGTGTTGGAGGCAATGTGGTCATGTTGGCACATTTTTTCATATTTGGTGGTCATGCCCAAAGATAATCCCATTTTGGAATATGGTTCGCTCCCTCATAACATCGGCTGTTACCCTACCTTTCTCTCTTTCCCCCGCTAACATTCTACTCTGTGTCCCAGTTGATCAGATTTCCAAAGACACTAACAAACTAATTCTCCACATCTCCTGTGCAGCCAAATACCAACTGGCACGTAACTGGAAATAAAATAGTACTCCAACTGAATCAGAACTTTTAAATAGAATTGGGTTTGTATCTAAAATGGAATATACTACCAGTCTATTGAACAACTCAGTACGTAAATTTCACTCAATATGGTCTCCCTGGTACTCTTCTCAGGCCATTCCTCTCCCAGGTCTTTCATGAATCGTATCACGTTTCTGCTCCCGATTTTTTCATTTATCATTTTACATCGTGCAGTCCCGGCTCGCTTACAAATCCCCCTTCTTCCTTATTAATTTCTATACTTTTCCTTCACCCCAAATACTCTTTGACTGAACTTATACTTCTTACCACATCTTACCAATGTTCCTACGAATACTAAAGATAAAAAATTTTCAATTACAAATTAGTGGAAGAATTTTTTCTATTATGATGTCACCGGTGTGTTTTCTATATATGACTTTATACATTGTTATTGGATAATGTATCAATTATGACACCGATCTGTTTTGTTATTTATCTCTAATAATTCTAGTAAACGATTTAAAAAAAAAAAAAAGTGATTTTATGGAGGTTTGTCATATGTCATTGACCTATCTACCTGATGTTTGTGTAACGCCTGAATTGATGCTTTGTAAGTATGCATCGCTAGGTATATCATACTAATTTGTTGTCACCAATTCAAATAGTAATATTTATGCTTCCAAATTAATAATAATAAAACATTAGGCGTATATGTGCCCCTGCATCCCGAAAAACAAGCGTACGTTGGTGGTATTTACGCTTACGCCCAGTAAAGTATAGCCGCAGTCGCATCATTATTCCCTCCCTAAACGTTACCTACATGAGAGCTCCCAGTTACGCCTCTTCGGTAGTACGGGTAGGTGTGATCAATACTCGGCATCGCCGGAGCATGCACAGTGCGTAAACAAGCCCTGTATGCTCTGTAACAAGTGTATGTTCCCTCCTGCATCAGGCCTCCCTGTGTAATATGTTAGCATCATATAATGGACTAATAAATAATAATATTAAAATACTGTAATAAAGTTCTTCCCACGGGATGTAGTCAGGTTGCTGACCGCCAGAATCCCGACATTGAAAGCCCGGCATGGGCATAAAGATAGGCGTCTAAATACCGGCGCCTCTAATTAGCCCTACGCCAAAATCCCGGATTCAAGAGCAGTTAGCTGCAGGGGGGGGTTAGGTTTAGGCACCCCAAGGGGACTTAGAGTTAGGCACCCCCCCGTGTGGGTTAGGCTAGGGGAAAGGGTGGTTATGGTAAGGCACTACGGGGGAGGTTAGGGTTAGGCATCCCCTGGAGATGGTTAGGATTAGGGTGCAGGGAGGGGGGGTTAAGGTTAGGCACCACGGGGGGAGACTTAGGGTTAGGCACCACCCCCGGAGTATTAGGATTAGGCACCCCAAGGGAGGGTTAGGTTTACGAGGGGTCAGGGGAGGGTTAACTATACTTACCAGCCGGCGTCGGGATTTTAAGCTGATTTGAACCAGCGGCTTTAAGCCATCAGTATTTCATACCCAACCCCTTCCTACATGTGCCTGACGGGTTGATTGTCATTGTCGACCTTTTGACTACATCCCGTGCCTGACAGCCGAGTTCAGGGCAGGATTAAGGGGGAAGGGGGCGACAGGGGCGATCGTCCCTGGGCCCCACACACACGGAGGGGCCCCCACACAGGGTCAGTGTGACCCTGTCGAGAACAGGTGTCTAGTGACACCTGTTCCCGGACTGAGGCTCACTGCCGCGATCCGCTGTTAATGTTGCCCTGGGGCCCCCACAAGCCTTAATCCGGCCCTGCGAGTGCAGACCAATGCTCCCTGTTATCAGCTATAGCGAGGTGGCCTGCAGTATCTATCCTTCAATGATCATAAATGCCTTCACTTTCAATAAGCCCCTGAAACAATTACATGTACATTTATGAATGTTGTCAGTAGCTCTATTATAAAAGCTCATTTATAATGTATGCTCTGTGGTTAGTTCAAATGGATATGTCATAATAAAAGAAGACTTGTTATGCAATTACCAGAAGCATGTCACTCATTACTAATGTCTTGCTAACAATACTGGACCGACAAATATAGGGATATATTTACTAAGCAGTGTTAGGAGACAGAGTGAAAAGTGATAAGAAAGTGATAAGGTGCCAGCCAATCAGCTCCCAACTGTCATCTCAGTGAAAAATGACAGTTGGGAGCTGATTGGCTGGCACCTTATCACTTTCTTATCACTTTTCACTCTGTCTCCTAACACTGCTTAGTAAATAGACCCCTTAGTCTCCTGTCACTTCTATCCAGGCTCCTGCTGGCTCAGTGGGATATGGGGAAACCAAGGCAGCCCGCGGCCTGCACTGCACAGGGAGAGAGCACACCTGGAAGATGGAGCACTTGGAGAAGAACCTGGACTGGAGAGCTAACGTCACATTGTAGGAGCACCCTGCAATACGTATAATCATTTATTTTATATATTTATTAACAGTTTCTTATATAGTGCAGCATATTCCGTTGCGCTTTACAAATGGAAACAACATTAATAGAACAACACAGGGTAGTAACAGACAGCCATAAAGTTAAGAGGGCTCTGCTTGCAATCTATAGGGAAATAGGTGTTGATACACATGGATAGGAGCTATATATTGCAAATTGGTCCGACAGATTGCAGAGGTCATTGGTGAGCTGTATGATCCAGTCACACAGGAAAGTTGGCCTAGGGTTAAGAGGATGTAAAATTGAAGAAAGAGAAAATACGTGATATGTGTATACTATAAGAAGGGAGTTAGATAAGGAAGCAATGAAGGTTATGTGGGCTGTTCTGGAATTTGATAAGCTTGTCTGAAGAAGTGAGTTTTCAGGGAACGCTTGAATGTCTGGAGACTAGCAGAAGTCTTATTGTGGAGATAATGGAGATCTACAGGAAGTTTGGACTAGACCATTTGTGCCTTCCCACTCCTGGTGTCATGTATATGGAAAGCTTAAACCATCCATACACATCATGGAACTGGTCAGATGGGAGGTGTGAGGTGGTCATAGCCAGGGTGCAAAGTGTTTGCAAACTCCCCCATAAGCAATAAGTATAGATCTACCCCTCAATACATTATATCTCCCTCATAACAACCCTCCCTTAGGAACAACCCTCTGACCTGTGGTTCTCCGCTACCCTCTATAGAGAGGACAGCTGATGGACCTCCTCCAAAGCACAGCCACCCTCTGTTGGCTGCCAATCTGTGCATGCAGATCTCACGCTCTCATGAAGCCCCTGGCTCTCGGAGTCCATATAAACAGCAGTTTTATTATAGCACTTTTTTTTAATGTTTCCATTACAGATGACAAAATGAAACTAAATACTTTGCCGATCGCTATGGGTTACAGCAGCTTTTCTACATAGTCACCTGCAGTCCCCCAATATGATCTTACATACACAGTTTCTGTGCTCTTACCTTTAAAATATCCGTAGTACCTCAGGTGATGACGCATGAAGCTTTCATACGGGTCTCTCAGGAGCTGGAAAAGATACAGACTGTGAGGTTACGTTATATGTTCTGTTACATTGTCACGTATTTAATTTATGCCCAATATACATAATAAACAACAGACCAGTTAAAGCTTATTTTATGGAACAAAACTTCACATGTCCTCGTTCTGAAGATCAGTGGCACACTCAGGGGCAGAACTATGGGAGACAATGGAGGCGCCGGCCGCCGGGCTCCAGCACTGAAGGGGCACCTCCTCCATTGCCCACAATATATTCACCCCACTTAGGGCTGTAACTATGTACCCGGAGTGTACCGTCATGGCTGCACCTGAGAAGCAACCATGCCCTAACCGCGGACCCATGCAGCAGAGCCCTGAGTGGCTGGCCCGAGGATAAGCATGGCTGCAGATCTTACAGGAGCTGGATGTCAACAAGGATGCTTTGAACAGAGCTTCGGGTAAGAGGGCATGGGAAGCTAGGGCCTGGGGCACCAGCGACTGAGTCTCCGGGGCAGATCTTTGATGGAGCAACTTCTCAGAATGTGATGCAGTCGGCAGTAGACTGGGCAGTTTGTGATTTGAAGTCCCACTATAGTGGCAATCTTACAGTATCTTGACTTAAACTCAGTCCTCAAAGCTACCACATCATGGTTTTTTCCTCAATCAGGGGTATCAGGAGGGCTCCCCACCCCATATCAGGTGGTTTTCTCCTCAATCAGGGGTATCAGGAGGGCTCCCCACCCCACATCAGGTGGTTTTCTCCTCCATCAGGAGTATCAGGAGGGCTCCCCACCCCATATCAGGTGGTTTTCTCCTCAATCAGGGGTATCAGGTGGGCTCCCCACCCCACATCAGGTGGTTTTCTCCTCCATCAGGAGTATCAGGAGGGCTCCCGACCCCATATCAGGTAGTTTTCTCCTCCATCAGGAGTATCAGGAGGGCTCCCCACCCCACATCAGGTGGCTTTCGCCTCCATCAGGAGGACTCATGCTAATTGCACCATACAGGTCACTATCTTATCTGTGACTAATGCATACAGATGTGTCCGCATACGTCTATCCTCTGTGCGACATATAACGCGTGAGTGCAGAGTGACTCAGTAGCGCTGAGCGTCTTTTCCTGCAAATGTTGCCCTTCAAAATTATTTGCACAGCGATGTGAAGAGGACGTACAAGCAGCTTCTGCTGATTAAAATGATCTGTGGCATGCCTATTGTCGAAGCTGAATAATTGGCTGAGACAAGTTCAGTTTAAAATTTAATCGCGGCGACGCCATCTTGCGAATGGCCGCAAGACTCCATTTTGGAAATGAGATCGCAAGACACCATTTTTGTGGTCAGCGTCAATTCAAGTTATAACTCAGGAGCTAAGAACAGATGGCAATGTTTTTGTTAACCTACCAAGGGCAACTGGAAAAACAAGCTTTCTGAGTAAAAGTAAATAAGAAGAGACAATGGGTATTTTTACATACAAATTGGGAATCCCTGGATGCAGATAAAGTATAGTTGTGGCAATTGTAATATAATATCTACACAATTGGATTAGTCTGAATCCTAGACAGGATGGCCCCAAATTCCACAGCTTGAGGTGGTAATACATTTGCACTTCACACAAGAGTCTGTGAGAACAAAAGAGGTTTTGTTTTCCTTTGAACACACAACAGGTGGGGGCCTGCTGACAGAGGGCATGTAGAACTACAACCCTCAGCCATCCACACTGCTGGATGTTCACTTCGTGTATGAGAAATTATGCACTTAAATCTCACCCATTAATAACTAGCGTCCTTATATCAAACCCCGAATACTCACACACTACATATTCGCACACAAGGTTCCATTAGCATCAAATTGTATGATTCAAGTTGGTTAAGTTAGTTTAAATGCTAAGAAATAGAGGTTTTAGATATCTAAGGTATTATACATGATAAGCAAGGTGTGTTTGGTTTCGTTCTGATGCGTACGCTTTTTACAGAATCCCGGTGTTATCGGTGGAGAGATCGCATCATGCAAACTCAAGTTACGGATCGCAGAACTTACAAGCAACAAAATGTTTAGTTGATGGAATGTTACAGGAGGCGTTACCAGAAAGACTCCGGCTGTTAGAGGCAGGGAAAGTCTATTTGAAACAACCTGTTAAATGTGTCGTTACATATGCTTCTCCTCTGGGAACCAATGAGATCAGCAGGAAGTTCCCCCTTTGTCCTGTTTCAGTCTGGGTGGGAATAAATACATGTGTTCGAACACTGGTTTGCCAGTTCATGCTGAATTTTGGGTGAACTGAGGATATCTAGTCAGAAGTCTATCTCTGGGTCCAGAGGCGCAGCGTATGTATAACCGTACTTGGGTCTGTATTATTTCCTTTTACACCTAACTTGTGTATGTATAGATTGCGTGTAACGGACTGTACTTTTACCTGAATAATACTTGTGCGTTGGAAACACAGATTCCACTCCTGTCTTTATTTGCGGTTAAGCTGCGCAATTAGTGTTCTGTTTAGAGGTTTTAGGCAGGGTTTTGTCTTAGAGGTTCTAGGCAGGTGAATCTTAGAGGTTTATAGGAAGGAATATATTAAAAGGTTTATTGACGAATTCAACAGTGGGGGCTCATCGGTTTATCACACTATCTGATACACGATAACACTCGGTCAGTCCTCTCTCAGCAAAAGGGTGGAGGCGCCTTTTGGGAGACGCATTAGTCTTTCATTACCACAGTGTTGCTGAGAGCGTACTGCCGGTTATTGTGTAGAGGAAGCGCTGATTAGAATCCAGGGACAAGAGAGGAAAAAAAAAAAAGTTTGTTTTTCCTCTGTTGATAGAACCTTGTGTTTAGAGGGGTGCTGCAGTATTTGCGTACGCAGCTAAAACGCATTTTTGCGTACGCAGTTAAAAAAGTAATTATACGCTTGTGTGGTAGTCGCATAATTGTGTATACGGACGATCGCACAAATAGCGTATACGCACTTCCGGTTCTGCTGCCACGTGTTTGAACAAAGCCATTGAGGTTTACATTTTTTTCTATCTACCAATATCTGGGTTAAACGTTTATTTTCTGCGCAGAGAAAAAGTGTGTAACAGTGTGTGTATTGTTGGTAGGGGTAATTTATACCCTAAAGTTAAGGGTACCGTATGATCCTTAAGGGCTAGGTGCAAGGGTTAGCCTAGTCGCTCGGTAAGCAGCTTTACCGTTCTAAACACAGTAGCAGGTGTACATGTTGTCTTTGTTGTATAGAGGTGCGTGAGAGTGGCCGACATACAAACTCTCATAGGTTTGGAAGTTACCTTACTAAAGCTTATCCGGGTCTGGAAGTTGCCTGTTTCAAAACTTATCTAGGTGTGGAAGTGGCCTTACGAAATCTTATCCAGGTGTGTGGGCGCCGTCGACTTAAATCGTTCACAGGTAAGTGAAAGTATCTTGATTGTCTTTCACCAGTTTAAATTTTTATTGAAAACCGTAGGAGTTGTCTCAAAATGGGAGCCACGCAAACGGTAGAAATGGTAAGCAATGATGTGCTGCTAATGGAGGTAATGGAGGTAATATGATGAGAAAGAGTGTTAGACCGTTTCCCAGAATTGGTAGTTTTGACAAAAATGTGTTAGATAATGTCCAGGATCACATCAGTATGGTGCGATCCCGAGAGAAAAAGATTAAGTATTTTGAATGTTTAAAAATATGGCAGCATGAAGGGGATGCTTGGCTTAAAAATGTGCAAACGACGCAAACTAGCGTTGCGAACGCATTGCCAGAAAATACATCCGCGACGCTGAGTTGCAATACGGCCAACCGCAAATTGGCGTGCACGGGCGGCAAAGTAGCGTCGTGGAGAGTATTGCCAGCAGTTCACGCTCACCTCCCCCACCTTATGTGGATGGAGGTGCAAGTACGGTTACCAAAAATACCAATAAAAATGTAACAAGTAATTTGTACCCCCTCTTAAGTAACCATAAAGAAAATGTTTATGATGTAGAAGATGAGCCTATTGTAATGTCTGCCATTTCCCATGCTGTACAAATGATAGATGCTGCATCACCACAATCACGGGTGGTGCCGCCATCTCCATCGGTAACAGCAAGGGAAGTGTTAATACACTCTGCACCCATTGAGGAAGTTGTTAATACCATACGTAGCAGCAGCAGATTAAACCCCCAGCCAGGTAACCAGGTCAGAGGTAGCAACGCTGCCGGTCTGCATCCCATTCGGACAATAACTGTTCCGAATGGAAATGCGGATGCAAACGGTGTAGTGCCCACTAGGGAAGTGGTAATGCATTGTCCAAGGACAAAAGCAGAACTGAATTCCATCATAAATGATTTCCCCAATCCCAAAAAGGAACTAGCCAAATGTCAAAGATTTTTGAGAAATTTGGGTAGTTCTCATGAGCCCACTAATAAAGATTGGCGTGTGGTGTTAAGGGCCTGTCTACCACGCAATACCAACGTGAAAAAATTTATCACGGACTGTGTATTAGATGGCGACGTTCCCTTAACAGACCAAGTAAACCAAGGTAACATTTCCCGCATTGTGACTCAATTGGGTGTATATTTTCCAGTAGTAGTTAACTGGAACAAAATTTTTACAATTAAGCAAAAAGAGAGTGAAACTGCAGAAGAATATTGCGACCGGGCTCTGCAGGCTATCACCCAGTACACTGGGATAGAAGATATTAAAGATAGCACTCACCACAGGGGAATGATAGTCACGGTACTCATGGACGGTCTGTAAGACGATTTAAAGACTCGGGTTCAGACCTCACAGCCTGGCTGGCGGGGACTTACAATAGATAACCTCATAGAGTCTGCCATAGAACATGGCAAAAACATCTCAAAAAAGAGGGAGACCCAGAGCGAAAAATTAATGGCTGTCAGTATCCAAGCTCTGGAGAGAATGACGTTAACATCACAGCCAACCGACACACCTGCACCCACACACACACCTGCACCTGAACAATTACACGTCCTCACCAATCCCACACCACAGCAAACACATCCTTACCCCACATATCATACACAACCACAGGTCCCATACTCATATCCCCCACAATATCCTTACCCTCCCTATCCTTACCCATACCCACCACCTTTCCCTCTTGCTCAAATCCCACCACAATCTTTTCATCCACCCCGTTGAAAATTATGTTTTAACTGTCACTAAGTGGGACACATAAGTAAGTACTGCAAAGTGAAGAACACCACACAGGAACACGAGTTTCCCATGGGTTCATAGGTAACCCCAGTATCTTCTCCCAGGCCTTATATGACTGTTTACAATCTTTTCAACCTATCAATGGATCTGTTCTAATGAAAAATGTGGACGATTTATTGTTGTATTTTGGGTCATGTTTAAATGATATTAAACTGTTTTGCTTTATCTTCCACTCATAGGACACAAGGTTGCTAAGAATAAACGGCAGCCATGCCAGGCTGAGGTCGACTACTCGGAATACTATCCAACCCAGTGGCACAGGCATTATTTAGAGCAGTAGCTATTGATAACAAGATTTAATTGCAGGGACCTGTATGCAGATACTATATCCCTAGAATTATTAAAAATGATAGGGGGACTTATTTTATAGGTGACGTTTCCAAGAACATGTGTAAGGTGATGGGTAACAACACTAAGATTATCCCAGACTGTCTTTTCCTTTATTTGCCACCCTTTGAGATACTGTCCAAACAGGCAGCTAGCGTTCCCGCTAGGCTGTTTTAGCGGGGCGCGGCGCCCTGCCCTCCTTCAGGAGGGCAAAAAGCACCCTGCCCTAACAACCTGCGGGAGCCGTTCTCACCCGCGGGACGCAGTGTCCCGCGGGTGGAGAAACATGCGGTGACCCGGTCACCGCCGGAGAATAGACGCCGGGCGCATGCGCCCGGCATCTATTCTCCCTGTCTGCAGGGCTTGGGGGCTGCCCGGCGTGTCCGTAAGTGCCGGGCACGCCCCCAAGAGTGCCGAAAAGGGGACGCGTCTTATAGACACGCCCCCTTTTCCAATGACCACGCCCCCTTCTCGGCCGCGCGCCCGCCCTTGGCGCGCGCACGGGCATGCCCTCTCTAGCTCCGGCGCCCTGCCTGCCGCCGGAGCTAGAGGGAACACTAGGCATCCTCATGTGAAAATATGATAATGAGGTTACTGTGCAGGGTCTCACGAAGATGAATGAGAATAACCGAAATTGAAAGTGTTATTAACTAACATGTCTAATGCAAACTGTCATGATGTCAAAATCTGGAAGAATTTGTTATGATCCAAAAATTTTTTTAGCTCAGGTTGTTTAACTGATCGGTGGAAAGGTCCGTATCTGACGATACTACATCCACAAAGGGTGGCCGGGGAAGATACGTGGGTCCATTCCACTCACTATAGGGAGGGTAACCAACCGGTGGAGATACAAGGCAGAGACAAGGCCGATAACGTGGACCTGTAGATTGCGAGCTTGTGCCGGAAGGATTAAAAAGGTGACGGTGAGATATCTGAGCTAAAGAAATGTGTAGATCAGTGCTTCCAGCAATGGAGTGGTCTGCTGTGGTCATCCTAGTTCTTTTTCTTTCCAGAGTTTTTG
This sequence comes from Taudactylus pleione, assembly GCA_031769625.1. Classification (NCBI taxonomy): domain Eukaryota; kingdom Metazoa; phylum Chordata; class Amphibia; order Anura; family Myobatrachidae; genus Taudactylus; species Taudactylus pleione. The sequence goes on along the minus strand of JAUIMM010000461.1, from coordinate 2,031,938 downwards.
TCATGATGATCTGTTTGGGGATACTCAGTGTCTGTGATAGGGGACCGATGAAGGAGATGTGAGCTGATGGCGGAGCTGATGGAGTGGAGTCAGGAGGAGTGCAATGCCAATCAGGGGAGTTTCTGACCAATTTTAGTATTGTAATTGTTATGTTATTTGGGAAAAATACTTGCAGAAGTTATGACCCTCACACATGTTGAAATGTTGGGAATACATAAAAACACACCGTCACCATATCTTCACACACAATATGAACACAGAGGCAAGAGAAATATGATACCTGGTGATATGCATAAAGCCGCTCAGTTAATCAGTGAGACAACTGGCTTCCAAGTTTTAGTCGCCCTGGATCCCACCAGAATTGCTAGGGGTACATTAAATTTTAGATATATCCAGGAACTTGCTAAATTAATAGATAATATCACCGAGATGTACGATGACACATTCAGGTACACAGGGAGAGAATTGCAAGCGTACAAGAAAGAACTAGTGCAACACAGGCTAGTGTTGAATTATTTAACTGCTGTTACTGGAGGGTATTGCGTAACGTTAGCCACCCAATTTGGAGTAAAGTGTTGCACTTATGTCACCAATGATACCAGCGACCCTAAGGAGGTGATAGACCAGAAGACGGATGAGATTCTGCAGTTAAAGTGGGAATTTCGTAAGAACCATAACGCATCAGTGGCTGAAGCAGGGGAAAAGATAGAAGGATGGGTGTCATGGCTGAACCCAGTGAAATGGTTCTCGGGTCTAGGAGAGTGGGTCCAGGAAGTGGTCGCCAGCGTAGGCAAATTCTTGATCCTTATACTGATTGTCATCATAGTAATTGGCATATGCGTCCGGTGTGTTCCTATTGTGTTGAAGTGTGGAAAATGTGAAAACAGAGTGAAACGAAGGGATGAAACTATGATGGTGGTCAGAAATGATAATATGTATACCGAGGTAGAAACAGAACTGCACTACAACCCTGAGCTAGGAAGTACCATCATTTAAATGTATAATATTTAGACATGCATAGAGGATATTATTGAAATGTTATTTATAGAACACCCAGACAATGTAAAGTCTCAAATTCCCCTTCAAAACTACTGTTATAAGACTGGTGCATCCCCACATCTGTCACATGATCTCCCAAGATCCGCGGTGTGCGTACAATAGTAGTTTTATGCCCCCGCCTAGAGACACATTGTTGATGGATTAAGAACCACCTTGTGCCATCCCATGATAACACTAAATAATATGTGAATGTAAGCCCAAAATAAATTTTTATAGCAGATTGTGATAGCATGTTGTTTGCTATCAGAGGGTGGACTGTCGAAGCTGAATAATTGGCTGAGACAAGTTCAGTTTAAAATTTAATCGCGGCGACGCCATCTTGTGAATGGCCGCAAGACTCCATTTTGGAAATGAGATCGCAAGACACCATTTTTGTGGTCAGCGTCAATTCAAGTTATAACTCAGGAGCTAAGAACAGATGGCAATGTTTTTGTTAACCTACCAAGGGCAACTGGAAAAACAAGCTTTCTGAGTAAAAGTAAATAAGAAGAGACAATGGGTATTTTTACATACAAATTGGGAATCCCTGGATGCAGATAAAGTATAGTTGTGGCAATTGTAATATAATATCTACACAATTGGATTAGTCTGAATCCTAGACAGGATGGCCCCAAATTCCACAGCTTGAGGTGGTAATACATTTGCACTTCACACAAGAGTCTGTGAGAACAAAAGAGGTTTTGTTTTCCTTTGAACACACAACAGGTGGGGGCCTGCTGACAGAGGGCATGTAGAACTACAACCCTCAGCCATCCACACTGCTGGATGTTCACTTCGTGTATGACAAATTATGCACTTAAATCTCACCCATTAATAACTAGCGTCCTTATATCAAACCCCGAATACTCACACACTACATATTCGCACACAAGGTTCCATTAGCATCAAATTGTATGATTCAAGTTGGTTAAGTTAGTTTAAATGCTAAGAAATAGAGGTTTTTGATATCTAAGGTATTATACATGATAAGCAAGGTGTGTTTGGTTTCGTTCTGATGCGTACGCTTTTTACAGAATCCCGGTGTTATCGGTGGAGAGATCGCATCATGCAAACTCAAGTTACGGATCGCAGAACTTACAAGCAACAAAATGTTTAGTTGATGGAATGTTACAGGAAGCGTTACCAGAAAGACTCCGGCTGTTAGAGGCAGGGAAAGTCTATTTGTAACAACCTGTTAAATGTGACGTTACATATGCTTCTCCTCTGGGAACCAATGAGATCAGCAGGAAGTTCCCCCTTTGTCCTGTTTCAGTCTGGGGGGGAATAAATACATGTGTCCGAACACTGGTTTGCCAGTTCATGATGAATTTTGGGTGAACTGAGGATATCTAGTCAGCAGTCTATCTCTGGGTCCAGAGGCGCAGCGTATGTATAACCGTACTTGGGTCTGTATTATTTCCTTTTACACCTAACTTGTGTATGTATAGATTGCGTGTAACTGACTGTACTTTTACCTGAATAATACTTGTGCGTTGGAAACACAGATTCCACTCCTGTCTTTATTTGTGGTTAAACTGTGTACGCAATTAGCGTTCTGTTTAGAGGTTTTAGGCAGGGTTTTGTCTTAGAGGTTCTAGGCAGGTGAATCTTAGAGGTTTATAGGAAGGAATATATTAAAAGGTTTATTGACGAATTCAACACTATATTCTGTGTACAACTGCGGGTGTGACGGGGAGGGGCACCAAATTATAATTTGCCTCTGGGCGTCGCGGATGAATTTACGCCACTGGGCACACTGGCATAGTTAAAGTTGGTTGGATGCCTTTTCTAAATCTAAACCATCATTACTTCCAAATGCGACCAATACCCCACCTGTATAGTGCACAGCGCCAATCTCCAGGACATTATATAGTCTCAGTGAGTAGACACGTACAGCCAGCAATGACAGGAGTATTATACAGTAACCAATAATCAGAATTTACAGTCACAATAGCCTGCTTGTTACACAGCCACAATACTGTGTTACATTGTTTAAAAGCTCACAATGATCAACTTGTTTGGCAGGTCATGACTAGCATATTACACCTGCACAATACTACAGATTATATACAGACTCCAATGATGGTCAGTTTATTTTGCTTCAATGTTCATTGAAAATTATCATAATACAAACTCTACTCTTACAGGAAAAAGATGGGTATGAACAGCACTAGAAAATCTATCAGTATATGTAGGTGAAAACCAACATGGCATGGATCATACATCAATATATATTATTATCATGAACTACTACATGACTCTATACGGCTTGATTGAAAAAATAAATAATTTAATATGATGTTCACAATCTGGACAGAGAAATAGCAATCAATAAAATCGATACAATGACAATAATCAAAAAAATAATAATAATAAAAAATAAATTAATAATAAACAGTGTAAATAAATAATAACAGTACATGAAAACTGATGATGATAAAAATAAATAAATAAGTGTCCAAATCAAAAAGAAAGAAAAATGTCCATGGAATGAATGGTGTAAACCAATCTCAAATAACTGAGTATAAAAAATATTTCATTCACATAGTAGTGAGAGATATAGGGAAATATTATAACAGTCACTGGCCTACACAGGTGGATCCGGAATAATATCCAGCTGATATATTACCAGACTTGGTTGGATGTCCACAGCCTATAAACAGTATAGAAATCCTTGCACTGGCATGCTGACGTATTGTGAATGGCTGGAGCTGGAAAACGATGATATATTTACCAGACTTAGTAAGATGTCCACAGCCTATAGGTGGTGCAGAATTTCTTGCACTGGCATGCTGACGGTTGTAAATGGCTGTAGCTGGAAAATGATAAATACCGCTGGTCCGGAGAGTATAATCCACATAGGAATCCAAGTGCTGTATAATAAACTTGGATTCCTATATGGATTATACTCTCCGGACCAGCGGTATTTATCATTTTCCAGCTACAGCCATTTACAACCGTCAGCATGCCAGTGCAAGAAATTCTGCACCACCTATAGGCTGTGGACATCTTACTAAGTCTGGTAAATATATCATCGTTTTCCAGCTCCAGCCATTCACAATACGTCAGCATGCCAGTGCAAGGATTTCTATACTGTTTATAGGCTGTGGACATCCAACCAAGTCTGGTAATATATCAGCTGGATATTATTCCGGATCCACCTGTGTAGGCCAGTGACTGTTATAATATTTCCCTATATCTCTCACTACTATGTGAATGAAATATATTTTATACTCAGTTATTTGAGATTGGTTTACACCATTCATTCCATGGACATTTTTCTTTCTTTTTGATTTGGACACTTATTTATTTATTTTTATCATCATCAGTTTTCATGTACTGTTATTATTTATTTACACTGTTTATTATTAATTTATTTTTTATTATTATTATTTTTTTGATTATTGTCATTGTATCGATTTTATTGATTGCCATTTCTCTGTCCAGATTGTGGACATCATATTAAATTATTTATTTTTTCAATCAAGCTGTATAGAGTCATGTAGTAGTTCATGACAATAATATATATTGATTTATGATCCATGCCATGTTGGTTTTCACCTACATATACTGATAAATTTTCTAGCGCTGTTCATACCCATCTTTTTCCTATATTATATTATTAGGAGCTGACACCTCCATCTGAACCAGCTGCTTTTTGATAAGCGCCAACTGATATTCTTCTTTTCTTTTTTGTTACTACTCTTACAGGACACTACACTCTTGACATGACCTGACCATAATACAAGTCTTTTATACTCATAGGACATTGTACCTCAAACATGACCTGACCACGGGATGCGGTCAATATCCCAACTGCAGGGATTCCGGCACTCACAAAGCTGGAATCTCCGACACTTGTCAGAATCCCGGCGCCGGAATCCTGAAGGTAAGTAGCGGGGTTGGGGGGAGGGTTAGCGTTAAGTTTAGGCACTAGGGGGAGGGTTAGACACTAAGGGGGGAGGGTTAGGTTTAGGGTGCGGGGAAGGTTAGGTTTAGGCACTAGGGGGGGAGGTTAGGGTCAGGCACCGGGGAGGGACTGTTAGGGTTAGGGTAGGGAAAGGGGGAGGGTTATAATAATGACTGACAAGTGTAGGTATTTTAATCCTGTCGGGATGCCGGTGTCGGGATCCTGATTGACGAGATCCCGAGAGCTGACATCTCGCACCCATCCCCCTGACCATAATACAGTCCATTACATTCTATACATACATAGGTCACTACACCTCCAAGATGACCTGACCACTACACCTGACTATAATACAGTCAATTACATTCTATACAGACATAGGTCACTACACCTCCAAGATGACCTGACCACTACACCTGACCATAATACAGTCCATTCCATTCTATACACAGACATAGGTCACTACATCACCAAGATGACCTGACCACTACACCTGACCATAATACAGTCCATTACATTCTATACAGACATAGGTCACTACACCTCCAAGATGACCTGACCACTACACCTGACCATAATACAGTCCATTACATTCTATACACAGACATAGGTCACTACACCTCCAAGATGACCTGACCACTACACCTGACCATAATACAGTCCATTACATTCTATACACAGACATAGGTCACTACACCTCCAAGATGACCTGACCACTACACCTGACCATAATACAGTCCATTACATTCTATACACAGACATAGGTCACTACACCTCCAAGATGACCTGACCACTACACCTGACCATAATACAGCCCATTACATTCTATACACAGATATAGGTCACTACACCTCCAAGATGACCTGACCACTACACCTGACCATAATACAGTCCATTACATTCTATACAGACATAGGTCACTACACCTCCAAGATGACCTGACCACTACTCCTGACCATAATACAGTCCATTACATTCTATACACAGATACAGGTCACTACACCTCCAAGATGACCTGACCACTACACCTGACCATAATACTGGGCCTGATTCAGAGACGCTCGTAAGCGGCCGCTCGTTCGTTCCGAGCGATGTTCGCACATCTGCGCAAGCGTATGGGTTGTAATGCGCATGCGTCAACCAGTCAGTGCGGTCGGAAATCATGTGCTCGCAAAATAGCGAATGCCTGCTAATTTGAGTGACAGAATGAGGCGTTTGTGGGTGGTAACAGGGGAAGGTGCTTGAAAACGTGGAGTGGAGAAACGAACGCAGGCGTGCCAAACGGTCAAAACGGGCGTTTTAAGGGTGTGCATAATTAACAAAGCAGCGTCATCGACCACGTCACTTGGTTGTCTTTTAGCCTGAACTGCTCGCATGATTGCGGTAGGAAAATGCTACCACAAGAATAGCGAGCAGTTCATAGCCTTTCGATGTACTCGATTAATCTAATAAATAGCGGAGATGACGTATGATGCGAGCAGCCAGGGGGCGTATTTTCAAAATAGCGAGCGCATGTTTCGTTCGCTCGTTCAGACATAGAGGCATCAACAGACCGCAAAGAGCGAGCGCTTAATTTAAATATCCGGCCCCTTTTTCAGAACGACCGTCCGCAAATAGCGTCCGGTTCTGAATCAGGCCCACAGTCCATTACATTCTATACACAGACATAGGTCACTACATCACCAAGATGACCTGACCACTACACCTGACCATAATACAGTCCATTACATTCTATACACAGATATAGGTCACTACACCTCCAAGATGACCTGACCACTACACCTGACCATAATACAGTACATTACTGTACATTCTATACACAGACATAGGTCACTACACCTCCAAGATGACCTGACCACTACACCTGACCATAATACATTCTATACACAGACATAGGTCACTACACCTCCAAGATGACCTGACCACTACACCTGACCATAATACAGTACATTACATTCTATACACAGATATAGGTCACTACACCTCCAAGATGACCTGACCACTACACCTGACCATAATACAGTCCATTACATTCTATACACAGACATAGGTCACTACACCTCCAAGATGACCTGACCACTACACCTGACCATAATACAGTCCATTACATTCTATACACAGATATAGGTCACTACATCACCAAGATGACCTGACCACTACACCTGACCATAATACATTACATTACATTCTATACACAGATATAGGTCACTACATCACTAAGATGACCTGACCACTACACCTGACCATAATACAGTCCATTACATTCTATACACAGATATAGGTCATTACACCTCCAAGGTGACCTGACCACTACACCTGACCATAATACAGTCCATTACATTCTATACACAGACATAGATCACTACACCTCCAAGATGACCTGACCACTACACCTGACCATAATTAAATTCAATATCACTCTATAAACACTTAAGCCATTACACTCTGAACGGGACCCGACCACGGGACATGATCATAATCCAATTCTACTATACTACACCCATAGGACACTACACTCCCAACATGACCTGACCACTGGCCATGATCATAATACAACTCCATTACATAGAGAACGACACCTCACCATAACTATAGGACTCGGTCATAGTTCTCTTCTACTAAATTTTATGTAGGGATCACTACATCTACCCAATATAACCAGTGTATCTGATCAAATTACATCTATTACAGAATGCAGAGTATAACCCGCATTCTTCTTCTTATTATTAGTATTATTTTATTATTTGTTATTGTTGGTTGCGTACTTTGGGCCTCTTTCAGAGATTTACGCTACTGCAATCGCAACTGCATACTCTCACAGATCGCAGTTGCCAAAATATGCTGATGCCTTCCACAGCACAGCAGAGCATAGGGACACCCACTGCTGCCTTCTCATATCCGTCCGACAATGTACAACAGCTTAAATAGCCCTAACATTGATGCACAACAGACAGTCAGGCAACACGTAAGTCAGGTCTGGCCAGCCGCAAACACTGCAGCACTCTTCACACGCAAAGAGGTCTCATGCTGAACTGGAGATCGCAAAGGCCAATTTATGCACGCCCATGAAAAGGCATTCAAACGTCCCGACACCCCCCCTTACCACCCCCAAATGCTGACTACCTGTCACTCACTTTGCAAGTGGTTCCTGTGTACGAGAATAATTGCAATGCAATCGCTGTATGTGTGCAGTGCCTCGTTTGTGCATGCGCAAAAGCAAACAATCACTCATTCTGCGGAAATATCGGCATTGCTACAGATTACTTTTTGTTCTATATGAGAGTAATAGTTTTGTGGCCGCTGTAGGGAATGTAAATTGTGGGACGGACAGCATTTCTATAATGTAAGTGTTCTCAAGTTCCAATTCCAATACACGATAAGAGTGAAAGTATTATTATTCAATCAACCCTTGTGCAAGAAAAGACACATTAACACCATCGCCCGCAATTGTATTTCTTCCCTAATGTCTCAATATAATCTAATATTTCTATATAACGCTGTGCGCTTCAAGACGGAGAGGATTAACCCTAAGCATCTCTCAACATGATAAGAAATATATCAGGACATCTTATAGACAAGCTGGTAACTTAGAGCCTGATTCAGGACCTGATTCAGAGCCGGTCGCTATTTGCGGACGGTCGTTCCAAAAAGGGGGCCGGCTATTTAAATTGAGCGCTCGCTCTTTGCGGTTTGTTGACGCCTCTATGTCTGAGCGAGCAAACGAAAAATGCGCTCGCTATTTTGTAAAGACGCCCCTTTGCCGTTCGCAACACACGTCATTTCTGGTATTTATTAGATTAATCGGGTACATCGAAAGGCATCTGAACTGCTCACAGTGCATGTGGTAGATTTTTCTTACCGCTATCACTGCGAGCAGTTCAGGCTAAAAGACAACCAAGTGACGTGGTCGATGACGCTCCTTTACTAATTATGCACTCCCATTAAACGCCCTTTTGACCGTTAGGCACGCCTCCGTTCGGATCTCCACTCCCCCGTTTTCATGCACCTTCCCCTGTTACCACCCACAAACGGTACATTCTGTCACTCAAATTAGCAGCCCCTCGCTGTTTTGCGAGCGCCCGATTTCTGACCGCAATGACTGCTTTGCGCATGCGCATTACGACCCATATGCATGCGCAGTTGTGCGAACATCGCTCAGAGCGAACGAACGGCCGCTTACGAGCGGTTCTAAATCAGGCCCTCAGTACGGATCGCAATAGCGATTACGCACACAGTCTCAGCGAAGATATGCTAATTTCTTCGATCATTATGCTATACGCAGCCTAACATAAGGACGCCCACCTTACACATATCCGGAATACTTAGCAAGACTGCAAAACCATCGGTAACATCCTGTACAATCGCAGCCTCACGCACACTTGCACTAGGTCTGACCTTACTCAGGAAATGCTAACCTCATCGAACGCAGTGAGTACACAAGCTGCGTATGGCATAGCAATGGCTTAGTTATGCACGCCCTTGTAATGGTGTTCAAACGCACTGGCACGCCACCACCCCCAAATGGTACTTCCTGTCACTCACTCTGCGATTGGTCTGCGTAGTCACTGCGATCGCAGTTCCGATCGCAGTGGAGTTTTCGCGCACTGCGATGCATATGCATGCACAGAACGCAACAATCGGCCGATTGCGGGCATAATCGCAGTTGCCATCGCTGCTGAATCAGGCCCTTAAAACACAATAATGTTAAACATAAAAATACATCAGGTAGGTCCAGACCTCTCCATTTAGCTACCATGATTATTCTGGCTTACAAAATAATAAATCTATTTTAACTAGTGGAAAATTGTAACAAGGACATTTTGGGTCATATTCAGTTCAAATTCTATGTTGCGAGTGAAGTATGTCCTTAAGATAATTATGGAACTTGGGGTGAGGAACTGTATAATTCAATTAACTTGGAGAAATTATATTGCTGCTTACTGCACAATGGGCCTGATTTGAATTGAGCACTACTGTATGTTGACGTTGACATAACTGCGCATGCGTCTAATTCGCGCCGAGCATGCTTCTCCATTTTGTTCGTACAGAGTTGCAGTTTTACTATTGATTGATATAATTATCTGATTGAAGAATCTCTTAGCAATAGGAGATGATGTTACATTGCACCTGGGAACAAGAGCAAAAATGGCTGCTTTACAAAGCTTCCAGTAAGTGTATCATGTATTTCTGTTATAACCAGTGGAAAATGATAACAATCATAGGATAGTCAGGCACAGAAAACATGGAGCGGGGTCCGTGTCTTAAACATCACCCAGGGCCCGTGGTACTTTTAATCTCTCGCTAATTGTAACAACCAACCAAACCCTTTTGTTTCCTGTGACAGGGATATTCCATTATCCTTTGTTAGCTCCTAGGGGCAGTAACCTATATACAGGGGCATATCTACCCATTGGCTAGGATGGCACTCGCCAGGGGCGCCGGCCAAAGGGGGGGCGCCATCCGGCAGTGCCACCAGCAGCCAATGGGTGGACTACCCCAGGGGCTTGAACTAGCCCCGCTAGTCCCACGGCCCCACAAGTGTAAGGCAGACCGCACTGAAAGCGGTCTGCCCTACACAGTAACAAACACACATAGCCACCAGTGGCGGCTGTGTGTTTGTTATATCAGCCAGCCAATGAGAGTCAGACTCTCATTGGCTGCTGCGTCCACGGAGGGAGCCGGCTGGAGCTCACTCAAGAGCTCCGCCTTCCGGCTCCCCCCGCAGTGGGTAATGGGAGAGACGTCGGAGGAGTGGACAGCGGTATATGTCGGCAGGAGTGGGGATCAGGAAGTTGCTTTTTTTTCTGTGTGTGTCTTTTTTTCTGGCACAACACAGGGGGGGGGGAGTGGCTACTAGGGGGCACTGTATAGGTGGTGGCCACTACTGGGGGCACTGTATAGGGAGGGTCGCTACTGGGAGCACGTTATGGGGGGGTGGTCGCTACTGAGGGCACTGTATAGGGGGGTCGCTACTGCTGGCACGTTATGGGGGGGCGCTCCTGGGGGCACTGTATAGGGGGGGCGCTACTTGGGAATGTTATTGGGGGGTGGCCGCTACTGGGGGCACTGTATAGGGGGGACTACTACTGGGGGCAATGCATAAGGGGCACTACTACTGGGGGACACTGTATAGGGGGGACTACTACTGGGGGCAATGCATAGAGAGGACAACTACTGGGGGCACTGTATAGGGGGGACAACTACTGTGGGCACTGTATAGGGGGGACTACTACTGAGGGCACTGTATAGGGGGGACTACTACTGGGGGCACTGTATAGGGGGGACTACTACTGGGAGCAATGTATAAGGGGGACTACTACTGGGGCCACTGCATAGGATGGACTACTACTGGGGCCACTGCATAGGATGGACTACTAATGGGGGCACTGCATAGAGGGGACAACTACTGGGGGCACTGCATAGAGGGGACTACTACTGGGGGCACTGCATAGAGGGGACTACTACTGGGGGCACTACATAGAGGGGACAACTACTGGGGGCACTGCATAGAGGGGACTACTACTGGGGGCACTGTATAGGGGGGACTACTACTGGGGGCACTGCATAGAGGGGACTACTACTGGGGGCACTACATAGAGGGGACAACTACTGGGGGCACTGCATAGAGGGGACTACTACTGGGGGCACTGTATAGGGGGGACTACTACTGGGGGCAATGCATAGAGGGGACTACTACTGGGGGCACTGCATAGAGGGGACAACTACTGGGGGCACTGCATAGAGGGGACTACTACTGGGGGCACTGTATAGAGGGGACTACTACTGTGGGCACTGTATAGAGGGGACTACTACTGGGGGCACTGCATAGAGGGGACAACTACTGGGGGCACTGTATAGAGGGGACTACTACTGGGGGCACTGCATAGAGGGGACAACTACTGGGGGCACTGCATAGAGGGGACAACTACTGGGGGCACTTCCTGAAATTATGGGTGGAGGGAGGCGCCAGTCCATTACTTTGCCAGGGGCACTCGGATCCCTAGATACACCACTGCCTATATACCTCGTGTTCCAGCATATATTTATTATTGGTTATTTGCTTGGATTTCATTATGCTGTATTTTACAGCTCTGTCAAATATGTTTTGACTTTTGTAAATACTAGGTAACAATAAGAATATTATGCGGTTTCCAACTAGCTAACACTGAAAAACAAATAGATTATAGCAGACAATAGGAGGAGATTTATCAAGCCTTCTAAAGAGGACAAGGAGAGGTGCTTCCCATAGCAACCAATCAGCTTATAGCTATCGAATACATTCTATAAAACGATAGCTACGATATGATTGGCTGCTATGGGTAACTTCTCACTCATATTTAGAAGGTTTGAGAAATCTCCCCCAATGACCTGTATATAACAATGCGTTCATGTCCCAACATGAAACCCAAATGTTTGACCTGCGGACTAAATGGCAGTGATTAATGTATTTAGCTTCATAGCTGTGAATCGCTGCCTTTCCTGGTCCCTGTTTGCACTAGGTGTACATTATGTTTATTTGGAATAGCATCATGCAAATCAGGCATAACAGGTGGTAATGTTTGATGTGGGGGCTATGTATCCAATCCCTGGTGGATTCCTATTTATTTAATGGAGTATCAACTTGTCCAGCACATATATGAAATGAAGCTACATTTATATACAGCAGCTAGATATGTAGATACATAAACTGAGGCATAAGCAGTTGTGTAAGACTTACAGAACACACTCACCCTTGTGTGTAGAGACCATAAACATACGTACTTAAAAGTATTTTGAGTCACATGCAATGTCACAGTTGGATGCAGTTGAGCAATCAGTTACTACTGCACAAGCATGTAAGTCGCACTGCGCGCGTGTCCAGAGACCGTGCGCCCAGAAGTCGCGGTTGAGATACAGGACCTCATTCAGAGTCGGTCGTTGCGGCCGCACGGTCGTAGGGGAAAGGGATATGCAAATGAAGCGATCGCAAGTTGCGTCGCTAAGATGAGATCGTTAGCTGAACGACCGAGGGTAAGAAGCGGTCGTAAGACTAAATCACGCCCCCTTCTCGATCACAACACACGTCATCTCCTGGGATATAAGGATTAATCGCAACCATCGGAGCTGATCGCAGAGCTTAAGGCTGACCATACCCTCTCTTAAGCACTACGATCTAGTCAGTGCAATAACCACCATGTCACATGTGCCATGACACTACTTTGTTAATTATGCACTCCCATAAAACGCCCTTTGCATAGTCAGGCACGCCTGCGTTCGGATCTCCACTCCCCCGTTTTCAAGCACCTTCCTCTGTTACCACCCACAAACGGTTCATTCTGTCACTCAAACTAACGACCTGGCTGTGTTCAAGGAGAGAAAAATTTCTGATCGTAACATCTAGTTTGCGCACGCGCATTGCAAATTTTACGCATGCGCAGTTTAGCGAACATCGGCTGCGTACGACCGTGCGGCAACAACGACCGACTCTGAATGAGGTCCACAGTCTCAGAAATGTCTTGAAAATGTATTGGGCGTTCCTGGGAGGCGATAAAGAAGGTGGGTATGCGGATGCACGGAGAGGGTCCGTCTTAAGGGCGTGTTATGGGCGTGTCACTAATTTGGTTGCGAACTTAGATGCTTAATCGCTCACATTGGAAGACATCCTCTCATGGAGAATCTGCCCAGAGTATGGGGTCGGTGCAAGTTTCCATGGTGCCGCCGAGCGGTATTTGAGCATCTAAAGTAGCTCAAAGTGGGTGTCTCAGTCCTTTCATATTCAGACACACACCTGTACACCAGGGAAGGGCTTGTAGGGGCATCAGTCCTTGTATATTCAGACTCATGTCTGTACACCAGGGAAGGGCTTGTAGGGGCATCAGTCCTTGTATATTCAGACTCATGTCTGTACACCAGGGAAGGGCTTGTAGGGGCATCAGTCCTTGCATATTCAGGCACACGCCTGTACACCAGGGAAGGGCTTGTAGGGGTATCAGTCCTTGCATATTCAGACTCATGTCTGTACACCAGGGAAGGGCTTGTAGGGGCATCAGTCCTTGCATATTCAGGCACACTTCTGTACACCAGGGAAGGGCTTGTAGGGGCATCAGTCCTTGCATATTCAGGCACACGCCTGTACACCAGGGAAGGGCCTGTAGGGGCATCAGTCCTTGTATATTCAGGCACACGTCTGTACACCAGGGAAGGGCTTGTAGGGGCATCAGTCCTTGCATATTCAGGCACACGCCTGTACACCAGGGAAGGCTTGTAAGGGCATCAGTCCTTGTATATTCAGGCACACGCCTGTACACCAGGGAAGGGCTTGTAGGGGCATCAGTCCTTGTATATTCAGACTCATGTCTGTACACCAGGGAAGGGCCTGTAGGGGCATCAGTCCTTGTATATTCAGGCACACGTCTGTACACCAGGGAAGGGCTTGTAGGGGCATCAGTCCTTGCATATTCAGGCACACGCCTGTACACCAGGGAAGGCTTGTAAGGGCATCAGTCCTTGTATATTCAGGCACACGCCTGTACACCAGGGAAGGGCTTGTAGGGGCATCAGTCCTTGTATATTCAGACTCATGTCTGTACACCAGGGAAGGGCTTGTAGGGGCATCAGTCCTTGCATATTCAGACACATGTCTGTACACCAGGGAAGGGCTTGTAGGGGAATCAGTCCTTGCATATTCAGGCACACTTCTGTACACCAGGGAAGGGCTTGTAGGGGCATCAGTCCTTGTATATTCAGGCACACGCCTGTACACCAGGGAAGGGCCTGTAGGGGCATCAGTCCTTGTATATTCAGGCACACGTCTGCACACCAGGGAAGGGCTTGTAGGGGCATCAGTCCTTGCATATTCAGGCACACGCCTGTACACCAGGGAAGGCTTGTAAGGGCATCAGTCCTTGTATATTCAGGCACACGCCTGTACACCAGGGAAGGGCTTGTAGGGGCATCAGTCCTTGTATATTCAGACTCATGTCTGTACACCAGGGAAGGGCTTGTAGGGGCATCAGTCCTTGCATATTCAGACTCATGTCTGTACACCAGGGAAGGGCTTGTAGGGGCATCAGTCCTTGCATATTCAGGCACACGTCTGTACACCAAGGAAGGGCTTGTAGGGGCATCAGTCCTTGCATATTCAGACACATGTCTGTACACCAAGGAAGGGCTTGTAGGGGAATTCACATACAGTCGCAGAAGCAATACTGGCAAAACGCTCGCACGTGGACGAAGTAACATCCTAATCAGAATAAGCTCCTAAATGTGGAAATGCTGAATAATGCTGTACCTTAGTTAATATTTCAATGTTGCAAATATCCGAGATGCAAATATCAACAGAGATGCATATACACAATAAGGTGCAAGGTTTCACTTTGCATGTTATGCCGATGATTGACTAAAATGTAAAAATCGAACGGAAGGCACAAAAATAAATAAATGAACATTAATTGTTTTGAATAATAAGATGAAAAAAGCAGTCATTAAAAAAGAGTAAGCATAAAATATAAGACAACTCAATGAAAATACACGTGACAGGATAATGAATAAGAAGTACCTTATGACTGTTGGGGAAAGTGGGTTTGGAAGTTACATAACAAACCAGGTTGCACAGGAAAGTAATAATTCATAGTGGAGATTAAAAATAAATACAAATCCTGTCATCCAATGATCTCTGTTCTAGATCAATCTTCGCAGCTGGAAAAATAATGTCCATTGATAATGAGTGAGCAAAACTAAAACCCTGGTTTATAGGGGACCTCTAGTCTGGGGCTGGCCGGCAGGCAAACTATAGCCTGGGAGCAAGTACACAGCACTGGGCCGTGAGCAGCGGCTCTTTCCTTAAGGTACTTTGTAGCTTGGAATATTGTAGCTGGTTTATCAAAGGGCTAAAAGACATTCTGTGGGAGAAAATGGGAGTCATTGTCCACAAAGGGCTTGTTTATACAATACTCTATATATCAGTGTGGTTACCACTGACGATAACCCTATTTGGTGGAGCTTATATAACAAGCATTATGGTGGTACACCATGTTCCTGTCGTACCATTGTTGTTTTAGTGAATATCCGACTATGAGTCTAATTCACTACGGATTGAAATATTGTGTACGCACGCAGTTAAACTGTGATAGCAAGCCAAACCATTGCGATCGCAATGCAAACTCAGCACTATATAAGGATGCTCACTTTACATTACACACATCCGTAATACTTAATACAGATTAGCGAAACCATCGGTACAATCGAGTACCATCGCAGCCTCACACTTGCACAACCCCTGACCTTGTGTATGGCATCGCAGTGGTTAATTTATGCACGCCCCTGCAATGGCGTGCAAACACATTGGCCCACCTGAGTTCAGCCAACCACTCCCCCCCCCCCCCGTCACAACCCACAAACGGCATTTCCTGTCAATCACTCTGCGATGGGTCAGCGTAGTTATTGCGATCGCAGTCCCCATCTCAGCGGCCGGTTCGTGCATGGACACTGCGATGCAGACGTAACAATCGCCCGATTGCGTGCATAATCACAGTTGCGTACGGTAGTAAACCAGGCCCTATTAATACAATTCGACGGCTCAAGTAATCAGCAGTGGTCTGCCTTGAGCAGCACAAGTCCCCACCCCCATCCCCTGCCTATAGTCTATACTATTATATAACTTGTTATTATATCTGTATTACTGGTTATTATATTTGAATTGTTTAGACTCTATAGAATTTAAATATAATAACCAATAATATAATGAAGGCTATTGTAAGTTTCGAACAAGAAATATACACATATACCCTTGAATTACTGAGATATTTAATTGTGTTCTCCCATCTGAAACAATGTAAAATCTGGAACTCAATGCATTTATTTAGAATGCTTTTACATACATGATATTGATGCTATTATTTTCAAGAGCATTTAAAGGCCATGATAGATGATAGATAGATAGACAGACAAACAGATAGATATGAGATAGATAGATAGATAGATAGATAGATAGATAGATAGATAGATAGATA